>CM053610.1:11183163-11307794 GCA_028646535.1 Procyon lotor
CACCGCAGAATCTTAATGAGGGATGACTTCAAATATTTAACAACCAAGACCCCAACCAGACGGATTCCATCCAAGGAGCTTCAGGAGGCCCCTCATGGGGTGGAGGGGAGAAAGTGGGGTGGGGGGGTGGGTAATGATTATTAACACTTCCATTCCTGGTTCCCTGGTCCCAGGTGTCTGGGGGAAGGGGCCAGGGCTCTGGGGCATTTAGAAGGGTCAATGGTTACCAATGGGTAGGTAAGGGAAGATTTCAGTGTTTTAACAACTGGTGCTTACCAGCCCTGAGTAGTCCGCTTCCCAGGGGAGGCTCTTGAAGTTTGCACACCTGGTGGTGGGCCTGGAGCTAAACGCTGCCCAAAAGAGAGGACAGTTAGCAAATGTCTTGTGCCTGTTTGACAGTGCTTCTCAACTCGGGCTGTGCACTGGAGTCTCCTGGGATTTTCTTTGGAACAGCGATGCCTGTGTTTCACGCCCTAGAGATTGTGACTTAATGGGTCTGGGTTGTGGCCTAGGCATTGGGGTGTTTTGTTTTGTTTTGTTTTGTTTTGTTTTGTTTTAAAGAGAACAATCCAGGGGTGCCTGAGGCTCAGTGGTTTAAAGCCTCTGCCTTTGGCTCAGGTCATGATCTCAGGGTCCTGGGATCAAGCCCGGAGTCGGAGTCGGGCTCTCTGCTCAGCAGGGAGCCTGCTTCCCCCCCTCTCTCTGCCTGCCTCTCTGCCTACTTGCGATCTCTCTCCCTCTGTCAAATGAATAAATAAAATCTTTAAAAAAAGAGAGAGAACAATCCTATACAGGTTCCCTGAAGCCTGGGAGACATTCCAAATTCAGAACCCCTGGTTTGCATCAGTAATTCCCAAGGTCGCGGACTTTCAAAAAAATACAGATTCTCAAGAGATTCGGGTTCAGTAATCAGTTGGGCCTGGAAGTGGGTGTTAGCAAGCTCCCCTGATTTAGAAATCAGTGACAGGGACAGGCCCTGCAGGCAGCAACTGAGAGAGGCTCAGAGATCCTACCCCCTCTCTCCAGCCCACCCCCAGCGTAGCTGAAGCAACCAAGAACATTTTGCCAGGAAGTATCCAGAACCAATTTCCGCAGCTCTTCCTTCCCCTGTGCTGCAGAGACATTGCTTCAAAGAACACGCTCTGAAACAGCCTAAGACACCCTCCCGGGAGAGCAGTTTCCTGGCTGCACCGCATGGTAGCAGAGCCCCAGGCCTGCTCTGATTGCCTTTCTTTCCCAGTAATCCTGGGACACCCTCATTTAGATGTGATCTGCATACATTTGCATATTGAGTTCCAGTGCCCCCTCCTCCTCCACCTCGCAACCCTGTGGCATGTTGGCGGGGGTGGGGGTGGGGGGCATAAAACTAATATATGCACGAAGCCTGCTGAGATGTGCTTGAATCTCACGCAGCGCTGGGACTTTGATACACCTGAAGCTGGGTTGCCAGGCTGAAGGGAAGATAGCTCACAGGCTCAGTGTGGATGCAGCAGGAAGGCCTCCCGAGGTCTAGAACCAGCGGTTCCAGCCCAGTTTCCAAGGAGAGGCAATGCGGGGTTTCTCCAGTGGACAAAGATGGGAGCAGCAATAGACGGTGTGGGGATCGGAGCGGGGGGTAGATGAGATTCCTTCCCAGGTTCAGAAGAGGCCTGGCTTGGAGACCACTGATAAGGTCGTCCCAGCTCTGACCATGGGCTCCTCGGAGCAGGGGTCAGGCACCAGCTGGTGCGGTGGAAGGCGCTGGGCACTGGAGTCCCACCGGTCTGGATTTGAACTCTATGCCTTTGGGTAAATGACTTCCCCTCCCTGAACCACTCAGTTTCCTCATCTTTATAATGGGCCTAATGAGCCGATTACACGGTGATGGGGGCCACGACTTTATTTGTTTACTCAGTAATGAGATCTCTTTCCCAGACCCCTTGGGAAGAGGCTGGGAAGGAATCTGCTCATGGGAGCAAGCGGAAGGTGGTGCTGGGAGCCCAGCAGCCCCCCAGCCCGCAGGGGCTGTCCCCACAGCATGGTCCCAGCTCTGCTCACAGCTGACCCACCTCCTTTGCCTCTTGCTTACTTTCCTAGTCTGGTCTTGAGCCTTCACCTCACTGCTGGGAGACTCCGGAATCCTTTTAGATACCTTTCTTTTTGCTTAAGTTACCCGGGACAGGTTTTGGCTGCTTGCACTCAAGGGCCTCATCCTCCTGAGGGTCTGGCTTTGACTGCAAGCACCACCCGCTGGGGTTTCTAAAGCCCCCCAGGGATAGCCCCTCCTGCAGCTCCCAGGGGTGCCTCCTCTGCCCCCTGGTCCCGATGTGCTTCTCCCCAGCCCTCCTCCTCCCTCTATGCTCCCCTGCCTGCTTCTGTTCTATTCTCAGCTTTCTCTCCTCTGTGGTCTTCCCAGTTTCCCCACCATCTGGGGACTCCTATAGTGCGCCCCTCCCCCCTTGTCAGCCTACCGGTTGACAACCTGTATAATCCTCTTACATCCATCCCCTCTGTATCCATCTACTCGGGCTGCCGTCACAAGGTACCACAGACTGGGGAGCTTGTACAACAGACACTTATTTTCTCACAACCCTGGAGGCTAGAAGTTCAAGATCAAGGCGTCGACAGGGTTGGTGACTCCTACCTAGGGCCTCTCTCCTTGGCTTGTAGATGGCTCTCTTCTCCCTGTGTCCTCACATGGGCTCCTCTCTGTGCTGTGTGTCCTAATTTCTCCTTCTTACATGACAGCAGTCAGCCTGGATTAGGATCCACTCTAACGACCTTGTTTTAATTTCATGACCTCTTCAAAGACCCTTTCTCCAAGTATAGCCACATTCTGAAGTCCTAGGAGTTAGGACTTCAACCTATGGTCGGGGGTGGGGCACAGGTCAGCCCCAGATGCACTCCATCCACTGCTGCTGCTTGAACTTCAGCCCTACTGTTTCTCACCTGCTACTGGCTCAGCTCCTCTGGCCCCCCAGCACCCACACTCCAGATCCTCCTCCTTGGTCAGCTCTCCCTGAGCATGTTTCAGAAAGCTTCCATGACCCCTAGTGTCCCAGAATAAAGACCGAACTCCTCAGCCTGGTACCCAAGGCCCTCCAGAGCCTGGCTGCAACCTCCTTTGACAATGGTCACCGTGATCGGGGCCAGGAAAAATGGCCACCCTGTCTAGCGCCTTGCTGGTGTAATTCATGATTTAAAAACAAACAAAAGACAAAACAACGGCGTGTAATTCCTGGACCTATAGCTTCAGCATCACCTGGGAGCTTGTCAGAAATGCAGAATCTTAAAAAAAGAAATAAAGAAAGAAAGAAAGAAAGAAAGAGAGGGAGGGAGGGAGGGAGGGAGGGAGGAAGGAAGGAAGGAAGGAAGGAAGGAAGGAAGGAAGGAAGGAAGGAAGGAAGGAAGGAAGGAAGGAAGAAAGAAAGAAAGAAAGAAAGAAAGAAAGAAAGAAAGAAAGAAAGAAAGAAAGAAAGAAAGAAAGAAAGAAAGAAAGAAAGAAAGAAAGAAAGAAAGAAAGAAATGAAGAATCTTAGGCCGGGCCCCGGACCTGCTCAATCAGAATGTGCGTCACCTGCACAGACCCCAGGCGACCCGTAAGCACAGCGAGGCTGCAGTTTCCACACACTGATGATTTCCAGAGAGAGACCCACAGAAGTGAGACCCGGGGTCACCTTGTTGGGTCAGAAACTTGCCTTTGTCCTGACAGAACCATCCAAATCACAGGAGTCTGGAATGCATAGCAGATAATGATTCTCAACAGACCAATGAACTTGACTTCCCAGGGCTGTGAAGACTTGCGAGTCCCCTCACTCACAAGTATGGACACACGAAAAGGATGCTGGGAAGGGCCCCTGATGGAAAAGGCAGAGTTCTCATCTCTCATTCCCATTCAGCAAACATTTGCTGAGGCTCTGCTGAGGGCCAGGCTGAGTGCTGGGCGTCGGCAGGGGTATGGAGCAGAGAGGAGACGTGAGCTTTGTCCTCCAGGAGCTCACAAACCAGGAAGGGAGGAAGGTCACAAAGACAAGCATTCGTGGGGGGTACCCAGTCACCCTCGTCCTCCACTCTCCCTACTTCAGTTCTCAGAAGACACCACAATCTGGCCCCTGGAGTGCACTCTCCACCCCCCTCCACCCTGCCTCCAACCCCTCCTGCACACGCCCTCTCTGCCTTCTCACTGCGCCTGGCTAAATCTTATTCATCTTTTAGATTTCAGCTGATATATCATTTCTTCCAGGAAACTACCGCTGACCACTCCAACCTGGGAAGGGGGGCCCTTCTGTGCTCTCATGATTCCCCTCAACCCACCACTTCCCTTACTGTGGCATTTTTCATAATTCAGAGTGAATTTCCTGTTTATTCATCTATCTCTCCTCACAGACTGAGATGGTTATGAGGACAGGACCCTTATCTGCCGTGTTCATTTTACTTGCAAGGAAGTATTTCTTAAGTGTAGAAAAATAATAGCAGTATTATCTGCTTTTTTCTTCAATTCATACTATGTGCCAGCCACTGTCCTAAGTATTTATATGTATTAACTCATTTAATCCTCACAACTACCCAGTGAGTGGGCGTTGTTATTTCTCCCATTTCACAGATGAAGAAATAGAGACACAGAGAAGTTAAGCAACTCACCCAAGGAAGCCCAGAGCGTAAGTGGCAGAGCAGGGATTCAAACCCAGGCAGTCTGGGTCCAGAGTCTGCATATTGGAAGAGGGAGTGATTAATTATCTATAGAGGAGAAGTTAGAAATCAGAGAAGCCTTCAGGCACAACACCTGAGCCCAGTTTTGAAGAATGAATAGGAGTTTGCCATGTAGAAAAGGAGCAGAGGCTTTTGCAGACTTGACAACCTCCGACTTGTCAATGCAACAGCCATTTTCCTGAAGGGCAAATGGAAGGCAATGGACGGCGCTCCAGATACTGGCCTATGAGGCTCAGATAGAGTGACTGTGTCTTAGCGTCCAGTTTCAGCCTGAGTCATGCATGAGTGGGGCGAGGCAGGTTACGCACACCCTAGGGCTCTGGTCCTTCAGTCTCTGCGTGGGTGAGACGTACCCTCCCCTCCCCTCTTGCCCCAAGATTCAAGGCTCACTCCTGAACTGTGCCCCCATTCCTTGCAGGGATCGGCTCACCACCTCAGAAGGAAGGTCCCAGCAGACACACCTTCAAGCAGGTGCAGACCCAGCACAGACCTGGAGCCTGTGAGAAGAATCGAGGAGTTTCCCCAAAACCCCATTCAGGCTGTCCTCATCCTGACCTTACAAACTCTGGGAGTCTCCGGCTCAGGAGTCTCCTGACTTTTTAAACCCCAGAATACTTTTAGGAAACAGGATCCCAAGAAAACCCCAATACATAAGCCAGATTAAGGGGCACCTGGGTGGCTCAGTGGGTTAAAGCCTCTGCCTTCGGCTCAGGTCATGATCTCAGGGTCCTGGGATCGAGCCCCACATCGAGCTCTCTGCTCAGCAGGGAGACTGCTTCCCCCTCTTTCTCTCTGGCTGCCTCTCTGCCTGCTTGTGATCTCTCTCTCTCTCTCTCTCTCTCTCTCAAAAATAAATAAATAAAATCTTTAAAAAAAAAAAAAAAAAACAGATTAAGAGGTGTTCTTGGCTCTCCACTTTTGTCGACCCCACCGCTGGGAGGAGCCCTAAGGCCCGATCTCACCCAGCTACTTCTTTTTACGTTTGGGAAAGCTGACGCTGGAGAAAGGAAGAGGTTTGCCAAGGACACAGGGCGAGTCGGGCTGGCACCGGGACAGAAGCTGGCTTTCCTTGTTGCAGGCTCTTGTCTCACGGAGTTGAAGAATGAATCCCTGGGACACGAAAGGGTGAAGTGAAATTTTATTAAGCGAAGATGAGATCAGAAAGGAAAGAAAAAATAAAAGCTCTCTAGAGTGAGAGGGGTCCCAGTGGGTTGCCACTGAGGGCTTTTATGGTCAGTGTTTTATAGAAACCAGCCCAGGGAACTTGGTAACATCTTGTCTATAACAGTTAAGACCAACAAGATAGATTTGTAAATATCATTAAAATATTCCATCTATATTTAGAACAAGCAAGATGGACTTGTTATGTTCTCTGCTCTCTGGTTAATATCTCATCTATAACATTTCTCCACATCTGGGATTTCTGGAAGCCTGGTTAGTAGCCTGAGCCCAGGCCAGGAGGTCAGGGGCCTCCTTTCTCTCCCTGCCTATACCTTAACCCTTTCCTTACGCATCCTGAGTCGGACAGCACTCTTCTCGATAAGGAGCACCGTCTCCTTTCTCCTCTCTGTCCTGGCCTCTGGAATGCCATTGGAAGACTACCCTTTACCTTCATTCCTACCCTTCAGTCAGTCAGTCAGTCAGTCAGTCAGCAAACCTTTCCCAGGCTCCTTCTAAGGGTCAGGCACTGAGCCCCTGACCTCAGAGGGTGACAGTGATGTGTGTGAGACGAACACATTCACAGGCATTGACAATCCCCTTTCACAAAGCCATGGCGAAGACCATCCATCCCTTATTCTCAGGGCCTGGTGGAAAGTAAGTGCTCAATAAATGTGTGGAGCGCAGAGGAAAAAGTGATGTGGGGATGGTGGACGGACAGTGGGGGAGGGGAGGGCCAGGATGGACTTCAGAGCGCCTCCCTCCCCTTCTCCGACCTCCCACCATGCAGCACCTGGATGGTGTGACTGGATGGTAATGACAACAGGCTGAGGACAAGAAAACTCAGACCCTGACTGTGCCTGAGCTCCCTGCCTTGTGCACTGGTTGGTCTAGACCCAGACTGTCTGACCCCATGGCCACCAGGCCCATGTGCCTGTTTCAATTTAAATTAAATTTAAATAATACATAAACTTCAGTCCCCCAGTCTCACCGGCCACATTTCCAGATCGCTCATAAGTCACCTGTGGCCAGTGGCGACCACATCAAACAGTGCAGCTTAAAGAACACCGGCGTCACCACAATGAGTGCTTTTGGACTGTGCTGCTTCTCTAGAGCAGCGACTCGCAGGTCTTGAATTTCAGGGACCAGTCCGTGTTCAAAAGCATTTGAGAAAGGACACATAAGATTGCCAACTCTTGGGGCGCCTGGCTGGCTCAGTTGGTAGAGCATGCAAGTCTTGATCTCGGGCCGTGAGCTCCAGCTTTGAGTGTAAAGGTTACTTTAAAAAAGCGGCAGAGGGCATCTGGGGGGCTCAGTCCATTAAGAGTCTGCCTTCAGCTCAGGTCATGATCCCAGGGTCTTGGGATCAAGTTCCGCATCCGGCTCTTGCTCCACGAGGACCGTGCTTCTCCCTCTGCCTGCTGCTCCCACTGCTTGTGCGCAGGCTCTCTCTCTCTGACAAATAAATAAAATCTTAAAAAAAAAAAGTTTTCTAACTCTTCATTTTGCCAGAAAAATTTAAATGTATCAATAATGATTTTAAAAAAAAAAAGAACACGGATACTAGAAGTAATATGAAATCTTACACTGGATCCTGGGCTTAAATGGCCCACATTAAGATATATTCATGGCATAATTGGAGAAATTTGAATTTTAGATTGTATATTAGAGGAGTGCCTGGGTGGCTCAGTGGGTTAAGCAGCCAACTCCTGATTTTGACTGAGGTCGTGATCTTAGGGTCATGATCTTAGCCCGAGTCTGGTTCTGTGTTCATCGGTGAGTCTGCTTGGGATTCTCTCTCTCTTTCTCTCTCTCTCTCCCTCCCTCCTTCTGCTCTCTCTCTCTCTCCCTAAAATAAATAAATCTGAAAAGAATATCTTTTTTTTTTTTAGATTTTTTTTTTATTTATTTGACAGTGAGAAACACAGCGAGAGAGGGAACACAAGCAGAGGGAATGGTAGTGGGAGAAGCAGGCTCCCTGCTGAGCAGAGAGCCCGATGCGGGGCTCGATCCCAGGACCGTGGGATCATGACCTGGGCCGAAGGCAGACGCCCAACAACTGAGCCACCCAGGCGCCCAACGACTGAGCCACCCAGGTGCCCCTGAAAAGAATATCTTAAAAGGGTTGTATATTGGGTAATTGTACTGTGGTTAGGTAGACAATGGCCTACATTCTCCGGAGATTGGGGTGGAGGCTTTAAGGGTGAAATATGAGGATGTCTGCAACTAACTCCCTTCCTTGTGGTTCAGGAAAAAAATACATATTTATAGAAATAGAAATATAAACATAAGTGAACATAAATATAGAGAAAGAAGGAGAGAAGAAGCAAATGTGCCATATATTCACTGGTGAATCTAACAAAAACAAACAAATAATAAAACAAAAGGAGAAACAAACAAAGAACTGGTGACTCTAGGGAACATTATAGGAGAGATCGCTGTACCCTTCCTGCAACTTAACTGAAAGTTTGAGAATTTTCTGAAATACAAAATTGTGGGGGGGGGAATCAGAAGGCAACATAGTGGCTCCTCCCCTGCAGGGCAGAGCACAAGGTGTCGCGCAGGCTGGGCTGATGCCCAAGTTCTTGAAGGGGGACATCGATTACATGGTGATGTTTTGGGTTACGTTGTACCCCTGCCCCTCCCCTCAAAAAAACGATATCCACCTGGAACCTGTGAATGGGACTGCATGGGGGAAAAGGGGTTTTGCAGATGTCGTTAAGGATTTTGAGATGAGGTCATTCTGGACAAGGGTGCGCGCCCACAATCTAATGACTAGTGTCCTTCTAAGAGAAAGGTAGAGGGACATTTCTCTGGAGACAGACAGAGGAGGCCACATGAAGAGGCTAGAGGGACATGGTCAGAAGCCAAGGAATTCCCGGAACCACCAGAAGCTGAAAGGAAGAATCCTCCCTCAGAGTCTTCCAAGGGAGCATGGCTCGGCGGACACCTAGATTTCAGACTTCTGGCCTCCAAAGCTAAGAAATAAATTTCTGTCCTTTCAAGCCACCGGGTTTGTGGTCGTTATTTGTCTTGGCAGCCCCAGGACACTAACATGGGTGTACTTACTTAAGGAAAATTCATCCAACTGTACACTTAAGATTTGTGCACATGGGGCACCTGGGTGACTCAGGGGGTTAAAGCCTCTGCCTTTGGCCCAGGTCATGATCTCATGGTCCTGGGATCAAGTCTCGAATCGGGCTCTCTGCTCAGCAGGGAGTCTGCTTCTCCCTCTGTCCCTCACCCCTCCCTCACTCTCTCTCTCAAATTAATAAACAAAATCTTCTTAAAAATGTACTTAAAAATAAATAAGAAATGACTACTAGCAGCTTTCATTTTTTAGAAAATCTTAAAAGAAAAAGTTTAGTAAGGACATCATCTCAAAATCAAAGATGGGTCCTCAAAATGAAATTTAACATTGTGACACTATTTCCCTTCATTTTGCTAAGAATCCGCAAACATATCTCACCATAGATAAGCGCCGACTACAGATGGGCTGCGTCAGAATCACCAGGGGAGCTTTAAAAAATCCAGAATCCCAGACAGAGAGGTCACGGAGAAAGGATAAGGATTCCAGAAATAGACTTGAATACATGTGGGAATTCAGTATATGCTAAAGGTGGCCTTTCAAATTAGTGGGGGAAGACAGATTATTCAATATGGTGTTGGTTCAACTGGCTAGCCACTTGGAAAAAAATAAAGCTGTATCTCTACCTCATTCCAATTTACCAAAATAAATTCCAGATGGATGAAAATGTTAATTAAGGAAAAAAAAACACACAACCCTAAAAGGACTACAAGAAAATGTGAGACGTTTTCCTTTTATAATCTAGAGGTAGGAATTGCCTTTAACCAAAATTTACTGACTACTTCTTCTCTAACTTTGTGCTTGGTGCTAGAGATGGAACAGGGTGCTTGCCCTCCAGGAGCTCATACGACTGAGGGTGAGCTAAGACATTGGTTCCCAGGTTGTAAGATTTCACTAACCATTAATAATAATGTTTTAAGGGGCGCCTGGGTGGCTCAGTGGGTTGAGGCCTCTGCCTTCAGCTCCGTTCATGATCTCGGGGTCCTGGGATCGAGCCCCGCATCAGGCTCTCTGCTCATTGAGGAGCCTGCTTCCCCCTCTCTCTCTGCCTGCCCCTCTGCCTACTTGTGATCTCTCTCTCTCTCTCTGTCAAATAAGAAAATAAAATCTTTAAAAATACTAATAATAGGGGCGCCTGGGTGACTCAGTCGTTAAGCGTCTGCCTTCAGCCTGGGTCATGATCCCAGGGTCCTGGAATCGCGCCCCGCATCGGGCTCTCTGCTCAGCAGGGAGCCTGCTTCTCCCGCTACCATTCCCTCTGCTTGTGTTCCTTCTCTCGCTGTGTTTCTCTCTGTCAAATAAATAAAATCTTTAAAAATAATAATAATAATAAGAATAATAACATTTTAAATTCTTTGCTTTTTAATAATCTTAGAGTGAGGAAAGCATTTCTATGTATAATACAAAAATCACAAAGCTGTTATGAAAAAAGATTAATAAATTTTACTGCAGGAAAACAATGGCAAAAAAAAGCACAAAAAAACAAAAACAAATGGTCCTGATGGGCAGGGGAATGAAGATAGATTGCTTAATGGGTATGAGGTTTTCTTCAGGGGTGATAAAAATACGTTGGAACTAGATAGAGGAGGTGGTTGCATAACATTATGACTGTACTAAATAGTACTGACTTGTAAACTTCAAAATGATTAATCTTAGGTGAGTTTCAATTCAATTCAAGAAAATAAAAAGAAATGAAATTTTTAAGATCAACTTTAAAAACTCCAAATGGAGAGGGGCACTCTGAATGCCTCACTGGGAAAAAACTTGGTAACATAAAGGGGAGATGAAAAATTCATTTCCTTAATATACAAAGAGTTCTTAAAAATCAATAAGACAAAGATAAACAATCCAGTGTTGGTGAGTGCCTGGAATAACAGAAAACCTCATATAGCATCATTAAGAATGTAAATTGGTGTGAACTTTTGGAAATGTAATTTTGAAATACTGCCATTTAAATGGACATAACTTTTGACCCAGCAATTTCATTGCTGAGATTTCTCTTCTTACAAATACACTTACAAAAGAGTTCATGGTGTTATTCTTGCAACTCAAGAAGGCAAACAGGTTGAAAGGTGTTTTTTGCTGTACTGTTTATAATAGCAAACAAAGAAATGCAAGTGTCCATCAAGGAGCACCTGGGTGGCTCAGGTCATGATCTCAGGGTCCTGGGATCGAGTCCTGCATCAGGCTCTCTGCTCAGTGGGGAGCCTGCTTCTCCTTCTCCCTCTGCCTGCCTCTCTGCCTACTTGTGATCTCTCTGTCTCTGTCACATAAATAAATAAAATCTTAAAAATAAATAAATAAATAAAGCCTCTGCTTTTGGCTCAAGTCATGGTCTCAGGGTTTGGGGATCGAGCCCTGCATCGGGCTCTGCTCGGCAGGGAGCCTGCTTCCCCCTCTCACTCTGCCTGTCTCTCTGCCTACTTGTGATCTCTCTCTCTCTCTCTCTCAAATAAATAAATAAAATCTTTAAAACAAATAAATAAAATAAAATTTCCATGTCTATCAATAAAAAACATTATTTTGCATGTTTTATCCTTTATAGAAATCGTGTTAATTTTTACAGTATAGCTCTTAGAGGCAAGTCAGGCCTTGGATCCAGAGGTCTCCCTCTGGCCCTTCTCTGTCTGTGCCCCTCTCCACAGGGCAAGGAGCCCAGGGGAATGTGCACTTGCAGTGCCTGTGAGCCTCTTAGAGATCACACTCAGGGAATGCCGGCCCCCAGGACTCCCAGTCCGGATAGCCTCCAGTGTTATGCAGCACCGAGGCAGGACTTTCTCCAGGGTCCATCCTTCTGAAGGTGGTCCACCTACCCGAATGTGCACCCCTAGGTCAGAGGGGTAGCCAAGGGCCTACTGTTTGGAAAGGGGCGGGATGGGGAGTAAATGGAGTGGAACTTGGGGATAGGGCACACATACGGGGGACAGGGAGATGAGGTGGGATGCCGATGCGGGGTGGGCCTCTGTTAGTATTTTTGCCTCCGGTTCTCCTAAGCCCCCCCGCCCCGCCCCCCATACACACACATTAAATTCTGTGCATTTGACTACTCACTTTTCCACTCGACATAACGTTTTGGGGCATGACTGGTTTTCACGCCTGTATAGTATTTCCTTAAAGTTTTAAAAAGTTTCAGATCCCTGGCCCCGTCACCCAGAAGATTCTGACACGGAGGAGGGGCCAGATGGCTTCTGCAACTTTTGGAAGCTCTCAGAGACGCAGCTGGGCAGCCCATTTTGGGAATCATGGGAAATAAGCCCCTCTTGGCATGTCCCTGGTTTTGTACGAGCTAACTTTGTCACTCTCCGCTGCCCCCTCCACGGGGTCCTCAAGGTCCACCTGGACGGGCCACTCGCGGCACCGGCCACCAGCCCAGCGGTATGGTTCCGGGCTCAGGGACCAGACGGAGGCAGCGGGCGCCCCCTGCCGGAGACAAGCGCGAGCTGAGCAGATGGGTCCCTCCGCGCCTCCACTCCGCGCGCTCATCCAGGCTTTCCCCATCTTTTAATGTGCATTTAGGGTACTCCATGTGGACACAAATTATTGCCATCTGCTCTGCCTTCGTAAGACGTTACACGGAACACAGACATCCCGATAGCTTCCTTTTATGGAGCCTCTATTAGGAATGGAGGAATGCCGTGGCGGAGGATTCATGAACTCGGGTCCTGGTCGGTCCTCTGATCCCTATGTGACCTACAGCAAGTCATTGACCCCCTGGATAACTCAATTCCTCGTGAACGAAATCCGAGGTGGTAATGTAACCGATCTCATAAGAGTGCTTTGAGGATTAGAGTTTAAAGTGGTGCCTGGCGTGTGGCAAGGACCCATCACTATTAGATGCCAGACCCCGGGCTAATGATTAGTCATAGTGACAGAGCTTACTGGGGCCGGCTGCTGTTCTGTGTTCTTTCTGTTGATTATATCATTTAATCACAACTCCCTGAAGTGAGTATGCTTCTATTCTTCTCCAGTTTACAGAGGAGGGAAGTGAGGCACAGAGAATCGAGCTACTTGGCAAAGGCGCACAGCAGGTCAGGGGTGAAGCATGATTTGAACCCAGGCAATTGTACTCCGGAGCCCATACTTTTCAAGTTTTTCCTTTTAAGATTTATTTGTTTGTTTGTTTGTTTGTTTGTTTGTTTGTTTGTTTTAGAGAGAGAAAGCATGAGCGGGGATGAGGGGAAGAAGGAGAGAGAATCCTCAAGCTGACCCCCTGCTGAGCACAGAGCCAGATGCGGGGCCGACCCCAGAGCTTGATCTCAGGATCCCCTAAACAAGAATCAGGTGCTCAATGGACTGAGCCACCCAGGTGCCCCGAGAGCCCATATGTTTAATCACCACATCCTCATGGCAATCTGGTGAGGCATGTACCATGCCCATTATACAGCTGGGGACACTGAGGCTCAGAGAGGTGAGGTGACTTGCCTCAGATCACACAACTAATTAGTGTGGAGCCCTGGCCTGCACTCGCCCCCGTTCTGTCTCTTTGCGCTGTCTCATGTAGCTTCATGACAACCCAGAAGGCAAGGTGACCCTGTGTGACAAGGGAGGATCCTGAGTGGAGATGATTGAGGGACTTGCTCAAGGTCACAGAGCCAGTTAGTAGGGAGCTTTCTCTGTTGGGGGTGGGGTCCGAGGACATTCTCTCTGGGGTCCAGCACCTCCCTGGCGCCCCGCTGCCGCCCCTGGCCATCCCTTGCCCGTGTGGTCACAGCTTCAGTTCCCAGGCGCCTGAACTGAGCACACTTGCTTCTGGGCCAGCCTGGGCATAGCTGTCAAAATCGGGTCTCAAGCTGTCACTCAGCCTGAGCCTGGCCTCTGCATTGGTCACTGGAGCTTCCTGTATGGCTTGAGGCTCAGATTCCATTCCCCGGCCCTCTGGGAGGCAGCTGGTACCATGGAAGGAGCAGGAATTCGGAACGAAACAGTCCAGGGTTCAAATCTAGCTGTGCCCCTTCATTTCTGCACAACCTTGGGCGAGTTTTCTCATCTCCCTGAAAGGCCATTTCATCACCTGTAAAGCGAGGGTAAGGTCCATCACTTTGCAGGCTCCTGCGAGGATGAAATGCAATCAGGTATGTACACCTACGCAGTAGGTGCTCAATAAATGTTAGATCCCTTTGCTAGTCCTTTGCTCCAGACCCATGCCTCCTGCCCTTCATTGCTCCTCCCAATAGGCCCAGTGGTCCCCACTTTCCCTTCCTGGATAAGATGTCTCCAGGCCTGAGTTGGGCTGGTATAGAACAGGGATCCTCTGCAGTGGTGCTAGGGGGTGGGGGGGTAGAGGGGTGGACGGGGAGTAGGGGGTGGGGGGGTTTGTGCACCTGCACTGGCGCATAGGCAGAATAACATCCCCACATACAACTCAGTACTGTTCATTGGCCGCACAAAGACTGATTGAGCACCTACTATGTGCCAGCCACTGTTCTTGGTCATGGGGCTACAGTGATAAACAAGAAAATCAAGATTCCTATTTGCTATATATCACTGAGAATTTACCTATTCAGTGTTCAGCTGCTGGGTGGGCTCCCACCCATGCTGACACTAGGCCCATTCACTGCCAGCCTGCACTGTTTTCCATACGTTGTTTCATTTAATGCTCCCAGATACCATAGGAAGAATTTGTACCCTCAATTTATAGGTGAGGGAGTGGAGTTAAGTAACTTGAGGGGGAGGCAGGGGCTGACTGTAGACAGTCTGATTCCAGGACCTGGGCTCAACTGCGCTCCCGTACACCCTCCCTTGTACTCTTTAAAGCTTGTATTGTTATTCCCATTTACAGATGGGTTTCAGGAATTGCCATCATTGGCGAATACTGCTCGGACCACAGCCTGTTTTCTGAATCCAAGTGTCCTGGTCCTAAGGCCTTGCCCCACTTTTCCTCCCCCCAATCCTCAAAGAGAAACATTTTGGACAAATGAAAGGAAGCCTTAATTTACACCATGGGAAGTCAACTTAAGGGATTCATTATCTCAAGCAGTGGTACAGTTTTAAGCTATAAATAGGTTTTTAAGAACAGGTTTAGCTAGACCCATGGGCACGGAGACAGAAAGTAGAGATGAGCTCGGAGCACCCACCTGCTGGCTGCCTGCTCTTAGCTCTGCTGCCCTCCTGGGGCATCCAGTACAGTGGAAGGAGCAGTGGACTGGGAGTCAGGAAACCAGGGTTTGAACGCCAGCTCTGCTGACCAAGTACAAGTCACTTCATCGCTCCTGAGCCTATTTCCTCATTGATCACGTGGGAATATGGAGAGTATCTAGGATCTCTGTTGTGATCGATCGATCGAATGCTGTGACAATTTGGGTTGAAGGTAAAGCCCCTCGTGTGCATGGGGTACCTGGTAAGCTCTCAGTAAACACTCACTACTGCACACTGCAGGAGCTCTGGCCTGGAGGCACAACCTTCTCTGTTAGACCAGGGAACTTGCTCTGTGACCTTGAGCAAGTCACTTTTTCTTTGGGCTTCAGCTTCCTCATCAGTAAAACGGGAAACTAGCCCTGCCTGGCTCAGGAAACAACAGTTATTAAAGTGTCACCTGTTACTGTAATTACTGCGTGAGCAAAGGCACAGCAATTTGAAAGTGTGGCGTCTGGAGCCACATTGCCTGGTTTTCAATCCCAGCTCTACCCCCTACTTAGATTCCTTTCATACTCTGTGCCTGTTTCTGCGTACATAAAGTGGGGCTGATGACAGCAACTACCGCACGGGGGGTTGTGAGGTAGGTAAAGTGCTTAGAACAATGACTGGCACAGAGCATTTTAAGTGTTGTGATTACTAAGCATACAGCACAGGGCACCTAAATTGCTTAGGGCTTTTGAATCTCACAGACCTGCATCCGTCCATATCATACCCTCCTGGTGCTGTGACCTTGGACAAGTCACTTCCCCTCCCTGAACCTCAGCTTCCTCTTCTCTACAATGAAAGATGATAATAACCTGCTTCCTTAGGACACCAGGATGCAGCAAAGCCTGTGTGCGGTGCCTGACATGTAATTGGTGCTCACGGAAAGTGCTTCCTTTCTCTTCCCCTCTTGGCTCCTGTCCTCAGCATTCTTCTCAAGGGTTCACTTTGTCCTTCTGATCCAGAGCCTCTTTGCTGCTTCTAAGAAGTCTACCCCTCAGAGCAGAGGCAATAATGACACACAGCATGTTTTGGTGGGAAGAACCCTGGATACGCAGTCAGAAAATCAGGGTTGGCTTGCTTGTCTGTAACGGAAGGATTCTGATATGCTGTTTCCAAGGAGCCATGACCTTGGGCCAAGAGCATTCCCTCTCTGGATCTTGGGCTCCTCTTCTGTTCCACGATGAGGTTGTTACCTTTTACATCGTGACATCCTGCAATCTTGTGATCTGGTGGCAAAGGCCAAGGTTAGGATGGAGCCTTAGTTGGGCTGGGGTTGGGAATGGGTGCTGGGGGGCTGTAACATCCTTGGGAGAGGTGACATGGTCAGAGGCGAGATATATCCTACTGGCAAGTGGTGAGGGTTGGGGGAGGCTCTGGAGAGCTGAGAAATCAGGTCCTCACTGGACACCTGTGCAGAGAGTGCAAAATCAACCTGCCATCCTGCTATTGTTGACCCAGCTTTCCAAGCCTGCTCTGGGGGCCTGGTCCCACTGGATGGGAGGGGGTGATGAGGGGACCTAGCCCATCCAGAGGCCTCATGCTCTATCCCCTCTACCAAAACCTGCTCCTAGTAAAGGACCAGGAAAACCTCCTCATACTCGAGTATACACAAATTATAACAGCTCGAAGCACCCTTTGCCTTTTTAAATAGGGTTGATTTTTTTTTAAACAGTTTTTTGAAGTCTTCCTCCCCTCGACCCATTTGTATTTTTCAGTTGAGAAAAATAACTCATGTAACAGATTTAGGAACAAACAAGGCACGGGCTCCCTCACAAAATGATAAATAGGCTTAAACAGAAAGTAGTGCCAAAGATGGCATTTGCAGCATCAGGAAGAGGGGCATACCTGAAGGTCTGCAGGTCTATACGGAGCAAAGGAGAGCTATGGAGGTTGTCTCGACCTCCAGCTCTACTAATGCAACAAATAGGTATGAATAAAGTTCACTAAGGGCCGGGCATTGACTCCTCTCCATTTCCGAATCTAGATTCAGTCGGAATCTAGCCATTCGGATTTGGTTCCGGAGTGCCCTTATGTGACTTTGAACCAGCCACTTCCCACCTCCGGGCCTCAGTTTCCCATCTGTACAAGGATTATATGCTCCCCTCCTTCCAGGACACATCAAACCTAATTAGGAAGGATTCGATTAGGCTCGATAAGAGCGTTAAGTTATCGGTCCCGAGCCAAACGAAATGACTAATGTTTTATCTCTCTCTGGCCTAGAGAGGGCCTGGCCTCTGACTCCCTCCCGGGAGCCGCACACCCTTAGGAGCTGTTCCGGGAGGGGCGTGGTCAGGCCGCTGAGGGCCACGCCCCCATGCCGTAGGGCAGTCTTCGCCGCGCCCAACCCTGCGGCCTGGGGAAGGGACCCAGCAGTGACGTCACATAACCACTCCCAGTGTAGCCCTCCGCCAAGAGAGAAAGTAGTCCCCAACCCATAGCGGACTCTGTCACCCATACTTCACGACGTATAAAATACGAGACTCTTTCCGGGCTGAACCATGGTTCTGAGGCCTCAGGACAAACTTCTGACACACTGGAAGGCTGTCTTTCTCTGGGTCAGCGTAGGAAGTAGTCCCGGCCTACGGTGGGCCGACGGGTCCCTCCGCAGCGGGGAAAAGAGGATGGCGACCTCGTCGATGCCGGAGTCGGAGAGGAGCGCGGCTACGAAAGCGTCAGGTGAGCATCGGGTAGAGTCACGTCGCCCCACTGCACCTGGCCACGAAGTGGGGCCAGACTGTGGGGGTAGCCGGCGGCGAGCTCCCGGGCCGGCGGGGCTGTCCGAACAGGGCCCCGGGGTCCCAGGCCCTTTAGTCGCTCTCGCACTTGCCTGAGCGGAAACCCGGCGCCGCCACAAGATGGCGTCGGGCCTGGAGCGCAGGCAGCGCCGGGGACAGCCCCGAGTCGCCAGGCCCCGGGACCGTCGCTGTCAGCCCCCTCCGCATGGGAACCAGGGGAGGGGGGAGCGAGCCACTGACCCAGGGGGCCTGCGGGCTGTACCACCGACCCCGCACCCGGGGGGACTCGGGGGGCCGAAGGGCTGAACCACTGAGCCCGGAGTGGGCTCTTAGAGCGAACCACGCTGCGGGAGTCATGGAGGAGAGACGAGGAGGGTCAAGATTACCGGCCATTGACCACCCTACCGGGGATAGGGAAGGGCTCTAGACTGGGAGGCCAGGCGTCTGGGCCTAGTTTTCCCGAGGCTCCTGTCTCTCGGTACACGAGAAAGCCCCTCCCCGGCGGAGACTCAGTCTTTGCACCTGCGAAATGGGCACGCGGGTGCAGCTGGGTGGGCCGTGGTTGCCCGGGCCGGGGAGGAGGCCCACCTGTTCCAGCCCGCGTCACCTCCTCTCGCAGAGTGAAGGATCCAGACCCTGCGCCTCGCTGTCAGGCGGCTCTCCGAGCCGATGGAGGAGAACGAGGTGGAGAGCAGTAGTGACGCGGCCCCAGGGCCTGGCCGTCCCGAGGAGCCCTCTGAGAGCGGCTTGGGCGTGGGCACCTCTGAAGCGGTGTCGGCCGACAGCAGCGACGCCGCTGCCGCTCCGGGGCCGACGGAGGCCGATGACTCTGGCGTGGGGCAAAGCTCCGACCGCGGCAACAGCTCTCTGGTATGGACCTTGCTGGCCGGCGTGGGTGGAGGCAGGGACCGCAGGCAGCATGCCTGGCAGCCAAGGGAAGCGGCCGGAAAGTCTGGCTTGTAACTAATACTTGTTTTTGGTTTACTGTGTGTCAGGCACCTCGCCAAGCCCCTAACATGGATTTTCTCATTTAAGCCTCGTACCTCGTAAGGCATATATCACTCTTGCACATCTTACAGGGAAGGAAAGCAAGGCACAGAGAGCCGACAGAGCTGGGTTCAAGTCTAAGCTTTGGTCTTACCCACTCCACTACCCACTCTCCTCATTCTTTGAGATGCAGGTGTCCTGGTGCAAGTCTTGGCTCTGCCTCTGATTCACGGGGAGACCTCTTTGAGCCTCATTCTTCTGTCTGTAAAACGGAGCAGAAATACCTGCCTAGGAGGAAGTACTCTTGGACACCTGTAAAACCTTTATCATTTAAAAATAAAGGCTCTGCCATTTACCAAAAAATGGCTCTGCCATTCCTGGCCCTCTGATTTTGGACAAGTTACCCTACTTCTGGCTCTCAGTTTTCACATCTGTAAAGAGGGAAGGGATAAATATATCTGTCTCAATAGGGTTTTTGTGAGGATTAAATGAATTAACCCAGGCAATGCAATTAGGATAGTGCTCAGCAGATAGTACACATTCAGTAAATATTAGCCATTATCGTTGTTATTACCTGCAATAATAAATGACTTCCAAGGCATCACAGTATAGAGCTGCCCAATGAAGGACCCCCTTTTGGGGGTCTTTTGAGGGGCTCAACAGAGATTGGCCTACCACGTGCCGAGCTTGTGCTAAACTCGGGATACAGCAGGGGACAAGATAGATGTGGGCCTGGCCCTTATGGAAAGTACAGTGTGACCTAGGAGTCGTTATATACTACAGAGTGAACCATGATGAGGGGACACAGGCGACTGTAGCACCCAGGACAGAGAGGTCCTCATTTGGCCTGGGGGTCAGGGTTAGCTTCTAGAAGAGGTATCAGCTAAATGGTGGTCAGAAGCCTGGGTAGAAATCAGCCACGGTACAACGCTGGAAAGCATTTCATGCAGAAGGAAGAGCTAATTCAAAAGCCCAGTGAAAATAGCTCTGCCAGGGGATTATGGAGCCTCTCACCTGACCAGAGCTGGAGACCCAGGAACTTGTTCTTTGATGGCTCTGTGACTGGGCGGCATCTTCTGGTCATCAGTGGGCCTGATGGTGTGGATGGCTCTACTCACCATGTTTTTGGGCCATGGAGCTCTATCTAGTGGGGGGCAGGCCACTGCCCTGCCCCATCATGGCTCCTGAAATTCCTCTCTCCTTGTTTCCTGTCACCCAGGAGGAAGTATCTGAGAGCAGCTCGAGCATAGACCCCTTGCCCCATGGCTACCTGCCTGATTCATCTTCCGTGTCCCATGGGCCAGTGGCAGGGGTGACAGGTGGCCCCCCGGCCCTGGTGCACTCCAGCGCGCTCCCAGACCCCAACATGCTGGTGTCCGACTGCACGGCTTCTTCCTCAGACCTGGGCTCAGCCATCGACAAGATCATCGAGTCTACCATCGGGCCAGACCTAATCCCGAGTGAGTCCCTCGTAGGCAGCGAGAGTCAGCCCACAGGGCTTTTCTGCGGGGTCCCCCAGAGCCAGCTGTGCAAACTTAGGCAGATAATCCTATCGCTCTAAGTGTGTCACGTGGGAACTGTAGCCCCTGTCTCGTGGTAAATGAGGTGAAGACTTAAGGAAACACTGTAATATAGCTCTTGGCATTGATGAACATTGAATAAACACAGAAACGATAATACCTAGCTTTGTACTGGGGTTTGCTCTAAGCACTTTACGTATAGTACGTCATTAATTCTCCCAGTGACCCCAAAAGGTAGGTGCTGTTGTCCTCACGGCCTAGGTGCAAAAATCTGAGGTACAGAGGACCCACTGGGACCAGTAGGTGTTGGGCCACGAGCTCAGATGGGCTGACTCCAGAGTCCATGCTCGTGATTTACTGTACCGTACCCTCTGTTACCAGTGGTGTATGTAAAGGCCACAGACTTCAAAAAGCCCTGGGGTGGTGTGGGAACTCTGAGAAAGTGGTGCAGGGGCTGGGCCTTGACCTTGGGGGAGTTTGGAAACGGGGAGGGGGGCTCTCCAGGTTTTAGTGTTCAAAGGTGGGCAGCTGGGGTAGCCACGGCATCTGTGCAACTGTAGGCCAGCTATCCGGCCAGCCCATCACACCAGACCTCCCAACAGTCCTGCTCCGGGCAGGGGTGCGCGGACAGGGACAGGGTGCAAGTGAGGCTCGGGGGGCAGGCAGCTGGACTGAACTTGGTGCAGGTGAGCCAGAATGAATGTGGGCAGTAACAGTTGTCATCATCAACTGGGAATCCCCTCCCCGCATCTCTGCCCAGGTTGTATCACCGTAACCAGTGCCGAGGATGGCGGGCCCGAGACAGCACGGTACCTGATCCTGCAGGGCCCAGACGATGGTAAGCCCCTGGGCAGCAGCGCCAGGGAGTCCTTCAGTGAGTGAGGGAGTTGGAGAGGGAGGCTCTGCCACAAGCTCACTGTGTGATCTTAGCAGGTTGTCCGCTGCTCTGGGCCCCACTTTCCCCACCATCACTCTGGTGGGGAGTCGGGTTCTAGGATCCCTGGGCCTGCCAGGGAGGGGCACCTATCACTCGTGGCCTACCTTTCCCTCCACGTTCCCTCCCCTCTGATTCCCTCACTCACCTGCAGGTGCCCCCATGGCTTCGCCGATGTCCAGTTCCACCTTGGCCCACAGTCTGGCAGCCATCGAGGCCCTGGCTGACGGCCCCACATCCACGTGCCTTGAGCCACCAGAGGAGGCACGGGGTAGGCCTGGCTCCCCCACACAGCCGCCCCCGGGCTCTGGCACTGAGGAGCCAGACCTGCAGAGCCTGGAGGCCATGATGGAGGTGGTGGTGGTCCAGCAGTTCAAGTGCAAGATGTGCCAGTACCGGAGCAGCACCAAGACCACACTGTTGCGCCACATGCGGGAGCGGCACTTCCGACCAGGTGCACTGACAGCAGCCTCGCTGGCTGGGCTGCACAGGTGGGGTGGAGGGCCGAGAGCCAGATGTGACAAAGCTTCTCTGATCTTCGCAGCAGCGACAGCTGCAGCTGGGAAGAAGGGGCGTCTGCGGAAGTGGGGCACCTCAGTCAAGACCCAGGAGGAAGAGGGACCGGAGGAGGAAGATGACGATGACATTGTTGACGCCGGTGCCATTGATGACCTAGAGGGTAGACCACTATGGCTCCCAGACGTGCCACCACCATACCCAACCCCAAATACTAAGCTGCCTCTGGCCCACGTGAAAGGCTGGAAAAGAGGAATCCACACAGATTCAGGAGTTGGGGCATTGGGGTCAGGACCTCTGTGTGCAGTTGTACAGGCTGTGCACTGAAAAAGCACCACATCTAAAAGGGCCACTTTAACCTTTGTCCAACAGAAATAGAAGACCAGCCACCTGTACTTTTTTTGTAGCTATACTTTAAAAAGGCTAAAATATTAAATGAAGCATAATCATAACTGTCAGTAGGTTATTTTACTTTCTCTTTTTATACTAGTTTTTTGAAATTCAGTGTCTCAGTGTAGACCTGGCATAAATGCTCAGTAATTACATATGGCTAGTGGCTCTTGCACTGGAGAGCACTGTCATCAGAGTTTATATATTTGAATATTTATTCCAACTGTTTTCTAACAATGGCTGTAAAGTGTCATATGGAAAAGGCATCTTTTTTTTAGTTCATGCAGTGGTGCTGAGTTGGTGGTAGGAGTCAGAAAAAGTGCAGAAAAAGAATTGCAGGGGTTTAGAGAGAGGCACTCAGAGTCAGCCAGTGGGAGGTCAGGAGGGCTTTCTGGAGGAGGCATCACTGGTTGGTGGGGTTGGAGGAGAAGCAGCCAGGGATGAGAAGAGGGTCTCTTCCCAGGGAAACCAGGCCAGGGGTCAGGCCTGAAAGGGTGGGTCCGGGACTGATACCCACCTTCTCTTGTGGTCCCCACAGAGGACAGCGACTACAATCCAGCTGAGGATGAGCCCCGAGGCCGGCAGCTGCGACCCCAGCGCCCTACTCCCAGTACGCCAAGACCCCGAAGGAGACCTGGCCGGCCTCGGAAGCTGCCTCGCCTAGAGACTGCGGATCTCCCAGATGGTGAGAGCTGGTTGTAGGTGGGGCCACCTGCTTCCTTCTGTAGAGCCTTGGGGACTGAGTGTGCCATGCAGGGCAGCACATAGCAAACCTGGGGGACCCGCAGGCCTCCTTGTAAAGGGCCAGCCCTCTTAGACCAAGCTGGAGAAACCTTGAGTTAAGAAGTGGTACGTCAGCTTTGTGACAAGGCTTCTCAATGGTAAGGTGTCACAGCACAGGAGAAGTTCGAACCTTTATAACTGAACTAAGAAGTTAAGTTTTAAGTATGATTACTGAAATAAGAACAAGTCTGAGGCCTGAAACTGTGTCCAGGGAGCCCTGGCTTGGAGCATTACAAGCTGTGGACTGGAAAGCCTCGTGGGCATGATGACTTTGCCACCTACTAGCTATGTGACCCAGAGCATGTGACTTTGCTTCTTGAATCCCCAGTTCCCTTTTGATGAATGAAGGTGATAGAAACTGCCTTTCAGAATTGCTCTAAGGTGTAAAGACACACAAAAGTACACAGTAGCTGTTTTTGTATATGCAGTCTGGGGGAGATTATTATATTTTTGTAGCATCCTTTTAAAAATAGCTTCTTACTAAGGTCTATATGGGAAAACTCACGTATCCTAAGCGCCCAGCTTAGGGAATTTTGACAAGGGGAATACCCCTGTATAGCCAGCACCCCTGTCAAAAAGCAAGATGTCACCAGCATTGTCTAGATTGCTTTTCATTTTTTTTAAAGCTTTTATTATTTATTTGAGAGGGAGAGAATGAGCGAGAGAAGGAGCATAAGCCAGGGGAGTGGTGGGGCAAAGAGGGAGAGGGAGAAGCAGGCTCCCCGCTGAGCCGGGAGCCTGATCCGAGGTTCAATTCCGGGACCCCGGGTTCATGACCTGAGCCGAAGGCAGACACTTAACTGATTGAGCCACCCAGGCGCCCTTAGATCACTTTTCATTTTTAAAATGTTACGTGGAATACTGCTGATGTTTTTGAATAGGTAACACATTCAGGTTGCTCAGACTTCTAGAGGTTGTGAGTATGTACAGTAAGGCGACGTCTCCTCTCTTCTTCTCATCTGCCCTCCAGCCTCCCTAGGGAAAACCAATGTTAAAGTACCTGCTGTCACTCCCAGACTCTAGAATGTTCCCGTGAGGCTCCCAGGTCTAAGGGAGATATTTTGGCTGGCCCCTGGCACGTCCGTACCTGATTTGTGACCATGTCTATGGCAGGTGTGGAAGGAGAGCCTCTAGTGAGTTCCCAGAGTGGACAGAGCCCTCCAGAGCCCCTGGACCCCGAGGCTCCCAGCTCCTCGGGCCCAGGGTGCCTGGTTGCCCTGGGCAAGGCTGACAGGGCCCCCGTGGACCCTGGCGTGAGCCAGTCAGACGCAGAGAATGCAGCCCCCTCCTGCCAGGACGAGCCCGCCGCCCCGCCCCGCCGCCGTGGCCGGCCCTCCAGGCGCTTCCTAGGCAAGAAATACCGCAAGTATGTAGAGCAGGGATGGGGCAGGGGAGATGGCCAGCGGCCAGCGGTGCAGCCCCGCCAGATTCTCCCCAATGCCTTCCTGGCAGGTATTATTACAAGTCCCCCAAACCGCTCCTGAGGCCCTTCCTGTGCCGCATCTGTGGCTCCCGCTTCCTGTCCCATGAGGACCTGCGCTTCCACGTCAACTCCCATGAGGCCGGGGACCCCCAGCTCTTCAGGTGCCTGCAGTGTAGCTATCGCTCCCACCGCTGGTCCTCGCTCAAGGTGCGCAGCATGGGGGGGGCGGGCGGGCAGTGCCAAGAGGGAGTGGTGCTCACGGGTCATTGGCCAGTGCCCTCCTGCTCCTTCGTAGGACACATTCAGTGGTGTGCTGCTGTGCGCTGAAGTTCAGGTGTGGGTGCCACGGGCAGTTGTGCAAGCTGCACACTGCATAGTGGTGTCACGTCCTCAGAGGTGCTGTGCCTCGTGCAGATAGTGGAGATTCACTTGATCACCATACACATTGGCGGATGACAGTAAAGCCCAGTTCTGTCTTGTTCAGTATGTTAGAAAGTTTTCTAATAGATGGCATTGATGTGTCTCAAGAAAGGAGTTCCTTTTTATATTATTTACCTGAAGGTAAATAATAAGTAAGTAATAAAAAAAGTAAGCCAGTGGGTTAGCTGTAGCTCTAAGCTGTTTTTTAATGCAGTTCCTGGGCCTGGTAGGCATGCTCAAGGTTAATGCCCATGCAGCCCGAAGAGGTTGTGGGTGTCAATTGTCCCATTTGACTGACCTAGGAAACTGGCTTGGCTTGGCCAAAGTAAGGCGGTGAGTTGGTCTCCATAGGCAGTAGGGGCTACCTGAAGCACAGACCAGAGCCCCTCTGCTTTCTGCACACAGTTCTTCCTCCTTCAGATAGGCCCGGTGGCCTGGAAGTTGTTCTCTGGAACCCTGCTGGGGGTGGGTTGTCCCGGAGGGTGGTGTGGAGTGTGTAGGCTCTGGAGCCGTACTGCTTGGGCTTGGCTCCAAGCTCCACCATTCACGAAGTTACCGAGGCCAAGGTCACTTCCCTCAGAGCCTCAGTTTCTGCATCTGTCACATGGTGAGCCAGCACAGGGCCAGGTGCCCTCTTTGGAGCGAGTCCCCAGCCCTAATAGGCTCTGGCCCTCGCAGCACTCCCTCATTCTGGGAGCCCGCACCCATGGCAGCCCTAAAGCTGTGGGCACAGATTGGGGGTGCCGGGGAGGCCAGCCCCAGCCCACTCTCCATTCCTTTCTATCCTAGGAACACATGTTCAATCACGTGGGCAGTAAGCCCTACAAGTGTGACGAATGCAGCTATACCAGCGTCTACCGGAAGGATGTGGTCCGGCACGCAGCCGTGCACAGTCGAGACCGGTCAGTGCGTGCGGACAAGGGGACGAGCCAGGGTGGGAAGTGGAGGCCCAGCATTACCATATTTCCCCCTTACTGAGCCCCTGCCCTGGGCCACCCCATTGGCAGCACCTTACAGACAGCGGCAAGATAAGGCCGTGCATCCCAGCTCACTTGGCTCAGAGCAGCAGTGAGGCCTGGAGGCCTCTTGTGGCATTTCTTCCCTGCCATGAGCTTTGTGAGATCAGGACAGTCATTGTTGAGGGGCTACCTAAAGGACCTCAGGCAATCCGTCTAAAGGTCTGGTAGACTCCCAGCTCTCAGAGCCTGGGCAGAGCAGACATGGGACAATTGGGTGGAGGAGCGAATCCCCAGGGGCCCTGAGATTGCTCACTGAGTTGTCATTAGATCTGCAGCTTCAGGAAGGAGTTCACTCCACTTGGGGTGCTGTGTGAGCAGAGGTTGGATACCGTAATCCATGAGGACAGTGACTTTTTTTTTTTTAGATTTTTTTTTTTTTTTAATTTATTTATTAGAGAGAGACAGCGAGAGAGGGAATACAAGTAGGGGAGTGGGAGAGGGAGAAGCAGGCTTCCCGCTGAGCAGGGACCCACCCCCCCCCCGATGCAGGGCTGGATCCCAGGACCGTGGGACCGTGACCTGAGCCAAAGGCAGATGCTCAACGACTCATAGCCACCCAGGCTCCCCAGGACAATGACTTCCGAACTCTGGTTGTGGGAAAGCCTGCTCTCTATGATGCTTATGGGCTTTCTTTAAAAAAGGCAGGCAGGCAGGGGAGAAGTAAGATTATGGACATCAAGTCAAACACCTGGTTCACTAACTCTTTCTGCAGGACTTCTCAGGGCCTTTAAAATGCACGTTTTATTTTGTGACAAAGTAAGGAAGAAGGCACCATTCTAGAATGTTTTTTACAGCATGCCTTTTAGCATTTCCTAGCAAACTAGGAAGAGAGAGAGAAGGGTAGGGACACTCAGAGTTCAGGCTGGGTCCGGTCAATGTGAGAAGGTTTGAGGTGGGCTTGGGGAAGCAACGATCTGACTCCTATCCCTTTCTGTCCCCAGGAAGAAGAGGCCAGATCCGGTGAGTCTGGGACCCTGGCCCAGGAAGGGGGCCTGTTTGAGGGCTGCTTGTGAGAGTAGGGGCAGGAAGTGAGGTCTCACTCTTTCTCCTCGTCTTCTTTCTTCATCTGGTCCCTTCTTGTCCCTTCCCAGGCCCCGAAGCTCAGCTCCTTCCCTTGCCCTGTGTGTGGCCGCATCTATCCCATGCAGAAGAGACTCACACAGCACATGAAGACACACAGCACCGAGAAACCCCACATGTGTGACAAGGTGGCTGGGGCCAAGGGTTGGGGGCAGGATGAAGGGGTCTTCCGGGGCAGTCCCCCATCTAACTCACCCCACCCCTCACAGTGTGGAAAGTCCTTTAAGAAGCGCTACACCTTTAAGATGCACCTGCTCACACACATCCAAGCTGTCGCCAACCGCAGGTATATCCCCGAGGAGGCCCCGGGGCTAGAACGCCCCGCCCCACTCGGTTGCTGAGCTTCCCTCCCTCTCATCACCTCCAGGTTCAAGTGCGAGTTCTGTGAGTTTGTTTGTGAGGACAAGAAGGCACTACTGAACCACCAGCTGTCCCATGTCAGTGACAAGCCATTCAAGTGCAGCTTTTGCCCCTACCACACCTTCCGGGAGGACTTCCTGCTCTCCCACGTGGCTGTCAAGCACACAGGTCAGGCCAGCCCTGCCCCACGTGGTGAGCCCTCCACCCGCCCTGCCCCCAGCCGCAGGCTCAGCGCTGTCCTCTTCCTCTGCCTCTGCAGTCCCGGCCCCGCCGTGAGAGTGGCCCCGGCTGCTCGGTTGTAAGGGAATCTCCCCTGGAGGTGTCACCCTCCTCAGCTCAGCTGGCTCCCCTCTGCGTGGTCATGGGCCACCTTGCCCGGTCTGAGCCTTCCTTGGCTGTGAAGGGGGCATCAGGAGTCCCTACCATGGATGGTTGTAACAGTGAGCTCCGTGCCCCAAGCCCTGTCTGTGCTGGGTGCTGGACGGGAGACGTGTTGACAGGGGCCCCGTCGCCGTGCATGCAGAAGGTGCACGAGATAGTCGGTTCTTTCTCCTCCTTGGGGCCCGTGCCTCTAATGGGCACACTGGGGTAGATTAGTCACGCCTGGGGGCCAGATTCCTCTCTGCCGGGGGGCAATGATTCATAAGGGAAGTGTGTGGTCCTGTGATGTGAAACTGGGACGCTCCGAGGAAGGCTGTGAGTGCGGGGGGTGGCCCGGCTCTTGTCCGGCCCGGGCCACCAGAATGAGCTGCAGCATGTGTTCTCCGGAGCTGGGGCACGCGGCACTGGCGGGGAGACAGCGGAGAGGCCCGGGGGCCCGTGGGAGGCTTCCTGGCCTGGGGGGTGGGAAAGCCCAAGCGTCCATCCGCCTGTGCCTACAGGGGCCAAGCCCTTTGCCTGTGAGTACTGCCACTTCAGCACACGACACAAGAAGAACCTGCGCCTGCACGTGCGCTGCCGACACGCCAGCAGCTTCGAGGAGTGGGGGCGGCGCCACCCTGAGGAGCCCCCTTCCCGCCGTCGCCCCTTCTTCTCACTGCAGCAGATTGAGGAGCTGAAGCAGCAGCACAGCGCGGCCCCCGGACCACCCCCCAGCTCCCCGGGACCTCCTGAGGTAAGCTTAGCCAAGCAGGCAGCAGACAGAGGGGATTGGGGGGGTGCACAGGCCAGGATGACAGTGTCCTGTCACCTCTCCCACCCTCAGCATCCGCACTGGCACACTGGGGACAACAAAATGGTCCCTGCGTCTCCAAATTCTGGTAAAGAGCAGATGAGGTCACAGAGCTATCAGCCCTAAGCTCACAGTGGGAGTGGCCTTCCAGGGCTAGGAATAGAGAATGAGACCTCAGTAGCTTAACTGGGGTAGGAGTTTATTATTCTCTCAGAAACGAGTCCAAGGGTTAGCAGCCCAGAGCTAGTGTGGCAGCTCCATGGTCAGTCATCAGGGACCAAGCCACCCTAAGCCTACGACTTCCATCTTTGTGGTTGCCTCATGGTCTAGCATAGCTGCAGGAGCTCCAGCCTTCTAGCCACACCCCAGGCAAGAAGCAGGAGGAGGGGATGGGAGAAAGGCAAAAAAGAAGCCTGCCTTCACCCCATCTGTCTTCCCGGTGAACTTAACCAGAAGCTCCTGCTTAGCCACAAGGCCACACTACCGTTCTGCAAGGCAGGCCAAGAAGTAGTCTCATAGCCAAGAACATTGCCTCCCCCTCCCCTGCCCCAAAAGATGGACCACCACTATGTGCTGGTAGAACACAGACAGGCTCCGCTGTCAGTCTTGTGTTCAGATCCCAGTTCTGCTACTTGCTGGTTGTGGAATCGTAGCCAGTTGCTTCTCTGAGCCTGAGTCTGTTCCTTGGAAGCACTGAGCTGAGCTGTCCCTGGAGACGTAGTTGTGTGAAGATGAAACAAGCAGACGCACGTAAAGCGCCCTACCGGTAGGAGGCGCTTGGCAACCAGTGCTTGCCTCCCAGCTGCCCCCGCTCAGACTTGGCCACATCTCCACCCCGCAGATTCCCCCAGAGGCAGCACCTTTCCAGGCACCCGAGACCCCCCCACTGCTCTGTTCTGACACGCTGGGTGGCGCCACCATCATCTACCAGCAAGGTGAGCTCTGAGGGAAGGTGGGAGCCTGGGGAGCTGGGCGAGGGCAGGGCCCGCGCTGGGGTTCCCGCAGAGGGAGAGGGGGCGGTGGCCGGCTCTCAGGCTCGGGTCTCACCCAACTCAGGCGCTGAGGAGTCCACGGCAATGGCCACGCAGACGGCCTTGGACCTGCTGCTGAACATGAGCGCCCAGCGAGAGCTGGGGGGCACAGCCCTGCAGGTGAGACGCCCGGGGCCGCCGCCTCGCCCCCCACCCCCACCCCGTGCAGCCACCTTCGGTGCCTGCCCCGCACTGGAAACTAGGAGGAGAGGGGGGCGAAGAGGCAGACGTGCCCTGCCCTCAGGGCACCCCCACTTAGCCGGGAGATGGTCCACCAAAACCCCAGGAGCAAACGCGGAGGAGGAGGCCCCCCGTGAGCCAGGGAGGGCAGGGGAGCTCCCGCTCAGCTCGAGTTCGGCGGTGACCTCTGCCGGCGCGGGTTAGCGCCGCCCCTGTGGCTTCGGAGGCTGCTCGTCTCTGCAGCCTCCCTGTGTGGCTCCAGTCTCCAGCTTCCGGTCTAGCCTGGCACCCTCACCCGGTGACAGCCAGGGCTGTCTCCCCTGCGGCCTCTCTTGTCCCTGCACCTCCAGCCCGGCCGAACCTCCCCCAGCTCATCAAAACTCCTCCCTCCGCCCAGCCGCCTGGGGTCACTCTTACCCCGCCCACTCCTCTCCCACACCCCCTCTTCCTCTGAGGCCGGGAGAATTTTGTTAGCCCCTGCTGTCTCCGAACCTCGAGCCTTGTGAAAACATGGAGAATCTGTGTTGGAGATGTTAAATTCCAAGAACTTGGAGCTATAATAACGTGCCACTGGGGGCTGGAGGACAGACAAAACTCTGTGCAGGAGGGAGCCTGGTGTCGGACCTGGGGAGCTTCCTAGGATTCCAGTAGTGCCTTTGGTGGGGTACAGAAGTTGTACATTTTTAGACAGTTCAATCTGTCTTTTATAGTTTTTGCCTTTGATATCCTCCCTAGAAAGGCCTCCTTCACCCCAGGATCATATGAACATTCATTTGTATTTCCTTCTTAGGGTTTCATTTTTTACATTTAAGTCTTTAGTCCACCTGGGATTTATTTTTGGTGTGTGCGGAAAGGTAGGGGACTAACTTTACTTTTTTCCCCAAAAGTTATCCAGTGCAGTGTCTGAAATTATTTTCCCCAGTGGTTGCAGATGTCCCCTTTATCATGGTGTGGATTCCCGTGTGTCCGGACAGGTTCTGCTCTATTGCTCTGTCTGCTGCTCCCATGCCAGTACCTCATGCATTTTTTTTTCCTGATTACAAAAATAGGTGTTTGTAAAAAAAACCAAAATGAACATTAGGAAATGTTCTATCAGAAAGTGAAAGTCATTAATATCCCTCCCCTCCCCCTGTTAATGGGCTAATAAGCATTTTTGTAGTTGCGTCCATGTACACACTAATGCAGAGACATCGTGTTCCTGAAAAAATGGGATCAATAGGGCCGTCTGGGTGGCGCAGTTGGTGAAGCGTCCAACTCATGATCTCAGGGTCAGGAGATTGAGCCCCGCATTGGGTTCTGTGCTCAACGCGGAGTCTGCTTGGGACTCTCTCTCCTGCCACTGCCCCTCCTGCTGGTGCATGCACGCGTGCGCTCGCCCTCAAATAAGTAAATGAGTCTTTAAAAAAAAAATGAGATCACACGATTCATGCTCATCCACAGCCCACTTTTCTTCACTCGGTGCATGTGAGGCACGGTCTGGCCTGTGCCTGCAGACCTCCTCTCTCTAGCACTGCACATTAGGTTTCCACGTCATTCCATTGTCCCGATGTTGTAAGTTCGTGCAGTCCTTTATTGGTTGGTTGTTTCCAGTTTCTCATTAATCAAAGGCAGTGCTTCAGGGCGCGTGTATTTGAGATGCTCCTAAGCATTTTTTAGTTTAAAAAAAGTCTTCTAGAAGTAGAAGAATTGGTGGGTCTGAAGGTATGAAGCCTCATAGAGATTTGTTAGTTTCTGTAACTGCTGCTGCTAGAGCGTGTTTCCTGCACCTTTGCCAACACTGGGTGTTGGGTGTCCCCAATCTCTATAAATCTCTTCTACGTAATAGAAGTATATATCATGGTCTTTTTTTTTTTTTTTAATTTAGTAATCTCTACACCCAATCAATGTAGGGCTCAAACTCCCAACCCTGAGATCAAAGGTCACATGCTCCTCTGACCCAGCCAGCCAGGTGCCCCTCATGGTTTTAATTTATAATTTTGTGACCATAAATGAGATTGAACTACTTTCTGTATGTTCATAGACAATTTATTTCTTCTCTGACTTACCTTTTTATGTCCTATACTGGTTTTCCTATTAGGCTTTTTTTTTTTTTTTAACATTTATTTATTTATTTGAGAGAGAAAATGTGCATGGCATGGAGTTGCAGAGGGAAAGAAAAACTTTAGCAGACTCCCCACTGAGCGCAGAGCCTGACGCGAGGTCTGATCCCATGACCCCAAGATCACAATCCAAGCGGAAACCCAAGAGTCAGACGCTTCACCAGCTGCACCGCCCAGCTGCCCCTATTGGTCTTTATTGCTTTACAGAGGTTCTTTATATATGAAGGAGACTTTCCTTTTCTCTCTGGTATGAATTGTTAAATACATTTCTTTGTTTTCTGATTTTAGTTTATGGTTTGTTTTGCTGATTAGGAAAAAAAATCTTCCCACCCCAGGTCATAAAAATACTTATCCACATTTTCTCTTCATATTTTTAGTTTTTTATTGTTACATTTCAGTTTTTGATCCATTTGAAGCAGACTTTGGAGCAAGGTGTGAGGTCAAACTCTTTTTTTCTTAAATGGTTTGCCACTCATCCCTTTACCCTAGGGTTTCTCAATCTTGGCCTTTTGTGCCAGATAGTTCTTTGTTGTGGGAGCCGTGGTGTTCGTTGCGGGGTGGTTAGCTGCATCCCTGACCGATAACCCCAAGGTGCCAGTACCGGCCCCATTTCAAGAGTGAGACCCACGAATGTCTGCGCACGTTGCCCAGCTGCCCCTGGAGGGCAGTGTTGCGCTACCTTGGTCTTGTTAAGTTTATTTCCAGTTGCTGGGTGGGGCTTGGAGAGCCAGAGGGTGCTTTAGAAAGGACTCACGGTTGGGACTATACAGATGAGTGGTGGCAGCACTGAGTGTGGGCAAGCTTTGAGGCCCTGAACACCAACCCCTCTGCCACAACCCCTGCTCCTGATGCCCACCGGGTCCGTTACAGGTGGCTGTGGTGAAGTCCGAGGACGTGGAGGCAGAGTTGGCATCCACTGGCGGGCAGCCCTCCCCAGCAGGGTCCACTCCGCAGGTGGTCACCCTCCACGTGGCAGAGCCGGGGGGCAACGTGACAACAGAGAGCCAGCTAGGTGCCCCTGACCTACAGCAAATCACCCTGGCACCTGGTCCATTCGGTGGGACTGGCTACAGCGTCATCACGGCACCCCCTATGGAGGAGGGGACATCAGCTCCCGGCACGCCTTACAGGTGAGACCTGCTGCCTACAAGGCCCCCTTTAGTCTTTGATCGGTGCGCCAGGAGGCCTCAGGGGGGGGCTCTGCCCACCCGAGCCTAGTTGGCAGGAGGCAGAAATCCCAGTACATGTAACGTAATTAGCCATAGGAGTTGTATCTCTCTCAGGAGGTTGGAAGCTACTGTTTTTTGGCCACTTAGATGTTCCAGGCACTGGACATTTGAGGACTCACCTAAACCATTCTCGTGAGGTCCACGTTTCCCTCATTATAGAAGTGAGGAAATAAGCCGGGGACATTGAGTGCCTCGCCCAAGGTCAGACAGGCAGTGAGTGAGGCGTTGAGCCCTTGGTTCCAAAGTCACGTGCTCTCTGTTGTGGGTGATCCCTGAGGGGTTGTCCGGTTTTGAGCTTCGAGGCAAACTCAGGCTCCTCGCTGGCACTGGAGGCCTGGCCGCTGCTCTCAGCTTCCTCTACACTGAGCACGTTCGGGGCAGAAATATCCGTATGCTGAGAAAGCCCTTAATCCAAGCGCTGAAGCGCCAAAGCACCGCAGTGCGTGGTTGGGATGGGAATCCGGATCCCCAGGCGGCCGGCGGGCAGCCCGGTCTCAACGTCTGCCGTCTGCTCTTGGCCTCTGGGTACTTGCCGGCCCTGCCTCCCCACTCCCCGCACTGGCCCTCCTGCTGCTGCACTTGGCTGGATGGGCCCGGACCCCTGGGGCTCTCCGCCTCACTGCTGCCCCTCCCCTCCCTTCAGGGGAGCCTCGGGACTACTGTTGAGCAGGACAGTGCATTGGGCCTATGGTCACCATTTACAGAAGAGACCTTTGAAGTTCAGCTGGAAAAGGGCAGAGGCGGAATTCAAACCAGGGAGTCCACCTGTGGTGGCAGTTACCTCTCCGCTGAGGACTTTCTTGGGGAAGGGGACTCCCATGGCCTTCCCTCCCACTGTAGAACTCACTCTTCCCCTCTTTGGTGCCCACAGCGAGGAGCCCCCAGGGGAGGCAGCCCAGGCTGTGGTTGTGAGCGACACCCTGAAAGAAGCTGGCACCCACTACATCATGGCAGCCGACGGGACCCAGCTGCACCACATCGAGGTGAGGCTTGGGGTACCCACCCCTCTCCCGTGTCCCGTCCTTCCCCCATCTCATCAGTACCTCATGTCCCCCGTCTCTCTATAGCTGACTGCCGATGGTTCCATCTCCTTCCCAAGTCCGGATTCCCTGGCCTCCGGAGCCAAGTGGCCCCTGCTACAGTGCGGCGGGCTGCCCAGAGAGGGCCCTGAGCCCCCATCTCCAGCCAGGACGCACCGGGTGGGAGACCCCCAGGGCTCTGCCTCCCCACCTCCCGTGGCCAGCAAAGCCCTGAGCCTGGGAGTGCCACCGTCACCGCCGTCTGCAGCCACGGCCTCATCCAAGAAGTTTTCCTGCAAGATCTGTGCTGAGGCCTTCCCTGGCCGAGCAGAGATGGAGAGTCACAAACGGGCCCATGCTGGGCCTAGTGCCTTCAAGTGCCCCGACTGCTCCTTCAGCGCCCGCCAGTGGCCCGAGGTCCGGGTACGTGCTGCCCCCCCAACCTCCCGACACTCATTTGGCCACTTGGGTAACAGACCTTAATTGAAACCCCAAGCCAGGCCCTCTCCCCTTTCCAGGGTCAGAGAGGACTCAGCGAGGTCTTAACATTCATGGAGCTCAGTCTGGTGGGGAACCCATCCAGAGGGGGTGAGCAATGGCCAGCAGTGAGCCTGCAGTGGACAGACCATAGACGGCAGAGCAGACAGGGAACGGGTCATGTGGACTTGGGGTGCTGGTGCTGGCCGACCCGGGCCTGGGGGGGTGGGGCAGAGGCCCAGGGGTGGCGGCAGGAGGCATGCTTGGGGAAATGCCAGTTGTCTGGAATAGAGCACGCCAGGGTCCAGGGGAGGCAGTGGAGAAGGCAAGGGGGAAGGTTCTGGGCGGGAGTCCTCCCCCTGAGGATTACCGTTTCCAGATCCAACCGTGCACTGAATCCTTACACCAACTCACTGAGGGGAGCAGGGCTCGGGACCCTAGAATGTCAGGGCTGGAAGAGCCCTTCAGAGGTTCCCTCATCTAAACCTCTGTCTCGCATTTACGCAGGGGTAAGGGCAGGATTTTCTGAGTGACCCTACGGTGGGGCTTGGGACTTACTCCTCTCTCCACACACAGCAGCACCAGGTCTTGGTCTGGTTATACTAGTTACGCGGCTTGTCCCCCGCTGCGGACAGAATCCCTGACAGCTCTGTCCGTGAGGTGCCATGTGTGGCCGCCCAGCCAGCGCCCTGCCCCCACCCCTTCTCCAGGCCCATATGGCGCAGCACTCGAGCCTGCGGCCCCACCAGTGCAGCCAGTGTAGCTTTGCCTCCAAGAACAAGAAAGACCTGCGGCGGCACATGCTGACCCACACCAACGAGAAACCCTTCGCGTGCCACCTCTGCGGGCAGCGGTGAGGCCGGGGACAGGCGGGCGGGGACTGCTGGGCACCCATGATGGGGCCACCCCTGAGCCTTCTCCTCACCCCTCAGTTTCAACCGGAATGGGCATCTCAAGTTCCACATCCAGCGGCTGCACAGTCCTGACGGGAGAAAGACGGGGACACCGACTGCCCGGACCCCAGCCCGGACCCCCACCCAGACCATCATCCTGAACAGTGACGACGACGCGCTGGCCACACTGCACAGTGAGCTGCCCCTGGGTGACCAGCGTGGGGGGCCAGGGCATGTCAGGTCTCACCCGAGTCCCTCTGTGAGCACCCTTCCCTCTCTGCCCAGCTGCACTCCAGTCCAGCCACGGGGTCCTGGGCCCAGAGCGGCTACAGCAGGCACTGGGCCAAGAACACATCATTGTGGCCCAAGAGCAGACCGTGACCAATCAGGTGAGCGCCTGGGCTGGGAGGTCACGGGCCGGGGTGGGGACACTCAGAGCCGAGGCTGGAGCCGGCTTGGTCCTGGCAGGAAGAAGCCACCTACATCCAGGAGATCACCACCGCGGACGGCCAGACCGTGCAGCACCTGGTGACCTCCGACAACCAGGTGAGCACCCGGGCCAGCACTGCCCTCCCTCCGCCTGCCCCCAGGCCCCACTTCGGGGAGGAACTGTGCTTTCCAAACCACCCCTGCCTGGGTTTGTGCTTGTAGCCGCCATCGTTGATGGTGACTGGCCCTGGCCCTGCTCAGTCTTCCTTGCTGAGCTCCTGGTTCAGCAAGGCCTCAGCACCTGCCTCTTCTCCACCCTTCTCCAGGTACAGTACATCATCTCCCAGGATGGAGTCCAGCACCTGCTCCCCCAGGAGTATGTGGTGGTTCCAGAGGGCCATCACATCCAGGTAGGCCGAGCCCGGGCAGGGGAGGGTCGGGGAGTGGTGTATGGCCTCCTCGATCACCACGTTGTCTTCCCCTCTCCAGGTACAGGAAGGCCAGATCACACACATCCAGTACGAACAAGGGGCCCCTTTCCTTCAAGAGTCCCAGGTAGGGCCTCTGGGGGGAATCAGATGGAGCCGGGGCACAGGCAGAGCTCCTCCAAGGCCAGATCTCATTGGCTTCTCTACTCTAGATCCAGTATGTGCCTGTGTCCCCAGGCCAGCAGCTGGTCACACAGGCCCAGCTGGAGGCCGCCGCACACTCAGCTGTCACAGGTATGGGACGGGAGCCCGACGACCATTGGGGACCCAGGCCGAGCTTTGGGGCCTCAGGCTCACCGTCCTCTCCCCTTCCCTGGCAGCGGTGGCTGATGCTGCCATGGCCCAAGCCCAGAGCCTGTTGAGTGCAGAAGAGGCGGCGCCCGAACACATCCAACAGCTGCAGCACCAGGGCATTGAGTACGATGTCATCACCCTGACCGACGACTGAGCCCCAAGGGCCCAACGCACACTGTGGATATTGGGGCCGGCCGTGCTGGGGGGGCGGGGGGAGGACACACCCGCTGGGACTCCCTTCCCTGGAGCAGCCAGTATCCTGTGCTCAGACAGAGCCAGATCTGTGCTGCTGGGTTCAGGGGACAGCCATGGGCCCTGGCCAGGACATGCCGGGTGTCCTAGCCTGCAGGCAGGCTTTGGGGAGAGAAATTTATTTTTGTTTGGATGGACCCACTGGCCCCTCAGTCTCAATAAAGGGACCAGAGTCCAGTCCTGACCATCTTACTTTTGTCCGCAAGGACTTGGGAATTGGAAGGAAGGAGGAGCCTGTTAGCGCTCACGAGAGCTGCCTGGCCCCGCAGTGCGGCCCGCCCTGCCCCTGTAAGTGTGGTGGCCCCACGGCAGGGCAGGCCCGTGGGGCAGAGGCCTGACACTGGGAGAGATGGCTGAGCTGGTAAGAACCCCCTCTGAGCACCTTCAGACCTTCTTCCCCTCCCCTGGACCCCAGGAGAACATCTGCTCCGGGCCTAGAGGTCCTCCGAGGGCAGCAGAGCCGCTGCCTGTTCGCACAGAGACCATTCCCTGGAGCCCACCGGCTCAGGGCTGCTCTTCCTACTGAGCCCAGACTGTGAATCCTAGCTGCCCCCTCACTGCCACGGCTCCGGGTTGAGCAGGAGTCCAGCTCTATGCCTGAGCACAGCCCCCATCCTCTGCTCCCTGGAGGTAGGAGTGCAGGGCTGGCTGTGGGAGTCTGGGGCTTGCCAAGAGACGATGCTGGGCTCTGGACTCCAGACTCGCTAGACACAGGCGGGGCCAACAGGGCGAGAACTTAGATACTGGAGCCCTGGGTTGGGGTGTGAAGACCCAGGAGTCCTAAGAAGGTGAGCCTCCATGTAGAAGGTGTGGCTCCAGGACTACCTCCAGGTTCTCCACCTTCTCTGCCCTCAAGACCCTCACACATTCTTAGGGGGGTTTCTGTATTTCCTTTTACAAATGAAACAAGATGGCGGTAAGATGATAGGGATTGGGGGGAGGAAGGGAAGGGATGGGACCTATTTACACAGGAGTTGGAGTGAGTTTGAGGTGAGGAGTTGGGGGATCGGGCAGGGAGGGGGAGCCCTGGCGGAACCATAATCTTCCTATGACACTGGCAGCCTGAGTCCCGCTGCCACTTCAGGGGGAGGGTCCTGGGGTCTGCTCAGCCCCAAGAGGCCTGAGTCCCAGCAGTCCATACCAGTACCCTGGGGCTCCTCCTCCCCGCAGGATGTGTTAAGTGGGGTGAGGCTCTCGGCTAGGCCCCTGTTCGCGGCCCGAGTCCCGGTCCTTGTTCTCCGAGGAAGAAGAGGAGCTGGAGCCATGGCTGCGGCCGGATTGCCGGTAGGCGGTGCTCAGCTCCTGCAGCCGCTCCGGCGTCGGCCCCCACTTGGCAAAGCCAGGGTCGTTCTGTAGGAAGAGCACGGCCGTGTTGTGCACGGCCTTGTAGTGCATTTCTTCCCTGTGGACAAAGGAGCAGCTCAGGGTGGGGCTCGGCCCGGCGTCATCAGCCTGGCCCTCCTCCCCCGCCCTCCCTGGGCACCCACTTCTTGCAGACATGCTGGGAGCCACTGCGGTACTCGTGCTCGAAGGCAGGCAGGACCAGCTGGTGGCGTTTGAAGCGGCTCTGCTCCATGCGGGTGAGCGCAGGCGTGGGGGGTTCTCGCCACTCGGGGATGAACACGATGAAGGACAGGGGCTCTGATGAGCTCTCGAGCAGTTTCTACAGGAGGGGGCACGGGGTGGACATCAAAGGCTGCCCTCCAGGTGGCTGGCAATCCCGCTTGCCACCCCCGCCCGTCACCCGCAGCAGCATACCAACCTCGAAGTGAGAGACCATGGCATCCATGAGCTCCTCGCAGAACGGAGGGTTGGCCTCAAAGGAACCACTCAGCGGGGAGAAATCCAGGCAGGGCCTGGGGACAGAGGTGAGCATTCTAAGTCCTACCAGGACCCAGGCCCTCCACCAGAAATGCGGGCTGTCGCCACGCTGTTGAAGGGATGGACCCAGGTGAGGCCCTAGGTCAACGTTAACCCATAATTCGCCCTGGGACAAGGTGTGGCCCACTCCATCAAAGGGCTGAGGATGGAGAGGCTCAGGCCTAGTGGCCAAGTCCACCAAGGCACTTAGTAAAAGGGCTGGGGCCCAAACCCAGTTCAGACTCTGAGGCCACCACGGCACAAGCTGAGCCTTCTCTCTCGTTGGCCCAGGCCTATCTTCCAGCTGGAGGCCGGCTCTCCTTTCACCCATGCTCACTCCCCTCCATCCTCCCACATTAGTCTGTAAGGTCTCGGACATCTGAAGTACCACTTCCCATGCCTCTCGGTGCCTGGACCACGTGCTCCTACCCCAGCCTGGGCTCATAGGCCAAGAAACCTGCAGGCCGGATTGGGGGCTCCCGGAAGCACAGAGATCAGGTCACACAGCTAGCAAGGGTTCGTGAAGACAGGGACTACACGGCCCGATTCCCAAACCCGAAAGCATTAGAAAGTTGCTGGCCCAGGTGGGATCTGTGCTCTAGAGGAACCCTTCCTGGGTGTGGGCAGAAGGGCCCCAGCAGCCCCCGGCGCTCACCCGCGGGAGCCGAAGTAGCCATCTGTATCCGGGAAGGCAGAGCAGTACTGGCGGAAGTAGCAGTTGAGGGGCGAGGCGAAGCACTCAAAGCTGACGCCGAAGAGCCGGTGGAGGGCCTCAAAGACGTGCACAGGCAGCGACCCCTGCAGGCCCGTCCCCTCGTAGAGGCCCACGCCAAACATCATCTGCGCAGTGGCCGCTGTCAGCCTCTGCGGCCCGGCCCCCCCCAACCCCGCCCTCCAGCAGAGCCCTCCCCTGCTACCCCAGGCCCGCACCTGGTACCGTCGGAGGAGACACCAGACGCGGGGCAGGAACCTCTCAAAGGCAGAGTCGTCAATGCAGCTGTAGCGGTAAAGCAGCCACTGTGGGACAGAGAGCAATGGCCTTCAGCAATGCCCTCTCCCTCCCTTTCTGCTGGCCTCCTGCCGAGGACGCTGGCTCCGGGAGCCAGCCCTCCCTTCTTCCCCCTGCCTCCCCCTCCCCCCAGCTCTCACCAGCTTGCTGAAGTAGTTGCGGCTGACCTTGACCATCTCTCCCTTATACCGGATGCAGACCACGTTGTTCTCCATATGCATCTCCACGCTAGGCATGGGGGGCGCAGACACCGCCAGCCGTACTGGATAACAGTACACCAGGCGGGGCTCCACTTCTGGGGCCTCCACCTCCTCTGTGGGCAGGGAGAGCAGTGAGGGGCCCCCCTGCCACAGCTCTGCTAATTCTCACCCCGGAAGCCCGGGCGGCCCCCATGCCTGCTGTGCGCTGGGCCCTTCACATGCGTGTCCCAGTAACCAGGGGAGGTAAGTGTCATCCCATAGAGGAGCAGAATGCAGCTCAGACGGTTTGGTGACAACATTAACAACCAGGCAGCTGGCAGGGGCAAGAGCAAGAGCTGGTGGCCTGGGTCAACATCCTCTGTACTGACACAGCTCCTCAGTTTGCCAGGCAGGAGTAGAACTGCATCGCTGGCCTAGGCCTAGGCCTAGAGCGTTCTGGACCAAGCACTCGGAGTTACCCGAGTTCACGTCTGAGCCTGCGGCCAGGCACGAGACTGCGGTGGGGGGGGGGGCTCGCAGAGAGCCGGTGGAAACGCAAGTCCACCTAACTGCCTACCCCCAGCCTGTCTTCACCGCCTTCTGGCTGCCCCCTGCCCAGCCCTTCTCCAGTTCCTAGAGCAGGTCTGACACCCCTGAGCCGCAGGACAGCAGGTCCTGCCTCGGACACTGTTGGGGGGGAACGGGCTTCCCAAAATCAGCCTATGTGGCCCGGAGGCTCAGCCTCACTCGTCCCTTCAGTCAAGGCCCAGGAAACAGAGTTGACGGCCTCACAACTGGCTCCCTACCTGGGATGTTGTTTTCCTTGAGGATGGCAAGGTGCTTCTCACGGATCCGCTTGACATACTCGAGGGAGATGTGGTAGATCTTACTACAGATGCCCTCCACGGAGTCTTTCGCTGCGGCGGACACGTGGGGGCCGCACTGCCTCCGCAGGTGCTCCAGGCGGTCCTGGAGGAGACACTCCTGATCAGGGCTCCAGGGGGCTGCTGGGGGAGGGCTGGTAGGTTCCAGCAGTCCTCATGTCTAAAACCAGTTCTGCTGCTACTAGCACAGTAGCTGTGTCACTTGACAAGTCCCCTGTCATCTCTGAACTTAACTCCTCCACTGTTAAGGGAACACAAAATACTTACCAGATAAGGCACTTTGAGTATTAAACGTGATCATCCCCATTAAGGGCTTAAGTGAGCCCCTGGCATATAGCAAGTGTCCAGTAAATGCCAGCGCCTACAGTGGGGGGTAGCACTGTGCCAGATGCCATCATAACTGCTGGGGAGACAAACCAGGCACAGTCCCTGCTCATAGAGCACTTGCCATCTACCAGGGAGAAGAGACCACTACAAAATGGGGTCCTTCATCACTGCAGATTTGAAATCTGAGCTTTTAGCAACTGGCAAGGATTTAACTAGGCATTTGTTATTTTGCTGAATCACACGTGTGAAAGTGATGAGTGAAAATGAGTCACACTGGCTAGTGAGTACACCTACCTTTGTCACTCTACGTGTCAAGTACAGTTACTATCGTGAAGTGCGAAACCTTGCCTCTTGTGAAAAATGGTCCTGAAAAGAAAGCCCATTGCTAGTGCTGGTGGAGACTTAAAGCAGTGACAGGTCCAGGCCAGAAAACAATCACTGTGGACGCAGTAAAGCAGGACATCGATTCTGGTGCCAGCTCTTCACTGTGGTGAGTGCACACACCCAGGAAAAGGCAGTTTGTCCATCTGTCCAAAAATCTACTTAAGGGAGCTGGTCAACATTAAGTTGAGAAGGCTATGGTGTGTGGCCGAGCACAGGATTCCATTAAGAACCTTAATGGAGACCGTCTTTAGGACAGAGCCAGGAGCCTGGACAAACGTCTCTACATGCAGGAGTTTAGGGACCGATGAGCATCAAAGGTCTGCCGAACCACACAACAGGCTGCTGGGGGGCCCTGCCCAGCCTGGCCAGGCAGTGGGAGGAAGGAGCCACAGAGCCTTTCCACTGGCCTCCTTCTTACCCAGGGCCACTCACCATGTAGTCCTCCTTGGAGGCTGAGTGGTCCTTCCGCAGCCAGCTGAAGGTGTCCTCCACGTTCCACTTGACCACCTTCCTGCTGTCGGGGGACGCGCTCCTGCCAGTTGCGGGTGCGTGATGGAGCCGGCCGTCAGGGATCTCCACACTTCCTCTTCGCCCACCCCCCAACCCCCCACACTGACATTCAGGTATCAAGGCTTCCCTCACAGACCCTGTACTGCCTCTGGGAGCCGGCCTCCTGCCACCAAGAGCGATCCCCGAGCTCTATGATGTGGGCCCGAGAGCCCAGGACCTCCCCACCTCCCCACTCTGATCACATACCCAGGCTGCTGAGGGCAGGAGAGAGCAAACCTGGATTCAATGAGCCGCCTCGCAGCCTCTGCGTATTTAAAGAGCAGACGCTTGGCTTCCTCCCGGAACTTGATTCGGGATAACCTGGGACCAAGAGCAGGCAGGGTGAGAGCCCTTCAATACAGGAGTGGCCACACACACCAACACCCCCACCCCCACCCCCGAGTTGGCCCCAGCTGTGAGCCTGTACCTGATGGGAATGTCATTCATGATTTCACGAAACATGGAAGGTGACACAATTGGGTCACAGTTGCTCGGCAACAGGGGGTCGGAGCCTTTATCCACGACCTTGCGCTCCAGCATCCAGCGGTTGAAAGACTCTCGCGGGGGCTCGATGCCTGCGGGACAGACAGGCTGGTGAAGGTCCGGCTCAGTCAGCAGGCTGCACACGGGCCCGGCACACGGGGGGCATGTGGGCACCGGAGGGGCAGCAGTAAATGGCACAGCCTGTTCCATCAGGAGCTCCGCCTCTAGGCAACATCAACCCAGGTAGACACAGAACCGCAAGTTTTCTAGAGTGTTAGCAAACGTTACTTAGGGGGAAAGGGGAAAGGAGAAAACACTGTATTTCAGCAAAGTTAAGCAGGCTTTCTTACGAATAAAAGCTGCAGCTTACTGAGGACTTCCCCGTCCACTTCCTCCTCGTAGTAGCAATGCCGTGAGGCCCAGGTGCCTTGGTTTTTATGCCCTCTTACAGACACGTGAGAAGGCTTCACCCGCACCTGACAGACAGCAGGCATTCTGGAAGTGCTAATGCCGGCTTCTGCGGTTACTGACGCCGGCCCCCCTTTCTGTGAGCCGTTAGCGGAGCTGGGGCTCCGGCAGACCTGCCCCCTCCACAGCCTACGCGCTCAACGGCAAGGCTCTACTGTGCCATTCCCAAGCCCCGCTCTTGGCTCAGGGTGGGTGGAAAGAAGTGTCCCGAGGCCCAGGAAGCTGTTACCCTCTCGCTGCTGGCACAGCTCCCGGTAGTGCTGCCGAAGCTTGAGGATGAGCTGGGAGCGAAGCAGCTCCACCTCGGGGTGCGGCGGCAGCACCTCTGAAGGCCCTCGGTGCTTGATGACAGCGTTGGTCTGGATGTCCAGATCCCAGTACACCCTTGGGGCACAGAAAGGAGCAAAGAGGAAAGTAGAGGCAAGGTAGGAGGGGTGCCCTGCCTGTCACCGCACCCCACAGTCCCGGGCCGTATCGATGCTGGACGCCCCCAAGCCAATCGGCAGGGACTCACTCAGTGGGTCGGAGGAGAGCTGCCTGCTGTTTATCTTCAGGGGATGTCCCCCACATCTTCAGCGTTGGGGTTCCTGGGATACTGGGGGAGCTAGGCACCGACGGGCCTGTGGGTGTCACGGGGATTTCAATCTAGAGCAGAAAGGTAAGAGGCATCAGGGTCAGGAGAACCGGCCTACGGCTACTGCACCGGCACAGTGGCGAGCTGTGCCCCAGGCCCCCTCCTGACCGACCTGCCACTGCCCAGCCCTCGCAGGGAACCTGCCGGCTGCCCGCCTGGGGCAGCCGCTTACCAGCCATGTCCTCACAGCCCGCAGACGCTCACCTTGGGCTTCTTCACACCATTGCCGCTTGGCTGCTCTTCCGAGAGCTGCCGCTTTCGGGGCCTGTTCTCAGCCGGGGGGGTTTCCACCAAGCTTGAGTCTTGGGGCAGTGGGGTCGCATTCAGCCCCAAAGGGTCCGACTGGTGGAGGGAGACCAGCACAGTTGCAACCAGAGCTAGTGGCTTAGGAGTCCCACAAATACGGAATCCTGATGCCCTTCTGCCCCCTGCTCCTACTGCTCCGAGAAGAGCAAAGGGGGCTGGGATGCAGAAAGAACACTAAGTTCCACTCCTGCCTGCCTCTTACAATTGCGTGCTCTTAGGAGAGTTACGTCCTTCCTAATTCCCTCACCTTCAGAATGGTCATGCTAAACAGGCCCAACCTCCTGTTGGGAAGACAATTCAATGAGTCCATGAATATGACCAGTTTAATAGGATATCTGGCATGAGAGGAGCCCTCCGTACATGTTAATTTCTCCTTAAACATGAGAATAAGAGGAATAAAGGGAAAAACTCAAGAGATGCTTTTTTTTTTTTTTTAAGAACAAGTCCTATGGCTAAAATTCCTTTGGTGACCCCGAGAATGAGTGATGGCAGGCAGGGGGGCCCTAAAATCATATCAGGTTCGAGTCCAGCTCTGCCTCCTACTGACTCAAGGTCTTGGACCAGTCATTTCCCATCTCTGAACTTCAGTGTCTTCATCTGCAAAGTGAGGGTGCCAACTGGCTTGATGATGCCCAGGAAAGAAAGTCTCCCCGCCTCGATAGGAATCCAGAAAACCAGGTTCCTGCCAGACAGCCCCTCACATGGACATTTCTGCTCCTAGAAGGTGCTTCTCCACTCCGACAGCTTTCACTTCGCTAACTTTGTCACCTTAAATGCTAATTCAAGGAGAAACACTCCCTGTCCCCACCCTTCCCCGCCAGCGGAGCAGGGTCCCTGGAGCAGTCTAAGGCTAGTCCTCGTGCACATGCCACACTGTGACCCTACTGGCTCCTCAGCAGACTATGGGCCTCCTGAGTGTGCAAGGGCAGGGCCAGTTGCTGACAACTGCACCACAGGCGAAGTGCCCAATGTGGAGTTCAAGTTCAATGTCACATATGATTACAGTCATCTCTTTATGTATCCATCTCCTCTATTTGAGTATAGGTTCCATGAGGGCAGGGACTGTGTCTGTGTGTCATTGTATCCCCAGGTCCCAAAATGGGGCTAGGCACGTAACAGGTGCTCAAGATAGGTTTGGGGAAGGCCCAGACGCTAGAAGCCGTTTGGGAGCCCGGCCCTGGGCTGGCACTCACGATCACGTCATGCTGGCCCAGCACAGGCATCTCCCACAAGGACTGATTGGTGAATCGGTTGAAGTAGTAGGGACGATTCTCCCTCCGGCTCCAGCACTTCTCCCAGCCCGCGTGCACCAGCTCCTCTGCAAACAAGCACGGAACCCCGCCGGGGTCAGCGCCGCCCCTGAGGCACCCTTCCTACCCCGCCACCCTACCCTGCCCCTCGCCAGTACCTGGGAGGTCCTGCACCAGGCGGATGGGCTTTGGAGAACAGGGCTGGCTCTGATTGGAGGTGCCCGGGGAGTGACTCAGCAGGGACGCCTCCTCCCGGGGGCTGCCGTGATTCTCATTGGCCATCTCAGCACCCACACCGGACCTGCCACACAGAGGACCGAAGGGTATCAGGCCAGCAGGGCATGGACGTCAGCTCCACCCCTCACCCACCCATTACAACCCACTGAGGGCTCCATTGACCACTTGCAGACGTGAAGAAGTCAATCCAGTCCTGTCCCTGGAGGGGCAGTGTGGTATCAATGAAGCCCCGGGATCGAAGTCGCAGTTCCCTGAACTAGAAAATGGGTGCACTCCTGTTGCTCCTTCTGCCTGACATACTCTTCCCAATTCTCCGCCTGGCTTGTCACGACGTTCACATGTTCCAGGAAGTGTTCCTGGACTCTCCAACGCACCCCCCACCCCTCAAGCAAGGTGGTCAGAGCCCCTCTGCGGGGCCATGAATACTTCCACTGTGACACTCGGTCCTGTCTATCAGCTGAGTTTGTCTACCCATTGGATGGCCAGAACTCCCAGGGCTAGGAACTGGGTCCGGTTCATGACTCTCCAGTGCTCAGCAGGGTACCTGGACCCAACAGGAACTCTATTCATTCTGCAAATATTTACAAAGCACAGAGTGGCACAGAAGACAGAACAGGGTCTGCCCTTGAGAAGCTATTCCCACAAAAAAAAAACCAGTAAATCCTCCTCTTTCCTGTTCCTATCCAATAAAATCTAACTGGAACAGAGTGCAGCCCAGAGAGGGCACAGCATCAAAGTGGCTGCCTCATTCTGTGCTTCAGGGCAGGAAACAATCTGTTGCTAAAGAAACCAGCGGGACTGAGAAGTATCTAATTCAGTCCTTCTTAATCCCCAGGTGAAAATTTATTTTAAATACCAAGAAGCAGGTCAGCTTCTTCGGATTTATATTCTCCATGACTCCCACCCAAAGCACATCCAGCACAAGCCTCAGTGGCCAGTGATTTCCCGACTTGGCTGTTAGACTCCTAGGGGCCCAACCGAGATGGGCCTGGTGATCCCAAAGCTGTTCTCAATATGTCACAGCACCCAAAGAAGTCATTTACCCACAAAAAGAGCACAAAGGCATGTTGAAACATCAGTTATCTTTGCTTGCTGAAATTTTATCAACTCATTGTGGTGACACTGATTATCTCATGATATCAGAAGCTCTGATTGGCTGTTGACAACATCATAGGAATCACCAGGACAGTAATTTTATTTGTACACTCAGTCATCAATGTCTTCGTTAATTTGGAAAGGGAAAAGCAAACGGTTACTTTGTTGGTACAGTTTGGCAATAAAAACGCACGGAGCAAGAGGACATACATACAACCAGAAGGGGCCGTGATAACAAAAAGGTTCAGAACCACTAACCGAGGGGAGAAAAAGCTTGATTCTCTGGGGAGGAGGGATTCCTGGTGCCTTGGGGCTGAGCCCGTACGTCTCAAGCCTGAAAAAGGTCCCTCTTTTTCTCACCCTCTGGGGTCTGCAACGCTAGCATGAGAGGGTTTTCTTCTCCGATCAGATGGACCCCCACGTCACAGGGTCCCACAGAGGCAGGGGGAGGCCTGCAGGAAGGCTCAGCGCAGGTGGGTGGACTGGTCAGCAGTGGAGTGGACGGGGGCCCAGGGAATTCCTTGCATCAGCAACTGCAGAGCAAATAGAGAAGAGAGAGTCACAAACCTGTGCAATGCTGCAGCGCAGGGACAACAGCAAGAGGGGCAACGACGCGGAGCAAATCGGGGGCCCCCAGGGCAGGGGACACTGTAGGAAATCTGGGGATTTAAGGGACAAAAATGATACTCCTCAAACTCTGCAAACCAAAAGCTTCACCTTCACGGACTTGCAGCCTGCAGGCACCCAGGCCCTGTGTTGAGAAGGCCCTAAGCCTGCTTTCAGGCTCTACAGTTGTGGTCTTGAGGTTCTTAATAAATGCTTAATAAGGGGCCCATGTTTTGATTTTGCACACTGGACCCCAAAAACTTTGTAGCTGCTCCTATCAACCAAAATACCCCTAAGACAAGAGAAAGCGAACCACTGGGCCCTTGTAGGACACATGTCTGAACTGTGTGGTCTACTTACGCACAGTTTTCTCGATATAGTGTGCTACTATAACTGCATTTACCCTTCTTTGATTTTCTTAGTAACATTTGCTTTTCCCTAGCTGACTTTATTGTAACACACTGTACAATACACATAATACACAAAACACTTGTTCATCCACTAAGGCTTCCAGTCAACAGTAGGCTATTGGAAAAGTTGTGGGGAGTCCAAAGTTCTAGTGGGATTTCCAACTGTGCTGGGATCAGTGCCCCTAACCCCTGTGTTGTTCAAGGGCAGACTGTACATATCAGATCCCTGGGAGCACGCTCCCAAGCCACTCACAGTGAGTGAAAAAAGTCAATCTTTTAAAACCACAATAATCATACATGCAAATGCATTATGTAACACAGCATGTCCATCTTTACTGATAGTTTCCCCAACACGTATCTTGTGACACTGATGCCAGCCCCCCAACTACGCAGAGGCAGCAAGAACCGCACAGCTTAGAGGCCAAATGGGGGCACCGCAGTTTTTTCAAAGCTGACTGTGTGTGTGTGGGGGGGGGGGGGGTGTTGTAAAGCAATTCAGATTCCTGTCTCTCACTTCATGTCTAGGAGTCAGGAATGGGGAGGGCTGATACACAAGAATTTGTATTTTTTAAACACACCCCCAAAGCTGGGACTGGAAAAGCGCGATGACGAATTTTACACCGCTTCAAACTTTTACCAATTTTTTACGAATAAAGAATTTTTCTTAATTTCCCAGGTGATTTGGAAGCAGCAGCTCGGCAGCCAAAGAACCCGCTCTCTGTTCGGGCAGACCCGTGGTCCAGATCCTTCTGCCGCTTTCCGACTTACAAACAGGAATCATTCGACCTCTATGGTCTCTATAAGTAGAGTCTAGCGTATTGTACACTTTAAGTAAGAAATAACTCTATTATTAAGATAATGTTTTTATTTTTCAAAGGCTTCCCGGCCCCAGCGCATACCGCAGTCCGATAGCGCCGACCAGCTTAATAAACAACTGTATCTGCGCAACCAGAGGAACCCACCAGAAGGAAAAGAATCCGGTTATTGGAGAAAGATGGGGCGGGACATCACAGAAATGCACCAATCAGAACCATGAGGGCGGAGTCAAAGGACTTGCAAAATGCGCAGGCGCGGGGGCCCCTCAAGGAGGGGGCTCCCCCACCTGAGCGCGCGCACACCTTCCCCTCCCCCCTCCCCCAGCGGGGGCGGACTGTTTGGCGCGCGCGCGCCAGCCCATCTCCCGGGCTCCGCCCCCCGCCCCACCGCGCGCTCCCGCCCCCGGGCTGAGGCGACTCAGAGTCGGAGCCCGACACAAAGGCGGTGGCGGCGGCAGCAGCGGAGGGGCCCTAGAAGCCGCTCCGCCCGCGGTCTCCGGGCCCACCTCCCTCACCCAAGCCACCGGCCCGGCCGCCCACCCGCAGGCCTAAGATGGCGGCGGCGGCAGAGACAGGGCAAGCGGTGGCCCCGAGCGGAAAGCGCCAGAGGGGCCACCGCTGCCCGGCTTCGGATCCCCGGACCCCGGAGCGGCTCGCCGCGGGACCATGACTTCCTGGGGCTCTTACCTGCCCGGAGCGGACTCGCGGGGACGCGGTTACACGTTCTGCTCGACCTCCCGTTTTGCCGCCTCCGCCTCGCCCTCCCCAGCGCCGCTGCCGCCATCTTGTGTCCCGGGCCGGGACTCCGCGCTGCGCATGCGCTGGTACCGCCTCTGAGGGACCTCGCCGCTGCCGCGCCGCCATCTTGAGTGTGGCAGGACTGGCCGACTCCACAGACCCTGCTTGCTTTCGGCCCCCTCCCCTTCCTCCCGTCCTCTCCTCTTGTTCCATGCGGGTCTCAGGAGGGCATGGCAGCTTTGCGCTTTGTGGGGTGTTGGCTGAGAAAGGAACGGGCTCACAAGCACGCTCCCTGCCTCAGTTTCCCCCCGCGAGCACACCCGCCGGGGCTGGAGGACCTGGGTGGGAGGTGCACCGCCGGAGCCGGACTGAGAGTGCGCACCGGGGGGCGCGGGGTGGGCTGGGAACCTGCGGGCGCTCGGCAAAGACGCCGACCCGGGGGCGGAGTCGTGGTGACGCTGCTCTGGGCGTAGCAGCTACCTGGGTCCTAGCTCCGGCGGGGCTCTGCACCTTAAACGTCCAGTCGCTTGACCTTTCTGCACTTCTGCCAGGAATGTTTTCCAGCCGTTTTCTATATCCAGGACGCATGCAAATCGAACCTTCGCCCGTAGTGAGGCTACATAAGTTAGGAGTGTTCTTGAATAGAAGAAACTCAAGACAGCCGTGGGAGACATAAAGGGCCTTGGCAAATTTAAGAAATTATTAAATGCATCAGAGGTGCTTTCCCAACACTGACATACCTGTGGCTACTAGTTGCGGTGCTAAGCCTCACTGAGCGCTCAGACCGGCCACCCTAGTTAGCCCAGCAGGAGTTGCAGTTGCTAGGTGCCCCACGCCAGGCTCCCAGCAGGATTCCTGGGTAGGGGCGGGCCAACCCGCTAGCTCCACCCCCTCGGGCTGCCTAAGTAAACTGACCTCTCAATAGTAGCTTAAGAGGAACACACGGTTGCCACCTGCTGTTGGTCTGGCGCTTCCCAGGCGGGGCCACAGGCTGCAGGTACGGCCGCTGGGCCGCTTGGGCTGCAGCCTCTACCGTCCGCGAGGCCTGGCCCCGGGCTGCCTGGTGGGGTTAGGGGAGCGCCAACAAAACAGAAGGCAGCAGTATGAACTAGGGTATTCATCAGGCTGGCTAGGTTTAGAGCCCTGCTCCTTCATCCTAGCTTGTGGCCTTGAGGGAGTTGTCCTACCTCTTTAAGATTTAGTTTCCCCTAATGGAAGATAAGTCCTCCTGCCTCATAAAGGTTTGGTGAGAATTAACTGGGACGGCCCTACAAAGTACTCAGCACATGTGGTACCTGGCATTTAATAAATGTTAGGCATTATCGCCTCATAGGGGTATGAGGATTGCTCCAAGTAGCTCTGAGCTCTCCAAAAATAAACCTGCCCGGTATGGGCACAGTAGGTGAAGCCAAGCCTGCCCTTAAGCGTCCGCCTTCCGCTCGGGTGGTGATCCCAGGGTCCTTCCATCCAGCAGGGTCTGGCTCCCTGCTTAGTGGAGAGCCTGCTTCTCCCTTTCTCTCTGCCTGCTGCTCCCCCTGCATGTTCCCTTTCTCTCTCTCTCTCTCTCTCTCTCTCTCTCTCTCTCTCGTCAAAATCTTAAAAAAAAAAAAAAACACACACACACATACAGAAAAGCGCTCAAAACGGAAATGTAAACTTTCCTGATCTGTCACAACCATGTGAACATCCCTCAAGTCAAGGTATCAAGCACAGCATAATCCCCACTAATTTTGTGGTAATCACTTCTTTGCCTGTGTAGTTTCACCACGTACGCCTGTATCTCTAAACACTATAGTTTCATTTTGCCTGTTCCTTGAACTGTATACAAATGGAGTTCTACAGTCCTATGTTGTGTTGGCCTTCTTTTGCTCAACATTGCCCTTGTAAAACCCATTTATGTTGTTGCAGGTAGCTAGTTCATTTTCATTGCTGTATTCTGTCTGCCAATGTATATTTATCTATTCTACTGTTGGGAGATATTTGAAGCCCCCCACCTCATTCCTTCTTTCTGAATTATTATAGATAATAATAACAAAATTATTATATTTAAATAAATGAGCTAATCCATTAAGTATGTAAATATTTGAATGAATGAGTGAATAAGACCATTCCCCAAACTGCTCTTCCTGTCCTCCATCCTTCTCTCCTAGTCCATAACGCCCCCTGCAGTCACAGAGATCTCTTTAAATCTGGTCATATGGAAAATCTGATCAAGTCACCTGGGGCTTAAAACCCTTGAATATCTCCCCACGGGCTTTGGGATGAAATCCAAACTAAGTTTGGTTTACAAGGTCATAATTCTTTTTTTTTTTTTTTAAAGATTTTATTTATTTATTTGACAGTAAGAGAGATCACAAGTAGGCAGAGAGGCAGGCAGGGGAGGGGGGGGAAGCAGGCTCCCTGCTGAGCAGAGAGCCCGATGCGGGGCTTGATCCCAGGACCCTGAGATCATGACCTGAGCCGAAGGCAGAGGCTTTAACCCACTGAGCCACCCAGGCGCCCCTACAAGGTCATAATTCTAATGAGAGATACCATGGCAGATCGTTGAGTATGGGTTGTGCCGAGCACTTCACATACATTCATGTTATTCACGATCCAGACCTTCAAACCACCTCTCCTTCATCAGACCCCAGCCTTCACGAACTATGTGTAATTTCCCCAAAGGTGCCAGGTTCTCTTTGAGCTTGGGCCTTTGCATATGCTGTTTGCTCTCACTCTCCCCAATTGGACTCATTCAGCCTTCAAGTCTTGCTTTAAAATTTTATTTATTTCTTATTTGTGAGAAGGGGGTAGAGGCAGAAGGTGAAGGCGAATCTCAAGCAGACTCCCTGCTGAGCATGGAGCCCGATAAGGGGCTCGGTCTCACAACCCTGAAATCATGACCTGAGCCAAAACCAAGTGTCGAATGCTTAACCGACTGAGCCGCCCTGGTGCCCTCTTCAGTCTTACTTTAGATGTCACCTCCACCAGGAAGCCTTCCCTGAACTCACCTTCACCCAGGCTAGGTCAGTCCCCCTCTTCTATATTCCTATAGCGGCCTGTGCTCAGTGGACTGCTTAAGGGTGGGGCTAGGGGTTGTTCACATCTCTAGGGCCCATACCCAGTGCTGTGCCTAACCCTCTGTAAATATTTGTTGACCATGGACAGACCACACTGGGTTGAAGCCTGGGTGACTTTTTCCAGGTATTCCTGTTTCTATTCGAGGCTCTGGTTTCTGTGGTGGGCACACCAAGGCTGTGCCCTTTGAGATGCCAAGAAAAGCATGAGTTGCCTGCCGTGGCAGAGTCCCTGCCAGCAGCCTGGAGTGCGCTATTCCCAAGATAGGGTTGAGCAGGTCACGCAAAGGTCCTGGGGCTTCTGAGCACTCCATCAACTTTTTTGAAGAAGACTTGTGAGTTGGGAGAGATGGTTGAGATAAACAGGGCTCCTCCGTCTTTAGTCAATCCTGGCTGGGAGCCTGCTGGCAGAGCGTCTGAGGACCTCGGCCTTGACTCAGGACACAGCCCAGTCTCCATATTAAAGCAGAAACATAAACATACAGGCTCAGGCTGCCACACACCTTCACCCCCTTGTTCTTTGCCACTACAGCGGGAAGCTGCCGAGAGGGAACCACACATCTCACCCGCTGAGGTCCTGGCCATCGGGGAAGGGAGGCTCCCGCGTGATCCTGATTCAGCTGCCCCCACCCAGGTCCGGCCAGAGCTTCCCATAGACTCTGTTCTGCAGTTTAAATAACACTGAAGCAGTTTCCAAGGCCAGTGGGCCTGGCCCCAGGGAAGCTGCGGAAGAAAGTCTACCCCAAACTGTGGTTTCCACTGGGAGTGGCTCTCTGGCCATTCTGGGGCCAGATGAGAGAAGCCATTTAGACCAAGAATAGATGAGGGGAGTGGGGTGTTTCCTCTAGTCTTCCTGGTCCCTTAAGCGTCTGATGTGGTGTCCCGCTCCCCTCCATTTCTTCCTTCGGCTGGACCGGTATGTGGTGGCGCCTGCCCCAGAACCTTGAGATCCAGAGATAAATAAGACAGACTCTGTCCTCAGGCTGCTCCAGAGGAGGCGGGGAGGCCCGCACAGAAATAAACCCTCTGCTACAGGGAGATAAGCGTTCTGCTGGGCTGACCAGAAGGGTGGGCCCTGCAAAAGAGAAGGCTTCAGAAGAAAGGGCAATGAGCTGACTCTTGCTGGAAGGATAGGACCTTCCAGGTGGGCAAGGATACAGCCCGTGCCCAGGCCTGGAGGGGTGGAAAGGGGTGGCGTGTTGGGGGAACTGATCTCAACCCTGGCAGGAAAAACTTGGGGTATAATTTCTGAATGCCATGAGAGTCACCTGTTTCTAATGCACAATTCAATGATTTTGAGTAAATGTACACCCCTATGCAGCCATCCTAACTCAACATCTCCATCACCCCAACAAAGAGCTCGCCTGACTGTTTGCCCTCACCCCGTCTTCCCGTGCCCCAGACCCAGGTAACCGCTGCTCTGCTTTCTATCCGTATAGAGTTGCCTTTCCAGGACCTTTCACATAAATGGAATCATACAGAACGCAGTCTTTGCCTCGGTTCCTTCACTTGACGTGCTGTGTTTGAGATTCAGCTATGTCTCAGCACGGATCAGTAGTTCATTGTTTTCTCCTGTGGAATAGTCCCCCCGCCGCACCGACACACCACGTTCTGTTTATTTGCTTACCAGCTGCTAGACCTTTGGCTTGTCTCCACTTTTTGGCTGTTAGGAATGGTGCTGCCATGGACATTCGTGTGCAAGTGTTTGTGTGAACATTTGTTTTCCTATCTGTGGAGTGGACGCCCAGAAGCGGAATTGCTGTGTGTGTAGTAAATGTATGCCTAACTTTACAAGAAACTGACAAAGCCCGGCTCTGTGTTACGTCCCTCAGGATCTCAGCCGGCTGTGCAGGGTGTGAAGGTCTCATTTCTCCACGTACTTGCCAATGCTTGTTACTATCAGTCTCTTTTATTATATCTGTTGAGGGACTTTATAAAAAAACACCCACTGATGCCTGGGCTTCAGCCCAAACCAATTAAATCAGAATTCTGCGGGGGCGCCTGGCAGGTCCAGTCCGTAGAGTGTGTGACTCTGGATCTCAGGGTCATGACTTGGGCCCCACATTGGGCATGGAGCCTACTTTTAAAAAAAAAAATCTGGGGTGCCTGGGTGGCTCAGTGGGTTAAAGCCTCTGCCTTCGGCCCAGGTCATGGTCTCAGGGTCCTGGGATCCAGCCCCGCATCAGGCTCTCTGCTCAGTGGGGAGCCTGCTTCCCCCTCTCTCTCTGCCTCTCTGCCCACTTGTGATCGCTCTGTGTCAAATAAATAAATAAAATCTTAAAAAAAAAATGCAGAGGGGCACCTGGGTGGCTCAGTCAGTTAAGTGTCCAACACCTGATCTCAGCTCTGGTCTCCATCTCAGGGTCGTGAATTCAAGCCCTGTGTTGGGCTCCATTCTAGGTGTGGAGCCTACTTTTTAAAAAAAGGGAAAAAAAAATCAGTCTTAAGTTGGGGACGGCCATAGGCATTTAAAACATAACAAAACAAAGCAAAACCCTCCCTCTTTTAAAAGCTACTAGTGTGCAGGAGGGTTGAGAACCAGTGATCTAATTTCAGGCCAGAAGTTCCGGCCTGTGGGGCACTGAGAGGGACCTCAGGCTGGCCAGCAGCCTCTCTCACACCAGGAAACATAGAAGCGTGGGGGGGGGGAGGCAAGTCGCCTCCCAAGAAGGCACATGAAGTCCCAGGGCAGCCCGGCCTATTGGAAGGTGATGTGAAAGGGCCTGGAGTGGCTTGGGTCAGGGAGTCCTGATTTCTGCACAGCCAGCTAAGATCCTGAGGGAACAACCCCCCCCCCTTCCCCACCATGGCTTTAGAGATTGTTCAGGCCTCTGAAAGATTAGCAGAGGATGGAATTCCTGGCTGCAGGCCAGCTCCAGAAAACCCCAGAAAGTTGTGAGAGGGGTGGTGCCAGCAGGAAGCATAGGGAGCTTAGCGGCTCAGGGGGGAATTAGGCCGGTGCTGCTCAGTCCGTGATAAGATCTCCTCCTTTTGAAGGGTTTGTAGATGGTAATAACGACCCACTCTCTGTGTATGGACCCTGTGCTGGGCCCTGTGGACATAGCCATGAGTATCAGGCTCTTGCTGCCACGGGGCTTACAGTCTGCTGGAAGAAATAGCCAATAAAGAATTAGGTGCCTGGGTGGCTCAGTCGGTTAAGCAGCTGCCTTCGGCTCAGGTCATGGTTTCAGGGTCCTGGGTTCGAGCCCCGCATTGGGCTCTCTGCTCAGCGGGGAATCTGCTTCCCCCCTCTCTCTCTGCCTGCCTCTCTCCTCCTTGTGCTCTCTCTGTCAAATAAATAAATAAAATCTTAAAGAAAAAGAATAAAGCAGAAGAACAAGAAGTGATGGGGAGGGGTCCTCCCAGGGCAGGTGGCATTTGAAGAGAGACTAGAGTGAAGGAAGGAAGCTAACCACGCAAAGTCTGTCTGCAGAGGTGCAGCTGGTGGAGGGAAGGGTCAAGGGCAAGCTTGAGGCTAAGTGAGCTGGTATCCAGGCATTGGTGGAAGATGGTTGGAGAGGAAGGTAGGCAGGAACTGGCAGCCTGGAGTCCTTCTGGGCTCATGGCCAGGGTCCAGGTCTTACTTTGTGTGTGATGGGGAGTGAATGAGGGTTTTGAACAGGGTAGGAAAATACTACCATTTCTACTTTTTCAACGTCACTGTGGTCGGTGCAAGAAGGCTAGATCTTTAGGGGCAATAGTGATGCAGGGAGATAAGACTAGTTGTCCAAGTAAAAGAAGAAAATGGCCGGGACTAGTGTTGGTGCAAATGGAGAAGTGTGCATAGAAGTTGGGGGGGGCGGGGCACAGGGAGCACCTTTTGGAGTTCGAGACACCAGGATCTGCTGACATGAGCTTTCAGGAAGTAAGTGACTCGAGGATAATTCCCCGACTTCTGGGTGAGCTTTGAGCATCTGGGTGATGCAGGGGCCCATGGTCTGAGATGAGAAGCCTGGGAGAGTTGCAGATTTGGTACCACAGTGGGGACAGTGCTGAAATAGGGCGCTAGCTGGGTGGCAACGGGGAGGGAGGCCGGAGGGCTGTGATATCCTCCTGACTTCTGGCTGTGTGAGGGCCTGACTCCTGGCCCTCAGAGACTGTGGCAGCAGAGCATCTCAGAAAAAGTCAAGACGCTGGAGTGTGTTGGATGCTTCTGGTACCCTTCGGAAAGGCCTTCGAAGAGACAAGCACAGGCTGAACATGGTGACCCATCATCATCGTCGGAAGGAAAAGTCACTCCTGCTTGCGGCCCCCTCCCTTCAGTTACTTGGAAATTTCTATTTGTGGCTTATGAACTCCAAACACCTAGGCAGCACTGTACAGATCTCCCACCCCTTCCTCAAAGCAGTGAGGGCGGGGAAGCCCATGCTGAGTGCTAAGGAAAGCAGGGACAGGAAGTTTAGAGAACCATCAAGAAAGAGGCTCACGTGAGGCAGGGTCAGCTAGAGGCTGCAAGAGGCACAGAAGTGGGCAGAGAGGGTGAACGTGAAGAAGAGGAGAGAAGTCAGAGGGTGAGTGAGCTGCTTGAGGCCAAGTCACTGGAGAGGCACCAGGGGCAGGGGTGCACCGGACCCCGGAGCAGGGGAGCAGCCGCTCATGAGAAGTGTTGGAGTCCTTGACTTTGAAAGCTGGAAGATCCTTTGGGGGCCAGGTGGCCGGCTCCATCCACAGAAAAAGGAGCTGGTCTTCAAGGAGAAAAATGGGAAAGAAAAGGAGAAACCCAAAGGCCAAGTGTCCAAGCTTTAGAAGCCACGGAGAGGCAGTGAGCAGCCCTGCACTGACTGAACTCAGAAAGCCCCAGTCCTGTGTTTCTCTTATCTCCATTTGGTAAATGTCTGGCCCCTGCCATGCGCCGTCATTCCGCCTGTTTGGGGAGATGTAATCAGAGCCTCCTGGGCTGCCATCTGCCCCCCACACATACCTCTTCCCTCATTCCAACTCCGCCCCCGTCACTTGTTCTCAGGCGCATCCACGAAGACCAAAACCCAGGCCCGTCCATGTCCACACGCTGCAGGGAGAGGAAGGTTCACTTCCTGAGGGGTAGCTTGGCTGTGCCTCAGGGGGGGCGGGAGAATGGTCAGGAGGGGAGACGGGCTGACGCAGCTTCTCCAAGCCACGCAAGGATCCAAAGAAAACACAGCTGGAGGTGGTGGGGAGAGGGAGGGGGAAGCGGGCTACACATGTTGACATCTTGGGCAGGAATCCAGCTTGGTGTCCTGTGGTCGGCGGAGCCTGTGTTTACTTACTTGGACCAGTTAGTTCCTCCCACAGACCTCAGTCTGCCTGTCTACAAAACAGGGGCAATGATAGCTATTTCAAGGAATTGCTGTGAGCATTAAATGGGGCTATTTAAAAAGACACACAAGTGAGGGCACCTGGGTGGCTCAGTGGGTTAAAGCCTCAGCCTTCAGCTCAGGTCATGATCTCAGGGTCCTGGGGTGGGATGGAGCCCCGCATCGGGCTCTCTGCTCAGCGGGGAGCCTGCTTCCCCCTCTCCCTCTGCCTGCCTCTCTGCCTACTTGTGATCTCTCTCTCTGTCAAATAAATAAGTAAAATATTAGAAAAAAAAAAAAGACACACAAGTGAGTGGAGTGGTTAAGAGCAGGGGCTCCGGAGCCAGACTGACTTGATCTGGTTCTTAAACCTCTCTGGGTCTCTACGTCCTCATCTGTAAAATGGGTTGATGATACCTGTCTTATAGAACGTTACAAGTTTTAAGTGAGTTAATATCTGGAAAGCACTTTTTGTTTGTTGAACTTGTTAATACTAATGACTGGAGACATTTATTGAGCCCTTTAGCGTGCCAAGTACTAGGCTCAGCATTTTACATACTTTTTTTGGTAAGTTTTTTTTGTTTTGTTTTGTTTGGGGGGGGTTGGGGTTTTTTTGAGGGAGAGAGAAAGAGAGAGAGCACGTGAGCCAGGGAGGGGCAGAGGGACAAGTAAACCTCCCACCTCCCAGCCCAGCGGGGAGCCTGAGGAGCGGCTAGATCTCAGGACCCTGAGATTGTGACCTGAGCCAAGGTCAGACGTTTAACTGACTGAGCCACCCAGGGGCCCCATATACTTCTTTAAAAAAAGATTTATTTATTTTAGAGAGAGACAGTGAGTGGGGGGGAGGGAGGGCAGAAGGAGAGAGAGAGGATCCTGAAGTAGACTCCCCACTCAGCGTGGAGCCAGACGTGGGGCTCGATCCCAGGACCCTGAGATGGTGACCTGAGCCTGAAATCAAGAGGCGACAGCTTAACCGAAGGAGCCGCCCAGGTGCCCTGGCCTGTTACATACTTTATTTAAAATCTCACCACCACCCAGAGAGGTAGGCAGGTACTAGATCATCCCCATCTTACAGATGTGGAAACAGGCTTTTAAAAAAATTTAATTTTTAATTTACTCTAAAACAGGGATTGACAAATAGAGCCCATGGGCTGAATCCAGCGAGTGATCTGTTCCTGTGTCTTGTTTAGAGTTGCTGTGGCGGAGTTCGAACAGCTGTGACAGCGACCACAGCACCAGCATGGCCTAAAACACTTGCTATCTTATCTGACCTTCGACAGGAAGAGCTCTCTGACCTCTGCTCTAGAAGATGACAGGAGCCAGATTTGAACCAGGTCTGTCTGATTCCAAAGCTAATTAAATAATGCTTTGCTCTCCTCATGGTTTAACAATATCACTGTGCTGCGTGCACAGCAGGGGCTAGAAAAGCATTTCTGTCCCGTCCCTTTGAGGGCTGGGAAGTCCCCCCTTCCCTCTCCACAGCCCAGAGTGAAAGTGGAAAGGGATTTGGGCCTTCTGATCTCTTCATCCTTCAAGTCAAGTGTTGAGGACACGGGAAAGTTGCCAAAGACTCCCCCTCTCCCCGGGGCTGCCCAACTGCCAGTGTCACTGAAGTGTGAGGGCTGGTGGGACACGCTTCGGGAGAAAGGGGAAACCCATGGGATAGAGAGGGTCAGGCTGCCAGTCCCTGGATTTAAGATTAGTGAGTCCACTTTGTCCCCCAGCCCAGGGCTGTGTTTAGGGTCAGGTGGGCTGAGACAAACATGGAGCAGGAGTCCTTAAAGAATCCGGAGTCCGGGGCGCCTGGGTGGCTCAGTTGTTAAGCGTCTGCCTTCGGCTCAGGTCATGATTCCGGGGTCCTAGGATCGAGCCCTGCCTCGGGCTCCCTGCTCGGTGGGAAGCCTGCTTCTCCCACTACCATTCCCTCTGCTTGTGTTCTCTCTCTCGCTGTGTTTCTTTCTGTCAAATAAATAAAAATCTTTAAAAAAAAAAAAAAAAGAATCCGGGGTCCTACAGGTGTCACCTGTCCCCCAGACACACCTGAGGGCCCCAAACCAGTTTAGCCACTCAGCAAACAGGCGGGCCTCCTCAGTGCAGGCACAGTTCTAGGCACTGGGAATAAGTGGGGAACCAGATCCTAGCTCTCAGGGACACAGACCATGTCTCCGTTCACCCATACTTCGGTAAACCGATATTAACTAGTCACAAGATCTATAAAGCAAATAAACCAGGCTGATGGGATCTAGAGTAACTGCTAGCGAGGCGAGGAAGTCCTCTCTGAGGAAGTGCCCTTAAAGCTGAGAACAGCATGATGAGACAAGCCATGGGAAGATCAGGTGGAAGGGCATTCCAAGCAGAGGGAACAGCAAGTGCAAAGGCCAGTGTGGCCAGAGTAGAATAAAGGAGGGTGATGAGACAGGGGTACGCGTGTAGCGTGCCTGGAACTCAGGGCACGGAGGCAGTTTATTCTGAGTGTCATGGAAAAAGCCCAGATGCTAACAGAGGACACTGATAATTGTAGCTGATATTTTCTGAGCCCTTACTAAATGCCAGGTGCTCGTCAAGTCCTTTATTTTTTTATTTATTTTTTTAAAGATTTTTATTTATTTGACAGAGAGAAACACAGCAAGAGAGGGAACATGAGCAGGGGGAATGGTAGCGGGAGAAGCAGCCTCCCTGCTGAGCAGAGAGCCCGATGCGGGGCTCGATCCCAGGACCCTGGGATCATGACCTGAGCCGAAGGCCAACACTTAACGACTGAGCCACCCAGGTGCCCCTCGTCAAGTCCTTTAAATACATTAACTCTTTTAATCCTCACAAGCAATCCAGATGTGGAAACAGGCCCAGAGAGGTTAAACCACTGGCCCAAGATCACACAGCTACATTTAAGGCTCACTGGGGCTGCTGTGGGGACGGTGACACAGAGGAGACAGAATCTCCCACAGGAGATCCCAGTGATACAAAGATGAAGCTTGCATTTCAGTTAAGAAAGGGGGAAGAGGGGCGCCTGGGTGGCTCAGTCGGTTAAGCGTCTGTCTTCGGCTTAGGTCCTGATCCCGGGGTCCTGGGATGGAGCCCCATGAGCCCCACGTGGGCCTCACAGGGAGCCTACTTCTCCCTCTCCCTCTGCCTGCTGCTCCCCCTGCTTGTGCTCTCTCTGTCAAGTAAATAAATAAAATCTTCCAAAAAAAAAAAAAAGGAAAGTGAGAAGAAAGAAAACTAACATCTGCCAGGTTTTCTGCCTAAGCCAGGCTCCGGGAAGAGTGAGGGCTACTAGAGTTCAAAGGCATTAGGGCACTTCCTCCTCTGGATGCCCTTAGCTCTTTCTTCCTTCCTCTCCTACACCCTTTTTGTCTCGTGTGCTTGTGGTGCGTGCCCCTAATCTTAATAGCCAATATTTATTTGGCACGTGTGGTGTGCCATTTACTGTGCTCAGCACAGGCAGGAGGAGCGTTTAATTTATTCTTGCAACAACCTCGCTGTTTCCGTTTTAGAAAGAGGAAACTAAGTCTCAGAGCTGCTTCAGTAAGGGGTCCAAGAATTGGACAAATTCCAAGAATTTGAATCCTGGGCTGTCAGACTCAAGAGTCTAAGCACTAAGTACTGGGCTATAAACACCACCTCCCACCCTTGCCCAGTCCGTGGGTTTTCCAGTAGTAGCCGCCTGGTGGTCGTTACCGCTGGTTTCCCACGAGGGTGGGTCCATACTGGTATCAACCTCATGGGTTGCGAAGGTTAATTAAGTTCCTCTAGATCTAGGGTGACTAACTGTCCTGGTTTGCCTGGGACTGAGCGGGTTCCCTGGAAGGGAGACATTCAGTTTCAAAACTAGGAAGGTTCTGGGCAAATCAGGACATGTTGGCATTCCTACCCGGATGAGTGCTTAGTGCTGCGGAAGTGTTCAGTGGACACTCGCCTTTATCGCTTTTCCTTTCCTCTTTCATTCATCTGACAACAAAAAAAGGTAGGAAGCACCTACTCTGTGCCGGTCCCAGGAGCTGGGAACACACTGCAGGCAGTAGATGGAGATAGTGTGCAGAAAATCTAGCTCCAAAGGTGCACACACACACACGCAAGGTCTACAGTCCCTGGGAAACACCAACCCTGCCTCTGGGGTGACTCCAGCAGTCTGTGCCCTGTCCTCCTGGGCGGGCAGCACTTGCTTGGACCCCAGTGGGAGAAGTCTCCTGGCCTGTTGGGTCCCTAGGTAGTGACATAGAGACATTTGGTGGTGGATGAGGGTGTGTGGGGTCCCCTGGTGAAATCTGCCAAGAGGAGTTCTCCATGATTGTGGGTGGAAAGGAAGGAAGAAAATGTGCCTTGGGCATTGGTTTTGTGGGAGGTCCCAAGTATCCCTTACATTTTGCTGGATGAGGAAACTGAGGTGCGGTGACCCAAGTGAAGTGACTTGCTCAGGATTATACAAGGAGACGCGGGCATTTGGAATTTAAGCCAAGGTCCCAGGGAAGCAAGGACTGTTGGGATTGGGCGGGCCAATTCCTGCACTTCCCTCCCTCCTTCCCGGCTTGGGTCCCCCACTTGTCTTGACAGCGGCCCGGCCTGTCACGGGGCTCTGTACAGCCCTCTCCACCCTCCCGGCAGCCAGCGTTCCGCCCCGTCCCCTCCCAGCCCCCGAGGGAGGAGGGGAGAGCGGGAGCGGGGAGGGGGGTCGGAGAGGCCCGGCATTATAAAGGCGGATGGAACAGCACTGCCCGCCAGACCCCGCCGCCCGGATCCCCTGCGCAGCCCGCCGCCCCTCGTGACCGCACCGACCCCCAGCTCCTCCGCAGTGAGTTGGGCGCGTCCCCATCCACCCCCAGGCCCTCGCTGAGCCGCGTTGTCTACAGAACCGGGGTAGGGAAGAGATCCCATGAAGGCGGGCGCTGATATGGGGGGTATCAGGCCGAATCCCGAAGGTAGGGATTTAGGACCCGGCGGAGCCGGTAGACCCGGGAGCCCGAGATCGGGCCGACAGCCCCCTCTACTCCCCCGGCGCGGGGCCTGGGAGACCGCAAGCCGCCCCCCAGGAATGCGCGTGCAGCCGTTTCCATGGTAACAGGCAAGCCGTGCCCGCCCTCTGCTAAAGCAAAGGGGGGAGCGCTGGTCCCCGGGAGGTCCAAAATCGTCACGCGGCGGGTGCACGGTGGTGGGGGGGGCGAGCACCCCCCTTTTCCCCCGTGTCCCAAATCCTCTGGGAACCAGAGCGCGAGTCGCATCGCTTCTCTGAGCCTCAGTTTCTGCATCTGCCAAATGGAGGCAATATAATTGGTTCCAAGTTCCCTGAAGAGCTGTTTCGAGGGTAAGGATCCGGCCAGTCCCTCTTCTGGTAGGACAACCGGGGAGTGGGTTTTGGCGGCCCTGATGACTCCAGCGACCCCACCCCACCCCAGGCCCGCTCGCCATGGCCCTCCTCGGGGCCCTCCTCCTAGCCCTTCTGGCAGGCGCTTATGCGGAGCTCCCCGGCTGCAAGATCCGCGTCACCTCCAAGGCGCTGGAGCTGGGTAAGGCGCGGGGCCGGGTGAGGGCCGAAGAGGGAGGGCTCGCCCGGGCAGTGGGCGCAGGACCTAAGGGTCTCGCTGCTACCTCAGTGAAGCAGGAAGGCCTGCGCTTTCTGGAGCAAGAGCTGGAGACCATCACCATTCCGGACCTGCGGGGCAGGGAGGGCCACTTCTACTACAACATCTCGGAGTAAGCGGGGGACCCGGGGGGCGGGGCCTCGTTCTTCGGGGGCGGGGCCTAGGGCTGGGGACACAGGGTGGGTGGGGCGGGGCGGGGCCACATTGAGGAGGCGGGACTCGAGAAACAGGATGGGGCGGAGAAGAAAAAGGCCAAGCCCTCCAACAACCGCAAAGCAGAAGCCTTGGGGGCTGAGGCGTGGCCAAAGAGCACCGGAGAGGGCGAGTCAGGAAACTTGCCAAAGGATGAATGTGGGTCTAGGGCCCGGGGTGGAGCTAAGGGGAGAGGTCCGGGAAACAGGAGACAAGAACCTTCCCTTGGGACGGTGGGGATAGGAGAAATGGACTATGCAGCTCAGCTGACGGAGACAGAATCAAAGAATTCGGTTAAAAGACCAGGTCAGGCAACCAGGGTGTGGGAAGGGAGTGCAAGCAATAAGGCATCTAAAGAAGGAGTGAAGCTCACTTTTAACACCTGGATCAGGAGAAGCTCATCTCTGAGCTGTCCCAGTCCAGGCTGGGCACTTTAGGGGAAGTGGAAGAATGCATTCCACCCACCTCAGCTTCCCCAGGCCTGGACTGGGAGAGGAGGGAATGAGTTTCTTGTGGCTTCGTGGGACCCCCTCTTCGTGGTCCTGAAACCAATCCTGAGGCTTCCTGCAGAGTGAAGGTCACGGAGCTGCAGCTGAGGTCCTCTGAGCTCCATTTCCAGCCAGAGCAGGAGCTGGTGCTACAAATCAGCAACGCGTCCTTGGGGCTGCGCTTCCGGAGGCAGCTTCTCTACTGGTTCTTGTAAGGACCTGGCACTGCGGGGGTGGGGGTGGGGGTGGGGGTGGAGGGATGGGGGGGTGGAGAGTGGATCAGAAGGGCCGGGAGGCCGCGCGGGGTTGTGGGCAATCCTTCAGCCTTCCTGTGCCTCAATTTCTGCATCTGTGCAACAGGGACAAGCAGACCAACTTCATAAGGGTTTGATAGGGTTTGGTAGAATGTCTAGTAAACTGTGGAAGTGAAGTCTTATTAAGAGGTATCATGACGTATGTGGTGAGGGTGGTGGCGAAGGCGCCATAAAGCTGGACATTGACTGCCCCACACCCCCTCGCAGCTATGATGGGGGCTATATCAATGCCTCTGCCGAGGGTGTGTCCATCCGCACTGCTCTGCAGCTCTCCCGGGATGCCACTGGCCGTATCAAAGTGTCCAACGTCTCCTGCCAGGCCGTGGTCTCCAGAATGCACGCGGCCTTCGGGGGAACCTTCAAGTAAGCCTGATCTCCAACCCAGGGCACCCCTCTTTGAGCCTTACTGTCTAGTGCAATGCAAAGTGCACAAACTTGGGAGCCAGGCCGACTGGGTCCAACTCTCAGCACCCTCATTTCCCTGCTGTGTTACCTTGGGTGAGTCACTGAAGCTCTGTGCCTCAGTTTCCTCATTGGTAAGATGAGGATGATAATAGCAACTATTTTATAAGATGTTGTGAAGACTACTTGTTAATATATGTAAAAATATTTAGAACAGTGCCTGGCATGTTAGTGGCTAGCTTCCTGGATAAGAGTAATTGTGAAGATCAGTATGCACAGTTGGCCATGAACTGAGTTCTCAATAATTCGTAGCTCTTACTACTTATAATAAAAACAATAGCATAATTTCAGGTTTGGGGCTGAGAAGGGGACTCTCAAAGAGAGTGGGAGAGAAAAGATGGTGGATTTATCATCTGGTGTTGGTATACTGTCAAGTTTTTATTTACTCAACAAATAACCTATATGCCAGTCCTTGAGGATTCATAAAGGAAGTCAAAGCCTAGTTGAAGGGACAAAACATTTGTTATTGGGGCTTTGAGGGAGGAACTGAATACTCCAGGGGTTCAGAAGAGGGTAATCAGGGAAGGCTGCCTGGAAGAGGAGGCATCTGAGCCCATACAGAGGGAAACACAGGACAGGCACATTGAGGGTGGAAGGGAGGGCATGAGTAAGCAGCTGATGGTGGGGATGCTTACAGCTTTGAGGAACTAGAGGTAAATTCACGAGGCTGGTGGGGGACAGGGGTTAGGAGAGGTCTTGAGAATAAGGCTAGAGGGGATTTGGAAACCCTCCATTAAAGAGCTGGTAATACAGGTCAAAGTTGAGCCACCTCCTCCCCATCTCTCTGGCTAGTGACTTCTCCTGGACCTGGATTGGGGTAGGGCAGAGTCTGGGCTCACGTGGTCTCTCCCCTCCTTGCAGGAAGGTCTATGAGTTCCTCTCCACATTCATCACCTCGGGGATGCGCTTCCTCCTGAACCAGCAGGTACAGCACTAGTGTGTGTGTGTGTGGGGGGGGGTGCCCTCCTCTCTTTGGAAGGCCCTGACTCTAGACCCCACCTTGCAGATCTGCCCCGTGCTTTACCACGCAGGGATGGTGCTCCTTAATTCCCTCCTGGACACTGTGCCTGGTGAGTTGGCGCTGGCTGGGAGGGGAGCCCCGGGCCATGCCTGGGACTGGACTGCGGGTGAGGAGGGGGCTGGGTGCGCAGCTGCCAGGCAGGGCCTCAGAGTAGGCCCCTGCCACGCCCTGGCTTCAAATAAGGTCTCTGCTGCTGACTGGTCATGCAGCCCTAGGTAAGCACTCACTTCTCTCTGGGCCCTGGTGTCTTCGCTTGGCTGGCGATGCCTCCTTGTGGGGGTTGTTGGGAGGAGTAACTGAGTGATGATTGTCAAGGTCCTGGAATTGGGCTTGCTGATCATTGGGACCCTGTCTGTATTTACCCCCTGCACTTAGTAGGTGTTCAGCTAACACGAATTCCCTTTTCCTAAGCTGTGACCTCTGTCTGCTGTAGGGTAGAGATCATCATGCTCCACCCACAGGGCATGGGGAACAATGAGCGAAGGGAATCCCTTGCCATCTTGTTTAGTGATCTCATGAAGCCCTTGCCATGGGGGTGGCGAAGGCAGTAGGAGTTGTCATTAATATTGCCGAGCACTGAGTGCTTCCCACGCAAAACCGATTTGATCCCCACAACAACGCTATGAGGGAAGATTTATGATCACCGCATTGTGAATGAGAAACAGGCCCAGAAGTTCACCCTTCTGAACTTGAGTGACTGTGCTCCTTCCCACAGTTCGCAGCTCTGTGGATGAACTGGTTGGCATTGACTACTCCCTCCTGAAGGACCCCGCCGCTTCCGACAGCAACCTGGACATGGACTTCCGGGTGAGCTGCCAGGCTGCTGTGGTGGCTCTGACCTAACCACACCTCCTCCTTGTCCCCGGTGTTGCTCGTTTTGTCCTCCGAAGGCACAGCTCTGATGAGGCCACCCCACTGCTGAGTGGCCCCCCCACGGCCTGCAGAATTCAGTTCAACTCCTGGGTCTGGCTTCTGAGCCTTGTTAGCCTTATCTGGCCCCACCTTTCTAACTTCACCCTGTTTCTCTGCACTCATTCGTTCCCAAATATGCCCCTCACTTCCTACCTCAGGGCCTTTGCTCATGCGCTGCCTTCCCCACCTCCCCTGAAGCAGTTGGACATACAGCTCTATGCATAGAATCTATGTAACTGTAAACAGCAGCTTTTCTTACTCCTGCTCTGCATCTTTCAGGGCCTGCTCACATGCCACCTCCTCCCGAGCCTTTTCCTGGGTGTCCCTTCTCTGGTCAAATGGGAGTGCTCCCTTGCAGAACTCCAGCTGCCCTCCTCTGAATGCCTTTTTAAGAGTTGTGCCAACAAAGAGGGCACCTGGTGGGGTGTTGGTAGAGCATGCAACTCTGACTCTTGGGGTCCTGACTTCAAGCCCCATGTTGGGTGGAGAGATTACTTAAATAAATACAACTTAAAAGAAAAAGTTGTGCTAATGAGACCCCTAAAGATAGCAGCGGGGTCCCAGCCCCACCACCCCTCAAGGTGCCTGGCACCCGGCGTGGGAACATCTGGGTGCTGGCCCAGGCTGACCCCGAGTCCCCAACTGCAGGGGGCCTTCTTTCCTCTGGCTGAGGGGAACTGGAGCCTGCCCAACCGGGCGGTAGAGCCCCAGCTGCAGGAGGAGGAGCGGATGGTGTACGTGGCCTTCTCCGAGTTCTTCTTTGACTCTGCCATGGAGAGCTACTTCCGGGCGGGGTCCCTGCGGCTGTCACTGGTGGGGGAAAAGGTATGCTGGAGTCTGTCTGCGGGATGGGCAAGAGGGGCCCTTTCTGAAACGCCCGATAACCCTGCCTCATCCCCCTAACCCTCTCCAGGTGCCCCACGATCTGGACATGCTGCTGAGGGCCACCTACTTTGGGAGCATTGTCCTACTGGTGAGTGTTGGCGGGAGGTAGGGAAGTGGCCGGGGTGGGCGGCCATACCGCCTACACACCAGCGAGGGGACGCCCCTGTGGCCACCGCGGAGTAGACAGAAGGCCTGACCTCCCACATGTGGCTAAGTTCTCTTATTTGTCAAGGTTGATTCCAAGTCTGTGAAGGGCCTTTGCTACTTCTTCATGAAGCTAGGAGGAGGGCAGGCTGAGAACTCCAGCTCTCTGAGTGCAGGGACTTTAACAAGGACAGATATATTATTTTTTAAATTAAAGTTTATTTTTTTTCATAATCTCTACGCCCATCGTGGGGCTCGAACTCATGACCCTCAAGATTAAGCGTCATATGCTCTACCTCCTGAGCCAGCCAGGCGCCCCTGATGTATTCTTCTTTTTGCTGATTATTTTCCCTTGTTTCATAGGGAGAGGGGTGGGATGTCAAAATCTAAAAAGTATCTCAGTGATCATTAGAGGACTTGCGCCTACACGAGAAAGAGCACAGCAGTTCAGAGAAGGACCATGTGGCAGAGGGTGGGGATATTTGATGTAAACACTGTCCCCAGGGAGTCTGTTTGGAGATGGATCTTCACTAGCAAGAACTCAGGAAAACGGGAAAAGGAGACATTCCATCCCTTGTGTCAACAAAGGCACAGAGGCTGGACCCAGTTTTGAAGGGTCTGGGAAGCCACACCAGTCCTCATATTTGTGGGTCTGGGCCCCCATCTGGCAGAGCCCATGTCCCCTCCAGGGGCTCATCAGGGAACAGATCTGGGACTTCCCCCGCCCTCCCTACTCTGTCCCCAGAGCCCAGCGGTGATCGACTCCCCGCTGAAGCTGGAGCTGCGAGTCCTGGCCCCGCCTCGCTGCACCATCAAGCCCTCGGGTACCACGGTCTCCGTCACTGCCAGTGTCACCATCGCCCTGGTCCCGCCTGACCAGCCCGAGGTCCAGCTGTCCAGCATGACCATGGTGCGGGCAACAGAGTGGGGGCTACTGAGGGTCAGGGATGAGTGTGTTGCAGACCCTGTGGGTCAGTAACCCTTCCCCAACCCCCTTGCCTGCAGGACGCCCGTCTCAGCGCCAAGATGGCACTCCGGGGGAAGGCGCTGCGCACCCAGCTGGACCTGCGCCGGTAAGCAGCCAGCCAAGGTCTCGGGCAAGCGCTTCACCTCCCTGAGCGTCCCTACCTTCAGGATAATTGCACCTGCCCAACAACTGGGGAGCAAAAATCCACTCAGATCTATAACCACTGGGAAGCTAGGGTCTTTGTGCATGCGTAACAATGCATTTTAATCAGGTGGAAGTCCTCTGCATTGTCTTATGATCCAGAGGCAGGCAGAGCAGATATTCTGAGGAGCAAACCAGCCCAGCAGGGTTAAGTGACGTGCCCACAGTCGCACAGAGAAGAGCCTAATAGCAGGGGTTCGGGCAGACACCTCAGCCCAACTCTTTGATCTTGAGAAGAGTCACTTTACTTTCATTTTCTTCATGGACTAAATGGAGGGGAAAATGGCATCTACCTCGAGAGCCGCAGGCAGCCAGGGGCTCCTACACGTCGAGGGCAAACGTGCCACAGTCTGCAGAAAGTTCTACTGGACAGCACTGTCCCAGGGGTTAAATGAGACACTGCAGGGTGGTGGTTAAGAGCCTAGATTCTAGAGGCAGCTTCTGCCCCCTACCAGCTGTGAGATCGCAGGCAAATTCCTTCCCCTCTCTGGGCTCGATCTGCCTCATCCAAGAAGTGCAAATCATTTCACAGAGCCTACTTCTTAGGGTTGTCAGGAGGATGAAGTCAAGCGGGCATTTTAAAATATCTTACTATTTAACATTTGTAACATGCTTCGTACCTGGGAGGGAGTAAGTTGTAAGTTTCACTAAACAAACACAAACCAACCGTGCCAAGCTGCCAGGCCAAGTCTGGTATACGGGAAGTGGCCAACAAATCACCAGTAGCAAAGTTGGAGAAAAGGAACCGCAGGAGGAAGGACTCCCCCCCATGGCTGCACACGTGGCGAGTGCAGGAGCCCCAGACAGGTGTGAAGGTGGGAGCATCTGAGGCTGAGACCCGGGGGCTTCTGGTGGCCCGAGGAAGGGGAGCTTCCAGGCCTTGGGCCCACTGGACACTTCTTTCTCTCCTGTAGGTTCCGAATCTACTCGAACCAGTCCGCCCTGGAGTCGCTGGCAGTGAGTTGGGGGTGGCGGGGGTGCCAAGGCCAGGCCCGGGCTGGGCCACAAAGGCCCGTCGGCTTCCTGCGCTCGCCCTGACGTCCTGCCCTCTCCCTCCCAGCTGATCCCGCTGCAGGCCCCTTTGAAGACCATGCTGCAGATTGGGGTGATGCCCATGCTCAATGGTAGGGTTGGGGGTCGGAAGGCAGGAGAGGGAAAGGAGAGGGGCGCTGGGTGGACCCTGGCTGAGCCAGCTGTTCCCACCCACAGAGCGGATGTGGCGAGGGGTGCAGATCCCACTACCCGAGGGCATCAACTTTGTGCGTGAGGTGGTGATGAACCATGCGGTGAGTAGGGGGGCTGATGGAGGAGGGCAGAGCCTCCCCGTCCCTGCTTCACCACCAACCTAACTCGGCTACCTGACCCCAGCTCCTCCCTCATCGACGGCCCCTCCCAGTTTAATCTTCCATCATCACACTTCTCCAGCCCTCTGCACAGCTGTGCCCTTAGCTTGTAAGCCTCTTTTCAATTCCACCCCCGATATCTACTTGTCTTGAACGTCTGAGCTAAGAGGTCACCTCCTCCAGGAAGCCCTCCTTGACCTCCACAGACTGTGTTCCTGCACCCTCTCTTTTGCACCCTTCACAGGGAGCTAGAAGAACTTCTTTGCTGCTCCTCCTGTCCCACTAAACTGAGAACCCCTCAAGGCTAAGAACTCTGTCTCTATCTTGAAATTTTGGCCTCTGTGAAGGAATGAACAGACTCCCCTCTCTGCCCCACTGTGCAGGGCTTCCTCACCATCGGGGCCGACCTCCACTTTGCCAAAGGGCTGCGAGAGGTGATTGAGAAGAACCGGCCTGCCGACACCAGGGACCCCTGGGCATCCAGTGCCCCACCGCCCTCCACGACAGCTGCCTGAGTCCTCAAGCCCACCCTGGCAGGGGCATTCTGGACTCCGACGCCTCTCATCCCCTCCCCCAGCCTATAGTCTCCTAACCCCCAGAGCCAGAGAGAAGACAGAGCTTTAAGCTGTACCAAATTTAATTCCATAATCAGTCAGTCCATCGACTACAGTCCGTCCGCCCTCCCAGGGGCTGTGCTGAGCTCTGCTGTCTTCCAGTGCATGAAGGGAGGGGCCGGGCCCCAGCCCAGTCAGGAATAAAGTGCTAACTCCCCCAGGCTGTCTACGTGAGGCCCTGGGGCCTGGTGTGGGAGGCAGAGGGCTGTGGAGGGGCTACTGGTGTGTGTGTGTGTGGGGGGGGGGGAGTTCTGGAGGCAGGGACCTGCCCCACAGGGGCATTTTGCATAAAGGAGGACCTCCCTCCTAGCAGGAGGGGCAGGAAAGAGGGGCTGCATCAGGCAGAAGGGGGGCTGGGCTCCGTCAGTATGGCTGCATCAGACAGAAGTGGGGCTGGGCTCCGTCAGTATGGCTGCATCAGGCAGAAAGGGGGGCTGGGCTCCGTCAGTATGGCTGCTTATTCAGGAAGCGGGAGAACATGGTGAGGGCAGCCTGGGGCTTGTCGGTGGGGACCATGTGCCCAGCACCCTAGGAGCAAAGCTTTGTGAGATCACCTTCCTGTATCACCCCAGCCGCCGGATGCCCCCTCCATCCTACTGGACCCCTCCGGCCAGTGGCCTTCCTCTTCTCCCACCCACACCAGAGAACTTGCTCTCATGGGCCCAGATGGTAACCCAGTATAGAAGGGAGCTGGAAGGAGGGGGGTGGGGCGTCTCGCCCCATGCCCTCCAGCCAAGCCAGCCCTCACCAGGCCCAGGCTCTACCTTGATGGTGAGAAAGGCGATGTGGGAGAACTCCTTCACGAAGCCAGCAATCTGCTCCCCACTGTCCCCATAGTCCACTAACCAGGGCCGGCGCTGGACCTCCATCTGCCCCACCGAGAAAGACACAGCAGCCTGCTGTCGTCCCATCGTCTCTGCTCCCAGCTGCCGGCGAGACCTCAGGGCCCGGAGCTCCCCCAGGTTTGCCCTGTCTGTCTGCGCAGAGCCCAGCTGGCAGGCACAGCCGCCCCATCCCTCCCCGGAGCCGGGATCCTTGCGCCTTACCTTCTGGTTAAGGGAGTCCACAAACCACTCATCCCCCATGAAATTGCAGGCCATGTCCACATCTCCGTTGTACAGCAGGATCCGGTATTTCTGGGGTCGGGCAGGAGAGAGAATGGGGGGTCTAGCCCTTCCCTAGTTCAAGCCCTACGCCTTCAGGGAATTCAAGGGGCCGAGCTAAATGGCACGAAGCAGGAAACGCTCAGGTTTTCTGACTGTTTTCTACATGTCGGGTGCTCTACTAAATGCTTCGCCTATGAAGGTAGATACAGATGGGGAAACCAAGTCTCTAGATAGGAGAAACCTGCCCAGGGTCCCACGGCTAGTAAAGGAACTTGCACACAGTCGATCAGATGCTAGAGCTCATGCTCTAACCACCGTAGGTACAGAACCTGGTCCTGACTGGCTATCAGGCTCTCCTAGATGATCTTGGACAAAGCTCTCTCCCGCCCTGGCCCTCCATTTGCTGGTCTATAACACATTCTTCCAGCTTTTCTCCACCTAAAGTCTCCTTAGCGGACGCAGACCCCCCCAGCCTCCTACCACAGCTCAGCACGGGGTGGGGGACAAAGCCATGTTCAAATTGTAACCCTGTCAATCACTAGGCTTTGTTTCTCGGAGTTTCAGCTGCCGGTGTTCGGAGCAGCACTCTGAAGGGGGCTCCCGTCTTACCACACTGCCCCAGGGCCCCGAGGCTGCCGGCAGACCCCGCTGTGCTGCCCCAACTCACCTGCGCGGTGAGCAGCTTCAGGTACTGGGCCTGCATGCTTTGGTAGAGACGGCGGTACTGTATGTTCACCAGGAAGCTGTGGGAGCACGTGGGCAGGCCCCAGGAAGACCACGTAAAGGGGGACAAAGAGTCACAGGGCAGATCTCCCCTCCTATCCCCTCCCAGCTCGAAACTCCAGCCCAAGGGGCAGAGTTGGGATGCAGTCCCCTCCTCGTGTCACGTCTCTAGGGCTTAGTTGGATGAGGGGCTGCCACACGGAGGTCCTCAACTCACCCCCCTTTGGAAGCATAGATAGGAACATCGAGTGACGGGTCCACGATCGGGATTTAGCACAGAGGGGCCCACAGGTGTGAGAACCACAGTGCATAATGGCAGGAGGACAGGGGCGCTGGCCAATCAGAATGGACTTGAGTGCCCCCTACTCCTGCTGTGCCAGGCGCCACCCTGTTACTCACACGGGTCATAGGAGATCTGTGCAACTGGGGACTGTAGTGGAGCGGCCTGCCAGCCTGGGGAAGAGGGTCTGCTGACTCACTACCAGGGAAGCAAACCACCATCTCACCAGTGAACTGGTGAAACATCCATCAGCTGAAGGGTTAAACATCCTGCACAACTCACCGCCACACCCTGAGGGCCTGAGGGTCACCTGTGAGAGACCCTGGCCAAGTGGTCCCTGGGAACCCATCAGATACCCACGAGCCCCGAGAGCCTGCGGCCCCCAGGCCACCGCTGGCCCCAGCGCCTCACTTGCACATGTCCCAGCGGGGCAGCTGCTCAGGGACGTGGAGAGCCTTGCGCACGTAAGGGTTGTTGAGGTAGGTGGAGGCGGCCGTGGTGTTGGTGCAGGGTGGGTCCATGCGCACCCTGGCCCCGGAGCGCAGCAGCGCCTGGGGGTGCAGATCGAAGGTCAGGGTCTTCGCCGCCCTGCCCCACCCCTACGAGAAGCAGCCCAGACGCTTGCACACCTGATGCCATATCCGCTTGACTGGTAGGCGCGTGAAGATGTTGCCCAAGTCCTGCAGCACAACGGCGTCCTTCTCATACCTGCAAGTGAAGTGGGGGATGGGTGCCTCGGCCTCTAGGAGGGGCTAGGCCTGGCCCCCAGGGCACACCGCAGGGCCTACCTTAAATGGCCGGGCACACCCCCAGCACAGGGGGCGTACAGGTTGTAAATGTTGAGGCCCGAGCTGCCCACAATGCGGGACACTTCCTGCAGCTGCAATGACATGACGAGCCACCCCCGTGTCACAGAACCCTGGTCTCCTCAGGATCTCATCAACACATCCCAAGATTCATCACTCTCCTGCCTCACCTCTTGTTGTTAACTTTCCCCTCCTTTTTTTTTACAGGTAGGGAAACTGAGGCTCAGTGGAAGGAATCTGCCAGCCTGGGGTCCAAACCCTGGTGGCACTACTTCCTAGCACTGTGACTTCAGGCGAGTGACTTTAACATTCTTGACCTCACTTTCCTCTTCTGGAAAATGTGGACAATACGATCTCCCTTGAGGGAGAATCTTGAAGATTAAATAATCTGCGTTGACTTACGTCAGCCTGGTGCCTGGCACATAGTAGGTATGAGAGATCCTTCCCCTCCCAGGGATTACAGGATTTGCCCAGAAAGTCACAGGAAGTGGTGATAGGAACACATCCCTAGACGTGTCCCAGAAAACACCAAATTGCTAGAGGAGGCGGGATAGGAAAGTCATAGGGGACAGGGTGCGGGAATTCCCAAGGAGGGGATGTGGTCCTCTTCTCTGGGCAGGTGGTGTCAGGGGTGACAGAGGTTGGGGGCAGAACCTCACATTGGTCACGCATTCTGGGTCGGTGTTGTCATAGAAATTGCACTTGTTTTGAGAGCAGCAGTGGGTCTGGAGGGAAGACCAGAGCCTGCAGGAGATGCATGAAAGCATTCAGGCCCAAGGCGGGCCTCTCACCCTCTCCCTCCAACCTCCCACCACCACTTGCCTCCCAGGGAACGAGGAAACAGATCATAGGGGATGGTATGTAGATCCCACACCTAGCTGCTCTGGGGCCATCCTGCCTGCCCTCCCCAGTCCCTTCTGGCACCGAACACTTCCAGCAACCCCAGCCCCCACCTCCTGCTCATAAACTGGGGTAGGGCCTAGAGTTATCATGTGCCTGGAGAGCAGACCTGAGATCTCATGACCTGCCCCGCCCTGGAGATTGCCCAACGGCCCCCTCCCATACCTGTTCCCCAGAAGGCCATGGTAGTAGGCGAAATAGACCAGGGAGTTGTCATTCTGCTCATAGGAGGAGAGTCCGTTGCCCACAGCCAACCCCTGTGAAACACCCAGGGCATCCAGGTCATCTGGAGGGAGAGGAGGAGCCTCCCTGGACTACACCCAGACCTCCAGCAATCCGGAAGCCAAAATCCAAGGTGGTTTATGGGGAGGCCTCGCAAAGTAATTAACAGAGCTGGTTGGCTAACTGGTGAGCTTCCCATCATGGGAGGCACGTGAGCAGAGGTAGGCCAGCCAGTGGCAAACGTGTTACAAAGGAGACCAGGTTGGACAGGGAAGATGGCCTGTCTGACCTCGCTAACCGAAAGGCCACGGCCATTGGCTGCCTCACTCCCCTCCCGCAGCGGCCCAGTACCTGCAGGTTCATGCTGGGATCCTGCATAACCAACACAGCCAGGGTGGGGATGTAAATGCCGGCATAGCTCTCCCCCGTCAGGAAAAGCTCATTGTCCTTGTACTCCGGGAAGAGGCGGAAGAAATCCTTCAGGGCCTCAAAATTGCTCTGGGCGACCTAGGGAAAGCAGGACAACGGGAATCGAGAGGTTCTGGTGTTTGAGCTGGAAAGAACCTCAGAGGCAATGACACCCACCCACTCTGAGCAAGAGGAAGTGGCTTCACCAAGACCACACACAGCATGTGACAGAGCCAAAAACAGACTCCAAGGCCATGCTCTTCTCCCCCAGCTACCCTTAGAGACCCAGGTGAGGCTGGGGCACGGGGCAGGCACTGGACTCACCTCGGTGTCATTGGTGGCATAAGTCTTGTCATCAGAGTACGAGAAGCCCACCCCAGCTGGGGACTCAAGGTACAACACATTGGCAATCTACATGGCAGGAGGAAACCAACTGAAGAAAGCTCCCCAACCCATCCGAGTGCCCGGACACCCCCCACGGGAACCCCGGCTCCAGCTATACCATATTCCAAGAATAGGGGTTGTACTCCAGCGTGGCACCATCTGGCTGCACCTGCGGAGGAGAGAGATGGCTGAATGCCAAGGGCCACCATGCTGGGCACTCCGGGCAAAACCCCTGTGAGGTATATAGATGATCAGGTCAACGGTACAGACGAGGGAACCCACGCTCAGGAAAAGGGCACACTTGGGAACACCTCCAAGTCCTGTTCTCCCTCCTCCCCAGCCCCTTCCTTTAGGGACGGTCCCCTTCCTCTCCCCTTCCTGATAAGTGGGAAGACAGTGGCTTTCCACTTACCAGGAAGGGGCCGTGCTCCGTGAGGAAGCCATCGAGGGAGCTGCAGCCGGGCCCTCCGTTGAGCCAAAGTACCAGAGGGCTGCTCTTGGGATCTTTCTGCGATTCCACAAACCTGCGAGGGGAGGCAGAGCAGGGTGGGTGCAGGCAGAGGGACCCCTTCCAGCGCGCCCTGCTCCCAGGCTCCCCGGGGGATCTTTAGACCCTCCGCCAGCTCGCACCCCGTCCCCTCCCCGCCCCGGAGGGAGGGTCGCAGACCAGTAGTGGAGGTGCTTGGAGCCGGAGCCACGGAGGTAGCCGGAGTACTGGCGGAACGCCGGCTGCTTGGCCAAGCCGGGCAGGCACTGGATCTCATCCAGGTTCGGCGCTGCCTGGCCCGGGGGCACCCAGGGCAGGATCGGCAGCAGCAGCAGCAGCAGCCAAGGCGGCGACAGCGCGGCTCCGACCATCTGCGGCAGAAAGTGCAGCCGCCTGTTTCCGCGCTTCCTCACTCCTCGGCGCTTCCGCGTGGCGGTCCCGCGGAGGAGCTGGCGGCACGGCGGGCAGAGGAGTCCCCGGCCCGGCCCCAGCGCCCCCCTGCCGCACCGCTCCGGGCCGCGGGTCCCCTCCGGCCTCCCGGGGCGCCCTCACCTCTGCTCCCCCGCGTCCTCGCTCTTCAGGAGGGGCCCGGCCGCGGGAGGTCATGTGGAGTCGGAGTCACGTGGGTGCCGGCGTCACGTGACAGTCACCCTCCCCCGTGCCTCGCTGGTCCCCCGGGACCGGTGGCTCGCAGGCGAGGGGGCCTGCTTGGGGTCAGAGTCCGCAGTCCTCCCGGGTCGTCTCGCGCGCGCCAGCCATCAGATGACCCAGATATGGGCGGCCAGGGGGCCCCGGTCCAGGCGGGTCGGCTGAGCAAGCGGCGCTAGGACCCCTGGGCCGAGCCTCGGGGAAGGCAGTCGGGGGGATGGGAGGGTTACCTTACTTGGTGCCCCCGCAGTCACCCTCTGAGCACGCCTCCCAAAATAGCCCCCGGCACTCGCTGGCCTGTCTCGTGGCCGGGAGATGGCTGCTGTCTCCGACCCCGTGGACTTGGGTGCGGCCTGGAGATCCGCGTGCCCAGAGCCGCGTCCCACCCGGTTCCACCAGGTGCACGGTGCCAACATCCGCGTGGACCCCTCCGGGACGCGGGCCACACGGGTAGAGAGTTTCGCTCACGGCGTATGCTTCAGTCGCGAGCCGCTGGCCCCGGGCCAGGTATTCCTGGTCGAGATCGAGGAGAAAGAGCTGGGCTGGTGCGGGCACCTGCGCCTCGGCCTGACCGCGCTAGACCCCGCCACTCTGGCCGCCGTGCCGGAGTTTTCGCTACCCGACCTGGTCAGCCTCGGCCACACCTGGGTCTTCGCCATCACGCGCCATCACAACCGCGTGCCCCGGGAGGACCGCCCGGAGGCAGAGGCATTGGCCCCCAGCCGCCCCCCAGCCCTCCTGGTGGAACCGTATCTGTGTATCGAGCAGTTTCGCATTCCCCGCGACCGCCTGGTGGGTCGCAGCCGGCCAGGGCTCTATAGCCACCTCTTGGATCAGCTGTACGAGCTGAACGTGCTGCCTCCGACCGCGCGCCGCAGCCGCCTGGGCGTTCTTTTCTGCCCGCGCCCGGACGGCACGGCCAACATGCACATCGTCATCAACGGCGAGGACATGGGCCCCAGCGCCCGGGGGTTGCCAGCCGCCCAGCCCCTCTACGCAGTGGTGGACGTGTTTGCCTCCACCAAGAGCGTGCGCCTGGTCCAGCTCGAGTATGGCTGTAGGTATCCCACCCCCTGAGCAGCGACCCCTCCTGGCCCAGTTCGGGGACAGGAACTTGCTAGGATTTCCAAGCTTGCTAGCAAGGCTTTGGTCTGTCCAGCATTAATTTATAGCTTGGTCAGTCTGACTTCAAATTCTGCCTCTGCTTGGGATCTTGGACAAGTCACGCCCTGGCTCTGGGCCTCCGTTTTGCCATCTTAGCTGTGATCCATTAGATTGCTTGCCTTGCCAGTGTTTTCTGTATTAATCAAGGGCAGAATCTAATGTCACACCTGAGCTGCTTTGAAAATTGTGTGCTCTCTTATTAGACAAATGCTTCAGGATTTGGGCAAAGCAGTTGAAAGGCATCATAGGCTCCAGATTGAGAGCATCTTGTGAGATCTGGTCCTTTATACCCTTCTTAAGCCCTTTATTTATACCTCTGATCATTTTATGAATTCAGTGAACTAGACAGAACCCACTCTTGTGTCAGACCTGTGCTGGAGGCCGGGCATCCACAGGTGAGTCAGGCACTACCCGTGCCCCCGGCAACTGCTAAGGGAGGGTTCAAAGAGAAAGAGGGCTTCAGCATTGTGGAGGTTTTGAAAGAGGTGCTATGACAACCACATGAACAGCCTGTGACACAAGCTGGACCTGGAGAGCAGAAGGGACTTGCCCAAGTTAATGACAAAGGGAGAACTGGGATGTAGATCTTCTGGGTCTCAGTCTCAGATGCCCCTCCAGTTCAGTTTGCCTCTGACACCTTCTTTCCACAGTGCCGTCCCTGCAGACTCTGTGCCGCCTAGTCATCCAAAGGAGCGTGGTGCACCGGTTGGCCATTGATGGGCTCCACCTGCCCAAAGGACTTAAGGATTTCTGCAAGTACGAGTAAAGGCCTGCAGCCGCCCTAGAACAGGACCACGGGAGCGTGTCCTGTCCTGGTCCCAGAGCTGTGGTTGGGCCGAAGCTGGCCATGATGCTGCCGGCCAGGCTTGGAAATAAACACAGCCGATGCTGACACGGATCACTGGAGGGTCTCCTTGCCCTGGAAGCCCGTGAGCGGCACTCGTAGAAATGCTGGGGGTCAGCAGGTCAGAGCAAGACAGGGCATTTTACTTTTATTTAGTTATTTTTAAGGTTTTATTTGAGAGAGTGAGAGAGAGAGAGCACATGAGCAGGGGCAGGAGAGGGAGAAGCAGCCTCCCCTGCCGAGCAGGGAGCCCGATGTGGGGTTCCAATCCCAGGACCCTGGGATCATGATCTGAGCCGAAAGCAGACGCTTAACCGACTGAGCCACCCAGGTGCCTCTAGACAGAGCATTAGAGATGTCACCTAGACCAGCGGTTCCTAACCTGGCTACTCGTTAAGGTGTTCTGGGATAAACTAAACAGCTGATGCCCCAAACCTCATCTCCAGAGATTCCCATTCCGTTTGTTGGAGGATTAGGCCTAGACATTGTTTTTGTAAAAGCTCCCCAGAGATTCTAAAGTACAGCCAGGATTGAGGAGTGTCCCCCTAGAATAGAGATCTTGATTTTGGCATATGTTATAACCACTTGAGGGTCTGACCCAGGGATTCAGACTTAACTGGTCTGGGGCGAGGCTGGACATCAGGATTTCTAAGCGCTCCCGAAAGAATTTAATGTCCATCCCAGTGTGACACCCAGTGCCCTGGACCAACAATTTCCTTCTGCAGATGGGAAACCGAAGCCTAGACATGGGAATGTATTCCGAAGTCACACAGCAAACGAATGAGTGCACGGCACTCCTTCTCTCATATTGCAGAGCACAAAGCACTTGCTTCTTTATTTGTATCTCTGATCATTTGCTTCCATGACAGATAATCTGATTTAATGCTCACGACTCCTGGTGAGGGAATGAGTAGTCATTACTTCCATTTTACAAGGGAGAATATCAAGGAACAAAACTATCCAAGTGACTTGCCCAAGGTAGAGGTAAGAACCTAGAATGTCCAGCTCCTGGTCCAGCACTCTTTTAACCCCATGCCATTGTCATATACAGTAAGAATGTATATGCTTACAGTGGGTTCAGTGCTGTGAGGTGGGTTCCAGGAGTAAAGGGGAGGGACTATGAAGTGACATTCTAGAATGGTGGGAAGGGTAGGAAAGGAGGCAGAGGACTGTTCCCTCACAAACAGAGGCTTTGGGGCAGCCATGTCCTATTTCACGTCTCCACAAACTCATCCAGGTCTTCTGCCTTCCAGCCAAGGTGAGAGAGGGGCTCCTGGAACTGGAGGGGGCACCATGACTTTCCCTGAGAACTTGTTTTCCTGGCTCTGGGGAGGTGGAGGTTCTGCTGGGCATTTCTGGGCTGGCCCTGGAGTCAGTTCTCTGAAGAAAGCCATTCCCAAAGGCCTTGCCAGTAGCTACCTGCTCACTCACTCATTCATTCAACCAACACTTCTCCATTACTTACTCGGTGTCGGGGACTAGGGGTGCGGGTATGAGTAAAATGCCTAGTTCCCAAGCACTAGACAGCCCTCTTGGGCTGGTCTTAATCGCTTCTGTTTCCAGTGCTCTGCTTCTACGCCCTGCCCCTCAGGGCCTTCCCGAAAGGCACCAAGAATAACATTCCATCTCGTTCCTGTCTCTACAGGTGGGGCTGCTTCTCCAGGCTCATCCCTTGGCCTCTATAGTACTATAGAGCCAGTGGTGGTGGCCTCTGGTGGACTGGGCCCACTGAGCCAGAAAGCTGAGCAGGTTGCCCAGGCCTGGGGCCCGGCCCTGGCAGTGCCGGAAGCCAGGGGCTGCCCTGGGGGGGCTAGCTGGGAGACACTGCAGCGGAAGGAGTATGGCCGATACAACCACAGATTCCCCCACGCGAGGCAGCCGGAGAGCTTGGGCTGGGAGGACGGCTGCTCCAGAAGCAGAGCTCCCCACCTGGGTGGCCCCAGCAGGCCTGGGCCCCTGCTGCTGTGTGGGCTGACACCAGGGGTTCTACCGATGCCCTCCGAGGCAGGGGGGAAGGAGGCCGGCTCCCAGCCCGACATCTGCATCCTTACCCTGGCCATGATGATCGCGGGCATCCCCACCGTGCCTGTCCCAGGCCTGCGGGAAGAGGACCTGATCCGGGCGGCTCAAGCTTTCATGATGGCCCATCCGGAGCCAGAGGGGGCCGTGGAGGGGGCGCGGTGGGAGCAGGCACGTGCCCACACAGCCCCTGGGCAAATGCCCCTCATGAGATCCAGGAGAGGCCAGCCTCCTGGCTCCTGCTTGTAGCTGGATGAAATAGCACCAAGCACATGGGGCAGCTTCTCTGTATGGTTCTTGGGCAGACAGAACCGGGAGTGCCTGTGACACGGATGGGGAGGGGGTGGTTGTTTGAACCACTGGGGTCAATACAGGTCTTTCATCAGGGCCCAGAACCCAGGAACTTTCTCCAGGTGCCACTAAGTCAGGAGATAGACTTCTCAGAGTAGTTACAATGAAAATTACCTGAGGTAGGGGGCCCGGCTTGGAGTGGAGGCCTCTTTTGTCTTGTTTCGGGATTTGATCAAGATTTGTGGTGCAAAGTCCTAGGCAATGTGAATTTTCCTGTTGCCTGACATTTCCCAGCCAGCTGAGGGCCAGTGGTGGGACCGGCGCGAGAAAGGAAGAGCAACAGTTATTTTAGTGCCCACTGTATGGGCCCGTTACAGGCAGGCTCTCCTTTAATCTCATCAATGCTGTGAGGATCTCCATTTTTACAGATGAACAGATTGAGCCTTTTGAGGGGTGACTTGCCTGATGTCCCAGAGCTAGTAAAAGGTACAACCAGGCCTCAAAAATCCGGCAGAGAAAGAACTGGGATTTGCACGTAGTGGCAGACTCCAAAGTCTGTTCTTTCCGTGATATTTGCCCTGCTGTCTTCTAGAAGACACAAAACGAGACGAGGGCTGGAATAGGCAACATTTGACTTTAATGACCTCCCTGTGGGGGCCAGGGGACAAAGGTTGCGATCCAGCTCCTCTCTGTGGGTCAGGTGAATCATCTAATGCCTGGGGAAGCTGTTAGCAAGGCCCTGCCCTTGTTCTCCTCCCAGTGTCTTATCCTAGAGCAGGGCCACCTGTTTCTAAGGCCCCTGAGCTACGGATGGTTTTTAATCTTTTGAAAAGGCTGCCAAACCAAACCAAACCAAACCAAACCAAGAATATACAACAGAGACCATGGCCGGCAAAGTCTAAAACATTTACTGCCAGGCCCTTTACAGAAAAGGTCTGCTGACTCCTGTCTTAGGAACTAGACACATTTTAGGTAATGGGCCGCGGTAGAATAGAAGAGCCTTGTCCTTTCCTGGAAGGAAGGCCCACGGAAGTACAATAGTGTAAGTGTGTGTTGTTCGTGTAGGGGTGGATGTGAGCCAGTCTGTGTGCATGAGCTTCTCTGGGCATGGAGGGTACTCAGAGTTGGACCTGCTCATAAGGGCCGATCCAGCTGTCGGCCAGCTCCCGCAGGGTGCTGTACCTCCGTTCAAACTCCTCCTGGCTGCAGTGCTGCAAGAGCTGACCCACCTCCTCGGTGAGGAGAGCCACGGCCAAGTGCTTATCCAGCGTCTCACTCCACTTGCTGCCCAGGATGTTGTCTAGACCGGCAGTACAGCCTGCTGTCCACTGGGCTGGCAGCATGTCGGGCTGGAGCACCTGGTGGCGGGCACTGAGCACGGCCAGGATGTGGCGGCAGGGCAGGTGGAAGGCCTGGTGAAAGTAGCAGCTGCAGCTGGCAGGGGGCTGGGGCTGCACCCGATGGGTGTCCTCCAGGATCTGGACGTTCACCTTCTCCGAGCCGGAGCCGACGAGGTGCACAGATTTCTGGACCACAGCGAGCTCACCCAGGCAGAGCTGGGCTGCTGGCCCCGTGCAGATGGCATTGAGGGAGTGCTGGATGCGGGCTTCCACCAGCTGCTCCACTTTGGGGCTTTCGGGGCTGACGTCTAAGGGGGCGTGATTGTTCTGGGGACTCGGGCCCAGGCTGAAGCTCGCCTCGTCTCCCGTGTTCTGCTGCATGTATCGGAGCAGAGAGGCCATGCCTTGTTCCACACAGGGGGTGGTGCCGAAGAGCTGGCTGAGGACGCGGGTGGTGACTTCCAGGCCCTGGAAGTAGCGGCTGCTCTCAGCTCGGCTTCTCCAGCGGTGCGCCAGCCAGATGCGGTCATTGAGCAGCCAGTGGGAGTGGAGCTCCGGCAGCCGGGCCGGAGGGATGCAGCTGCTCAGGAGTGTGTGCAGCTTCCTCAGGTTGCCTGCGGTGGCTGAGCACATTGTGCTCTGCAGGGCAGTGAGGAGCACCCTCTCCACAGGCTGTTCGAGGGACAGCTGATAGAACTTGCCCTGGAGGAACTTGCAGATGTGAAAGGCTGAGAGCAGGACCTCGGCTGCGGGGAACTCCATAGCGAGGGTGGGCAATGGGAGGAAGTGGGGATCCACCAGGATGGTACAGACTCTCTCCCATGCTGGGTTAAACTTCTTGAACACCTGGAACATCTGGGCCAGGCCCTCAGCATCCTCCCTGGCAGGAATCGCGAAGTAGACTGCCCGGGCCAGATGGCCCTCCAGCTGCACCCGAGGTCCATCTACCAGGAAGGTATATAGCACCTTGCCTGTTGGGTTATAGGTCCGGTGGATAAATAAGATCTCAGGGAAATGGGCAAAGACCCCTTGCATAAAGCAGCTCTGGTAGTTGAGGGTATCTAACTGAGCAGTCTTGCTAACCTCATACAGCAGCATAGGTGGGTTTGGGTCCTCAATCAGGAGCTCATTTAGCATTGTCAGAGCCATGGGGGAGATGGGAGACGTCTAGCTGCCAAGGTCAAAATACTTTCTCTGCAAGGCTGCTGTCCAGGAGACTCTCAGGGTCTCAAGCTCCAACTAAGCTGAAGCTTGAGGCTGGAATGTAGTTCCCTGATCTTGTTCCAAAGATGCACCTATGGAGAGGAACAGAATTTTAAGGAGACGGTAGGGGCTTGGCTCCTCAATTATTCATCCAGATAATACTGCTTACTATGTATCAGCACTGTTCTGGGGGAGATGCATGATAAACACGTAAACAGATAAAGATGTAACAGGCAATGAGAGTTGCATAGACCACAAAACTGGGCAACAGGTAGAAAGTACGTTGGGAGAGGGAGAGAAATTTAGCTAAGGTGGTCAGGGAAGCTCTCTTTGGGTGGGGAGAGAGGATGACATTGGAGCTGAGACCTAACTGATAAGCTGGTCATGGAAAGATTCAGTTCCCAGAGATTTAAGTGGGTGTGAAGGTTAGAACTGCATATGGTCTCCTCCCAGCCTTAGATAGCATTTTAGATATTTGTTCAGCACTTTATATTTACAGATTACCGCTTGGTATCCATTCTTCCATTTGGTCCTAGTATATATAAGAGAACTGTAATTGCCCCCCAAAATGTATGATTCTGGGCAAGTCAGTGACTCCCTCTGAGCCTCAAGCCCTTGAACCACGAACAGGGGCTATCAAACGTGCTTGGTTTCTCCTGCCTTTCCATACATCGCTCTATTAACTGCAGTGCTCTGTTTAAGTTTCCTCTATTTGGCCCCAAACCGGGTTACTGTCCCCATTTTACAGATGAGAAACTGAGGTTCAAAGAGGTTAAGTGACTTGCCCACCATTGCTCCATAAGTAGCTGGAAGCTGAGTCTTTGGCTCGGGATCCTGACTGCTTCCCACTGTACCTGAGGTCCAAACCTCAGAGAGGGGACGCAGCCTCTGACCTCTCACCTCTAACCCGAGTGGGAGGATGTAGATGTCAGACGTTCCCATTCGGAGTCCGGCCGGAGCCAGAAGAGAAGTCAACCTCCCACCCCTCTGGGAGCTGTGTCACGGCTGACCGCAGTCATCTATCGCCTCACACCTCCACCCTTCCGAAATCACTCACCCACTGCCTGGCTCCGTCGCCATTTCTCCCTATTTGACCCTGCCTCTGACTCTGACTGACCTCTAGGCTCGCCAACCGCGGCACCAGCTTCTCCGTGACTCGGGCCAATGGCCTGAAGAGTTCGCGTTCGGTTTTGGGGGCCTAGACCAATCGTAGCCCGGCTATTTGTGGGCGGGTGCTGTTCCTAGGGTTACGAGGGGCTCGGCTGGCGGTGACCAATGAAAGCCTGAGGACACTAGCATCCCGGCGAGCCTGATCCCTGAGGCTGGAACTCCGAAGACCCGCGTCTGGCGGGGGGGCGGGGCGTAGGGGGCGGGGTAAGACTGGAAGGTCGTGTTACTATGGAAACTCCTCCGAGGCCGAAAATGAAAAAGGAAAATAAATAGCAGTGCTTTATGGATTTTCTTTCCTTTCTGGTCTAATTCCAAAACGCCCCCCCCTCCACCCCGGGGGAGTGGGGGTGGGAAAGGGTGGCTATGGGGTTGTACTGTCTTCCGCCTGATGGGGAAACTAGGGCCCAGGTCTCAGATTCTGACTTCTCCATCAGGGATCAGGGGCCCAGCCCTTAGAGTTGAGAAAATCCAGATCTCCTTGTGAGAGCTAAACCTTGTGTTGCCTAGCCCCACCCCTTCCAGTGTTTTACAGAAGAAACAGATCCAGAATGGCCCTGTGACTTGTTTAAGGTCATGGCAGACCAGTGCAGGAGCCAAGACTGACTGCTACCTTTGATCTCGGTTCCCCTGAAGATGACATCTGGGAAAGCTGGGTAGCTCCCAGGTTTTAGGTGATTAAGCCTACAAACTAGCATGCTGGGACTTAGAACTGGAAGGAAAATGTTCTGTTTATATAAATCTAGAGGGTAAATTGGGATTAGAACAGGCCAACACTTATCTTTACAGATGAGAAGCCAGGGGTCAAAGAAATTAGAAACTTGCCCACAGTCCCCCAGCAAATACAGGCAGTGGAATCTAGGGTTTAGGTTCCCCCCACCCCGCATCGATTTGGCCTCCTCCTGCTAGAATTCTAGGCAGCCTGAAATCAGTGTTGAAGCCTTGGTTGGTAGGAAGAGGATGAAGTCGGTGGTGGACTGCTAAGTGTCTGAATTTAAGGCATCAGGTGCTTTCCACCCCACAACCCTCATTAGATTCCTTCCCTGTTCAGGCAGCACATATTTCCCCTGCTTATTTGATTTTATTAAAAAATAACCAAACACAACCTTTATTTAATATGAATAAAAATAAGTACAAATAACAGAATCTTTGTAAAGAGCAGCAACAGCCAAGGGTCACCCTCTGTCCCTTCGTCCCTGAAAATAGTTCCTTTTACCAGGTATATTTTGTCTCACCCTATCCTGGGGCAAAAGTTCATTTCTCTAATGGGAGTAAGATCTGATCTCAAGAGTCAGGGCAGAAAGAGGGGTGACCTTTCAGCACGGAGATAACTTTGGCCTTGACAATGAAGGAGGCTCCCGAGGAATGACAAAGGTAGGGCAGAAAAGGGGTGAATTCAAAGGACCGTCACACAGTGAGGTTCCTCTTCCCCTTGTTGTAACAATCTTCCTAGCCCTACCTAGGAAGACACTGGTGAATATGCAGACCCCTAGCATGTCCTGCCCACCTTGAGTACTCAGACTTCCAAGGAGAGAGGCCTGTGGTCCAATGTGCCAGTACAAGTACTTCAGTGGTGAATCGTGGCTCCAGCAAGAGCGAGTCCGTCCCCTTCCTCGGGCTTTCCCCAGAGGAAAGGGAGGCGGCCCACGTCCTTGAAGTCCTCTGGCTGCTGACTGGGCTCGGGCGGCTGGCAGGGGTCTGCCCAGATGTCCACAATCTTGCGCAGGGTGGAACAGCGTTCCTCCAGTTCTGGCCCCTCGCTCTGCATGAGCAGGTTTGCTAGCTCCCTGCTTAGGTCCTGAATCATGTCACTCCGTCCTTGCTTCCCGGGCCGGCCTGTGTTTGGGACCATGATGGGCTCCCGGAGCTCCCCACTGGGCCCAAGGAGGTGCTGATATCTCTTCTGCCACCGGCGGCACACCATGGCTTCTCCCACAGGCTTCTGGCTGGTGTGCAGCAGGGCCAAAATGTGCCGGCACGGCAGGTGGTACCAGCGTTGAAAGGAACAGCTGCAGCTACGGCCGTCTTTGCTCACCTGGTGAGAATCCTCTAGTAGCTGAATGTCCACCGAGGAGCCCGCCAGGTCCACCAGGTGGGTGGAGTTCTGTACCACCTCCCACTCATTCTGGCACAGCTTATAGGCCATTCGGGAGCCACTGCCGTGCAAGGCATCTAGCATGCCGCCCGGGGAGGACCGCCCCTGTGGCTGCTGCTCCAGCTGCACCCGCTGTGGGCCTGGCTCGGGCTCTTCCACGGGGAGCCTGCTGAGGCTCCCCCCACAGACTCTGAATGCCTTTTTGGGCTTTGGTGGCACGCTGGCAGGCCGGGCTCTCTTTAACTTGGGGGGAGCTGTGGGCAAGTTCTTCAAGCCTTTGGTATTAAAGAAGTCTATATAATCCACGAAGCGGAGGATGCAGTCCAGTAGAGACTGCTGCTCCCGGAAGAGGCTGGACACCTTGCTGGTGACCACGTCTAGGCTGTCCATGTACGTGTTACACGCGTGCAGGCCTTTCCGCACGTGCATGTACCAGAGCAGTTCGCAGGAGAACCAGTGGGTCTGCAGGAAGCCGAAGAGCTGCTCATCTAGTACGGCTCGGGACATCTGACAGAGATTTTGCAGGCTGGTGTCAGAAGTGACAAAAACGGCCTCCCGCAGGGCTTCCTTCATGAGCCTTTTAAAGGATGGGTTTGCTGAACTCCGATGCAACTTCTTCTCCAGGAGCCGGGTGGTGTGGTAGATAGAGAGGAGGATACGAGCAGCAGGGAAGATCTCCTGCAGGATGGCTCGATACGGGAAGGATGGGTCCACAAACACCACCTTGACCTTGGGCCAATCAGAGTTGAACTCTGTGAAGATATTCAGCATCTTGGCCACGGAGGTAGCTGTCTCAGCCTGAAGCACAGCAAAGTGTACCACGCGACCCTCTCGTTCCTTGTTCTCCACCAAGAAAGCATAAAGGATGTGGCCCCGGGCATTCTCTACCCGGTGTAGCAAGAGATTCTCTGGGAAGCGGATGAACAGATCGCTCATCTTGCTGCTCTGGAAGCTGAGCCGGTCCAGGTCTTGGCTGTTGCCCACGCTGAGAGAGGCCATGGAACCCTCATCCACCTTAAGGAAGTTCTTCATCACTTTCGCTATCTTGGCCAGGTCAGAAGGAGTGATGCCCTCCTGCTCTGGCTTTGAGGGGGCTCGGACCTTATCTAAGCAACATGATGGTTCAATGGGGGACCTCTCGGCCAAGTCAAGGTCTTTCTTGATGGCAGACTGCTCAGGTTGGGGTTTCTGCAGGCACATTGTCTTTTGAGATTTGCCAGCGGTGTCTCTTCTAGGACTTGCAGTTCTGGAGTCAACATGGGTATGCTGGGTGTTGAGTTCACTGATAAACAGTCTATCCAGTTTCTCATTATATCGCAGGAGCAAGTACGCTGGGCACATGTCTGCCTCTGAGGTTCTCTTCCTGTTTGACTGAGTCCGAATACAGACAAATTTCACCTGCACGTATCTAGGGAAGGTAGAGGTGACAGTGAGAAAGGTACTGCCCGCCCCTTCCTCTTATAAGACAAGACCCTGGGGACACCTGGGTGGCTCAGTCAGTTAAGCTTCTGCCTTTGGCTCAGGTCATGATCCCGAGGTCCTGGGATCGAGTCCCTTATCAGGCTCCTTGCTCAGTGAGGAACCTGCTTCTCCCTCTTCTTGTGCTCTCTCTCTCTCTAATAAATAAAATCTTAAAAAAAAAAGAGAGAGAGAGAGAGAGAAGACCCTGTAGGGATACAGTGGCTGATATATGTGTCCCAGGGACCACGAGGCCGTGTAGGATGTAGGGAAGGAAGACTGACAGTCACGCTCCAATCCCAAAGTGATCAACTCTTTTGTCAAGACCCTGTCCAACTAACACCGTGTTCATTTTCATCATCTGCAGTTCTAAGCCCCGCTCCTTTCGTTCACCTCTGCGGCCCATCTGTAGCTCCCAACGATCCAGTGGGAGGCAAGACACGAGGGAAAACAGACAACAGGTAGCAGCAGACGGCCAGCTGGTTCCTCGCTGTTTAAAATGTCCCCTTCGTTCCTGCCTTTTGGGAACTACTACCTTTGCCTTCTCTTCCTCCGGACAGTAAAGATACAAGTGGCCCTCTCTCACAGGAAACATCTCTAGTCATCTTTCTTTCACTTAAAAATGTCCAAATCCTAAGAGTCTGAGAACCCCTAGGTCAGATGATCTTCAGGTCCCTGTCAGCTTTGCTATTCTAGGCTGAAAGTGAGGATTCAAAGGGGAGGGGAAATTAAATTGAAAATCTGCTCTTTTCCTATTCCCATTCAACCCATGTTTCGAGGCCAAATCAGGTCCTACCTTCTCCAGGAATGCTTTGTGGATGTCTTCAACCCACCGTAACTGTTCCCTTCTCTGGATTCATGGTATTTATTTAACATAAAATGCTTAAAAGCTTCTCTGGATGGCAGTAAACAGTGGAGATGAAGGAGGCTAACTGTCTGGATATTAATCAGGTCTCTACAACTCAGAAGCTCTTTGACCTTGGGTAAGTCACTTTACCCCTCTGTGTGTGGTTTCTTGTCATAAAATGAGACTATCTTATTAAGATTGTTATGAGCATTCAGAGTGCCTGGCTGGCTCCGTTGGTAGACCGTGCAACTCTTGATCTCACAGTTGTGAGTTCGAGCCCCATGTTGGGTGTAGAGATTAGTTAAAAATAAAATCTTAAAAAAAAATTATTGTTATGAGGATTAAATAAGCCTTAGACATAATATTTAGCCCAGAGCCTGGTTCAGCCTTTTATTTATGCTAAATATCAGCGGGCTACTGTTATTACAACTCCTAAGCCTTGTGACATTCTCTTCGGTGTTTATAAAGTACCTTTACAATTGGATGGGGCTGTCATCAAGTGGCAAGACTGAGTTATTTCTCAGTGTATGCCAAGCACCCGACACAATGCTATTCTTTTAACAGATGCTTATCAAAGATGTTCTGATGAGTGACGCATAGACCACGGGTGGGACGGGTCACACCCCTGCCTCCTCAGGGAGTGTCCTAGTGACTAGGAGAGGGGAGAAAAATCTCAGCCCCTGGCATGATGTTACACAGCCTGGGCACCTCACTAACCCTCTTCCAAACACTCTAATCTAGCTGGTCCTGTCTGCCCACCCTGTGGGGTAAGCTTAGAAAACAGGATATGTGAGGCCTGCAATAACAGGGTGGAGTGATCCAGGGCTGAAAACACCTGCACTTGTTTCCAGCACAGTGTGGGGGCAGCAACACTATCCCTAGTTCAGGCCAGGAAGGAGCATGGCAAGGCCAGTGGGTGGTGACTGAGGTGTGGCCTCTGCCTATCTCGGCAGCCCCCTTTCCCACCCCTCACCATCTTATTTTTTGTGCCCTAGAAAGACAAACTGTCTACAGCTTCCTGGATTCACTATGCTGGGTCTTACCTCTCTGCCTTTGCTTGTGTTTGTCTCTCTCTGGAATGCCCTTCCCACCTGCCTTCATCTCAAAGCTTACTCATCCTTGACTACACACAACCATCATCGTTTCTAGGAAGACTTCCCCAAGCTCATAGACTGGGCCCTACCCTTTTGATGGCTCAACATCTTAGCTGAGCCCTAGCTCATCAAATTAGACGGACTTCATGTGCTCTCAGTGCGTGTTTGTTAGACTAGTCCAAAAAAAGACACTGGTGAATGCCAACCAGAAAGGTCTTTCAAACCTTTCCTGGTTCCATTAATGACCGACTGTACCTCCCAGAGTAGAAACCTTGGGATTCTTTTTTAATTCCTCCTTTTCCACATCTATACCCAATACGTTAACAAGCCTTTTATATTCTTTCCTACCAGTACTACATGTATTAAGGTGTTATATGCCAGGCTATATTGAGCCCCTAACATGCACCATTTTATACTAGGAAAGGGGTTCTATTATCTTCATTTTACAGATGGGGAAATAGGCTTAAACATGTTCTTAAGGAAATCAATCTGGGATTTGAACTAAGCCAGCCTGGCTGCAGTCTGTGTAGTTAACCCTTATACTGCCTGCCCCCTTTCAAAATCTCTCTTTTCTCAGAATACTCATTCTTACCCTTGTCACCTTGACCCTCAACATACTAGTTGGGTTCAATAACTTCCTTAAAGATTTCTAGGGGCGCCTGGGTGGCTCAGTCGTTAAGCGTCTGCCTTCGGCTCAGGTCATGATCCCAGGGTCCTGGGATCGAGCCCCGCATCGGGCTCCCTGCTCTGCAGGAAGCCTGCTTCTCCCGCTACCATTCCCTCTGCTTGTATTCCCTCTCTCGCTGTGTTTCTCTCTGTCGAATAAATAAAATCTTAAAAAAAAAAAAAAAAAAAAGCCTGGGCTGTGGAAACAGTCACCTTCAAAGGCCCCCCTCTAGGCTTCTAAGAAATAAACCATATTGAGTCAAAGTTTTCAGTTAATTGCAGCCAAAAACATCCCCCAGAAACAACATATCATAGTAATAGTGGAAAAAAAGATTTGAGCGGAACTTAATCTTAAAATAGGAGACTAAAATTGTGAAGTTCATACTATATTTAGGGGCGCGTGGCTGGCTCAGTTGGAAGAGCATGCGACTCTTGATCTCAGGGTCATGAGTTAAAGCCCCATGTTGGGTATAGAGATCACTTAAATAAACAGTTAAAAAATATAGGGACATCTGGGTGGCTCAGTCTGTTAAGTGTCTGCTTTTGGCTAGGGTCATGATTCCAGGGTTCTGGGATCAAGTCCCACACTGGGCTCCTTGCTCAGCGGGGAGCCTGCTTCTCCCTCTGTCTGCTGCTCCCCCTGCTTGTGCTCTCTGACAAATAAATCTTCTAAAAATATATTTAACAAAATGTAGGCTGTAATGACAGCATATACCAATTCTTAAAATAATCAAAGCAGGACTTATAGTGTCTACTGTTGGTTTTTTTTTTCCTGGTGCATTCTCCCCAAACACTATGATACTTTATTTATTTACTGTCTCACTTTTACAATATGGAAAGGTCAGTTTTAGGGAAACATTCCTGGGCTGTATCAGGCTTCCCAAGGGTCTAATTTAATTCTTTACTACACATATCCTTTGTCAAATTCCTATCACATCATCAGCCTTGTTGATTTCCCTTCTTCCCTTGTTCACAGGAGTCAGGCTGAGAGTGATGGAAGGAATTCTCAATCATTACTTTCAGAGACTTCACTAAGTCCTACAGCTCTTGGGAGATGTGTAATTTCAGTTTGCAATTAGTTTTATTTCCATTGTGTTATCCTGATGTTTACCACATCTATTGATTGGCCAGAAACAGGGTGCCAAAGATGTTAATGGGACTGGTAGGGATAAGCAGGACATTATTTAGTAGTGACTAATGTTATTAGTGGCTGGTTTATTAGCAAGAGTTTTATATGACATCTGCTTTTCTACTGGGCCTTGTGACTATGGACACATGGAAAATGAAAACCCAGATGATAAGGGCCTCATTCAAAGCGTGTGATGAGGATTAAATAAAACAATGCAAGTAAAGTACTTAGTAGAGTGTCTGGAATGCGGTTCAAAAAATGTTCTGAAAAAGGCAGCTATTAAACTGAACAGCGATGGAGAGAGACAGGAGACTACTTCATGGACTATTTGAAGAATATCAATCCCCCAAAAAAATAACAAAAAGAAAAACACAACAGCCATATAAAAATGAGAGGGGAGGGGCGCCTGGGTGGCTCAGTGGGTTAAGGCCTCTGCCTTCGGCTCGGGTCATGATCTCAGGGTCCTGGGATCGAGCCCCGCATCTGGCTCTCTGCTCAGCTTCCCCCTCTCTCTCTGCCTGCCTCTCTGCCTTCTTGTGATCTCTCTCTCTCTGTCAAATAAATAAATAAAATCTTAAAAAAAAAAATGAGAGGGGAAACTGGACATAAAAATCAGAGAATCTCCCAATGAAATGGACTTTTGATCACTTAGTGATAATTCTCACAGCACATTTGCCTCTCAAAGTACTATGTCGTCCAAGTACCACTTTCTAACATGTACCAGTTACAACTTCAGTGAATACTTACAGAGTACCACGTTTCTGCTCCTACATGCATTTTGTTATTTACTCTTCACCACATCCACCTCATTTTATAGAGGACGAAATGGTCAGAGGAATTAAAATCTTGCTCAAACGCTAGGGTAAAGCCTGTCTTTCAGACTCCCAAGCTCTCTCTCTCTCCCTCTTAACCACTGATGGGGTTCAAGGCAGGCTGCCCCAGAATTTTCCACTTTGGCATATGGATTCTTTTGAGCTGAAAACAACCAAGGTCCAAAAGACTCAAGAAGAGCTTTTCACCTCTCCCTTAACTGCCTAACATAATTTAGACAGGGAGCCAGTAAAGTACTTTGAGTTTGCCCCTTTGGAGTATGTTCAAATTTGAACTGACTTACAATTTTTAAAATGTGGAGGTACTGACCCAAAGCCTGGATTTCTTTTCTTTTCTTTTTTTTTTTTAATATTTTATTTATTTATTTGACAGAGATCAGAAGTAGGCAGAGAGACAGGAAGAGGTAGAGGGGGAAGCAGAGCGGAGAGCCCAATGAGGGGTTCGAACCCCGGAACCTGAGATCATGACCTGAGCCAAAGGCAGAGGCCTAACCCACTGAGCGGTCCAGGCACCCCAAAGCCTGGATTTCTGCCTTCTGCCTCCCAATTCTGGCAACATCGGCTCTTCATTTTTACCTGGCAGCCATTAGCTGGAGTTGATTAGATAGGGCCTGCTCTCTATTTCGCCCCAGTAACACCTCTGTGGTCCCTGCTATGAAGACCTGGCGTTGTTATTTCATCATTCTTTCTCTTATGGTGAGATTAAAAGTTAAACTTCTTACATCGGGCTGTTTCACCTGAGCCTTGAAGACAATGGAGGTGTCAACCCTTATCTTAGCCTCTCAGCCAGTTTTCTCAGCTGCCAAAAGGGAAAAATAGCATTTATTTATAATTCTCAATACAGCCCTGCGGGGTAAAGCATGTACACCACAGAGAAGGATCCCTGGGGCATGAGAAGTGTTTGAAAAAAGGTTGTTAATCTCAGAAGCTCAAGAAGAGTTTATAAAACTAAGGAACGAATGAATGAGCAAACTAACCACAACTGACCGCGTTAATTGCTTGGTCAACACTGATGAAGAAAATCATCGAAAAGGAGTTTTTATCTATTTGTGAAGACAGTACTCTGTATGAGGGATACCGCAGGTGCTCAAAGAATTGGGCAAATTGCAGTTATTCCGGAAATTTCGGGAAAGCTGTAATGGAGTGAGTGAGTGAATGGGAAGTGGGTGGTCAAAAAGCGATGCCTGGGGGCGCCTGGGTGGCTCAGTGGGTTAAAGCCTCTGCCTTCGGCTCAGGTCATGGTCCCAGGGTCCTAGGATCGAGCCCCGCTTCGGGCTCTCTGCTCGGCGGGGAGCCTGCTTCCCCCTCTCTCTCTCCCTCTGCCTGCCTCTCTGCCTACTTGTGGTTTCTCCCTGTCAAATAAATAAAATCTTACCACCCCCCGCCCAAGAAAAAGAAAAAAAAAGCGATACCTGTGAAGGTCTCGCTCTTTCCACTAGGCACAGGACAGGCGCCTAGTGCCTGTTGAATTCTCGAGACCAGGGCCCAGCTGCACTCCCTCCTCTCCTCCAGGCCTCCCCCTCCTGCCCCGCCCCGCCCCGCCCCGCCCTTACAGAATATCCTCGCGGATGGAGGTCCCATGGTTGAGGTTGTGGAAGCGGACGGAGACGCAGTCCCTGAGAATGAAGGAGCACCTGTTCTCCTTTTTGTAGGCGCTGAAGCACTCCTTAAAATCCTCGTAGGTCTTGAAGCAGCTGCCCAGCTCCATGGCCGCCCCCTCAGCCCACACCAGGGGCCGGTCCCAAGACCAATACCTGGGTTCAGAGGTCACACTATGAGGGCCTACAGGCTGACGTGTGTCCGGTATGCCTTAAGGGTCGGCCCCGACTCAGTGGCCTGTTACGGAGTTTAGGAGGACCCCTAGGGCTGAGAGGGATAGAAGGGTCTGGGGGCGTCCTTGCTATTTGACAAAAGAGAAATAACACTCAGCCCTTATTATTCAGTCCCGGGTTCCGCCCCCTCACAGTTACAGCCAATCACACACGGGATTCTCAGACTGGCACTCATTTTCTCCAATCGCCAGAGAAAGATAGTCAGCCTCTCGCGAAGACTGACAGAAGCACCGGCCAATCATAACTTGGATCCCGCTTTCTCAGGGCCGACAGGGGATTTCCGGTTACTGGAAGCAAGCTGCCGGAAGAAGCTTCGCGTTCAGTGCGGGTCTCCTCGTGTCCGTCCAGCGCAGTGTCCTGGCCGGCAGCAAGTGAACCCCATGTCGTCCTGGCAGGCTCCAGAGGACGAGCAGGGCGGCGGCGACCCCCCAGGGGACCTCCGCAGCGTCCTGGTTACCAGCGTGCTCAACCTTGAGCCGCTAGACGAGGATCTGTTCAGGTAGCCGGCCGCGTCTGGCTCGCATCCCCCCCCATTGGGACAGAGGCTTCTGATCTCGACTGCCGCCATCCCGTTGCCCCCCTGCTGATAGCCCCCTGCACGAGGATGGGTTCTGTGCGGGATGCAGGCTCTGCCGCGATTACGAGATTACTTGTCCCAGACAGACCTGGCCTCGCTGCCCTAGCTTCCTCCCTCTGCGGGCCAGGTCTGCGCAGCCCCGCCACGAGGAGGTCCTAGCAATCTGGGCATATAAAGTGGTGGCCTGAGATAGCCACCTCAGCAGCCTCTCTTGAGGAATCAATGTCCCTGGGGAAGCCAGCCCAGAAAGGGTGGCTGATGGGTGATTTGTCCAAGTGCACGCAGCTGATCAGGTTTAAAACTTATAGGCAGCTCCTTGCATATTCATTGTCCTTTTCTTCTTACATACCTCGTTCCCTCCACCACTTGGAGGGATCTAATAGCTCATTGCACTTTCTGAGGCCTGAGTCAGTTTCCTTCCAGATACCACTTAAATGCTTTCTGTTGCTAGGGATTTAACAGTTTCAGCCTTCAAGGTTCCTACTGGCTTTTCAGAAGCAATCTTGGGTGTTAACTTCCCTTCCCCCTACTTAATGAATTACAAATAACTTCCTGGGGGGCAACTTGGAATGCATTATGTTAAAAAATGCTAACCTAGGGCTGGGCTGGGCTGAGTTCCTTGGTAGGAGTTTCACCTCTGGGGTCTTCGTTTCCTCTTCTGTGCACTGAAAGGTTAGGCTTCAAGCCTGAGGGCTCTTAGAGTTCTAGATCTAGTTCTTGGAAGAACTGGACTGTCCAAGTTGAGAAGTGTAAGTGACAGGCTTTAATGCAGTCTGGCCCCTGTTCTTCAGGTTCGTCTTGGTCCCCTAACAGCCTTAAGAGGCTTCTGCCTTATTCTGGAATATAGCAGTGGAGGAAATACTGGACTTGGGGGCAAAAGATGCAGATACTGCTCAGGATTTGCAATATTTAAAGTGTGTGACCTTGCTCAAGTCACTTTCCCTCTCTGATTCCTGTTCTTTTTGTGTAAAATAAAGGGATTGGTTCCTTTTCTTTAACTGAAGCCCACAGAAGGGTTGGGCATTCTTGAAGGCCCTGAAGTTATATGTATGCTGTATGCAGAATAAGGGTATTTACCTGGGAGAAGTGTTCATGTCTTTCACCAGATTCAGGAGGATCCCAGAGAGTTCCTGCCCTGTGGGCTCAGTGATGGTTGCAGGATTTGGCCCTGTGTTCAACTGAAGTATTTCCTGCTTTCCCCTCACCCCACAGAGGAAGACATTACTGGGTACCCACGACCCAGCGGCTGTTTGGAGGTCAGATTGTGGGCCAGGCCCTTGTGGCTGCAGCCAAGTCTGTGAGTGAAGACGTCCATGTGCACTCCCTGCACTGCTACTTTGTACGGGCAGGTAAACTGTCCCCTCTTTATCCCGGCCCAACCCTGATAGCCCAGCAGCCACTTCTTACTGCACCTGGAGGGCTAACTGAGGAGGGGGAGGGGGAGGGAGGAAGGACAGTGATGGGGGGGAGAAAAACTGTTAGTCGATTCCCCTTTGAGGAGCCTAGAGGAACAAGGCCTGGGGCCAAGAAGAGTGTGGGACCTCACATCTCCTGAGATCACTGAGTGCTTGTTGATGTGAAAGTGGGTTCGGAGCAAATGGTCCAGAAAGAATTCTTGAGATGTCTTTGGTGCAAAAAGGTGGTTTTGTTTATTTGTTTTTAAAGACTTATTTTTGGGGTGGGGGGTTGCCTGGGTGGTTCAGTTGGTTAAGCTGCTGCCTTCAGCTCAGGTCATGATCCCAGGATCCCGGGATCAAGGCCCACGTTGGGCTCCCTGCTCAGCAGGGAATATGCTTCTCCCTCTCTCTCCCTCTGTCCCCTACCCTCCTTGTGCTCTCTCTCTCAAATGAAGAAATAAAATCTTAAAAAAAAAAAAAAAGAGAGAGAGAGAATGTGGGGTGGGGGTGGGGCAGAGGGAGAGGGAGAATCCTAAGCAGACTCCAGCGTCCCTGAGATCTTGATCTGAGTGGAAATCAAGAGTTGGATGCTTAACCAACTGAGCCATCCAGGTGCCTCCAGAAAGGTGGTTTTACTAGAGCCTGGGACAAGACCCATGGGCAGAAAGAGCTGCACTGGGGTTGTGATGAGTGGCTGATTGATTGTATACTTTTGAGTTGGGAGGCGGTTAGGGACAGCACAAGCCTCCAAGGTATTTTGGAAATGTTTCCAGGACCTTGAGGCGGGGCTAGCTATTGTTAGGAAAAGGTCATTTATTACTGCCTAATAAAACCTGAGTAATGAGTCTCTTCAGATGTATATCAGTGGGCCATATGCTTGGAGGATGGTTGCCAACATGCATCTTGAGGGGTAGAGATAAAGGAAGTTTCCAGAGGAATCTCTGTATGTTTAAAGAAGACTTACAGGGGTGGGGGTCTGGATAATGTTTAAGCTAAGATTGCCTCTTGCCCTTAGCAAAGTATTAATTAACATTGAGGCAGCTGAGATCCTAGAGGAATGTTACTCTGCCTGTTTCAAGGACTTGTCAATGGGTTGTCAGTAGTAAGAAAATTTAATTTTTTCTTTTGCCTTTGTTTTATTTTTAAGATTTTTTTTTTAATTTATCTACTTGACAGAGATCACAAGTAGGCAGAGAGGCAGGCAGAGGGGCGGGGGGGCGGGGGGAAGCAGGCTCCCCGCTGAGCAGAGAGCCTGATGCAGGGCTCCATCCCAGGACCCTGAGATCACGACCTGAGCCGGAGGCAGAGGCCTCAACCCACTGAGCCACCCAGGCGCCCCTTGCCTTTGTTTTCCACATCACTTGTTTTCCACATCACTTGTTAAAGCGAAATGACATTAAGACTTTGTTGCTTAACTGCTCCCTGCATGTTTGTGTTCATTTCTCTACACACCTGGTGCCAAGCACTGTACTGGATCCTCAGAGGGGTCCTGTCACCTCTGCCAGGAGTTCCACAGCAGGAGTTCCACAACAGGCAGCTTGGCTTGGAGAAGAGAGCACCAGCCTGCAAATCAAGAGGCCTTGGGGTCCGGTTTCAGCTTTGCCACTAACTTGCCAAGCAATCTTGAGTGAGGTTACCACCCCCATCCTCTATCCCCCATCCCCACCAGGCTTGGTTCATCCCATCTGAAAAATGGGGAAGGGGAGGGGCCTGGACTATTGCTGGTTTTCCATAAATGAGAACTATCATTCTTTTTTAATGAGGAATTTATGGGAGTAAGTAAAATTTGCATGATACAGAGCATACCTATGTGCGTTATCTTATCATCTTGGTCCTTATAAGTTGAGATGAGGGGTGGGCATTCCTGCCACCATTCCACCTAGAAGGAAATGGGGACCGGAAGAGGTTATGTAACCAGCTCCCTCAGTGCCCAGGGAGGCAGCACTGGGATTTAAACCTGAGTGTGTGTCTCCAAGCTCCACACCCTGCCCTCCTCCTTTGCTTTTCTCTTTTACTCTTGGGAGGTAATTCCAAACCATGGGAGAGCTACCAGGTTTTGGGGGAAGGATCCTTTGCCTTGGAAAGTCTCCACCCAGGGGCAGCGTGAAATGAGGCATGCCCGCGCTACTATTTCAAAATAATCATCAATCATTTGTGTCCCTACCTGCTTCTTAAAAGGCTGCAGCTTTTCAATATATATTGAATAATTGGCAGCTATTACAGGACTACTGAAATAGAAATCAGGGGAGGGGAGACTAGTAGTAACAGGATTTGGGAGAAATGATTGTGTTAAAAAAAAAAAAAAAACTAGGCTAAGGCATATTGTTACAGTTTTATAAAGTTCGTTCCGAGTTTCCTGGCAGCAAGGCTAAAAGGGAAGCTGCTTACCAGTGTGAGATGTGACCTCCTACTTGTCTAATGATGATGCTTCCGTATTTTTAAAGATTTTATTTATTTATTTGAGAGAGAGAAAGTGAGAGGATGAGAGGAGCGAAGGTCAGAGAGAGAAGCAGACTCCCCGTGGAGCTGGGAGCCTGATACGGGACTTGATCCCGGGACTCCAGGATCATGACCTGGGCCGAAGGCAGCTGCTTAACCAACTGAGCCACCCAGGCACCCGATGCTTCTGTATTTTTAAACAAGATGCTGGGATGGGGGTGCCTGTCCTTGGCTATTTATCACATCAATTCTTTTTCTAAAAATCCAGGATAGAATGATAGGTTTTTTTTTTTTTTTCCAGGTATTGCTCTACAGATAAAGAAGAATGTCGTACAGGAGTCATGTGACTTGAGATAGGTGTAGAGCTTGGCAATTCAAGAGCGTAGAGTCATCAAACATTATTCTGCAAAGGGCCAGATAAGAAACAGTTTATGTTTTGGAGCACCTGGCTGGCTCAATCAGTGGAGCATGTGACTCTTGATCTCAGGGTCATGAGTTCAAGCCCCATGAGTTGGGCCTGGAGCCTCCTTGAAAAAAAATATTTTAGGCTTTGAGGGCAAAAGCAGCAGACAATATGTAAAAAAACGGGCTTGTGTGTAGTTAAAAAATGTTATTAATGGCATCAATTTCCTCATCTACTCAATGGGGGAAAAACCTTTGCATAGCTATTGTGAGACTCACTTGAGAAAACCTTAGTGTCTTTTTTTTTTAAAGATTTATTTATTTCAGAGAGCGTGCTGGGTGGGAGGAGGAGCAAAGGGAGAGAATTCTCAAGAAGGCTCCCTGCTGAGCTCAGAGCCTGATTTTGGCGGGGATGCCCCATCTCAGGACCATGAGATCATGATCTGAACCAAAACCTAGTCGGGAGGCTTAACCAACTGAGCATCCAGGTACCCCAACCTGCCTTAGTTTCTAATGCCACGTGGCACCCAACAGTCACTCCACAACTGTTTGCTCCCTCCCTTCAATATATTCCAGGGCCTACCTGCTCTGTTCCCCCCAGAAATGCCCAAGAATAGATCTGGAACTCATTTACACTGAAAGGTAACTGGAAGTACTGTGTTTTAGCTGCAGCCTAAGTATTAGATCAGAGCCTCTTTTCTTTCTCTCTCTCTCTTTTTTAAGATTTTATTTATTTGAGAGAGAGAGCACGAGCAGGGGGAGAAGCAGAGGAGAGGGAGAAGCAGGCTTTCTGCTGACTGAGCAGCAAGCCCAACGTGGGGCTTGATCCCAGGATTCTGAGATCATGACCCTAGCCGAAGGCAGATGCTTAAGTGACTGAACCTTGCAGCCACCCCGTTTTTATTTCCTTTTTTAAGTTTGTTGGTAGGGAAAGGAGAGTTCCTTGCCAGCCCCTGAAATCAGATCACACATGTAACTATTTCCAGGATCTGGACTCTTGGGAAGCCCTTCCTAAAGGCCTAAAGACCTTGACGGGCACCCATTGTGATAAAAATGCCCCTTTGGCAATGACGGCCAGCAGGTTGCTGAGCAAACCAGCCAGCTTTGGGGGGTGATTTATATATATTAAGATTTTATTTATTTGTTTGAGAGAGATCGAGTGAGAGAGAACATGAGAGGGGAGAAGCCAGAGGGAGAAGCAGACTACTCCCCATGGAACCAGGAGCCCGATGTGGGACTTGATCCCAGGACTCTGGGACCATGACCTGAGCCGAAGGCAGTCGCCTAACCAACTGAGCCACCCAGGCGCCCCCGGATGGTGATATTTTTTGCTCTTGAATGAGCCTCCGATGCCTGGTTGGTGCCCATTTGGATGACGGTAGAGGAAGCACACTTGTTGAGACCTGCTTTTTTCATCTGAATATTGAAGATCATCCCCAAGATGTCTCACTGCCAAGGTATCAGAGTTCTCCAACACCAGCCCGAATCAGACACTGAAGGACTTCAGGGACACTAAGAAGACTCTCTCCTCCTAAAAACCCTCGTGACTGGTTTTTTGAGGGCTAGCTAATAGGCCTCCTCCCAGGGCCAGTGGCTTCCATCCTACCCTGGGGATGCAGACACCCAAAAGAGAAGGGCCAAGTGACGGTTTGCATCTAGGATGAAGTGACAAACAGCAGGCTTTTCTTGAGAAAATGAATAGTCAAACAGATGATGGCCAGACCATATATAAAAATAGAACTCGGGCTGCCCGGGTGGCTCGGTCAGTAGTGTGTCTGACTCGGTTGTGGCTCAGGTCATGATCTCACGGGTCATGAGGTCAAGCCCCGAGTTGGGCTCTGCACTCAGCGGGGAGTCTGCTTGAGGACTCTCTCCCTCTGCCCCTCCCCGCGCAATACATAAATAAATCTTAAAAAAGCAACAGCAACAATAGAATTCTGATCCACAGTTGGCAGCAAGCGGCACAGGAAGCCAACCTACTGTCTCCACATTAGCTTTGGAGGAAGTCAGGCCACCATCTCTAGCAACTAGTCTAGGCCGCCAAGCCATCCCCCCCGTTAATAATCAGCCCCAGACACCAAAGACTTGACTAATAGCTGATGGCTTCCCTGATTTTTGTCCCCACTTCCAACCTAGGACCCACCAGAGAAAGCCAAATATGCGCCCCTACCCCGTTACAGAGCCTGCTGCTTCTAGCTCGCTTCCCTGCACACTCCCCATGCCAGCAGCCTCCTGTCGTGGCAGAATCGGTCTTTTTTCACTGTAATGCTTTCCCGCTCCTCTGCCTGCCTTTGAGTTTCTGCCAAATGTAAGTGATGGTGACTGACGCCCTTGCTATACTAAACTCTGAATAAATAGCTCTTGCTGGTTCTAAAGCAAGCAAACAACCAGAAAGGCGCAGGCCAGGGCTGCTGACCTCTGATGTGGAAGATTAGCCCTGGACTCAGGACAAGGTCCCAGTCACAGATGAAACCAGACAAAAGCTGGGATTATTTTCTTTCACAAACACCTGGAGCACTTGACGGTGCGCTGGACGTTATTCTAAACACTTTACAACTCTGGCTGATTGAATTCTCCTTAAGATCCTGAAAGGGATGAGCACTGATGATCCCTATTTTCCAGACGGGTAAACCGCTCAGAGATTTTCCCAAGGCCACACCAGCGAGTGGCTGGGCCAGGATTTGAGTGCAGGGACTGTCCCCCTGCTCTGGGCTGTGGTAGGAGAGGCGCTCGCTTGTCCTGGAGCATCCAAGGACCGGCTCTGAGAGCCTCGCTGCATCACTAGTCCCCGGGCCATGGCAGGCCTCGGTCAGAGGCTACTGTGCAGAACAAGAGTAGGGAACGAGCAGCCGAGGTGCCTTTCCAGCTGCAGTGATGACGACCGCCCATACAGGGCCCTCTTGGACTCACTGTGTCACTTGTGCCTGCCGCAGGGGACCCCAAGGTGCCGGTGCTGTACCAGGTGGAGCGGACGCGGACGGGGACGAGCTTCTCGGTGCGCTCCGTGAAGGCCGTGCAGCACGGCAGGCCCATTTTCATCTGCCAGGCCTCCTTCCAACAGGCCCAGCCCAGCCCTGTGCGGCACCAGTTCTCCATGCCCAGCGTGCCCCCGCCCGAAGAGCTGCTGGACCACGAGGCCCTCATCAAGCAGTATTTAAGGTGAGAGAGCTGGAGGCCCCAGGACACCTGCGGTCGTCACCGGGAGGGGGTCAGGGAATCCCTTAGTGGGTCTTGACCAGCATTTAAAAAAATACAGATGTTGGAGCATATTCCGTGCGGTCAGGGTCAGCCCCCTTTCCTGAAACTCGAGCGCGTTGGGTCGTGATGTCAGTGCAGAGCCGATGAGGCCGGTTCAGGTACTGCTACAGCTTTTCTGGCTGTTAAAATACGGACTCACTTCTGTGATCACTTGGTACATACCTCTCCAGTCCCTGAGTGGTCCCTCTGCTCCTCTGGGATCGCTCGTGATCCGGGAGCCTAGGAGGTAATGCCTGGCGTGGGTGACGGTCCCTGCTGCCTTTGCCTTAGTGAGTATCACCTGGTGAAATACTTTCCTCTCTTGGATCACAGCTAATAAAGTTGGGAACGTGCTGGGGCAGGAGAGAGCGCTCTGGGTCCCGACACCTGAATTCTGGCCAGGTCTGTGCCTTTGTTAGTGCTCCATTGCTGTGTGACTTTGCCCGGCTCCCCAGCCTCTCAGAGTCCTGCTTCGTCTAAAGACTGGGAATGCTCATGTCTGTCTTGCCTACTTCTCAGCTGGATCCCAGGGAGAGCTCCCCTGGCCTGTGCTGCCTGCTGGGGAGGTGGCAGAGCACCGATGGGATAGGTGTGGGTGTGATCTCTTGGTAAAGGCCTAGGTTCAAATGTACACTCTGTTTCTGCTGGCTGTGTGAGTTTGGGCAAGTTGGTTTCCCACTCTGAGCCTCTGCTCACAGGTACAAAGGCGCTAATCGTAGTTCCTGCCTCACAAAGCTGCTATGAGGAATGAGTGAGGTAAGAGATCAGAAGTAACTCCGTGACAGCTCAGTGAATTGTAGTCCTAGGGGTGCCTGGGTGGCTCAGTCGTTGAGCGTCTGCCTTCGGCCCAGGTCAGATCCCAGGGGCCTGGGATCGAGCCCCGCATCAGGCTCTCTGCTCGGCAGGAATCCTGCTTCTCCCACTACCATTCCCTCTGCTTGTGTTTCCTCTCTCGCTGTGTTTCTCTCTGTCAAATAAATAAAATCTTTAAAAAAAAAAAAAAAAAAAAAAGAATTGTAGTTCTAGTGCCGGCGACAGAGAGGAGTGAGCACAGGGCCTGATCTGCTATCAGCGCTCACAAGTGTTCGCTGAAAGGAGGACATTGTTCTTAGAGGTCCCTAAATCGAGAGTTGTGCCGTCCCGCTAGGAAGCCACCAGCCACAAGGGCTATATTAAGGTAACATTAAATAGAACGAACGGTTCTGTCATCACACGAGTGACACTCCAAGCACTCAGTAGCCATGCGTGGCTAGCGGCCTCCTAGCGGGAAGTGCAGGTACGGACCGTCCCACCGCCACGTAAGGTCTGTGGGACTGTGCCCTAGGGTGGTGGGGCTGAAAATGGAAGCCTCAGTGAGGAGCACTCGGGGTGGTTGTTACCAGGGCAGAGGGGCTCCCTTGGAGACGGGCTCCCCCGCATCCCCGGGAACGTGGTCTTCCCAGTTGCTCAGGGTCCAGTTGGTCGGTCCGAGTTGCGCAGCCTGCTTCCCGAAAGTGGAGGATGGCGAAGTGGGTCAAAGCCTGAACCCTGGAGCCAGACTGCCTGGGTCCACATCCTGCCTCCTCCACTTCCTGAGCACGCTCCTGGGACTCCCCGTGCTTATCTCAGGCCAGTTCTCCCGCGGCGGTGAGGACAGCGCTGTCTCAGGGTTATGACGAGGTCACGTGTGTGAAGGGCTTAGAAGCGTGCCTCGGGTAGGCCCCGCCTTGCCACTGCGAAGTGTTAGCAGGTAGCTCGCCGTCACCATCTACGTTTTGCAGATGGGAAGAGAGGCTCGGCGAGGTTACTCACTTGCACGAGGCCGCAGGCCTCCTAAGTGGCAGAGAAAGGGTTCAGACACTGTGCTCTCCTGCCTGTCAGACGGAAGGGGAGCTGTGGGGAAAAGTCCAGAGTCCTCTTGGGGGAATGAGGGGGTCACAGAGGTAGCTCAGAGATGCTCTGCCTTTCCCCTTCACTTTCAGGGACCCCAGCCTCCAAGAGAAGTACCGAGTGGGACTGAACCGAATTGCTGCCAAGGAGGTGCCCATTGAGATCAAGCCGGTAAAGCCGCCTGCCCTGAGCCAGCTGCAGAGCATGGAGCCCAAACAGATGTTCTGGGTACGAGCCCGGGGCCATATTGGTAAGAGGACCGCAAGGACTGGAAGAAAACACTCTTCCAGGGGCTAGGCGCGGACCTCGTATGCCCTTTGTGGCGCGGGGCGTGTTACTTCCCCGCTCTGGGCCTGCTTCCTTGTCGGCATGATGGGGAAGTAGCTTCTCACCAGGACCCTCTCTGCTGCCTGTATGGGGACAAAGGGGGAGGTGACTATGAGAATCCTAACAGAGGCCCTTTCTGGCGAAGACCAGGCACCCTGCTGAGATTCTCCTCCCGGACCCCTGCTAACCATATGGCCTCCGTGTAGAAGACCCCCCCTTAGAGGGCTCAGGGTGCAAGACTTAGGGAGTGAAGACTAGATTTCAGTTCTCACTTAGCCCTGCCCTCTGCCCATCCCTACCTCCTCTGTCACCTGTCTCTCTCTCTCTCTCTCTCACACACCCCTTGGGCCAGGTGCCCTTATGCAGCAGCAAACACTACACATCTGGGCACGGCAGCCCTCTGCCCGCCTCCCCGCAGGTCCTGAGCTGTAAAGCCCAGGAGCCTGGGGCTGACGGGCCCGCACACGTTGCAGGGGAGGGCGACATGAAGATGCACTGCTGTGTGGCCGCCTACATCTCGGACTATGCCTTCCTGGGCACAGCCATGCTGCCCCACCAGTGGCGGCACAAGGTGCACCTCATGGTCTCCTTGGACCACTCCATGTGGTTCCACATCCCCTTCCGAGCGGACCACTGGATGCTGTATGAGTGCGAGAGCCCCTGGGCTGGTGAGTACTGGGCCTCGGGGGGCAAGGGGGCTGACGAGAGTGGGGTGGGGGAGGGCAGGGGGCAGGGAGCCTGCCTTCTTGGGTGATCCTGCGGGGCACCGCCTGTCACTTCCTCTCCTGCCCCCCAGTCTCTGCCGGTTTTGTCTTCAAAATGACAGCGTGAGGCTCGAGAGGAGACACCTGCCCAGCATAACTTCTGTAGCCTGCAGGGAGTATCAGAGACCCACTTCTAGGCCCAGAAGCACTGCAGATTCTCTGTGTGATCCTGGACCAGTCCCAGCTCCTCTCTGAGCCTCAGTTTCCCCATCTAAACAAATAGGTCACCCGAGAGCAGTGGTATCTGAACGTGGCACGCCAGCCAGCCAGTTGGGGGAGCTTTTTCAAAATAGATACTCAGATTCCACCCCCAAGATTCTGACTCAGCAGGTCTTGGATGAAGTGCAGGAAACTATTTTTTAAGCAGCTCCCTGAGCGATAGTGCGGGTTAATCGACCTGACTGGGGGTCAGGGCTCTCCACAGTCTCCAAGGGCTCCGCTACTGGGACACTCGCGGTGTGCAGAGGAGCCCAGACTCGTTCATCACTGTCTAGTTTCAGAGCCCTGGGCTCCTTTCTAGGGAAGTACACGTCAGATGAAGAAAAGCCTTGCCCTGTAAAACAGGGACAGAATTTAAGGGAGTCTCTCTTCAGGGAAGGGGGACCCTCCAGCACCAAGAGTGTCGCAACACAGGTCAGCAACCTTTCAGTTAGGGCACCTGGCCGGCTCCTTATGGCCGAGGGCCTGAAGCTCCCTGGACTTCAGGTCTTCATCTGGGAAATGGGCTTGCTTCACTTGGCTACTGTGAGAACTAAGTGAGCTCTACTTTGTGTAAGGGAGACCGGCAGCTCCCCCTGGAACCTTCCACTCAGGCCCAAGGCTAGCAGGGGAGTGTCCAGGCCGAGGGAGGGTGGCCAGATGAGATGGCCCCAAGTGCTCCCCTACCCCCTTCCTCCTGGTAGGGGTGAGAATGGGGTTTTTTGTTTTGTTTTTTCTGTGTGTGAATTACCGCCCTGGAGCACCCAGTTTGATTCATTAGAAAGGGAACTGCTGGGTTTCCTACCACAAGTGGCCAGGGGGGCGGAGGGGGGGGTGTGTTCTGCTTAACCAAGCTACTGACCCGAGACTACCCTCAGAATTCTTCCCCCTGTGAGCTTTTTTGCGGAAGCTAGTGGATATGTGAAAGTGCTTTCAAACTGTCAAGTGGGGTTCCCTCAGGAGTTACCCCCAGGGACCATTCCTAATAGGCTCATAAAGGGGCACTTAGAGATTGGAGAGGCCACAATGCTCGATGTGCCCTTGTACGGGGCAGCCGGAGTGGCTGCGCGCTTTTCAAGAAGCATATCTGGCCGTGCTCTGAGGGAGAGAGAAGGCCGTTCTCACCCTTCCCCTCACCCACAGGTGGCTCCCGGGGGCTGGTCCAAGGGCGGCTATGGCGTCGGGACGGCGTCCTGGCTGTGTCCTGTGCCCAGGAGGGCATGATCCGAGTGAAGCCCTGGGACTCAGAGAGCAAGCTGTAGCCAGAGGGACCAGCTTGGCCTGGGGCTTCAAGGGTCACCCTTCTCCCCGCAACTCCTCACAGTTGAGGGCTGGGCCTTCTACCCCAAACCCAATAAAGAGACTAATACCACTGGAGCTGCTGGCCTTTAATTCCCCTGGGCCAGATGGCAGCCCTACTCCAGGACTCCCGAGGAAGAGTCCCTGACCCTCGGGCCAAGGAAGAGGGAACGCTGACCTGCCCTGGGGCATAGACCCCAGACATTCCTGAGCTGAAGAGGCTGCATCAGACTTCCTCCCTACACCACCAGGGCGACCCCGGCCGAAGCCTGTCCTGGGCGCAGCTCGACAGAAGGAACACGTTTCCTTGGTTTGCTACAAATTCTCTGTAGGACTTCGCGGGGTTCCCAGCACCCCCTGCACTCCCCAACTGCTATTCATGTCCTCCTTGCCCACCCCCCATCCCGGGCAGTGCCTCTCCCCACAGTGGCCTTAAGTCCAGGCAAGATCAGTCCAGTACCTCCTTGATGAGCAATTCTTTGAGACTGGGGGGTGGTGTGGGGGTCAGGCCTGCCTCCTGCAGGGCCTGGAGCCGGGCCTCTGATTGGCGTTTGTCCAGGCCCAGGCGCCAGGAGAGCCGGACGTGGGCTTCCAGAAAGGGTGCCAACAGAGGGTGGGGGTTCTTGTCCCCCAGCAGTTGCAAGGCCCTCTCACAGCATGCTCGGGCCTCCCCAGGGTTCTCCAGCTCCTGGTGGCACACAGCCAGCCCAGCCAGGGTCAGCAGAGGGCGGTCTGGGCCCAAGGGGTTGCCTAGCTGGGTCTGCAGCTGCCAGGCATTGGCCCAGAGCGCCAGAGCCTCGTGATAGAGGCCGGTGCAGGTGAGGCTCTGCGCCCGCCGCAGCTCGGGCAGCACGAAGAAGTCCTGCAGGTCCGGGGCGCGTTGCAGCTCAGGCACTGCCTGCAGGTGGCTCAGAAACTGCTCGAAGGCCCGGCTGCGGCGGGCGATGGTCTCTGCGGTAAAATTCCGGCGCAGGCGCTTCCGGGGGAATGAGATGGCAGCCATGGGGCCCCGGAACTGTCGCTGCAGGTTTCGGTGCAGCCGCTCAAAGTCCGAGTAGCGGCGAGAGATCTGCGCTGGCTGGCGATCCGGTGGCCCTGGACCCATCACGGCGAGGGTGTAGAGCTGCGGGGAGGGTGGGGTCAGCGCAGGTGTGAGTTGTCTGCGCGCCCCTTCCCTCCCCACACCCACACCTCAAGCTGCGCTCCCCTGCTTCTTCCCTTGGCCCCCGAGACTGGGCCCAGGAGGGTGGGGAGCTGCTGGGGCGGCAGCCAGGGAGCCCAGTCCCGTCTTACCTGAGGCTCGTCTGAAATGACCCAGGCCCAAGGCAGCACGGGGAGAGAAAGACAGAGATGAGCTTCAGTGCCTGGAGCTGCCCCCCCTTTTGCCCTTCCAGGGAGCACTCCCTTCCCACAGGGCGGTTAGCTCTTCGGACAGCCCCTCTGGTCAACCAGCTGGGAGCTGAAACCCAGGCCGGTCTCTTGGGCCGCTGAACCAACCTTCAAGACCAGCTTGGACTTTGTTCCGCTCTGGACACAGAGCGCCCACATCCTTAGCCAGGTTATTCCAAAGCAGACCTGGAGGAGAGGTCTTCGGATAGACCAAGTAGCAATCATTGTGAAGAGGGCATCAGGGCACAGGTCCTCACCGTCTCCGCCCCCCCATCAGCTATTCCCCCGAGGTGTGTAGTCCCTCCTGGGGTCTGCTTTCCTCTCTAGTGAGCGAAGTGGTGGCCTAGGTCAGCATCCCCTCACGTGTGGGAAGCGTGTAAGTAAATGTTGGTCCTGAGATTCTAGGTGGCTTGTACTGGAGGAAATAACACTGAAGCAGAGACAGGTGATGACTCCCCCCCGCCCCCCCAGTTCTCCTTGAATCCTGACTACAGGTTGAGAAGTCTGGTTTTTAAAACACACTTCTCCAACACTCCTCATCTCCCCTTTCAGAAAAGACCTAGAAAGCGAATCTCAGGTCAGGGCCTTCAGGCAACAGCATTCGTACAGGGTTTTAATGACACGGTTTCATTTCCACTGCTTTTATTGTATTTGATAAATTAATTTTTACGGTTCTCTTTATGGCAGACAAAGCTTTCCACATACAGTAGTGCTTTGAAGTCTTTTGAACTTATTTCGGGAAAAAAATAGGTCTATTTAGAGAAAAATGTTAAGCAAGGAATGGTACAGTAGCATTTAGCTAAGACAAGAATCACAAAGGTGGTACTGGAATGACTGATGTTTGAGAAACGCTGATCAAGATGACCACGAAGCTGCCCCGGGGTCTGAGCACCTGCATACAGGCTCATCTGTAATAACGCGGACCCACCAGGTTTAAAAAGGGGGATTCGTTAAGCATGAGACGTTGAAGGCACACTAACACCAATCCCGGACTTTTCTCTCGAATTTGTTCTGTGAAACTGCCAATATTCTAGCCACCTCTGGTCTATTTTATACTTCTCTCAAAGATTCAGTGGACATTAATACTAAGGATTAAAAGACTTAACCTTAAAGAAATTTTACTCCTGTTCAGTTCTGCATTCCCAAAACACACTGGCTGCAAAAACTTTTTTTTTTTTTTTTTTTTTAAAGGAACAGTTATCAACATTCCAGGAAACCAGTTTCCTGCAAAATATACTTCAGGAAGCATTGTCTAAAATGACCTCTTATACTCATGTAGCTTTTACTTTAAATTTTTGACAGAAAGGAAACATTTTATGTCTATTGTCTCATCTGACCTTTGTAATGTCCTGCCAGGATGGGTAATAATGACCATGGCTCCATTAACTGAGCACCGGCCCCTGCCACGATGTGCTGTGCGGGGCACTTTACGATGGAGCACAGTAGGGAGGGAGCCCCTGACTGACAGCCGAGGAAGCAGGCTACACGAGAGGCGGAGGGCTCGAAGACTTCCCCTAAATCACACAGCTGGTAAATGGCCCAGCTGGGATTCAAACCCAGGCCCACCTAATTCCACAGCCCGGGCTTTCAAGCCCCCAGGAACAGAGGGGGGACTTGTCTCCCCAGACACGGGCCAGAGCATATCTGGCCATCCTGCTCTATCTTGTCATTCTCTTCCCAGAATCACCCCCTACTTCCCTGCTGCCCGGCTGGTCCTCAGGGTCCCTTTCCCAGTGCGTGAGGCCTGGCTGGGACCTTCGCCACTTAAGACTAGATCATCAGGGTCAATCCCTGCTCAAATTGGAGCCGTCACCCCATAGGCGTGGCCCTTGTTTGTTCACAGCAGCAGAAAGGAATGAAGAGGCCCAGATGTGGGACAGGGCTCCAGGCCCCTTGCCCGCTGAGTCAGAAATGGAGGAGGGTGGTGAAGATGAGGGAAGTCTGAGTCTCCGGACTGGCCAGGTCAGGCTGGGTTTCAGGATCTGGCAGACCTCATTCTCCCATGTCGGTTTCTCCTTTCCATAGGCAAAACCAGACTCCAAGGCCCTCCCCCACATTGCTCTTCATCTCAACGCCACTTACCCACTAAATCTAACCTCAGAACAAGATCACTGTACAGTGTGGTTGCCCAGGGATTGACTGACCTGGGCTTTAAGGAGGCCACAATGGGCCCTAGATGCCAGACATTTTCAAGCTAAAGTTAAGTCATAATAATAGAGCTACCATTTTATTAAGCACTTCATAATGAGTGCTAAGGGCTCTCTGTTAACTCATTTAATTTCTTCAGTAATCTTCTGCATTATTCCCACTCCTCAGATGAGCAAATAGGGTCATCAGGGTTACACAACTCACCCAAGGTCAAACAGCTGATAATAAGTAAGGTCTGGATCCAAAACCCATTTTTTTTAGCCACTAGCCAATGCAACTCGCATCTCAGGTCTGACTCAGATAATATTCTTTCTTGTATATCTTGTATTTTGCTACAGTTTGCAAAACCTGGGGGGTGGGGCCCACACAGCAGTTCTCTTACTCTCAAAACCAGGATGGGGGGGCAGGTCCATAATCCCTCAGAAAGCTAAGTCATCTGCCTAAGGACTTGATCAAATTACATCCCCTTTTTGACCTCAGTTTCCCCATTCCTAAAATAGATTGACCATTTATAACTATACAGCTGGTTGGGAAGTTGGGAGTCTTCCCTACTTTCTCTTGGCCAGGCTTCCAGACTCACAGCCCAGGGGTTCCTGGACCTTCACTCACCACGTACTTGGAGGGTGGGTCCTTGACCACGTTGGCGCTGGTCACCTCGAAGAGCAGCCGCTGGGGCACCAGGGTGTTCCGGGACTTCTTCCAGAAATCCTGCAACTGCCTTGCCAGGGGTTGACTGCCCCGCTGTCCATCAGGTGGGGAGCTTCCATCTGCAAGGGCACACGACCAGTCACATCATTGGGCCTGTGGCTAAGGTCCACATAAACCATGTGTACTGACCTCACTCATCCTCCTGACAGGTGAGACAGGCTTTATCTCCATTTGACCTAATGGAAACTGAGCGCCAGAGACGGGCCAGGTGCCCAACACCGTGCCTGGCAGACAGCGGGCTCTAAATAAATGCACCCCCAAAACGACGCTAGCGCATTATTACGATTCGTATCCCTGACCCTGTACATTTAATGCCTCCAGCAACCCCAAGATGGGAATGATTTCCCCCATTTGACACGAGGGAAAGCTTGGCTCAGAGAGGTGTTGTGACTCTCTCAAGGTCACACAGCCAAGAAACGGCTGGGGAACAGGGCTGGGGTGGAGGCCTAATGGAGCCCCAGGGTTCCCGCCTCTGTCTTCGGCAACTCGCCTGCATCTTCTCCCGACGCCCCGTCTCCGGAGGGCAGCGAGTCGGGGCCAACCTCTCCGTCGTCCTCGTCGTCCTCCTCCTCTTCGTCCTCGGCGCTGGTGAAGCTGAGGGTGCCGCTGAGGCGGGAGGACAGGCCCTCGGCGTCGTCGTCCTCCAGTTCCGAGCTCTCCGGGAACTGCTCGGCCTCCGGGCCAGTCGCCGCCTCCCCCGGGTTGTCGCCGGCCAGGGCGTGCCGCAGCCGGTGCAGGAGCCGCGAGGCCATGGCACCCTGGGGGGAGCGCGACGCTGGGGCCTGGGCGGGGGCGGGAGGGAGACCCGCGGCCCCGCGCTGGGAGGAGGGGCGGGGCCCAGCCGGCGGAGGGAGGGGCGCCGCGGAGGCCCCGCCCCAGCCCGTTGGGGGTTCCTGCGAGCCCCGGGCGTCGCCTGGTGTCGCGCCCCTCTTTCTCCCCCGCCACCGCAGCCTAGGGCCGCGCTCTTCCCGGGAGAGGCCGGGACCCTCCTCTCGTCTCTTTCGCTCGCTGGCGCGTCTCTCCCTCCCGCGCCCCGCGATATGTTCAGGGGCGCGAGGTTCCCCGGGGTCTAGGGTGCAGCCCCGGCAGCTTACCGAGGCCGGCCTGGCTTCGCCGGGCCCAGGCCGCTCCCAGCGCCTCTCCGGCCGCTTCCTGCCGCCGCCCCGCCCCCGGCCCCGCCCGCTCCCCGGAGCCTCCCGGGAATCCCGGGCCCTTCGCTCCGGGAGGGACTTGGGAATCCTGGGTAGGCCCGGGCGAGCCTCAGCATCCTTCGGGGTCGCACCCAATCCGTAGGGGCTCACACCCTCCGCGAATCCTCCCACCCGTCCCGAAGACTCAGTCTGTCCCGGCTGCCCCCTATCTATCCCGCAGTCTCCATCCAGCACTGTGTAACTTTACAAAGTCATGCCACAGTGGAAAGCCCATCTCTGGTGAAAAAATTGAGGCCAAGGGAAGACCTGTTATCTCAGTTGGAATCTGACATTGAGCCTGGAGCCTGGGTTTTCTCCTATGTAAAACAGGTTCAAGTAATACTAGTGCTAATTTTGCAGTCCTTGTAAGGACCCTGATTCAGTGCCTGGCAGTGCCTGGCACACACCAAGGACTAACAAATTGATCAGTTACATAGTGATTATTGTTTCTACAGTGCTCACCGGTTCTTACAATCTCACTGGAGCCTCACACATAGGAAGTGGCAAACGGGGAAGTGAGATCCAGAAAGGCAGAGTTACTTTCCCAAAGTCACACAGCTTGCCCGTGGTTTTTGAGTGTGGGGCCTTGCAGCTTACCTCTCCTGAGTTCCTCATTCTGTTCTTTTCCCACACAGAAGGCCTAGTAATCTCAGCACTCCTCTGAAGGGCTGGCTGTGTTTTATCTTTTACCCTGAGGGCAGCAGTGGATCAGGAAGAATTTATTGTCACTTCCCGTCAAAAGGACTTGCTTTCGGTCCCTAGCAAGGCAGGTATTGCTGATTACATTTACATAATCGAACAAATAAGATCTCTCTAACAGTCCTTCCTGCCCTTTGCGAACAGCACAGGAGAGAGGTGGGGGAAGTAGCTTTGAATGGGAAACACACTCCCTGCTCCGCTATGCACTGAGGTTCCACCGTGACCTACATCCTGTTCTAGGTGTTTTCTGTGGGGTCACAGCTCACACTCACACGTTTCGGGGAGGGGGCTGTTACTGGATAATAATGGTCCATTTTCAGGATGAAGAGGCAAATTGACTTCCCCAAAATCCAGTGCTAGGAAACAGGGGAGCTGGAATTTATGGCCAAGTCTGTGTAATTTCAAGGCTCTAGCTACTCTTCATTCAGCTTAGCAGTAGGGTGCGGGGGCAAAAAAAAGACACACTTCATTCCTTAATTCATTCAACACTCACTCGTTCACTGAACACCAAACAATATTAACTCGTATTTTGGCCTGTGTCTCACAAGTCTCGGTACAAAGCAGGTGCTCATAAAACCACGGGCTGTCTGAAATCTGGGCTGGTACTTGTGTTTTACAGAAGGGAAGTCTGAAGCTCAGTGAGGGGAAGGGACCTACCTTGGGTCTTACAGAAAGGACTAGAACTAGGTCTCCTGAAGTCTTGTATTCTCCACTCTCCTTGGATTCTGTATAATATCTCCCTACAGCTGCCCTGAGAGATGGGCATTAAATTCCTGGTTGCCTACGTTCAGTAACAGGAAGCTCATAGTCTCCGGAGGGTTCCCGTTCCCGTGATTACTCAACCTCGACAGTTAGGAATTTCCTCCTCATAACCAGATGCCACACGGTCCAGTTATTCGTATAAAGAACATGATATTGGGGCGCCTGTGTTGCTCAATGGGTTAAAGCCTCTGCCTTCGGCTCAGGTCATGATCTCAGGGTCCTGGGATCGAGCCCCGCATCGGGCTCTCTGCTCAGCAGGGAACCTGCTTCTCCCTCTCTCTCTGCCTGCTTCTATGCCTACTTGTGATATCTCTCTCTCTGTCAAATAAATAAATAAAATCTTAAAAAAAAAGAACATGATATTGGGGCACCTCAGTGGCTCAGTGGGTTGGGCCTCTGCCTTGGCTTGGATCGTGATCTCGGGGTCCGGGGATCAGGCTCCACATCACATCACATCGGGCTCTCCGCTCAGCGGGGAGCCTGCTTCCCCCTGTCCCTCTGCCTGCCTCTCTGCCTGCTTGTGATCTCTTTCTCTGTGTCAGATAAACAGATTAATAAATAAGTAATTTTTTTTTTAAAAAAAGAACATGATATTTATTGAGTGCGTGCTAAGTGCTGGGTGCTTGGGAATGCAGTGATGAACAAGTAACGGTCTTTGGTCCGTGAAACTCAGAGCAGGCCATGGCATGTGCATGCTCAGAGCTGTGATTGAAGAAACCACCGGAGACTGCCTTGGACTCCCTTGGACTCCCTTGGCCTTAGTAGGGGAGGAAAAGGAAGTGATGTTATTTTTGATTTGTATTTTTTTTTTTCAAGTAATCTCTACACCCAACCTGGGGCTCAAACTTATGACCTGGAGATGAAGATTCACATGCTCCACTGACTGAGACAACCACGCGCCCCTTTAAATAGATATATCTATACATATAAATATGTAAATTATAAATTTTTAATAATATAAATTATAATATAAATATAATATAAAATATAAATATTTAAATAAACATATAAGTTATATTTATAAATTATATATTTATATATGTTATCCATTATATATTTATACATAAATTATATTTTATATTTGTGTATTTAAGTATATATGAAATAGATACACATCTATGAAATAAATATATAAATATAGATATACTTCTTTAATATAGAATAAATATATATATATATATGTTCATATAAATATAAATAAGTAAATTACATACACACACACACACACACACACACCCCCAGGACAGCGAGATCAAGAGTTGCGTGCTCTATTGTCTCAACCAGCCAGGCGCCACAAGGAAGTGATGCTAAAGCCGAGGAAGTTGACAGGAAAGTGCACGAGTGAAGAGAGAGAAGATGGGAGTTCCTGGCAAAAAAAAACCCAGCACGTGCAAAGACCTAGAGGCTACACAGGCTGTTGTTTGGAGCTGTGTCTTGGTCTGACCAGAGCACAGCAGCACGCAGGATGGGGAGGGAAGGGGATGGAGATTGGAAGGGTTAAAGGGAATAGGTAAATCTGGACCTTATCTATTTTCCTGAATAAATGAAAGAACAACTTACTGAACAAATGATTGCTGAGGGTTCCAAACTCTCTGCTTCAAAGGAATCATTCGTGGCTCCAGGGCTCACGTCCAAATTGGACTCCCCTGGTGTCGCTGCCCCTTGGCCCTCTGCCTGGCCGGGGGAGGCCTTCCGTAGCCTGGCCTAGCTCCACTGAGCTTTTCTTGGGAATGTCTATAAATAGAGGAAGATGGCGGCCCAGCTGCCACTGTCCATCTGCCTTCCTTGGAATCCAGCCTCTTTTCACCGGCCCCAGGCTCTGTGCCCAATTGTCTTCGTGCTCTTTCTGTTGACTTAGCCACTGTCCACAGCATCGCCTACCTCTCCGACACCCAGCCAGGATGGGCTCCCTTCAGACTGGACTTGCTCTGCCCATCCCTTCACTCTCCAGATGGATGGCCGAGCTGTCCGGGAATTCTTCACTGAGCTTTAGGAAGGGGCTGGCTGCCCCTTTACTCGCCTCGAGAACCTGCCCCTAGTCCCCCTATTCCTCAAAAAAAAAAAAAAAAGAATCCCAAACAGCCTCTCTATGGGAAGGTAAACTTGAAAGATCTGCTTTCAATGTTTATTTCTCCTCTGACTGCACACCCCTCCCCTGGACCCCTCCCTAGATTTCTCTTTTGGGCAGGTCCCCTCAAGCGCTGTCCCAACTTCCCTTCAGGATTTTTTTTTTTTAGATTTTATTTCTTTATTTGACAGAGAGAGAGAGAGCACAAGTAGGCAAGTAGGCAGAGCGGCAGGCAGAGGGAGAGGGGGAGAAGCAGGCTCTCTGAGCAGGAAGCTGTGGAAGCAGGAAGATGTGGGACTCGATCCCAGGATCCTGGGATCATGACCTGATGGGAAGGCAGTCGCCCAACCAGCTGAGCTATCCAGGTGTCCCTCCCTTCAGGATTAATAAGAATCACTGATATGACTAGAGACCATTATGATTTACAAAGCTCCCTAATAAAAAGGGAGTAATATTAGCTTCTCCCTCATGGGATGGGGTGATCTAGGTGAGATCATGTGGTTAAAATGCTTAGCATAGAGTGTGGCTCGTCCTAGAAGTACAGTGACTGTCACCTACCCCTCCACCCCTCCCCGTTCAAAGACAGGCCGTTCCACTTGCCAAGCACCAATCCTATGGAGTGGGCACAAGCTGGGTGACTTATAGCTGGGCCCCCATTCGTCATGGTCTGTCTGTGAGGGAGGTCATGACTGTCCTCATCTCCACCTCCCAGAGAAGAAAACTGAAGCTCAGAGTGGCAGGTCGCCTGCAGAAGAGTGTACAGCTAGCAGCGACAGGATCTGGATCTTGGGTTTCGGACTTCAAGGCTTGCGCTCTTCACTGTCTGCCATCCTGCTTCACTTTTCTCCATTCTGCTTGTCTTTACCCATCTTGGAGCCAGCATGTTTCTTGAGCAGGGGCTCCCCAAGGCAGTGGAACAGGGCGGGTTCTCCTCTCAAGAATCTAGGACATCAAGGCCTGCCACCTGCTCAGAGGCTTAAATTTCTCTGCAAGGGCCCTTGGCTAAATTAGGTAATGGGCTAGGACTCTGGGATGGGGACGGGGGGAGGAGGCGCTCGCTGACCCCAGGATCTGATTGGCCAGGGCAACTAGTCCTGGGGAGCAGGGAGGTGGGAGGAGAGGGTGCCCCTACAAATCCGAGGGGCTGGAGCAGGCAAGGGCATCTTTAGGTGGTGGAGCGCTGAGGAGGTGACCTGCAGCAGAGGAGGAGGCCCTCGGACTAGCAACCATGGTAAGGACAAGAAGGGACTTCATCCCTTTAATTGCTGAAACACTTCTGGACCTCTTCCAGGCCAGATCTGGGTACTCTATAGTTCATGTCCATGGAACATGAAGGCTCCTGGAGCCCAGATGTCTAGGAGGAAGCCTGGGAAGATGGCCCTGGACTTCTCTGGTGGGGGAGTGGGGATACTGGGGTATCCCGGGGATTGCTGACTCCCTGCAGACCTGAGGCTTCCGCAGTGTTGGTCATGGAGCCATGAGGGTCTCCTAGCTTGTCTCCCTCATGATGGGGGGGGGGACCCTGAGGGCCAGAGTGAGTCACCTAGCATGCCTGTGGCAGGGGTGGGCTAGAAGCCTTGCCAAACTCTCCTGAAGACTGCTCTGGAAGAAGGGAGCCTGCAGGGTCTCAAGCCAGCTAAGGTGCAGGATCCCAAGAGCTCCAAGGGTGAGGAGAAGGGGCAGAAGATGATAGACCAAGGTTAGAGAGACCCCAGCTCCCCAGAGGGGGTCCTAATCTGGGGCTATCAGTTCCCCTGAGGTCCCCCTCCCCACTTCACTTCAAGGGGTAACTAGACCCTGGAGGACAGCTGCTGTTGGCCACGCCAGGCTAAAAATAGCCCGTCCTCTTGCATGGGCAAGGAGGAGGGAGCAGGGGAGGGCAAGGAGGAGGGCAGCAGCCAGCCGGCAGAAGAACGCCTTGGCCACCTCAGCACCCCCTCCCCACCAGCCTCAGTCCAAAGCCCCATAGCCAGACGGCTTGGGTTGGATGTGGCCGAACTCCCTCCTGCCAAATCTTATTTTCACTTCCTCAAGGCCCCCATCATATTCTACCCAGCACCAGTAGTGTTTACTCCAATGACTCAGTGCTAAGAAAGAAGCTTAAAATCTTCATCTCCGCAAGTTTTTGGAGGGGAGGGAGTCTTCTTGGTCTCATTGCCCCGTCTCTGGCCTGACACCTAGCCGGTGCTCAATGACTTTGCCTCGCATTATTATTTATTGAGAACAAACATGTATGGAGCCCCTATGCTAAGCCAGGCTCTGCTGGGAGCTAAGGAAAACTGGGAGAGGACGCTGGAGTCGTGCTGGCACAGTCCCAAACCCTTTCACATTCCCTGATGTCCTCTCATCCCTGAAAAGCTGCTGAGAAGAGATAGGGTAGAATAAGTGACTTGCCCGAGGCTAGTGGGGGGTTCCTGACTTGACATCTGATTAGCAAGGTTGAAGACCTTGGGCATAATCTGTGTTTCCTCCCTGGTGCTTCAAAACTCGGGTCAGGTAGCTGTGGGAGCATGCAAAAGGTGTTGTTGGTTTGCAATCATTTTTCTGGAAGACCAAAGGGCACTGACAGAAGAGGGTTGAAGAGAATGGGGTTAAGGCAAGAATGAGCTCTGGGGCCGCCCTTCGACTCTGACTCTGTGTCTTCCGCAGACGGACCAGCAGGCGGAGGCCCGGTCCTACCTCAGCGAGGAGATGATCGCTGGTGAGTGCAGGGGTGTGGGTGGGAGGGCTGGCTGCCGAGTGGTGGTGTGCCGGGCAAGGTTTGGGGTCCGGGCAGGGTGGGAGAGAAGGTGTGAGGCTGACAGTCCAGCCCGGACCATCTCAGCCCTCTGCCTCTTTCAGAGTTCAAGGCCGCCTTCGACATGTTCGACGCTGATGGTGGCGGGGACATCAGCGTCAAGGAGTTGGGCACGGTGATGAGGATGCTGGGCCAGACACCCACCAAAGAGGAGCTGGACGCCATCATCGAGGAGGTGGACGAGGACGGTGAGCAGGAGGTCCTCTGGGGCGGGGCTGCGACGGTGGCAGGAGAGGTGGGCATGCAGGGGTGAGGCTCACCGGCCACCTGCTCCCCGCAGGCAGCGGCACCATCGACTTCGAGGAGTTCTTGGTCATGATGGTGCGCCAGATGAAAGAGGATGCGAAGGGGAAGAGCGAGGAGGAGCTGGCCGAGTGTTTCCGCATCTTCGACAGGTACCCGGGGGGCCGGGGCGCTGGTTGTGTCCGGTCTCAGGGAGCTTCAGTTCTCCGCGGGGCGGGGCGGGAGGGGGCGTCGCCGGGGCCAGCGCGGGTCGCCTCTCCCTGCCCTGAGTCCCACCCCGTCCCTTCTTCCCCCCAGGAACGCAGACGGCTACATCGATGCGGAGGAGCTGGCTGAGATTTTCAGGGCGTCTGGCGAGCACGTGACAGACGAGGAGATCGAATCCCTCATGAAAGATGGTGACAAGAACAACGACGGCCGCATCGACTTCGACGGTGAGGGCCGCGGGGGCGCGGCGGGGGGCGGAGCCACGCGGGAACGCCCGGGGCGGGGCCCCACGCGCGTGGCCGCCGCTAGCTTTGTGGGCCGGGTGGGGCACTCTCGGCGATTCTCGGTTTCGTGCAATTTACGCTTCCCCTCTTCGTCCCCGCAGAGTTCCTGAAGATGATGGAAGGCGTGCAGTAAAAGTCGCCCTCGCCTCCGCCCAGACCGCGCGTCCCTCGGGCAAGGGCGGTGTCACATCTCCCCTCCCCGTCGGGTCCTCCGCCCCGGGAGGGAGGCGCGGCCCCTGCTGGCTCTGTGTCCAGAGGGAATAAAAGCAGACACTGCAAAGCGCGTAGCCTGAGTGAGAGGAGGAGCGGGGCAGTGGGTGTCAAGGCCCGCCGGACTGGGGCGCCACCCGAGCGCCCTCGGGGCTCCGAGGAGGGGGGACCCGAGCTGCGAGTCGCCCCGAGGCGCCCAGGGCCGCGCCAACGAGCCGGGCAGGTTCCCGGCAGCTGGAGCTCGGCGTGGACAGCTCTGCGGACGGGCTGCGGAGGCGCCTGGCCGGGGCGGGGGAGAGGGCTGCGGGGGGTGGTTGGAGGTGTCGGGGTGCGGGTGCGGGGGATGGCGGGTAGGGTGAGGGCGCGGCAAGAGGCTGCCCTTTTCCTTCTCCACCCTCCTTCCTTTCTGGAGCCTTTGGGTCTTGGGCGCAGGCTGCCGGGCTGGGGGTGGGAAAGTGAGCGTGGTAACGATCCGTTCCAGGCGGCATTCATTCCTGCTTGAGCTCTACTTCGTCTCTTCTGAGGGTCTCTTCTGAGGTGCTCCATACTGCAGATGCGACGGGAGGGTGGGGGCGCACAGCCGGGAAGGAGTTTCTGACGTCATCATCTCCACACCGGATCCCTGCCGCCAGCTCCCGCCTGTGCGCTCAACACAGGGCTCGTTGGCATGATCTAGCTAGAAAAAATCTGACCTGGCTGCTCCCCTGTTGAAAGACCTTCAAGGCTCCCCTTTGCTTCTAGAATCAAGTCCAAATTCCTTTCCTCTCCTTCTGCTCTCGGGTTCCAGCCACACTGGGCGATCTGTCGCTCCTGCTCTGGACAGCCTTTGGGTTTTTGCTCATGCTGTTCTCCTTCCTTGGAATGCCCTTCCTCCTCTAATAAGCCTGGCAAAATTTTCAGCTCAGCTCAGATACCATCTCAAAGACGTCAAGACCCAGCTCAGATACCCTCCTCTGCCTTGATTCCTGCTCCCACTGGCTGAGTGAGCTTTGGCTTCCAGAGCTCTTTGCCCACAACTCAGTTCTAGCAGGCTTCCGGTCCAAGCCGATGCAGTACAGTGGTGATTTTGCTTTTTTTTAATTTATTTTTAAAAAGATTTTATTTATTTATTTGACAGAGAGAAAGAGAGAGAGAGAGAGAGAGATCACAAGCAGGCAGAGAGGCAGGCAGAGAGAGAGGGGAAGCAGGCTCCCTGCTGAGCAGAGAGCCCGATGTGGGGCTCGATCCCAGGACCCTGAGATCATGCATGACCTGAGCTGAAGGCAGAGGCTTTAACCCACTGAGCCACCCAGGCGCCCCATGATTTCTTTTTTTTTTTCGCCCCATGATTTCACTTTTAGAGTTTGAATTCTCATTGCCAGTGACAAACCACTCTGTGTTTCAGTTTCTTATTCTGTAAAATGGGTTTGAGGACAGTACCTACCTTGCCGGGTTGTGAGAACAAGTTAGTGTGTGCCAGTGCAGAGTGCTTAGAACAGAGTGTGGCACGTAGTAAGTGCCTAATGCTATTATTAATATCACTACATCACCTCCAAACATAGGCCTATGCTGTTATTCACTGCCACAGTCCCCCCCTCAGCTCCCACTGAGTTCTCGGCTCCCCTTTCTGACCCATTCACGTTCCCCAGTGTACATGTCCAGCCGGGATCATCACTAGGACCGCTTCCTGTATGCTGGGCCCCTGCCTTGCAGGCAGGGCTTATTCATCCACACAACCCTGGAGGCAGTCGGATGCTGTTCTCTCCATTTTACAGAGGAGGACATGAAGGCAGAGTGAGGTGACGTAGCCGCCAGGCACGTGGACATTCAGTGGAAACAAGAGCAAGGCTCATAACCGTGGCCCCATCTACCTGTTGACAGTTCTGCCTGTGTGTCCTGAGTCCTTGACACTGGTCCTGCCCTGCACAGAGAAATCCTGCTCGCCTTCCATCTTGTTCTCCAGCGCTGTCTTACCTCAAAGCTGGCATCCTGAGGGATGGCCCCTTCGCACCCTATGACTGACTCTGCCCTGCTCCTTTCTTTCTAGCCCCTTGCCCTTTTCTCCCTCCTCTCTGAGCGCACTTGGTGCTGTGACTTGGGCTGCCGCCATGGCTCGCCAGGTCGCTGAGAACAGTAGTTAACCTCCCTGGCCCTCAGCCCCCAGGTGGCAGCCAGAAGCGGCTTTCTGAAACCACATCTGATCACATCCCTGCCCTACTCAAGGCTTCATTAGCTGCCTCAAGGTAAAGCCCCCCGCATTTTAATTAAAGGGCTTTAACTGAAAGGCCTTACAAGACCTATGTGACCTGACTTCCATGCCACTTTGCCAGTATTCCATACCCCTGAACTTCTCCATTCCCCATCTCCTTCTGCAGACAGCCCTCCTTGACTCTCCTGGTCTTCGTTAGGTACCCACCCCTAAGCTTTCGTAACATGTGAGTCTAGCAGCCAACATTTATTATCCGACATGCCAGGCACTATTCCAAGGCCCATCTAGCCTGTGAGGTAGGTACTGCATACAAAGAGGTTAAGTCTAAGTGTGTGCAAATAACATCGCGGTGGTGTGGGGACTGCTGGGCCTGAGCTCCTCACCACCCCTCTGTAGGGCTTACTCTACCCGCCTCACGTGCCTATTTGTCCCCCAAACTTCAGCCTCTTGAGGACAGTACTGGGTCTTTCCCTCTGCTTTATCCCCAGCCCCAAGCATAGATAGGGCTTTTACTTTGTAGGCACTTGGTAATTGTAGGGAGTGCATGGGAACAACGATACCTTCTAATACTGCCTGTGCTAGGCTTCTTTTTGTTGCAAGTGCTGGAACCTAAAGCAAACAGACTTTAAAGGGATTTACTGGCTTTTGCAACTGGGATGCTAAGACACACTGGCTGGAGGCCAGAGTCTCAATGTCACCTCCATCTCCTAGCTACTCGTCTCTGCTTGGCTTTTTTCCATCTGCAGCTGTCCATGCCAGCTGCCCAGACTCCCTCCTCTTTTAGCAACCCTGTTAGTAAAATAATTTTACTTTCTCCCAGGAATTAATTCCAGGGAACACTCTGATTAGTTCTGAGCTGGTCAGTCCCTGGGACTTACACGAGGCAGGCCATGTGGCCATCCTGGGCCGGGCTGGCAAACACTTTGATCAAGGACCACGCGGAGAGGCTTCCTAAGGGGGGCCCTCTTCTTAGACATCCTCCAGCCAGGGCTTTTCAACGTTGAGAGGGCATCAGAATCCTGGAGAGCGTGTTGGGACCAAAACTCTGCGTTTCTACCAAGTTGCAGGTGAAAGGTGGGAGGGCTCTACACCTGTAACTTCAAGGGAAATGCGGGACCTCAGGCCCCACCCAGACTGACTGATCGAAGTTTGCATTTGAGGTAGACCCCTGGCAGATTTATCTGAACCTTGGATTGGGCATCCCTGCCCCAAGCCCCCAGGAGAGAACTAACAGCACGGTGTGAGGGGAGGACCCGGGCCAAGGACATCCAAATCCGACCCATCCAACCAGACCCATGCTGCCACCGCTGCTCATGGGGGCACAGGGCAGGAAAGGAGCCTGGGCTGGCAGAAGCAAGAGGAAGGCGAGAACCTTCCTGATGCCCTCCACTACGGTCTCCTCCCCCCTGCCTGGGCCTGCAGCACCAGCTGCTAGCAGAGCTGGCGAAGTTGGGTGAGGCCGAGACTCGGGCTGTGTTGGATGGCACCTGGCTGCTGTCGCTGGTCCCTCCTGGAGACCTTGCAGGACCTGGACCAGGGCCATCAGCCTAGCCCGCTCTTTCCCCTGCCTGCCCCTGCAGGGACTCAGCTGATCAGCACAGTAGTTTCCTCGCAGGGGCTCAAGGCTGGAGACTGTGGCGGGCCAGCGTCAGGAGGGCCTCGGGGCCTGGGCCAACGGGGGCAGCAGCCAGAGGGATTGCTGGCGGAGATGAGCCGACGAACCTACTCCCTGGGAGTGTGGAGACATTAGGGGCGGGAGGGTGGGGGTTGGGCTAAAGGGTGAGTTGAGCTGTCCTGGGGTCTCTGGCAGGGAAGAGGTGGTCTGGAGGTCTCCCAGACCCTGGGCCTGCTGTATGGTGACCCGAGTGCCTTCTTCCTCTCTCCCAGCACCAGAACACCCTGTCAGAGAGCAGGTGGCTGGTCCTCCCCTCCTAAGCCTCTGCTCTGCTGTGCATATATACTCTTTCTACAGCTATAGCTGTTTTGCTCCAAGGTCTGGTTCAGGTTCAGCCCCTCATCTGTAACTCTGCCGGGACAGCTCCGATACCCACTGCCGTTCCGGTGCATGGCACAACCAGATGGAAAGGCATTTTGTAACACTGTCTTCTAGAAGAGAAGATCCATGCAGTCATAAAATGACCAAGGTCACAAGGGGAGAAATCCTCATCACTCCTCTGCTCAGCCGTTCAGCCACTCAGCCGCCTCCAGGCCTTGGGGAGAGGAGCAGGGCAAGAGCACGTACCAACCCAAATCCCACTGACCCTGAGCACTGCCATCCTTGGGGTAACAACAAGGCAACTTGTAAAAAAAAAATCCAATGTATTTATTTAATATATTCATCACAAGGGCTCAACCAGAGACTTAATTTAAAAAACAGAAACAAAACAAAGATGACACCACAGTTTAAGATTACGATACTAGACAGAAATGAAGAAAAAGACACACTGTCCAAGGAGAAAATAAAAAGACAACACAAGGAGAGAGGCTGGACAGTCAAGGATCTTGGCTGGAGACCTGCTTTGAGTAGGTTTCTTGCAGATACTTCTTAAAGGCTGGAAGAGAACAGGCGGGTCTCAGGGAGTGGTGGGGACAAGGGTTACGGCGGGTAAGGGGGCAGGCGAGGATACAAAGGTGGGACAAGTCTGGGGAGCTGGGGAGAATTCTCCTCTTGGTTGCCCGGTCAGGTCTCCTGGATGGATTCAGTGACCCCAGTGACCCCAGGGAGATGACTGGGTGTCTTAGTGAGCAAGTCATTTACACAAAGTTTGCTTTCTACTTCAAAAGCCCTTCAACCTACATTAATGTAGAAAGTTAGTTTTC
>CM053610.1:11308294-11333300 GCA_028646535.1 Procyon lotor
GTGGCTCACTGCTGAGGAAGAAGAACTCACGAGAGACAGAAGGGATGCCTGGAGAGGAGGAGCACAAAGATCGGGGAAATGCAGGGTTACTGGCTCGAAGGGAGCAGAGTTGAAGACAAAAGGCACGGTCACTGGGGTAAGAGCAGGGAGGGCCAGTAGCCCAGGAGGTGGAACATTTCTACCAGTCAGAGCTTCCATCAGGCCAGGGGAGCTTTCACCTACCTTACTGGGCTTCCATTTGTGGTTTTATTTGAAGAAAGGATTCTATTGCTAAAAAAGCTTGCAAACAACTGTTCTGAAACCAACAGAGGCTAATGGTTAAGAGCATAGCCTCTGGTGGCAATGGACCTTGGCTTTGAGACTTGGCTTGACCATTTAGCAGCTGTGTGACTCTGAGCAGGTTTCTGAGCCTTAATTAAGTTCAAGGATATTAAATGTATACGATAACTACACTTAATACATTACGCCACAAAAGGGTAACAGACTCTATCTCAAAAGATTGTTCTATAGATTAAATGAAATGACATATAAGAGATTTAGGGCAGGGCCCGTCCTAAGGTAAGCACCCTTAGTTCCAATCCTTGTCTAAGACCCTTCTGGGAGGCCAGAGGAGGTGGGGTACAGGGCGGGGGTTGGGGAACAGGCGGGGTGGCTCTGGAATGGCGTGTGCTCGTCCCTCACACCCTAGCCTCTTCCCTCACGGAGGGCCCAGGACCTTGACTGGGTCTCCCTGGGAGAGCTGTCACTGCCATGCTCACATAATCATACCTTGGGACCTTCTCGGCGAATTGGTTCACAGGATTTTGGTTTCCATCTGATCGGAAGGAAAGAAGAAAGGTGAATTCTCCGAGGTGAGGCCTAGGACTGGAACAAAGCCTGCTGGAGGCTCCTTTTGGCCCTGGTGGCCTTTCCTCCTGGTTACCCGCCGGAGGAGGTACAGAGGCAAACGCCATCCTAGGACTGGCTCTGAGGCTACCTAGCCAGGGGGGCAGGTCCGGGAAGCTCTCTGAGCTGTCAATTCCTTCTCTGTGAGAAGCAGGGAACAACAGCAACTGCCCCCCACCCCTCGCCCCCCGTGTTTGTGAGCCGCGGAGCCGCCTCAGGGGGGAAACCAAGCCACAGGGCGACGGCCTTACTGCTCTGTCTCCCTAAGCCAGTGGTTCCGGACTGTCCCCGCTGCTCCCAACCAGACTGGCGTGGCTTTCTTGATCAGACTTCCACGTAAAGTCTTGTTTGAAAAAGATTCTGTGGCTTCAGAATCCTTTGTAGTACAATTTTGCTCATTATTAGTTGGCTGCCCTTGGACAAAAATTCTCTGAGTTTCCTGATTTACAAAATTAACCATACCTTCGCTACAGAGTGGCTGTAAGGATTAGAAGGTAAAGTATGTAAGATACTCAGAGCAGTTACAGCACGCTATGAGCATTCAATATGTACTAACAACAAAAACAGCTCTGGTATTTAATCGCGCTGGGCAGAACAGCTCTGGGGCAAAAGCAGGATAAAACCGTGTCCCCCCCTGCTGCCTTCTTCCCCCTGTCATCCAGGCGGACCCTCCTCCACGGTGACTCAAACAGCTGGCTCTGATTTCCACAGGCGATGAACTCTGGCCCCTCTCCCTCCAGGCCCACCCCCTCCCCGCTCCCCCCTGACGGCCAGGCCCCTACTCACACCATGCCCGCGGCTGCCCGGTCGTTTGACAGCATGTGTCCGGGAGGCCGTCCCTTCCTCTGCCAGAAAGAACATCTGTCAGACGCCCAGCCCTGTGGGAAGCCCCACCGCAAGCCACTGGCAGGTCCAGGGTCACTTGGTGGAGATGGTTTTCCAAAGAGACCAAATGATGCTTGAGAACGAACAGGGAGAATTAACAGTCCCCAGGGGTCCTGCCTCTTGTGCTAGAAAGGCCCCAAGATGGAGGAAGCCCTCTATCTTCTGGAGTCGAAGGGCCTTTTCTCAGCCAGAAAACATGGAGGTGAGTTACCTTTTTGGGAACGGGGCTTCCTCGATGGGCACATTCCTCTTCTGTCTGTCGGCCACGCTGGAGGAAAATGGGAGGGAGGGGACAGTGGAGAGCCAGTGCCTGGAATGGGCAGGTCCCCAGGGGCTGCTGAAGACAGAGCCCTGGACTACCCTGTCCAGCCCCTCCCGGGGCTGGGCCTCACGAACTCTCCCAGCATGATGCCATTTGGACCTGGTCCTACAAATGGGTTGTATGTGGAAGCTCCCTGGGCCCATAGAGTTCACCTGCCTCCCAGCCTCATTGGTCTCCCCCTGCAACACCCCAGACCCAATGATTCTCACCTTTATCCCTGGAAGCTCATGGGTCAATCTGGGTATTACTTTTTCTCCATCGGAAAACAGTAGTTTAGCCTGAAAGGAAAAGACCAAGTATCAACAGTCACTATTTTGGTGGGTAACAGCTGGGTTAAAACTCCAGATTGGGTTGAGATGTTTCCATGGTCAGTACAAAGGCATCCTGAGAGATGCATATACATAGATATCTATCTTCTTTCTAAAAACTTAAGTACAGTTGACCCTTGAATGACATAGGTTTGAACTGTACAGGCCCACTTATACAGTTTTTTCTGATAAAAAAAGTACAGTACTGCAATGTATTTTCTCTTATGATTTTCTTAGTAACCTTTTCTCTAGTTTATTTTATTGCAAGTATACAATCTATAAAACATAGGACACACAAAATATGTGTTAATCAACTGTTGGGTGTTATTGGTAAGGTAGTTCTGGTCAACATAAGCTGTTAATTTTTGGAGTCAAAAGTCTGTATGTGGGGGTGCCTGGCTGGCTCAGCTGGTAGAGTATATGACTCTTGATCTTGGGGTCATGAGTTCGAGCCCCATGTTGGGTACAGAGCTTACTTAAAAAAAAAAAAAAAAAAAGGTATGTATGTGTGTTTTCCACTGCAGGAAGTTGGCGCCCCTCACCCCTGCCTTGTTCAAGGGTCAACCATAATTAATGATCATTGCTGAAAAATTAAAGATGAAACTATGCAAAAAATCCTCACACCAAACCTGAAATCTCTGTATCCACATAGACTACTGTTAATAGTTCTTTCCTTTTTTTTTTTTTTTTAAAGGTTTTACTTATTTATTTGACAGAGAGAAAGAGACAGCAAGAGAGGGAACACGAGCCTGGGGAGTGTGAGGGGGAGCAGCAGGCTTCCTGCTGACTTGAGCCGAAGGCAGATGCTTAATGGATAGAGCCACCCAGGTGCCCCTACTGTTAATATTTCAATGTAAATTCTTCATTACTTTTTTCCATGTAAATATATCCTATATATTATTTTTCCTAACTAAATGCATTAACATAGTACATATTCCTCAATAAGCTGCTGCTTTTCACTTACTAAATACTGAGCTCCCGGTATAGAAGTGCTGGGGAAACACTAGTAAACAGCACATGCCAAGTCCCTGCTCCTGTGGAGCTTATTACACTCTGCGGGCAATCTGGATAATAAGCAAATAAATAAACGTATAAACAAGGTAATTTCAGAATGTGATAAATGGTGTGGAGAAAAAACGCCAGGCGGATGTGACAGAATTAGCAGAGGGGAGGGCTGCCTTGAGTAGGTAGTCAGGAGAAGGAGGAGGAGGCAGCTCTCGGAAGAGCTGAGAAGTGTGTGAGCAGCAGGGAGGAGGGCAAGAGCCCCAAAGTGGGTACAGACTCGGCTCGTTTGAAGAAAAAGATGGCCTGGCAAATAGTGGGCAGAGGAGAGAGGCGTGAATGAGGAGCGTGGCAAGGCAGGCAGGGCCCGGTAGGTTACAGGAAGAGCTGTGTTCTCTCACAAGAGAAGGTGAGCAGCATTCGATGAGCCTGAGCACTCCCTTGTTCTGGAAACTCCCCTCCTGGCTCCTGTGGCCACACTTCCCTAGTTTTCCTCCTATATGTCTGGCCACTCTCTCTGGGCCTTCTTTGCTGGCTCATCTTCCTCAGTGTGGTTCGTTCTGCCTTCTTCCATTTGGTATTCTATCTGCTCTCATCACACTCACAGCTTCAGTTAACATCTATAAATGGATGACACCATAATTTTTTAAAAACTTGAGTAGTCAACTGACACACCATGCTGACTCTATGATTTTTTTCTCTTCAGCTGTGGCCTCCCCTGTGAGCTTCGGATTGACACAACAGTCTCCCTGCTGTTCTATGTGTGGAGGTCGGTCCCAAATTTGCTAAGTCCAATACTAGACTCATAAACCTCCTCCAAACACTGCAGTGAAGAGTGCACAAGTCTCCATGTGAAGTTATGTGCATGTTTTGTGGTAACGTTAATTCATACCTGTCTGGCTAACCTTAAGCTGTAGGTTTTAGGAGAGCAGGAACCCTGCTTGTTCCTTTGCCATCTGTTCCTTCGTTTCCTCCTTCACTGATGCACACAATCATTCAGCACATAGTCAGTGTCCATACATTAAGAGTCCTATTCTAGGGCTGGGCAATCTGTAGTGAACAAGGTCAGGCCTCAGTTCTTGTAAAGCTCAAGCTTTTAGCAGAGGTGAGGGTGGAAAGGGAGACAGAAAATAAATTCATGAACTATTAATAATTTCAGATTGAAATCAGTGGTAGAAATCAGCAAGGTGATAGAGATTAACTGGAGGTGGGGAAAAGAGTGAGAACGAGGAGCTACTTTATTTATTTATTTTTTAAAAGATTTTATTTATTTGACAGAGAGAAACACAGCGAGAAAGGGAACACAAGCAGAGGGAATGGTAGCAGGAGAAGCAGGCTTCCCGCCGAGCAGGGAGCCCGATGCGGGGCTCGATCCCAGGACCCTGGGATCATGACCTGAGCCGAAGGCAGATACCTAACAACTGAGCCACCCAGGCGCCCCATTACTTTATTTTTTTAAAAAGATTTTATTTATTTATTTGTTTGTTAGAGTGAGCGAGGGCATGAGCAGGGGAGCAGTAGGCAGGGGGAGAAGCAGTCTCCCTGCTGAGCAAGGAGCCCAATGAGGGACTCAATCCCAGGACCCAGGACCCTGAGGATCATGACCTGAGTTGAAGGCTGATATTTAACTAACTGAGCCATCCCAGCATCCCTACTTTATTTTTAAAAAGATTATACTTAGGGGCACCTGGGTGGCTCAGTCGTTAGGCGTCTGCCTTCGGCTCAGGTCATGATCCCAGGGTCCTGGGATCGAGCCCCGCATCGGGCTCTCTGCTCAGCAGGGAGCCTGCTTCTCCCACTACCATTCCCTCTGCTTGTGTTCCCTCTCTCGCTGTGTTTCTCTCTGTCAAATAAATAAAATCTCTAAAAAAAATATATACAGGGAAATGAAGAAAATGCATCAAAATGTTAACAGAAGTTACTGCTGGTAGTGAGACTGGGAGAAATTCCAGTTTTCTTCCTTATAATTTATATTGTCTAATTTTAATTTAAACCAGCGGCAGATAACATTTACTGAGTCTTTTTACTGATCTAAAAGCTTTAAGGGTATTACCACATTTAATCCTTATGACAATCCTATGAAGCAGCACCTCTACAGCCATTTTGCAGATGAGAAAACTGAGATTTAGTAAGGTGAGGTAACTCGCCTCAAGTCACACAGCTAGTCAGTGGTAAATCAAGGACTCCTGGGGTGGCTCAGTTGGTTAGGCGACTGCCTTTGGCTCAGGTCATGATCCTGGAGACCCACATTAGGCTCCTTGCTCAGTAGGGAGTCTGCTTCTCCCTCTGACCCTCACTCCTCTCATGCTCTCTCTCAAATAAATAAATAAAATCTTGAAAAAAAAAAAGAAAAAGCCAGGACTTCTATCCGGACAGTATAAATAAAGAGAAAGCCTGCATTCTTAACTACCATGCCAAATTTTTCTTAAAGGATGTGTATTAAATAAATAACTAATTAAATAAAAAGAACAAAGACAATTACCATGCAAACAAAGTCAAGCAAACAAAAAAATGCAAGGCATCAGGCTATAGATAAGATCAGCTATTTTCGGGCGCTCAGTGGGTTAAGCCTCTGCCTTCGGCTCAGGTCATGATCTCAGGGTCCTGGGATCGAGCCCCATATGGGGCTCTCTGCTCAGTGGGGAGCCTGCTTCCCCCTCTCTCTCTGCCTGCCTCTCTGCCTACTTGTGATCTCTCTGTCAAAAAAAAAAAAAAAAAAAAAAGATCAGCTATTTCTCCCTGAGAAATTGCCAGAAAGGTGTAGCCAAGGAGATTAGGGGGCGTGACTGAGAAGGTCAATGTGGTGTCAGAAGTGCAAACACATCAAGTCAACCCAAACAAGCTAAAAGCCCTTCTCTGTCTCATGTCCAATGTGAAGAATCTTTTTAAGCAACAAAAGAAGTTCTGTGTGCAGTTCAGACAAGGGGACTCCAAGGAACTTCAGGTTTCCTGGGCTGCCTGAAAGCCAGGCTCTGTTGTGAGGCAGTTGTGTATTCTAATCATGACTAGAACTCCCGTGTATTTAACGGGTAGTATGTTCTTTGGCGCAATGCACCCACGTGGTGCTGGTAGCATATGAATATTTTCTCATTTAACCCTCACGGCAAACCACTGGTGCTGGGATTCTTACTCCCAATTTTAGGGATAAGCAAACTGAGGAAAAGAAATGTCAAAAGACTTGTCTTGATTCATCTGGTTTCCAGCTGAACTTTGGGCTTTCTATCTTCCTGTGGTCCAGTTCTTGTGCTCTGATCATACACCGCCTGTTCCACACTCCCGCTTCCCAGTTACGTCGATACTGGCCAAGGGAGTCCACGAGGTGGATATGCGGGCTCAGGAGATGGGAAAGGTGTACCCATCCATGGAGTACAGATCATGCCCGTTCACTTTCATCTCATCCTTCCCATGGACTCCTAGAGAGTTTCATACACTTCCCTTCCAACCTCCAGGGTAGATTCCCGAGCCAGGCAGCCGGAGTGATCTCCCAATGCAAATCTCAGTAGGCAGCTCTTCTGCTTAAAACTCCACACCTGTAGTCCGGCTTGATTTGGCCTCTGCTTACCTCTCCAACCTCACCAAGTATTGCCCTCTCCACCCTCTGAAAACCAGCAATCCTGGCTTCTTTCTGTCCCTGGGATGTTCTCTGCTTCCTCTTGCCTCCAGGCTCTGTGCCTTCTAGTGCACTCTCTTCATTACCTCCTATGCTCACAGCACTCAGAACGGTTTGTAATTCCAGATCTACCGAATGACAGCTGGAGTAAAGCCGGGGATCTGGGGTAAGGTCTGTGTCCATTGTGCGTAGCGCAATCGGGGCCTGGCACAGAAATGGTGCACAATATATATTGGCTGGAGAGGTAAATAAACTCAAGAAAGCATTCTGGGAGGCAACTAGGACTGAACATTTGTCAATTTAATCTTGATTCAGTTCAAACTTAGAAGAACATTAGCAAACTGTCATGTCTGATTATCAGATGTTACAACTGATCGTAACATACTCCAGTCCCAGACTGCGGTAATGAATTGGCCTCCTAGGAGGTTGGTTGACTTAAATGGAAGACCATGGGAAGCAGATCAGCTTTCACTGCACTAATGGATAGAGTTCTGCCCTCTCAAAAGCTGAGGCTCAGGCCCTGGTCTTGCTCTTTTCTGAGGCTATGCCTGAGCCGCTGGCCAGCCCACCTCCAGGGAGACATCACTGTCCCAGGACTAAGTTCAAACCTTTCTCTGTGGCTCTGAGTGTGAAGAAATTTCCATCTCTGACAGCCAGTGGTTTCACAGTTAAGCACAGAATCTGGGTGATGCTGACAATTCCTATTAATAAGAACAGCTGACACACGCAAATAGGTTCACTTCTATTTTGGGAATGCAGGCATTTTTAGACTTGACGTCATGCCTCCTGAGCACACCCTGCGAGGCAGGAAGACAGAAAGGGTGATAGGCCCCACGGTACCAAAAGGGGCTGTGACTACTTGAAGAGTGAAGTCCCCACTTGCAGAGGTGAGAGAGTCCTCAGCTATTCCAACTCTTGCTTGTTCTGAGCCGCAGTTTCTTCATCTGGCAACTAGGGATCACATACGTCTTCTGGGGTGTCAATGAACTAATGCATGTGAAAGCACTGATCCCAGCACCGGGTACACGGAGGAGCCACTTCTCTCTGTCAGCAGCAGCTCCAAGCCCTCTCTGGAGGCTAGTGGCTTATCAGGCATCCCCCCAAGTACCACAAATGAACTGATCACACTTCTTAGGAGAGCCCTGAGGATCAAGCCTGGGCCTATATCTCTGCATCTCTTGTCCCCTTGGGTCTCACCTGCTCTAGGCAGCTCCGACAGGCCTCCTGGATCAGCTGCTCCGCGTCCACCTCTTCCCCGACATTGTCTCTGACGTTCAGTGCTGCCTTCTGGAAGAACTAGGGGGAAGTACAGCAGAGGGCAAGGTCAGAAGACCTACTGATTTGCAACAACTTGAAGGAAACAGAATATAAAAGAGAAGCTTTTATCTTCCTCTCCTACAGAAGGGAAAATGATTACGAATATGGCTTTCAGATCAGACAGATCTCGAGTCAGATCCCAGGCTCTACTTCCTCACTCTATCCTGTCTTTAGGAGGATCATAATCATGGAGGTGCCCAGAGGATGGCCATTACAGCATTAAGGTGTAAACAGTATAGAATCAAAGAATAGCCTAAATGTCAATTATAGCTTAAATAAATCATGGCATATCCATACCAGGAAATAATATGTAAGTACTAAAAATTACAGCAAGGACGGTATAGGAGAGTATGTTTTTGACATGAAAAGGTATTCATGATATATTGCTTAGTGAAGGAAGGAAGGTATCAAATAGTTCGGTAAAAAATGAGCCTTTTTATTTAAAATGGCAAAAAGCAAACACGGAAAGACAAAAGAACTGCAATGGTATATATTAAAGTAATGGTGACGACATTACAGATGATTTCTTTCTTTTTTTGCTTATCTATAGTATCTCAATTTTCATAATATACCTGGTATTACTTCTGTAGAAGGAAAAAAGAATCCCAGTGCCCGCAGTGAACAGCCCAGGGTAGACCAAAAAAGATCCTGAGAGTAGAAGGTCCTCACTGAATTCTGACCTTGCCCGATCCGAAAGAAATGTGTGGGATGGGTGGCATGAGACCTGACCAGGGCTCCAGGACACCCGCAGCCCCAGTCAGCCGGGGAAAGGGAAGGCAGAAGGTTCCTTCACTGTGGAAGAGGGAGAGTCAGAGTCTGAAAGCTCTGAGGGACGGGTGATGGGAGGTCCCAAATGAAGGCACTGGGAACACATTCATAATAAGAGTCCAAGTTGTGGGGCGCCTGGGTGGCTCAGTGGGTTAAAGCCTCTGCCGTCAGCTCAGGTCATGATCCCAGGGTCCTGGGATCGAGCCCCACATCAGGATCCCTGCTCAGTGGGGAGCCTGCTTCCCCCTCTCCCCTCCCGCTGCTTGTGTTCCCTCTCTTGCTGTGTTTTTCTCTGTCAAATAAATAAAATCTTAAAAAAAAAAAAAAAAAAAAGAGTCCAAGTTGCGTCTCCAGAAGAAAATGTCATACAGAAAAATTCTGGTACCTATATATGGTGGGAGACAACTGTGGGGGACGTACTCTCTTCTCTTTCTTTTCTTTCCCTCTCTCTCTTTTTTTAAATTTTAAGTAGGATCCATGCTCCCACAACCTGGGGCTTAAACTCATGACCCTGAGATTAAGAGTTCCATGTTCAGGGAGCCTGGATGGCTTAGCTGGTTAAGTGCCCAATACTTGATTTCAGCTCAGGTCATGATCTCAGGTTGTGAGATCGAGTTTCACATTGGGCTCCCCACTTAGTGGGAAGTCTGCTTCTCTCTCTCCCTCTCCCTCTGCCCCTCCCCCCCACTTGCATTCTCTCACTTCTCTCTCAAATAAATAAATTAACCAAAAAAAAAAAAAAAAAAAGAGTTGCATGCTGTACGCACTGAGCCAGCCAGTCACTCCCCAAGGGGATGTACTTTCATTTTATATTTGGCAAGGCCAAATGTCTGATATTGTTAATGGTCAACGAAGAAGAAGAACGAGAAGGTGTGGATTAGAAACCTGATGAGGTGAAGTGGAAGATTCTTCAGGTGAAATTAAATGATAGTCAGATGAGTTTAACTTTAAAACAAAGACCTTGGAGTGCCTGAGTGGCTCAGTTGGTTAAGTGTCTGCCTTAGGCTCAGGTCATGATCTCAAGTTCCTGGGATTGAGTCCTTTGTTGGGCTCCCTGCTCAGCTTTTCCTTCTCCCTTTGCCCCTCCTCCCTCTCATGCTCTCTCTCTCAAATGAATCAATAAAATCCTAAAAAAAATAAATAAATAAAACAGGGGTGCCTGGGTGGCTCAGTGGGTTAAAGCCTCTGCCCTAGGCTCAGGTCATGATCTCAGGGTCCTGGGATCGAGCCCCGCATCAGGCTCTCTACTCGGTGGGGAGCCTGCTTCCCCCGCTCTCTCTGACTGCCTCTCTGCCTACTTGGGATCTCTCTCTGTCAAATAAATAATAAAATCTTAAAAAAAAAACACCAAAAAACCCCCTAAGAACTGGAGATTGATACTGGTGTTCAATATTGATTACTGGTTAAGTGAAAGCTAGCTAAAACAATCTGGATTCTTTACAGCCAGCCTGTGAGGTAGGCAGTGTAAGTGGACCCTGGACCTAAGAATGAAATCTGGTCCTGCATAAGGCATTTGCAAATGCTGCTGGGATAAATACAAACTTGTATAAGCTTCTGGAGAGAAATTTTCTTGAGGAAAAAATATGTTTTCCTTTCCCCCCCTTTTTTTTTTTAAAAAAGAAGACTTTATTCACTTGTTTGAGAGAGAAAGGGAACGCGTGGATGCAGGAATGGTGGGAAGGGGCAGAGGGAGAAGCGAATTCCCCACGGAGCAGGGAGCCCAATATAGGGCTCGATCCGTGGACCTCAGTATCATGACCTGAGCTGAAGTCAGACCCCTAACCGACTGAGCTACCCAGGAGACCACTAAGGGATTTTAAATAGGGGAGTGACACCCTTAGATTTACACCTTTGAGGTGACTGGCATCTGCAGGGAGGGTGGGATGCAAGAGGTGAAGAAAAGCAGCAGCTGGGGATTACAGGAGGCACCTGGGTAAGAGAAAATGAAGGCCTGAACCAAGGGGTAGGTGCAGAAGAAGAAGGGCATGACAGATTGTGAAGTTGAATGTACAGGACTCTGACTGGACCGGGAAGATGAAGGAAAAGCAGAGTCCTTGGTTTCCGGTTGCTAAGTGAATGGTAATCCCATTCAGACATCACAGGTCCCAAAATGAGCTCCTGATTCCCCTGCCTGTTCCCATCTTCCTCGTTATCTAGCCAGAGGCAATGCTGTTTTTATAGTTGCCCAGGGCAGATAACTGATGCGTTTATTTCTCTTGTTCTTTTACCCTGCACATCTGAATCATCAGCAAAGCTCGTTGTTACCGCTAACACACGTGGACTCTCACTCTTTCCCAATACCTTTACTGCTAACACTCAAGCCACCATCATCTCAAGCCTCCTAACTGGTCCTCCTGCAGGGTGATTCTCTGCACATCAGTCAGAGTGACCCTTTAAAAATATTCACATCAAGGGGCACCTGGGTGGCTCGGTGGGTTAAGGCCTCTGCCTTCGGCTCAGGTCATGGTCTCGGGGTCCTCAGATCGAGCCCCGCATCGGCCTCTCTGCTCAGCGGGGAGCCTGCTTCCCCCTCGCTCTCTGCCTACTTGTGATCTCTCTCTTGTCAAATAAATAAATAAAATCTTTAAAAAAATTGTTCACATCAAGTACTCTGCTCAAAACTCTCCAAGGGCCTCTATTTTACTCAGAGTAAACCCCAACATCCTTACCATGGCCTCAAAGGTTCTGCATGAACTGGGCCCTTATTTCCTCTCTGATCACCTCTCCTATTACCTTCCTCCTGGCTCAGTTGGCTCTAGCCACACTGGAGATTTTGTTGCTTTGAATGTGCCAAGCATACTCCTGCCTCAGGGTGTTTGCCCTTGTTCCCTCTGCCTGGACTGCTTTCCCCTGATGTGTCCGCATAGCTTGTTTTTCCCTCCCTTTACTCAGGTCTCTGCTCACATGTGGCTTTCCTGGGCACAGTCTATGAAACACCCTTGCTGTTCCCCACTGGTCACTCTCTCCCACGTCTCTCCAGCGTTCCCTAACAAAGTACGTATCTGTTTAAAGACGGCAGGGACACTGTTTATTTTGTTCGCTCCTATATCCTCAGCGCCTGCTATAATGTTGGGAGCTTTATTCTTGAATGAATAAACACAAGAGGAAGAGGTTTAGGAAGAAAAAGGTCAGTTCTGAATATGCTGTTTGAAGCATCTATGGGACAATCAGGTAGAGTCACATAGAAGTTTATTTAGAGACCTAGAAAGGAATTTTATTTTATTTTTTGAAAGGAATTTTAAATAATAATAATGTTGATACTATTAAACAAGTAATAAAAATACTTGTTTGAAGCATGGTGCTGAGCATATTACGTTTAAATTATTTTGTCGTCATAATAGCTTGGCAGAAGAGGTATTCAAGTTATCCCAAAGAGCGGGGTAAAAGTTCTCAGGGGTTCAGAACTGGAAAACTACATATCTGTGTGTAGCAGAGAGAGCCAGGGGAATGTGATGTAGGAAAGGCTCATCCATGCCTCTTTGTCCCTCTCACCTTCATGTACTTGTTGAAGACAGTCTGGATCTCCTCATTGATGCTAGGCTGCAGGACAGCTCGGAGGAGGTCCATGGAGATGGCAGGATCTGTGAAACTGCATTCAGGAGGGAGACACAGTCAGGGGTCATGGCCCAGACTATCTTTCTTAGTCTGCCCAGCCAATTATTGACACAGGTTCCTTTAACGACAGTAATAGATCGCTTCACCTGAAAACAAGCTCCATGCCCTGGTTCTGTGCTAACTACACAGATGTATGGCTTTTTATTCCATTTTCGTAATAACCCTATGAAATGAGTATTATTTTTTAAAGTGTTTTATGAGACACAAAGTCTATACACTTTAACAAATAGTTGTAGTGAACATCCACTTAATCAGGACCCGTCAAGAAATATAATCAGCATCCCCAGGTCCATCTTGTGCTTTCTCCCTTCACTGAGATAAATACCACTATTTGCATAACAACAAAACAAAAAACCCCAAAATACTACTATTTGCTATTCTGCCTCTTTAGAGCCCTCAGCCACAGAGCCGACTGAATGTTAGGGATTTCAGGCACTGCTGAATCCACGATTCCCCCTCATTTTGTACATGAGGCGGCAGTGATTCAACCAAGGTCACACACACAGTTACGGAAGCTGAGTCTCCTCTTTCCTAGTCCAGTGTTCTTTCTTATGGCTGATGATCTCTTTTCAGCTCTGTGCAGTGGGAACCCCAAAGGTGCTGGGAGGTCAATACCCAGGACCAGCCTTACCTTGTTGTCATCTGTGAACGGCGCCCCCTTCGCTGTACCTGCCGGTGTTTTATCATTATGTTCCAAGGGTTCTGTGGGGACCAAGGGGACAGATGTCACTGAGGCCCGTGACACTGGGGTAGAGGTGGAAGGTGAGTATGAAGTTAAACTTAGACACTCCTGTTTCTCAGGGAATTTCAGCGCCTCTTCTACCCGGGGGTAGGCGGGAGGGCGGCGGTTGAAAGGCCCTGCGGGGTAGGGGAACTGAGGAAAAGTTTCCTGCCTCGAAAGTCCCAAACCCACCTTTTCTGGGACGGCCGGAGGAAGGGAACCAGTGTTTACCGAGGGACTACTCTGGGGCAGCGGGTGTGCTGGGCGCTTTCTTCGTATTTACACCCCAACCCCGTAACAACTTTATAAGGCGGCACTAATCATCTCCATTTTACAGAAGAGGAAACTGGAGCTCAGGGGTTGACAGGACTGGCTCACGTCACCTAGCTAGGAGGGCGGCACCAGAATTTGAATCCAGGTCGTCGGACAGCGACAACGCCAACCCCCTGGGCAGCACCAGCCGCCGCGTTCTCTTGCCCGCGGGCCAGGGTCCCGGGAGCCCGAGGCCCAGCCGGCCCGAGCCCAGGCCCAGCCCCGGCCTCCCCGGGGGCGTCCTCACCGTGAGAACCAGCTGCCCCGCTGCGCCCGCGTCGCCTAGCTCGGGGCCGCCCCGCTCTGCCCCGCCCGGACCCCGCGGCTGCTCGGCGTCGCCAGTGGCCCCCATGGCTCCCCCAGCCCCCACAACTTCAGCCCGACTCTGCCACCGGCCGGAAAGTAGCCTCGTGACGTCATTGGAGCGCGCCGCGCGCCGACCCGGAAGCGCGCCGCGGCGAGCTGCGGGGTTTCCTTGGGAACCGCAAGGCCGCGTCTCGCTGCGGTCCCGGACGCCTGCCGGCTCTGTGAGCGCGGTGGCCCGGGCTTTGTCTGGGGCGGGGCCGCGCCTCGGGTGCGGACTGTGGGTGTTTGGTACGGGAGCTCTTTTCGCTGAGCCAAGACCGGTGGAGAAGTGCGGGGCAGGAGGAGGAGGGGAGCAGAGCGGCGTTTGCAGTTCAGTCTTTGAAAGTCGTAGAATGGATCTAATGCGGGGACCCGAAACCCAACCCCAAGAGGGGGTCTGGCCCATGCCGCCCAAACACCCACCGGGTCCTTCTAGACCTAGGCCCCAGGGGCTGCCTCTTATGTATGAAAGCATCATAATGAGGGTTGGGTGGACTCCCCAAGCCCCAGGGAGCTGGGCTGCTCTCTCCAGACTGGTGATGATTCCGGGATGGGCAGGGGATGCAGGGGTTTAACAGCTGTGGAGTTCTCCAGAGCTCCCCTTAGTTCTGGCTTAGAGGTAAGATGTTCGTGAATAGAATTGGATCGATTTATGCGTAATAGAGAAAGTTACTTTTACCAGGTCACAATATGGGGTAGTAAAAAGTACGAGTTTTTCATGTAGAAAGATCTGACTTCAAATCCAGGATGATATGGTGATTAAGGACACTGACTATGGAATTGGGCTGCCTGCTTTGGTCTAGCACCACCTAACCTGTGTGATCTACGTTTCTTTCTGTGCCTCAGTTTCCCCATCTGTAGAGCAGGGATAATAGTACCTAATTCATAGGGTTGCAGTGAGGATTAAGTGAGTTAATTCACATAAAGCACTTAAAACTGTGGCACAAGTAAACCTTCAAGCAATGCTATATGTCGTTACTATTATTAAATTCCAATAACCGCCACTTACTGGCTTTATGACCTTGGGTATTCTTTCTTAACCCCTCTGAACTAGTTTTATTACCTCTGCAAGATTATTGTGAGGATTAAAATAAATACTACATATAAAGCACATGTTAAGTCATCAACAAATGTTAATTATATCCATGCTCCAATATCAACCTTAAAACAATAAGGCAACCCTTTGGCACCAAACCGTTTGGCTCTATTAAGGAGATTTTTACTTTAAGCCTTGAATTTCCTCTGCTCTTTAATCTTACTGGGCTAAGCAGTCTCAGTGGATACCATTAAATACCATGTCTGACCAAAGTCATAAGCAGGACAGATAAGTAAAATGAAATAGAGGAAGAGGAGATGAAGAAAGGGTCTAGGCCATTTGAGTCATAGCAACTTCTTTCGGGTTCTGTCAACCAGCCTTCACACAATCAAAAAATGACCTGTATGGGCTAGACAGACCAAGATGTAGGTGCTTGGTGCATCTGTATTAGTTCTGAACAAACTCAATTATGGCTTTACTGTAGTTTCTTTCGTGGTTTCTAAGTCGTCTGCTCCATTCTCTGTTTTCTAGGTTGCTAGGATGAACAGGAGCCGCCCCGCATTTTATTCGCTTTGGTTATTATTAAGTCATGTCTCTGGTCCTTCCCTCTGTCACTTTGGCTGTAGCTGTGTCCTTCCAAAGCCCTTTAGGGCTCCCTTTGATCCTGTGTCCACTGGCCATCCCTCCTTTTGCCCTACTACCGACCAGGTTCCTCCTCATTGTCCACAGGTGTTGTGTATATTCCATTACAGACTTTGAGCACCGTCATCACATGTGCCCTTTGGGAGTGCCAGGAATTTTCCCACACACCAGCAACCGGTCACTTTTCTTCTTGTTAGAGAAGACATCCTTGGGGAATATTGCGAAAGGGAAGACGCTGGGGCTGGGTTTAGGCCAGTCTCCATTCCTGCCTGTCCCTTGGTAGACGAGCAGGGGCAAGCTGTACACCTCCGGCCTGGACTGAGCACTCATTTCAACTCTTGGCACCATCATCATGCTGAGCTGCCTCTTCCTCCTGAAGGCACTTCTTGCTCTTGGGTCCCTGACATCCTGGGTGGCTGCAGGAGAGCTTGGTGAGCTATTATTTGGGATCTCTGGCTGACAGTAACAGAAAGTGACTGAGAAGAAGCATCCCCTGCCTCTTTCTGGAGCAAGAGTCCTTATTTGTGGAGATGGTCATCTCTGTAGGACAGGACTGGATGCATAGATTCTCAGGACAGCCGGGGTAGGTCTTCCTGGCTTTCTTTACCCTCTCTGGACAAGGAGGTAGGCCTTCCAGTCTGGCTTCCTAGAGGTTCTGGCTTTTCCCTAGAGCTCCTTAAATGTGAACAGGATCACCCCAACCTTTCCCTTTCTTTATCCAAAAAGTGGCTGGACATTCCGTAGCGGTGGGCGAGTGTCAGGGGTTGCATGAGGGGAGGGGACAGCGGGGGCAGGGCTATTTTGGATTGGAACGTTGGCAGAGGCTGAACATCCTTGAAGTGCGCTCGGCTTCCAGTCCCCACTTCTTGAGGCTTGGCCAGTCACCCCAACCTCGTGGGCTATCTTTTGCAGTGAAAGCGGGAGAATGCCCTCCTGATAAGCACCCGTGCAGAGAGCTGTGCCAGGGGGATGAGTCGTGTCCTGCCGGGCACAAGTGCTGCAGCACTGGCTGCAGTCGGGTCTGCCGAGGAGGCCTTCCAGAAGGTATGTTGGCTGCAGGGGCACAATCCAGGTGTGCTCTCTGACCTTCCCTCTGGGTTTAGAAAGACCTGGAGAGCCTCCTACCTCCTAGATGGGCTCTGGAAATGGGGCTTGCCTTCAGCATCTCTTACCCCTTTGGGGGTTTCTTCTTTATTATCACGGAGTCCCCAGTTCTTTGTCCTCTATCAGGAAAGAACACACACTGATGATCTCTGCCTTTTATTTGCACTTAGGGCTCTCATGAAGGCTGGGGGACCAAACTGTGAGGGGAAGCTTGTTAGAGGTAGTGATCAAAAAGTAGACCCTGAATTATGCTAAGCGAAATAAGTCAGTCAGAGAAAGACAAGTATCACATGATCTCTCTGATATGAAGAACTTGATAGGCAAGGCAGGAGTTTGGGGGGGTGGGGGAGAGAAATGAAACACGAAGGGATGGGGAGGGAGACAAACCATAAGAGACTCCTAGACTCAAGAAATGAACTACGGGTGGCCGGGGGGGGGGGGCGGGGGGGGGTAGGGATAGGGTGGCTGGGTTGTGGACAATGGGGAGGGTATGTGCTATTAAGTGCTGTGAAATGTGTAAGAAGATTCACAGACATGTACCCTGGGGCAAATAATACATTATATGTTAATAAAAATTAATTAAAATAAAAAAAAAAAAAAAGTAGACCCTGAGCCAAGGAGACTTTTCTTGCTGCAAATAAGCCGGAAGCAGCTCTTTGTAAGTGTTAAGCTTTTAAGCCATGATTTCCTCAGCTGTTAAATGGGGATAATGGTTTGTATCTCTTGGGGTTGTTGTGAGATCAAATGGGAAGTTCCTGGCACAGGTGAACTCAGTAAGTGTGACCTCTTATCATTGCTGTTGTCTTTGCTTTAGCACCAGGGTTGAGAGTCCTTTTTTTTTCTCCTTTTAGGGTTGAGAGTCCTAAAGAAGCTCAGGGCTTCCTTCCTTTGATTTTCCCTTTTGCTACACCTGTGGGTGCCCCTGGGTACTACGATCTCTCTCTGTCTCTCTCTCTCTCTTTCTCTCTCTCTCTCTCTCTCTTTTTTTTTTTTTTAATGTGTGTGGCTGTCTCCCTTTTTCCCTACAGGGAGGAAAGGAGATTGTCCCAGGGCTGTTCGAAAACAATCCTGCTTCCAAAGGTGCATCACTGATGAGACTTGTCCAGGTACAAAGAAATGCTGCACGTTTGGCTGCAACAAACGCTGTGTGGTCCCAGTCTTTAAACCCAAGCCGGGTAAGAAACATTGCCCCCGGAGCCCATGGGCCCTTTGGCCTGGCTGCTCCTTTCCCAAATAACCCCTGCCATACTATTATTGGTTTTTACTTTGAGCAGCAATGATTAAGTGCCTGCCAAATTCTGAGAACTTTAAAAAAAAAAAAAGCCATAGACAAGGTACCCCAGCCAGAATGATCTGTGGCACGTGATCCAGGCAGGCAGTGGAGGCTGTGGAACTTTCTGTTCTCGAGCTTGCCTCCTCCCCTGACCCCTGAGAGGCCTCCAACAAGTATTAGAAATTGACAGTGTGTCTCCTGTGGCTTGCTTCTTCTCATTTCCATGTAGTTTCCACATTTTTATGGTTAATTTTGCTTGTTTGTGTTTCCAAATAGATTTTATTATCATGCTGTTTTGCACTACCCCGCTCCCTGAAAATAAGGAGGCTGCTTTTATTAGAGAGATGTTAGATGTATAAATTAATTTCAGGAGGGCACCTGGGTGGCTCAGTGGGCTAAGTCTCCGCCTTTGGCTCAGGTCATGATCTCAGGGTCCTGGGTTCGAGCCCCACGTCAGGATCCCTGCTCATCAGGGAGTCTGCTTCTCCCTCTCCCTCTGCCCCTTCCCCCGTTCTTACTTGCTCTTTCACTCTTTCTCTCTCAAATTAATAAATAAAATCTTAAAAAAATTAACTTAAGGACAACTGACATCTTTATGTTGAACCTTTATGTCTTCCCATTGTCCAGGTGCATTTGGTGTATTTCAGGGAGTTTTATCGTTTTAAAATACTTCTTGATAAGTTAATGCCCAAGTTTTATTTTTTTCTTCACTGCATTGAATGGGATCGTACATCACACTTTCCATCATGGTTCTTTTTTTTTTTTTTTTTAATTTTTTGTTAACATATAATGTATTATTTGCTTCAGGGGTACAGGTCTGTGAATCTCAGTCTCACACAATTCACAGCGCTCACCTGGAACCATTCTCTCTGAATACATGTGGCAGCTGTTCCAGTAGAAAAGCTTAGATTTTGGTTGTCAGAGAGCTGGGTTCAAGCCTGAAGCTCACCAGTTACGGGCCAGCGGGTCCCTGCTCAAGCGTCTTCTGCTTCCCTGAGCCACAATTCCATTCTCTGTAAAATGGAAAGAATAAGCCTTGGAGGTTGTTACAGAGATTCAAAGTGTGTTAAGTGTTTAGCCCTCCACTGGACATTAGCTTCCTTCCCGTTGCCTGCTAAGGTGGGCTTCCTCAGGAGTGCGGTTGCTCACCAGCCCCTTTTATCAAGAACCAGGATTGCTTTCTCCTCCCCTGACCTCTTCCTCTCGAGACCCTGGCAGTCCGCAGCCTGTGACCACCGCTTTCCTTCCGGCCGAACCTCCCCAGGGAGTGGCCCCTTCCCTGGACGCCGTGGGGCTGTCTGTGTCTGGCCTCGGCAGCTCTCGGGCGCCCTGCCCATTGAGAGGATAGAGGCTTGTCCTCCTTGCCAGGACTCTTGCGGCCCAGTTTTGGAACCAGAGCCTGGGAACCTGTGTCGGGCCGGTCACTCACTGCCAGCCTGTAGGGCCCAGCACAGCCTTCCTGTGTGTGAAGCTGATGGCCGAGTGACAGGGGCTGAGGGAGAGGCTGGCACCCAGGCCAGGCCCTTTGTGAGCGGCTCTGGGCCCTGGCCAGGCCAGACGGGGCCTCCTCTTCCCTTGGAGCCAGGCAGCCTGCAGCAGTGACCTCCCTGCGGGTCTCCCAGCGTGTACTTCCTGGCTGAGTGCGGGTCCCCGTCTGGGGGGAGGCAGAACTGGCTGTGCTCTTAGTAGGTAATGACGTCCCTAGGGCTCCGGTCCCGGTCTGGGCTGCTCAGTGGGACTGGGTACTGCACTCAGCGTCGCAGGAGGCTGTCCGTCCTGGGCTCTGGGCTCCGAACAGTTCCTGCTCTCTCCCTCGGCTCTGACGTGGCCAGAGGTTTACCAGACCCGGGCTGGTTGGCTTGGTAAGGTGGAGGGACAGTCAGGCCGCCCGAGGGCTCGGGGCAGACACTGGGACCTGCCCCCTGAGACGGTTCTGGTCTGAGCCTGATGGGAGCCTTGGCTTCTCTGCTTGCTGCGTGGCCTCTCTGGACCTCACCTTTTTCTCTGTAAAGTGGAGATGAGCGTATTTACCTCAGAGAGTGATAATGTCCTTTGCGCAGCTGGAACAGGGTACCACGGACTGGGTGGCTTATACATAACAGAAATCCATGTCATGTCTTACAATTCTGGGGGCTGAGAAGTCCAAGATTAAGGTGCCGGCATTCTCAGTGTCTGATGAAAGCCAGCTTCCTGGTTCCTAGACTGCCATGTCTTCCCTGGGACCTCACATGGCGGGAGGGGGCGGTGTGGGCATCATCCCCTTAACGGGGGCTCCCCCTCATGACCTCATCACCTCCCAATGCCCCCATCTCCTAAACCCATCACACTGGGGGTCTATGTCATACACTTTGGAAGAAAGGTATTTATTATTTTTAAAAGATTTTATTTGTTTATTTGGCAGAGAGAGAGCGAGAGAGGGAACACAAGCAGAGGGAGAGGGAGAGGGAGAAGCAGGCTCCCCGCTGAGCAGGGAGCCCAATCCCAGCGCCCTGGGATCACGACCCGAGCCAAAGGCTCAATGACTGAGCCCCCCAGGCGTCCCAAGAAATGTATTTAAAAAGCCTTTAGAAAACCGGCCAAATAACGTTCAGCAGCTCGAGCTGTGATGCCCAGCACCTCTGCGTTCAGGTTCCCTCCCCGCCACCCCAGGTCTGACCTGTCTGTGCACCGCCTAACTTCCTCCCTCCCTCACCACGCATTGAGCATGGAGCGTCTGCCTGGCCGGCGTGTATGCGTCCGTGGTGAGCAAGGCTGCCGTGGCTATAAACCCTGGGCACAAACTGTGATGAGGGCTGTGAGGGGACATCAAAGCGAGCTAGAGAGGAGGTGTCCTTTCAGCCTGGAGGATGGGAGGGAGTTGGCCACTGCATGCTGTGAAGGGGGCTGCACGGGCCAGGGCTGGGAGTAGGGAAGAGCTTACTGTTTCAAGGAAGTGAAAGGAGGTCAGTGGGGTTGGAGAAGAGAGAAGGAGAGGGAAGGTGGCTCCACTTAGAGTCCAGATTTCGGGTGAGTCTGCAGGGCTTCTGTCTCAGGTGTGTTCTAAGCACACTGAGAAGCCTTTGAAGGGCTTATAAAAACAGGGAAGAGAGGCCCAGTTTGGTTTTCATTTTACTTTATTTAAAAAAAAATTTTTTTTAAAGGTTTCTTTATTAGGAGACTTAAAAATTCTTTATTTGAGAGAGAGAGAGAGAGCGAGAGAGAGACAGAAGGAGCAGCGGAGGGGCACAAGGAGAGGGAGCAGCAGACTCCCCGCTGAGCAGGGACACCTCCCCCCCCCCCCCCCCACCGAGGGTCCCTGTGAGTGAGTCCCAGCTCTTGTTCTTGGGTAACCCTCGTGGAGTGTAGGGAATCACAACGATGTGGCTTAAAGGACCACATCATTGATCCTGGTGTCAGAGCTGGGAATTTGGGGCCTAATTCTGCCACCATTGGCCTCAGGCCAGTCCCGTCCCTTTGCCGGATGTCTGGCCGGCCGTCTTTGGGCAAAAGGAGGTGTGATGGCTCAAAGGGCCCTTCTTGGCTTAAGAAGTTTTGAGATTTCACTTTTCTACCAGCATCTCTGTCCTTCAGTGGAAGGTTAGAGCTGGGGCAGCAGTAACGCCGATGTCTGAGTATTTCCTGGGTGTTAGCTTTTTATTCCACTTTTTGTGTGTGTGGTAGCTTGGGTCTTGGGATAGGGGCATATTTGCAGGGTGGGGATGACCATTTCCATTCTGACTCTCATTCCCGTTTCTCATCCTGAGTCCTGGTTAGACAACTGTGAGGTGCCTGGGAACCCTGTGGTGTGAGGAACTGGGCTTGCCTAGTTTGGGAGAGCCGAGACAGTGAGAGGCAGAGGGTCTTGTCTGGGCTGATGGTGCTAGCTGTGTTTCCACAAGGTCTCTGGGCATAGGACAAGGACTGATGGATAGAACGTCTAGACAGCCAGATTTCACTTGAGTGTAAAGTGTAAGGATGGGGGGCCTGGGTGGCTCAGGTTGTGGTCTCAGGGTCATGAGATGGACCCCCGCATCAGGCTTTGTGTTCAGCGCAGTCTGCTCGAGATTCTCTCTCTCTCTTTCCCCCTCTGCCCCTCGCTTATGGTCTCTCTCCCTCTCTCTTTAAAATGAATATATAAATAAATCTTAAAAATTGTAAGGATGGCATAGTCTGGCGTGGAGGTTATCAGTTCCAGTGTTTGGGCTGAGCTGAGAGTATTTGGCAGGAATTCACGGGGGATGCAGTGGTGGCCGTGGTGGGCACTGGTCAAAGGGCATGTACTCTGACCCTCAGGGCTTTAGCCTATTCCCCAAGAGTCGTTTCACTGTGTCTACTATCTCACAAAACCCCAAGGAACCTCAAGGAAGCCTAGCCCGGAAGAGAGTAGAGATTTGGTCTCTGTGCCTGGTCCTGGGGGGCGGAGAGTAGCAGAGTGCTCCTGGCATTGGTCGCTTCAGGGCCAAGCTCAGCAAAATGGTAACATCTGGGAAGAGGGCTGCTCCGTATTATCCCATAAGAAGTTATATTTTCCCACCGGAGAGATTTTTTTATGCCCGGCCTTCTCAACTGTGGGATGAAAGGCTTTGTTCTTCGTTAAATAGATTTTCGTGTTTGTCAAGTAGGTGGGGAGGTGTGGGAAGATACATCTGGCAGTTAGCCTGACCAAGTTATCTGGATAAAAAATCAGATTCGATGTGATCTGACAATGGCAGAGAGTCTTTGAAATAGGGGCTGCTCAGGAAAATCCTGTGATGCCGGGTTATTAGACCCTGACTGTTCAGCAGCACATAGCTTCCTTGGAGGCCAACCCTGGCTTTTTTCCATCATGGCGGACTTCCCAGAGGCAGCCATAGGCAGTTGTACTTACATGTCCCAACTCAGAGGCACCGGGCCAGTCCTGCTTTGGTTTTCTACAATGCTTTTAATAGCCTGTCACTTCTTTTCTCCCCTTAAAGGACCTGAAATAAACACTGAGATGAGTCAGTCATGGTGAGTCGGTTTGGTTTGGATGCGGCTTCCTAGGGTGTGCCCGCTCCAGGGGACCTGGCCCGGGGCCCGCGTATTTTAAGGATGGTGTAGCAGAAAGAGTGCTTGCTTGCAAACCAAGAGGCTGAGTTTTGTCCTGCTTTGCCACTGACTCACTCTGTCATTCTGGGCAAACCCCTTCTCTTCTCTGAGCGTCATTATCTTCAGAGGGGCGGTGAAGGGACGCATCCGGATGTGCTCGCAACATATGCAACAAAATTTATATGCAACAAAAATTTAACCAAACAGGGGTTCATTTTTCTCACGTAACAAGAAGCCCTGAAGTAGGGACCAGGCCTGGGGCGGTGGCCCCACGATGCTGACAAGGATGAGGTTCTTATTTTTTTTCCTTCTCCTTTGCATTTCTTGGCTTCGTCCTCATACTCATTGCCTCATGGTTGAAAGAAGACTGCTCTGCCTCCCCGTGTTACGTCTGTCTTTGCGCTGGAAGAAAGAGAAGCCAGGGGGCAGTTTGAAAGGTGCAGTACCTGGATCAGGAATGCAAAAGTTTCCCAAGCTTATGTCTTAGTTTGTGGCCACTCCTAGTTACGCGGTAACTTGGGGAAGCAAAGCATTGCGGCTGGCTGGGCTCACTGCCTCTCCAAACACACTGGTGGTTTGATTAGCAAGTGTTTCAGTTACCCACCGCTGCATAACAAATACTTCCTAAGCTTAGTGGCTCAAAATAACAACAGTTGCCTCTTACCCACGGCTCTTTGGGTTGGCGGGGCTCAGCTGAGCTGCTCTTATGTCTATACAGCAAGGCTAGGTCGCACAGCTGCGTGCAGCTGGGAGCCCAGCAGGGAACTTGAGGGTGGCTGGACCAGGCGGGATGCTGCTCTTCATCCAGCTTCTCTCTCCTTGGGGCATCTCATCATCCTGCAGTTGAGCTCAAGCCTCTTCACGGCATCGCGGCTGGTTTCCAAGGGGCGGGGGGTGTTTTAAGAGGACAACCCCCAACACACAAGAACTTATCAAGCCTTTGCTCGCATCACACTTGCTGGTGTCCTGTTGGTCAAAGCAAGACACACGGTCCAGCCCAGAGACAGTATGGGAGGTGTGGCTCCCTGGGGGCCGTGACCGTGACCGTAGGTGTCTACCATGAGAGGGAGGGAGGGGGAGTGAATACGGGGCTGTTGAAGTCTGTTTGCCACAGTTGGCTAGACCTCAGCAGTGCTTTCCAGACTGTGAGTCTTTTTTTTTTTTTTTTTTTTTAAAGATTTTTTTTATTTTACAGAGAGAGAGAGATCACAAGTAGGCAGAGAGAGAGGGGGAAGCAGGCTCCCCGCCGAGCAGAGAGCCCACTGCGGGGCTCCATCCCAGGACCCCAAGATCATGACCTGAGCTGAAGGCAGAGGCTTTAACCCACTGAGCCACCCAGGCGCCCCTGGACTTGGAGTCTTGAGATCACTTTAGTAGTTGATGACCAGCATTAAAAAAAAAAAAAGAAAAAGAAAAAAAAGAAATAGACTGTAAAGTACATACGTATATGCACATAAACACATATTTTAAGCATGCATATGGATTAACATACACAATGAAATATATAATTTTGCACTCAAGAATCACATTGAAAACAACCGGAAACCCTGGGCCTGAACACCTCTGGGCCCCATGCTCTGATTCTGTGGCAGAGTCTGGTGGCGAATGTCCTGCTGACCCCCTTCCGTGCGAGGAGCTGTGTGACAGGGACGAGTCCTGTCCCCAGGGGCATAAGTGCTGCAGCACCGGCTGTGGCCACTCTTGCCGTGGAGACATTCAGGGAGGTATGTTGGACCCTTGGGGAAGGGATCCGTGAGTTTCGGGGGGGGGGGCGTTGGGGAGGGAGCCGTCTGTGGCCTTCTGGTCTCTCCTTTC
>CM053610.1:11333400-11352852 GCA_028646535.1 Procyon lotor
CGGGAAAGCGGACTTGTCCCGAGCCAGTTTCTTTGTCTGTAAGGTGAGGGAGTTGCCCAAGGTCATGGTATTCTGCCCAGATTCTTAGCAACAAATCCGCAACAGATAAAAGCATTTCTGATCTGATTTGTTTCACCATACATATTTTTAAACAAATCCACATTTTGGAATGCTCTTTTTGCATCAGGCGCTGTAGAATTCCACTTCAGAATCATTGGCTCAGATTTTTTTTTTAGACAATGTGTAGATTCCCAGGCAGCATTCAAGGTTCTGAAGACAGATTCTTGTCCTTGTGTAGCTTGTCAGGGAAGGTAGACAGATCAGGAATTGTAATGAATTCTGATGAGAGGAACACAAAGCAGGGCACCAGACCTTGTCTGGGGTGGCAGAGGAGGCCTTCCTGAGGAAGGGACACTTGGGGAGGCCCAGCCATGGGGGAGGGAGTGGGGAGCTCCTTGGCACTCCACGCAGCCCCACCCACAGAGGTATCAAACCGAGGGACCTCCAGGGAACTCTGTGGGATACCCTTTGAAAACTGCTGGTCCAGATGCTGTCTTGGGGCCCCACTGATTCTCAGAGGCTCTAACTCCCAGGTTTCCCAGGCAGATCTTTGGTTAACATCTGGTTACAGTCAGGGATGGATTCGTCTGGAGCCTCCGAGTCTCGGTTCTGTCCGGTAACTTGGAGTCAGTGGCGCCCACAGTCCTGTCTCTATCTGTGCCTGTTGATCCCGCAGGACGGGGTGGCAACTGCCCACACATTCTGGTGGGCCTGTGCATTGTCAGCTGCGTGATGGATGAGAACTGCCAGGCCGGGGAAAAGTGCTGCAAGTCAGGCTGTGGCCGCTTCTGTGTCCCACCCCTTCTGCCTCCGGAACTGGCCACAAACCCCAACTGGACCCTCAGCGCTGATTCTGCCTTAGGTGAGTCACGACCAGCATCACTGATAAGAGCGCACTGGACTGCTGTGTGTGGAGAGCACTGGCTGAGCTGCAGGCTAGGGGACTTCGGAGGATCAAGACAAAGTTCTTGCCCCAGAGCGTCGAGTGGGAGAAGAAGATCCAATGGCCCAGATGAGAACCCTTTAGACAGAGGGCACGGGCTTCTAGGCTCTCAGAGTGGGCGTGGCTCCTTGGGAAGGTCGTTCTGCCCAAAGTGGGATTGGATCTGGGCCCTAAAGGCTAGGCAGGATGTGACAAAGGAAGGCACAGAGAAGTTGTTAACAAAGGCACAAAGGATGGAATGTGTGGAAACTATTCGGGGGAGCCCGGCCAGGGTGGGGCGAGAGTGGGCTGTTTTGGTTCCAAGAGATACGAAGTTGACACCTGACTGAGCAGAGTCTTCACTGCCAGTTTGGATTGGATTTTCTGGGACACAGGGCGCCATTCAAGGCTCGGGGAGCAATGCGTGCCGAACTTCTCTAGGGTGGGGGAGCTGGAACCGGGAGGGCACAAGCGTGACCTGCTGCTGCTTCTTTTTGCAGAGACCCTGGTGCCTTAGCTGTCCTGATTGGTCCTGAGCTGCTTTGGTGATGACAGGGGGGGCCTTGTCCTGGCTGCCAGGAGAGGGTGATGTCCCGGGGCTGTGGACCCCCGGGGGCTCTTGTTGCCCTCTCTGCCCTGCTTCTGTTCCTGCTGCTGCCCTGAGCACGGGAAACAGAGTCGCGGGTTTGGGCAATGGTGTGCGGTGCTGCTTTTCCCCAATAAAGACTGTGCTGACCTTCTTGTCCGTGCTGTTGGAGGGCCAGGACGCGGGGAGAGAGCTGGGGGGTCCGAGCGTGGCTGCAGGATTACGGGACTTAAGGCCAGCCATCCTCTAGGAGAACACTGAAAGTGGGCGCTGCTCTGGTGGCCAGGGCAGAGGTCGGGGGGTGGGTGGGAGTCAGTCTTGGCTGACTTGGCGCAGATGTCTCTCTCTCAGGCCTCAGGAGTCGGATCATCAGGCCTCTTCTTGGGGCTGCTGACCCAAGATCAGAGAATGTGAGTTGGGGATGGAATTGGGGTGGGCAACTGTTTACTGTAGTTTCTTGGATGTTCCCACCTTGGATCTCCTTGTCTGGGGGCCGGCCCTTGGATCCAAGACAGGCAGTTTGTCCCCTCGAGGTCACTTTGCCGTAGGGAGGGGTTGTCTTCGGGTTCTCAGAACATAAAAAATTAAAAAAAATTAAAAATGCGTACAAAATGGATCACAGTCTATATCCTGGAGGACTTTATGTCATCACATTATTCTTGTAATGGGACACCATGAAAATAGCTGATTTAACTAATCTTCTCTTGGTGAGCATTAATCCTTGTACATATAAATGTTGGCCTACTTTTGCAGGTGCATCTGGGGAAATTCTTTGTAGTAGAATTCTAGTTTCCCCAATAGAGCCTGACCCCCTCCAAAAGGCCCTCAGTCAGTGTTTGTTGAGTGAATGAAAGAATGGATATAATTCCCAAGTCTGTCTGCTGGGAATTTGTTGAGCTTTGAGTATTAGAAAATACTTGAGAGGACCCAACTAACAGTGGCTTGGTCAATAAAGACATTTAATTTTCTCACATCAGAGTCAGGAGAGAGGCATCTACAGCACTAATGAGCAGACTCATCCCTCTTCCTTCCCCTCCGACCTCTGCGTGCTGGCTTTTGTCCTCGTGATGGTCCCCTCTCGGGTGTGGGGTGGTTGCTGCAGCTCCGGACATCACAGCAGGAAGGTCTGTGGAGAGGGTATTGATGAAAGGAGCTTCACCTCAAATGGTCTCTCCTCTTAATGATGGAGACCATCTTCCCTGGAACCCGACCCCTCCCCACATTTCCCTCGTCCTCTCATTGGCTGGAAAAGCAAATGACTGCAAACGGGAAGGGGAAAATGTGTCTTAGATGAAACGTGCTTCATCCTTGAGTCTGAGGGAGGGGCCCACCTGAATTTAAAAATTGAGATTCTCTTAGCAAGGAAGGAGAGCATGATTTTCGGGGAGGGAAGCAATGAACCATGTGTCATACTAGATCAGAGGACATATGCATTCAAAATTTGGACAGAAATTGCTAAGTAGGCAGTACTTTTATAACAAGAAAGAATATTAGTGCTCACCTTGAATATTGCAAAGATGTTTTTTGTAATTCCCGACTCTAATGGGAAAAGACAAGTTAAACTTAAAAAAAAACCTCCCAGGGCACCTGGGTGGTAGCGCAGTTAGTTAAGTGTCTCTTTCTTGATTTCGGCTCAAGTTGTGATCTTAGGGTCATGAGATGGAGCCCTGTGTCCGGCTCTGAGTCTGCTCAAGACTCTCTCTCTCTCTCCCTATGCCCTTCCCCCAATAAATAAATAAAAATCTTTAAAATAAAAAAAAAAACAAAACATTTCCATCACTACTGTCTTTTTGTGTACTCTTTCCCTCTGTTTTCACACTGGCCTGTGAAATTCTGGTTTCTACTGGTTCGGAATGCTCATCTCTTTGAGAAGACATGTCTGTGTTTGATCTGAGGAGTGGCTGATGTGAGCCTCGCAGTGGCCGTCCTAGGGACACTCAGGGCCCCAGGCTCATGGTGCAGGGAACTAGGAGAACGCCCCCCACCCCCAGTGTAATATGCTGCTCAACATTTTGGTAGGTTCTTTGTCTATTGTTTTGCTTATCGTGTTATTGTTCATTAAAAAAAATCAAGATAATACATGGACACCATCTAAAAAATCAATATGGAGAAGCCTTCAGTGAAAACAGTAGTCCTGGGATCTTAAAATACTGTAGAGTGATTTTCTCCTGGGGATGAGGGTGAGACTGGAAAGAAAGGTGTGAGCTCCAGGGCAGCTCAGGCTGAGCACCAGGAGAGATGTCCCTTCCAGATCTTTCCTGCTCATCTGGGGCAGCCCACCCTGTCCACATGGGAACAATGACATGGGGCAGGGGGAGGGGAGAGAATGAGAAGGAGAAAGAATGACCCAAAGCAGCTGAATTTGACATTGGATTGTGTTGGAGTTAGAGGTCAAAGGTTAAGATGAGGCCAAATTCTGTGTCTCTCCCCTCCCCCTCCTCCCCCCTCCCCCAGTGGGGGCCTTTCTAGGCCTCTTTTCCTACTGTTGCACCCTAAACCAAAGAAGGCATCAGAACTTTTCCTTCCTCAGTTTTAAGGCCATCTCAGCCTCAGGCCTGGGGGAGCAGATCTCAGTGGGCCCTGCTCCAACAGATGCCCTAACCTTGCACCCTGAAATTAGCTCTGACCAGACTGAAGAACCACACCCACGCCCCTTCCCATCCTTAGCTTCCTGCTGACTCACCTTGGGGGTGAAATCTGAAACCAGCTCCCAATACACAGAAGGGATGGTGAGAGGGAGGAAAGAGATCACTCCCCATCAGCAGGTGGCAGGTGTAATAAACAAGGGAACTTACACACAAAGCTTGTCTTGGGCTCTGGAAGCCAGGAGATCTCAGCGCCTGACCACCAGACCCTTAACAGTTCACAGAGAGACCTTTACAGGGCTCAGTCACACGCACTGGCCAGAGGGTCTCAACAACAGCTCGATCCTCCAAGGCTACATCCTTGAAAATGGCTCCCACTGAGGGAACGGTGAGTGGCAGAACATTCCAAGGAGAGGGAGGGGAGGGGAAGGAACCCCCGATTGCCCAGGGCCAGGTCAAGCAGCAGTCATGCCCTCTCCATGACCTCCTCCAACCCTTCTGCACAGTGAGCAGGAATTTCCGGGGCTCTTACTAGTCAGACTTACTAGTCCTCACGTGTGAGTCCTCTAAGACCTGTTCTTTGGCCAAAGTCAGTGGGTTTTGAGTTCCTCATTTCTCCTTGGTTTCCTTGACCATCAGGTGGTGGAGACATCATGGACTCTGCCTCCTCTCCCTGCTGCCTCTTCCTTTTCCTACCCAAGTTAAGCCCTCTTTTCAAGGGGGTTGGTGCCTAGAAGGCCAGCTTCCTATAGATTCACAAGCACTGGAAAAGAATGAAGAAGCCCCCAAAGAGTTAAGAGCTAACACTTACTGAGCACAGACTACATCCCAGTGCTGGGCTAAGAACTGGGCATGCACAGCAGCCCTGGGAAGTCCTGTGTCTTTCACACGAGGAAACAATGTTTAAATAACCCGCCCAAGGGTCTCAGGGTGAGTGGAGGGACTAGTTTGAACTTTGGTCTGTATGGTTCAACAGTTTTGGTATTCTACTTTCTCTCACTATAAAATGGAGCAGACAAGTGGTTTGGGATCACCTGTGATATTTTTGGAAGTAAGGAAGGGGGACAGGCGGGGGAAACTCTGAGTTCCAGTTCAGACTGGCTGCATGAGCTGGGGCGGGGCGGGCTGCTTCTCCCTCTCTAGGGAGAGAGAGAGAGGAAGGGAGAGAGAGAGGGAGATATAGGGAGAGACAGGGAGAAAGAGAGAGGGAGCGATAGAGATGGAGAAGAAGAGAGGAAGAGGAAGTGAGGGAGAGGGACAGGGAGGGAAGGAGAAAAAGAAAGAGAAGAGGACAGAGAGACAAACATAAGTTCCCTGAGTTACAGTCCCTTCCAGCCCTGGGACTCTGTCCGCAGAGCCGGTCCCACGTGGGAGGAGCTTGGCCCTGGATATCTGTGACCTATTCATACTCCTTTCATGCTTTCTCATTCATATTCTGGTCGCTGTGCCATCCTGGTCTTACATACCGGCCATCAAATAGGAGCTCTTGAATTGTTTTCTTCCAAGAGCCACCTGGGTCCCCGCTCCAGCGTGAACCGGGACTCCGTGCAAGCAGCGCAGGGAAATGAAATGCAGTTTGTGAGGGTGGGGACAGAGCCCAGACCCTGAAGATGCGGTGCGGGTATTCAGCGAGGGCTCAAGGCCTGTTTAGAGCGGCGGGGAGCTCAGATGCTGGGCTCAGCTTGTGGGAACAATGGGCGGGGAGTTTTGAGTGGAAAGAATTCTTGGCTGGGTGCCTTTACTCTCAGAGCCACCAGAGGGCAGCAGAGATCTAAGTCTTAGACCACTTCCTCCGCCAGAGAAATGAAAGGATGATATTCTAGAGGCCTAGTTAAGGGAAAAGTTCAGTATTGTCTGAGTTCCTCCCAGCTTTTTCCAGTCCCTCTGAGAAAAGTTACACAGCCGGCTCTACACTCCAGATCCCTACTGAACTGCACGTAATCAATTATAAGACCTAGCTTTATGCTCTCCGTTTTCACGTTCCGTTTCTGCCTTGGCCACCAGGGAGCCGAGAGCTTGGGTTTTGCAGCGAGGCCTGGGTTTGAATCTGGACTCTTCTACGGCATAGTAGCTCTGGGCAAAATGAGCGAGGACAATCCCATTATCACATTACCCATCTTGCAGGATTGCTGAGTGGGGAAAAAAAAAAAAATATATATATATATATATATATATACACACTGCACTAAACACAGAGCCTGACACAAAGGCACATTCAGTGATGGTTATTCACATTTTCCTGAAAAAATGAATCTCTTCGTGATAACCCTCTCTCATTATTCTCTTGGCTCTCTTTTACTTTTGGTATAATGATTTTCAGTTTCCTGTCATCTGCTTTTTGGTGTTTTCGTTCCTCCAATCCTCTTTGGCAGATGGCGTGGTATACGTACAGGGAGGGTTAGCATCCCTGGAATGCTTGGGCAGAGAGAAGCTTCTAGAGCAGGGCTCTCCAAGAGAAATACAAGGCAAGCTACCTATGTCATCTCAAGTTTTCTAGTGGCCAAATTAAAACAATTAAAGAAGTTTGGTGGCTCCTCAAAAAGTTGGACATGGAATTTCCACATGACCCAGGGAGTCCGCTGTCAGGTGTATAACTAAATGAATGGAAAACAGGTGTTCAAATCAAAACTTGTACCCCCACAAGACATCATAGGATGGAGAGAGAGAATTCCCTAAAAGGGAAATAAGCTGCTACTAGGAATGGGAAAGGGATGAATGCAACTCAACGGTAAATCTTTAGGGCCACATAGACTTCCGTGAAGAGTTTTACATTTTACAATACATTATATGTTATTTAGTTGAATTTAAATAAAGATAAGTAAAAAAAAGACTTCCACATTTTATTGGTGGAAGTCAGCTAGAGTAGGAGAAATCTTCATTCTAAGAAGTTACTCAGGTAGATTTCCTTTCCTGATAGCTTCCTGATTTTTCATAGGCTCATACTTACGAAATGAGCATACAAATCACCAAGGGGTCTTGCTAGAATGCAAATTATAATTCAGCAATTCTCTGATGGGCCCAGGATTCTGCATTTCTTTTTCTTTTCTAAATGATTTTACTTATTTATTTGACAGAGAGAGAGATCACAAGTAGGCAGAGAGGCAGGCAGAGAGAGAGGGGGAAGCAGGCTCCCTGCTGAGCAGAGAGCCCGATGCGGGGCTCGATCCCGGGACCCTGAGATCATGAACTGAGCTGCAGGCAGAGGCTTTAACCCACTGAGCCACCCAGGTGCCCCAAATGTAAAATCTTAAAAAGACAAGTTGAGACAAAAGCACAATGTAGGAGACAGTAATAATATGAAACAGACACAGGAGACCTGGATATTAGGTTAAAATTTCAACCACAGACACTGAGTGTCTTGGATCAAGGGCCTAAGAAGCAGAAATGGTGCTTGAGGTTAATTCTGGCAATAGGAGATAGAACCAATGAGGTTTGGGACTGGCTAGATCATGAATGGATCTGATGAAGAGAACCTGGCAGGATGGAACTGGTGTCAGGGTGCTGGATATGAAATTCCATATGGGGCGCCTGGGTGGCTCAGTGGGTTAAAGCCTCTGCCTTCAGCTCAGGTCATGATCTCAGGGTCCTGGGATCGAGCCCCGCATTGGGCTCTCTGCTCAGCGGGGAGCCTGCTTCCCCCTCCCTCTGCCTGCCTCCCTGCCTACCTGCGATCTCTCTCTCTCTCTCTGTCAATAAATAAATAGAATCTTTGAAATTCCATGTGGGGAAGGTGATCCACCAGACCCAGTGAAGACTTGGCCGAGGAAGAAGTTGGAGGTTTTCTCCTAATCTGTTTATTCCCCTGCAGGAGATGGAAGGAGATGGTTAGATGGGAGAAGAGATCAGAGTCCTCGTGATGATCCTTTGTAATGATTGCCCTTTCTGTCCGTCTTCTCCCAGGTCCTGCTCTCCACCCAGATGGGAGGGCCGAATGCACTATCTTTTTTTAAAAACTTAAAAAAAAAAAATTAAATTCAATTTAGTTAACATAGTGTATTATCAGTTTCAGAGGTAGAATTTAGTGATTCATCGGTTGCGTGTAACACCCAGTGCTCTTTCCATCACGTGCCCTCCTTAATGCCCATCGCCCAGTTACCGCATCCCCCACCCATCTCCCCTCCAGCAACCCTCAGTTTGTTTCCTAGAGTTAAGAGTCTCTTAAGGTTTGCCTTCCTCTCTGTTTTTATCTTACTTTATTTTTCCTTCCTTTCCCCTCTGTTCATCTGTTTTGTTTCTTAAATTCCACATTGAAGTGAAATCATACAGTATTTGTCTTTGACTAATTTCACTTAGCATAATACACTTTAGTTCCATTCACATCATTCCAATGGTGAGATTTTTTTTGATGGTTGAATAATATTCCATTGTATATATACACCACATCTTCTTTGTCAATTCATCTGGGCTCTTTTCATATTTTGGCTACTCTGGACATTGCTGCTATAAACATCAGGGTGCATATACCCCTTTGAATCACTGTTTGTATCCTTTGGATAAATACCTAGTAGTGCCGTTGCTGGGTCCTAGAGTAGTTCTATTTTTTTTTTTTTTAAAGATTATTTATTTATTTATTTGACAGAGAGAGAGATCACACGTAGGCAGAGAGGCAGGCAGAGAAAGAGAGGGGGAAGCAGGCTCCCCGCTGAGCAGAGAGCCCAATGCGGGGCTCAATCCCAGGACCCTGAGATCATACCACAATCTCATTGTGGTTTTGATTTGTATTTCCCTAATGCTGAATGATGTTGAGCATTTTATCATGTGTCTGTTGGCCATTTGTACATCGTCTTTTGAGAAATGTTTGCTCATTTCTTCTGTCCATTGCTTGAGTGGATTTTTTTGTTTGTTGGGTGTTGAGTTTGATAAGTTCTTTTTTTTTTATTATGTTCAATTAGCCAACATGTAGTACATCCTTAGTTTTTGCTGTAGCGCTCCAAGATTCATTAGTTGCGTATAACACCCAGTTCTTTACAGATTTTGGATACTAGCCCTTTATCGGATAAGACATTGTGACTATCTTTTCCCATTCCGTAGGTTACCTTTTGGTTTTGTTGACTCTCTCCTATGCTGTGCAAAAGCTTTTTCTCCTGATGAAGTCCTAATAGTTCATTTTTGCTTTTATCTCTCTTGCCTTTGGAGACATTTCTAACAAGAAGTTGCTATGGCTGAGGTCAAAGAGGTTGCTGCCTGTGTTGTCTTCTAAGATTTTGATGGCTTCCTATCTCACAGTTAGGTCTTTCATCCATTTTGAGTTTATTTTTGTGTATGATGTAGGAAAATGATCTAGTTTCATTCTTCTGCATGTGGCTGTCCAATTACCCTAACACCATTTGTTGAAGAAACTGTCTTTTTTCCACTTCCAGGATATTCTTTCCTGCTTTGTCAAAGATTAGTTGACCATACAGTTGAAGGTCCATTTCTGGGCTCTCTCTTGTGTTCTATTGATCTATGTGTCTGTTTTTGTGCCAGTACCATACTGTCTTGATGATTACAGTTTTGTAATATAACTTGAAGGTTGGAATCTTGATGCCTCCAGCTTTGGTTTTCTTTTTCATTAATTTGGCTATTCAGGGTCTTTTCTGGTTCCATGAAAATTTTAGAACTGTTTGTTCCAGCTCTGTGAAAAATGCTGGTGGTATTTGTGTGGGGATTGCATTGAATGGGTAGATTGCTTTGGGTAGCATAGACATTTTTTTTTAAAAAGACTTTATTTATTTATTTGTCAGAGAGAGAGAGAGAGCACAAGCAGGCAGCAGAGAGGCAGGCAGAGGCAGAGAGAGAAGCAGTCTCCCCGCTGAGCAAGGAACCCGATAGGAAACTCAATCCCAGGACCCTGGGATCATGACCTGAGCCAAAGGCAGCTGCTTAACCAACTGAGCCACCCAGGCGTCCCAGCATAGACATTTTAATAATATTCATTCTTCTAATCCATGAGCATGAAATGTTTTCAATTTCTTTGGATTGGAGTACAGATCCTTTACCTCTTTGGTTAGGTTTATTCCTAGGTATCTAATGGTTTTTGGTGCAATTTTAAGTGGGATCAATTCTTTGACTTTTCTTTCTTCTGCTTCATTGTTAGTGTATAGAAATGCAGCAGACTTCTGAGTATTGATTCTATATTCTGCAACTCTGCTGAATTTCTGTATCAGTTCTAGGAATTTTTTGGTGGAGTCTTTTGGGTTTTCTACATAGAGTATCATGTCATCTGCAAAGAGTGAGAGTTTGAATTCATCCAATTTGGATGCTTTTTCTTTCTTTTTGTTGTCCAATTGTTGAGGCTAGGACTTCCAGTACTATGTTGAACAACAGTGGTGAGAGTGGACATACCTGTCATGTTCCTGACCTTAGGGGAAAAGCTCGCTGTGGATCTTTCATATATGTTTTTTTTTTTTTTTCCATATATGGCTTTTATGATAGTGAAGTATGTTCCCTCTATCCCTACATTGTGGAGGGTTTTTATCAGGAAAGGCTGCTGAATTTTTCAAATGCATCTATCGAGAGGATCCTATGGTTCTTGTCCTTTCTTTTATTAATGTGGAATATCACATTGATTGATTTGTGGGTGTTGAACCACCTCTGCAGCCCAAGAATAAGTCCCATTTGGTCCTGATGAATAATCCTCTTAATGTACTCTTGGATCCCATTAGCTAGTATCTTGGTGAGAATTTTTGCATCCATGTTCATCAAGGATATTGGTCTGGAATTCTCCTTTTTGGGGGGATCTTTGTTTTTTGGGGGATCAAGGTAATGCTGGCCTCATAGAATGAGTTTGGAGATTTTCCTTCTATCTCTTTTTTTTTGGAGCAGTTTCAGAAGAAAAGGTATTAATTCTTCTTTAAATGTTTGGTAGAGATCCCCTGGGAAGCCGTCTGGCCCTGGACTCTTGTTTGTTGGGAGATTTTTGGTTACTGATTCAGTTTCTTTGCTGGTTATGAGTCTGTTCAGGTTTTCTATTTCTTCCTGTTTCAGTTTTGGTAGTTTATATGTTTCTAGGAATTTATCTGTTTCTTCCAGATTGCCTAATTTGTTGGCATATAATTGCTTATAATACTTTCATGATTATTTGTATTTCTTTAGTGTTGGTTGTGATCTCTCCTCTTTCATTCATGATTTATTTATTTGGGTCTTTTCTCTTTTCTTTTTGATAAGTCTGGACAGGTGTTTATCAATCTTGTTAATTCTTTCAAAGAACAAGCTCCTAGTTTTGTTGATATGTTTCATTGTTTTTTTGATTCCTATATCATTGATTTCTGCTCTAATTTTTATTATTTATCTTCTCCTGATGGATTTAAGTCTTTATTTGCTGTTCTTTTCCCAGCTCTTTTAGGTGTAAGATTGGGTTGTGTATTTGATACTTTTCTTGCTTCTTGAGGAAGGCCAGTATTGCTATATACTTCCCTCTTAGGACCGCCTTTGCTGCATTCTAAAGGTTTGAACTGTTGTGTTTTTATTTCCATTTGTTTCCATGTATTTTTTTTTTTAAGATTTTATTTATTTATTTGACAGAGAGAGAGAGATCACAAGTAGGCAGAGAGGCAGGCAGAGAGAGAGGGGGAAGCAGGCTCCCTGCTGAGCAGAGAGCCCAATGCGGGGCTCAATCCCAGGACCCTGAGATCATGACCTGAGCCGAAGGCAGAGGCTTTAACCCACTGAGCCACCCAGGTGCCCCTGTTTCCATGTATTTTTAAGATTCTTCCTTAATTTCCTTGATGTCTGGGTGGCTTAGTCGATTAAGTGTCTGCCTTCAGTTCTGGTCATGATCCTGGGGTCCTGGGATTGATTCCCAAATCAGGCTCCTTCCTCCATGAGGAGCCTGCTTCTCCCCCTCCCTCTGCCTGCATCTCTCCCTGACTGTGCTTACTCTCTTTCCCTGACAAATAAACAAATAAAATCTTAAAAAAAATTCTTTAATTTCTTGATTGACCCATTCATTCTTTAGTAGGATATTCTTTAACCTCATGTATTTGTGGTCTTTCCAAATTTTTCTTGTGGTTAACTTCAAGCTTCATAGAATTGTGGTCCGAAATATGCATGGTATGATCTCAATCTTTTTGTATTTGTTGAGGCCTGATATGACCCACTATGTGATCTATTCTGGAGAATATTCCAGATGCATTCAAAAAGAATATGGGATGAAATGCTATGAATATGCCTGTTAAGTGCATCTGGTCCAGTGTGTCATTGAAAGGCATTGTTTCCTTCTTGATTTTCTGCTTAGATGATCTGTTGATTGCTGTGAGTGGGGTGCTAAAGTCTGCTACTATTATTGTATTATTATCAATGAGTTTCTTTCTGTTTGTTATTAATTCATTCATATATTTGGCTGGTCCCAAGTTAGGAGCATAAATTTTTACAATTTTTAGATCTTCTTGTTGGATAGGCTCCTTTATTATGATCTAGTGTCCTTCTTCATCTCTTATGACAGTCATTGGTTTAAAATGTAGTTTGTTTGAAATAAGTATGGCTACTCTGGCCTTCTTTGGATGTCTGTTAGCATGATAAATTGTTCTCCAACCCCTCACTTTCAATTTGGAGGTGTCATTGGGTCCAAAATGACTCTCTTGTAAGCAGCATATCAATTAGTCTTTTTTTTTCTTCTATTCATTCTGATACTCTGTGTCTTTCAATTGGAGCATTTAGTCCATTTATATTCAGGGTAATTATTGAAAGATATGAATTTAATGTCATTGAATTACCTATAAAGTTGCTGTTTCTGTAGATTGTCTCTGTTCTTTTCTGATCTTTGTTATTTTTGGTCTCTCTTTCCACAGAAGGGATCCCCTTTAATATATATTTTTTAAAGATTTTATTTATTTAATTGTCAGAGAGAGAGAGAAAGAGAGAGAGAGTACAAGCAGGCAGAGTGGCAGGCAGAAGCAGAAGGAGAAGCAGGCTCCCTGCTGAGCAAGGAGCCCAATGTGGGACTCGATCCCAGGACCTGGATTTATGACCTGAGCCAGCTGCTAGGGCAGCTGCTTAACCAACTGAGCCACCCAGGCATCCCTCCTTTAGTATTTCTTGCAGGGCTGATTTAGTATTTTACAAATTCCTTTAGTTTTTGTTTGTCTTTTAAAACTCTTTATCTTGCCTTCTATTCTGAATGACAGCATTACTGGATAAAGTATTCTTGGCTTCATAGTTTTCCCATTGAGCATGTTGAATATATCCTGCCAGTCCTTTCTGGCCTGTCCAGTCTCTGTGGACAGGTCTGCTGCGAGCCTTATGTATCTACACTTGCAGGTTAAGAACCTCTTTTCCAGAGCTGCTTTCAGGATTTTCTCTTTATCTTTGTAATTTGTGAGTTTCACTATAATATATTGAGGTATTGACCTATTTTTATTGATTTTGAGGGGAGTTCTCTGTGCTTCTTGGAATTGAATGTCTGTTTCCTTGTCCTTATTAAGGAAGTTATAATTTGTTCAAATAAACTTTCTGCCCTTTCCCCAGCTCTTCATCTTCTGGGACTCTTACAATATGCATCTTATTTCTCTTTATGGAATTGCTGAGTTCCCTAGGTCTACCTCTGTGGTCTCATAGTTTTCTTTCTTTCTTTTAAGTTTCCTTATTCTCCATGATTTTATCTTCTGTATCACAGATTTGCTCTTCTTCATGCATCCTCCTTTTTATGGCACCACTTGGGACTGCATCTGGGTAAGAGCATTTTTAAATTTTGGCCTGACTAGATTTTAGTTCTTTTATCTCTACAGTAAGGGAGTCTCTGTTGCTTTCTATGTTTTTTGAAGCTCAGCTAGTATCTTTATAATCATTGTTTTAAATTCTAGTCCAGGCATCTTACTTACATCCATATTGATTGAATCTCTGGCAGTTGAGTACTACCTTCTCTTCTTTCTTTAGGGGTGAATTTTTCTGTCTCATCATTTTGTCCAGAAAAGAAAAGAACAAAAAAGAAAAATGCAACAAAAACAACAATGATGATGACAACAACAACAACAACAACAAAAGAAAAAACTCTAGATCCCGGGTGTGTTTTGGTCTGCTTGTTAAAAGAAACTAGATCTCAAAATAAGAAAGAAAGAAAAAAATACATATATATGAAAGAAAAACATATATATATTTATTTATTTTTTAAAAAGATTTTGTTTATTTGACAGAGAGAGATCACAAGTAGGCAGAGAGGCAGGCAGAGAGAGAGGGGGAAGCAGGTCCCCGCTGAGCAGAGAGCCTGATGCGGGGCTCGATCCCAGGACCCTGAGATCATTACCTGAGCCGAAGGCAGAGGCTTTAACCCACTAAGCCACCCAGGTGCCCCCATATATATTTATATATCAATTATTTTATTATATATAAAACAAAAAATACATATATGTATATATACATATATAAAATTATTTTATTATATATAAAATAAAATGCAATTAATGGAAACAAAAAATTAAAAAGTATATGTAAAAATAAAATTGAAAAAATTGAAAAAATAAGAAAATAACTGAAAAAATAATACTAAAAGACTAAAGAATAAAAATACAAAGAATGCTATATACTGTTTTCCCTGAGAGCTAGTTTTGCAGCCCTCTATGATCAGTAAACTTAGTGCCAGCCATTTGTGCTGGTCTTCTGGGGGAAGGGCTTGCTGTGCTGATTCTGGGGCGGACTTGCCCTAGTGGAAATGCACCTCCAGTGTTCAGGGAGGCAGGGCTCCGTGTAAAGGGCTCCAGACTCCACTAGGTGGCGGTGTTCTGCTCTCTGAAGGGTTTCCTCTCTGATGGGCGGGGATGAATATGGCCCCGCCTACTCTCTAGCCCCACCCCTGAAAATGTGAACCCATACTCTTTAGTGAGCCCTCACAGAAAAGCAATCAACTACTCTTGTCTCCCCAGTTTCTGTCAGAACTCTGTGTTAGCCCTGCCTGTGACTGAGCATTTTTTATCTCAATCATGCATCTGAGTTTCAAAACCCCAAAAATTATGGTTTTCCTTGGCTCCAACCCTTGCTCTTCCTCTAGGGATGGTGGGTTTGGGGGAGAGGGTCTCACCACGCTTCTGCCTTCTGCTGGACCCCCAAGAAAGTGATTGTAAGACTGTGCAGTGGTTCGCAGTTTATGGCAACATAGAGCAGAAGGCTGGCTCCTAGACTCGCTGTTCTCAGTAGGCTTCCCCGCTCCTATGCCTGGGAAGTCTGCTTGTGACCCTACGGATCCTGAGACCCTGCTATCCCTTCTGGGAGTCCCCCTCGCTTTTTGCTACAGGAGCACCTTTAATCCAGGCACATCCTCCACTGTAGCAGACTTCTAAAAGTGATTTTACAAGCACTGAGGATCTCCTGAACGACGGGCAAACTTGTTCCACATTCCAAGATCTGGAAATTCCTTCTCTTTGGGGGCTCTTCGAAAGAGAAACCAAATCATTCTTAAACTACTTTTAAATCTCTGTCATATATAGTGGAACTTTTCCCTTTGAGTTTCTCTAGTGATCAGATATGACCTTGGGAAGAGACCAGACTCAGGACTGTAATCTTTTCATTCTGTCCTTGGTGTGTACCCCAGGACCTTGTTTTATGTTGTTTTCTATGTCCCCCTTTTACCAGAGATCATCCCCTCAAAATATCTCACTTGAATTTAATGTGAAACTCTTGTGGGTTTCTTGTAGATTGATGTTCTGCATTACTCCTTGGGTATGTAGTTCTCTAGAGGTCTGCAAGTGTATGGCGCTGTGCCATTTTACTGATGTTTATGGACACTTGTGAATATCTTCCTTCAGCACCATAGATAGCACACACAAACGTTCCTCTTAGAGGTAAATTTAGAACTGAGTGAGAATGAAACTTGGACAATCACTTGAGCACGCAGAAGAAATCTGAAAATCTGAGGCTGAAATGGACTTTGGGTAATAATTGTCTTCAGAGAATATTTTACTTATAGTAATTCTTTGGAATACTAGACTATAGTTCTGAAAGAGTTTTCAAGGAAATGACACTCAAGTCCTGTTTATGTAACACTGTGTTTCACGTGGTCAGAGGGAGGAAAATCTCCAGAATCCATGAATGGGCACCAGATAGGTTATACCCATGAGGCCAGGCCTAGAAAAAAGTTTTCTGTGGATTCAGAATCGTCTGAGATACTAGACTTTGGCTCAATACCCAGAAGCTACCTTCTTCATTTGCCCCCTTTTACACAGGAGCAATTCCTGAGTGAAGGGCTAGGGTGATATCTTGAACCTATGCTTTCTTCCAGTTCCCAAGATGGCTCCAAGGCTCTGGCCAAAGTCCAGAGGGAGGGGTTGCCATTGTTGGGATTGACCTAAAATGCCCGTGTATAGATTTACCGTGGGCCACAGTGCCCCCTACTGTATATGGTCCTTAGAATACTGGTCTAGGCTGCTCAGATCGCTGGACTCCGTTGTAAGGCTGGGTCCTTGATGAGAATATGAATCGGGCAGTCAGGGCAGAGGGGAATGACCCTCCATACTCTGACTATAGAAGCTCAGCTTGGTTCAGGATTTGCAGCTTCCAGGTGTAAAATCACAATTTCTATATTGTGGGTACCTGGGCACTGGAGATATTTTCCTAGAATAGGAGCATTGTTGAGGGTTCAATGCTTACTGATTTGGGGCAGATGAAATAATTTAATGATGATTAGTTTAGTATCTTTTGCATGGAAATCCACTGGGATCAGTGACAAAATACAGAAAGAAGCAAGCTCAGTTTTGGCAGGTCATATCAGGGAGATATCAACAATGGTTGCCCTTATACAGATGGACTCATTACATTACGGCCCAGGTCAGATCCCTTCAAAGAGGTCACTTGTAGTTTACATTGGAAGAATCTAGGTTGGGAGAGATGAGTGAACTTAGACCCGGTCTGACATACAGGAATTTTTCAGTTAAAATTTTATATATGTAATTAATATGAAAAGCAAATCTGGGCAAGGAAGTTAAGCAAGAATTCTGAATTTGAAAATCTTCCAGTAATAGTTCAATTTATTTACTCAGAATTGTTTTGGCATACTTTTGCATAAAGAATATTCCTTTTCCTTGCTTCTTTCTTCTGTCATGTTAAACGTCTTTTCTTCAACCAGTTCTGTCTCTGTTAATAAATAAATGTAGTGATTGTTATGGTCTTTGGTAGAATCCACGGGTCCTTTACATCTCAACAAAACTTCAGAACTGTTTTTTAGTTCCTATATCTATCCTGATCCATAATCCATCCATAAAATATCAGTGAGCAAATATAGTGCTATACTCCAAGGATATACAAATTAATAAATTGAGGTCTTTGCTCTTGAGCCTGAGTTATTGTGTAGCCATTCACTATAGATACTGAATGATTCTGCCAACTCTCACTGCCTCTCTTTTACCTGTGCAACAATAAGGGTTGGATAGGATCTTAAAGACCTGAGGCCATCACTGTAGTAGTGAGATGCTGGGTGGAGGGGGTCTGGATGCATGTCCTACTTCTGAATGAGCTTGGCAAATCATTAACCTCTTTGGGCTTCAATTTTCACAATTATAAAAGAGTTTCATTGGACTAAATGACAGATGTTGAAATCTGTGCCCGTGACTGATTGTTCCCAATGCAAGTATAATTCCTTGTCCCATTGCTCAGTCTCCCTTGGCCTCTTACTTGCTTTTTCCTGGAAAAAAACACCCCAGGGTTTCTAGTATTTGGTGTCATTGGGGGTGGGGTGAGGCTCTGAGAGACTTACTTTTCAGGAATACAATATTTTTCACAGATATATTTTTGTTTAAAGTTGTTTCTGTTGCCTCCACATCCAGAGAAGACGAAGGGCTCACACACAAATGTCAAGGTGTTGTAGTAGAATCTGGTGTAAATGGACTTACAGGTGCCAAATACCGGAGGATAGTTGCAGATTTCTGGGCATGAGAATCCTGGAGTCAGGTTTTCTTATCTACTGCTAAGTGGGCATTCTTTTCCTCATGGACTCAGATGACTGATGGCCATCAGCCCATGTAAATCTACCTGATACTTTTTCATTGGGAGAGTTCCTTCAGCATAAATTTACTATATATGTAATACGGGGCAATGATTTAGACTCTGACTTGGCTCAGTGATTCAGACAAGTAATTGGAGAAGGACAGTAAGATAGCAAATCTGGGCAAGGAAGATTGCCCAGATTTGCAAGGTCAACTAACCTAGAGCCAAAAGCAAGAGAGACTTAAGGCGTCTTGCCTCACTTGCATAATTTCATATTAAATATATCCTATTTCCGGGGCGCCTGGGTGGCTCAGTCGTTGAGCGTCTGCCTTCGGCCCAGGTCAGATCCCGGCGTCCTGGGATCGAGCCCCGCATCGGGCTCTCTGCGCGGCAGGGGGCCTGCTTCTCCCGCTACCATTCCCTCTGCTTGTGTTCCCTCTCTCGCTGTGTTTCTCGCTGTCAAATAAATAAAAATCTTTAAAAAAAAAAAAAATATATATATATCCTATTTCCTAACTCTCCGCAGGCTTTCCCATGGCATTGGAAGTGAACATGTTATCTGTTCCCCCAGGCCATAGGTCAGAGCCCTTAGTTTGACTTTTACAGAGTCTCTACAAACACACAAGCTAAACAGGCCTTTGGCTATCTACATCTACTCCTGGAGGATAGGCTTAAAATGCTTAATTTGGCAGGGTATCTCCCTTTCCTCCACCAGTGTCTGTGTCCTCTCCCATCTAACCCCTCTTTTTACCTACCACGCAGACTCACCTGGCTTCACTGAGACCATGGAGGTGGGTGGTCAGAGCAGGAACAATGATGGCCATGTTGGAGACAAAGAAGGAGTTAATGTCAGTCTTCCTCAAGTCCAACTACAGCCCTTACCCACAACTGAAAATCTGCCATGTTTACTCTGAGTATTTCACACATATTCATCGCGGTAAGTAGACATGAGTGCCCTAAGAGTGTGATGATGGCCTCTGCTTTTCTCCATCCATGGAACGAGGAGTGCTCTTGTACATATGTGTTAAGTAGAATTAAAGCTCTTCTATTACACACGCACACACACACACACACAGGAGTTTCCTGAACACTCCTGACATTAACCAATTTTCATAACCTCACTCCTCTTCCTTTGAAATCCTTTCGAAAAAAATTAAGTTAATTCCATTGTCTGTCTTCCTCCTTCTCCAGTCCATAGACGGAATTGAATGAAACTTCTGGAATCAGATGCGTTAGAGCCATAAGCCATATGGTTTGAGACAGAAGCAAGACTTTGTTTCCGCTTGTCACCCAGGCTGCCTAGACCATGTTTGCCTTCACAGTGTTCCCCTGGGCTGCCCTTCCTATCTTGCCTTACCTCCAAGATGTCCACTTTCACACAGTTCTTTTCTGAGCTCTGCAGGAAACAGGAT
>CM053610.1:11353352-11377635 GCA_028646535.1 Procyon lotor
CCCTGGGATCATGACCTGAGCCGAAGGCAGACGCTTAACGACTGAGCCACCCAGGCGCCCCGGAAGCTTTTTCATTTGATGTAGTCTTACTGGTTTATGCTTGCATTTGCTGCTTGTGCTTTTAGCGTCTCATCCAAAAAACCTTTTCCTTATGCTTCTCTCCTACAAGATTTACAGTGTTAGGTCTTATATTTAAGTCCTTATCCATTTCAAATTAATTTTCATGAGTGGTGTAAGATAGAGGTCCAGTTTCATTATTTTGCATGTGGATATGTAGTTTTCCCTGCACCATTTATGGGAGAGACTATCCGTTTCCCACTGTGTATTCTTGGTTCCCTTGTCAGGTAAGAGTTGACTGTATACACATATGTTTATTTTTGGTTTTTGGTTCAGTTTCATTGGTCTATGGGTCTGTTTTTATGCAAGTACAATAATGTTTTGATTACCGTAGCTCCCCCCCCAATTAATTAACATATAATGTATTATTAGTTTCAGGGTAGAGTTTAGGGATTCATAAGTTGCACAAACACCCAGCACTCATTGCACCACGTGCCCTCCTTAACGTCCATCCCCCTGTGCCCCCTCCCCCCACCTCCCTTCCAGCAACTGTCAGTTTGTTTCCTAGAGTTAAGAGTCTCTTATGGGGGGCGTCTGGGTGGCTCGGTGGGTTAAAGCCTCTGCCTTCGGCTCAGGTCATGATCTCAGGGTCCTGGGATCGAGCCCCGCATCGGGCTCTCTGCTGGGCAGGGAACCCGCTTCCCCCTCTCTCTCTGCCTGCCTCTCTGCCTACTTGTGATCTCTCTCTCTCTCTATCAAATAAATGAATAAAATCTTAAGAAAAAATAAGAGTCTCTTATGGATTTCTGTAGCTTTTAGATGTGTTCCATGTAATTCAATGGAATATTACTCAGCTATCAGAAAGGATCAATACCCAACATTTGTATCAACGTGGATGGAACTGGAGGAGATTATGCTGAGTGAATTAAGTTAAGCAGAGAAATACAATTATCATATGGTTCCACTTACCTGTGGAACATAAGGAACAGCATGGAGGACATTAGGAGAAGGGAGGGAAAACGGAGGCAGGGGGGATCAGAGGGAGAGACGAACCATGAGAGATTGTGGACTGTGGGAAACAAACTGAGGGTTTCAGTGGGTGGGTGGGTTAGCCTAGTGATGAGTATTAAGGGGGGCACAGATTGCATGAAACACTGGGTGTTATACACAAACAATGAATTATGGAACACTACATCAACAACTAATGACCTACTGTATGATGACTAACAGAACGTAATAAAATTTTAAAAAAAATGTAGTTTGAAATCAGGAAATGTGAGGCCTCCAGCTTTGTTTATCTTTCTCAAGTTGCTTTGTTTATTTAGGGTCTTTTTTTTTTTTTTTTAGGGTCTTTTGTGGTCCATACAAATTTTAGGATTTTTTCCCCTATTTTTGTGAAAAGTGTCATTGGAATTTAATAAGGATTGCATGGAATCTATAACTTGCTTTGGATAGTAGAAAGGAAAACCACATTCCTCCTGTGTGCCCTTTACTCTCCCGACTCAACAATAACCATACAGCCTCACTTCTGAGATGTGTGTGTCTGTGTGTGTGCGTGTGTGTGTGTTTCCACACATCAAGCAATTCTGCAACACCAGCAGGGTGCCTTACAATTTAACAAAATCCTGACACTATTTACCTGGAAATATCATCAGTACAGATTAAGGGCTCAGTCTCACAAGACTATGCTCCCTTTACCCACATCAGATACTAATGGCAAGTCCAAGCTGTTACCTAGGCTTCTGATCAACCTGCTATAGGTTGGGGGCTCCCATGACCCCTTCCTTGGATTTGAGAAATTTGTTACGGCAGTTCGCAGAATTCAGGAACAGTTTATTTACTGTGTTACTGATTGATTATAAAAGGATATGACAGGTTTCATGGAGCTTTAAACATGTACAATTTAGGGAATCTTATTTTAGATAAACAATGCAGTGCAATGCTGCAGAAACTACGGATACAAAGTTAGGTATGTAAGTCAGTATTTATTTGGAAGGGGAAAATAAATTTTCTTTTTCCTTTACAATCCAGTCCCTGCATTGAGTCCTGCATTGGGCTCCCTGCTCAGTTGGGGAGTCTGCTCCTTCCTCTCCCTCTGCCCCTTCCCCTGCTCCTCCTTCTCTCTCTCTCTGTCAAATAAATAAAATCTTAAAAAAAAAAAAAGAAATTATGGGGCACCTGGGTGGCTCAGTGGGTTAAAGCCTCTGCCTTCGGCTCAGGTCTTGGTCTCAGGGTCCTGGGATCGAGCCCCACATTGGGCTCTCTGCTCGATGAGGAGCCTGCTTCCCTCTCTCTCTCTGCCTGCCTCTCTGCCTACTTGTGATCTCTCTCTCTGTGTCAGATAAATAAATAAAATCTTAAAAAAAAAGAAATTACAACAAATCACAAGCTTATAAAAGCTTATAAATGCATCACATATCATGAATCCTAGAAAAATAACATTTCATTACTATTATTTAAAATATTTTTAATACCATTTTCTTATATTTTCTGGCTGATTATTCTTTGATCACCTCTTCTCATGACAGTGATTTTTAATTTTTTAAAAAATATTTTATTTATTTGATACAGAGAGAGACAGCAAGAGAAGGAATACAAGCAGGGGGAGTGGGAGAGGGAAAAGCAGGCTTCCAGTCCAGCAGGGAGTCCGATGTGGGGCTCGATCCCAGGACTCTGGGATCATGATCTGAGCCAAGGGCAGACACCTAATGACTGAGCCACTCAGGTGCCCCTGTATCTTATTTCTAGAAAGAGAACAGAAAGATAATTCAGTTTTTGCTCTAGCATGGTTGATAAAAATCTCAAAGTTACAGTCCTGGAGAGCTAATGCACAGCATAGTGATTATAGTCAACAATGCTGTATTATAATCTTCAAAGTTGCTAAGAGGCTAGCTTGTAACCATTCTTACCACAAAAAAGAAATAACAATTATGTGACTCAATAGAGGTGTTAGCTAGTGCTATAGTGGTAATTATATTGCAATATATAAATGTATCGAAACACAATGGAAGCCTTCAACTTGCACAATGTGATATCTCAGTTATAGCTCAATTAAAAAATTAAGTTATTGATATTGGGAAAGATCCCTTCTGGATTTAGAACACTGGCAATGCCCCATCTATAACTTCATAGTTTCTGGCTCCAGTGGTGCTGCATGCCCAGGGCAAGCCCTTGGAGAATTCTAGCTCCTTGGCCTTGATCTAATGGACTCTTATTGTAGCCTAATAGCCACTGATCCAGCTCCACCAAGTCCTCACCGCCCTCACTGTGCCTGTCTTGGGTTCATGATGTGGCCATGAAACCTTGAACCCTGGCTCCAAGCATGTTGCTGTGCCACATCTTATTGCTATTTCTTCTTCTTCTTCTTCTTCTTCTTCTTCTTCTTCTTCTTCTTCTTCTTCTTCTTCTTCTTCTTCTTCTTCTTCTTCTTCTTCTTTTTTAAAGGTTTTATTATTTATTTATTTGTTTATTTATTTATTTGACATAGAGGGAGAGAGAGAGAGAGATCACAAGCAGCAGAGAGGCAGGCAGAGGTGGGGGGGAAGCAGGCTCCCCGCTGAGCAGAGAGTCCGATGTGGGGCTTGATCCTAGGACCCCAAGATCATGACCTGAGCCGAAGGCAGAGGCTTTAACCTACTAAGCCACCCAGGCACCCCTGCTATTTCTTCTTGAGGTCAAATATGGGAGCATTTTGCTTGACGGGTGTAACCAAAGCAGATTGTCAGTGTGGGCTGCCCAGACATGAACACAGAATTAATTTAAGACCACTATTAGAGGGGCGCCTGGGTGGCTCAGTCCTTAAGCGTCTGCCTTCGGCTCAGGCCATGATCCCAGGGTCCCGGGATCGAGCCCCGCCTCAGGTTCCCTGCTTGGCAGGAAGCCTGCTTCTCCCTCTCCCACTCCCCCTGCTTCTGTTCTCTCTCTCAGTGTGTCTCTTGATCAAATAAATAAATAAAATCTAAAAAAGAAAAAAAAAGCCCACTATAAGGATATGGTCCCGCAGCCCCCCACTCTTCTAGCCCCTACTCCAGGTTGGGACAGTGCTGTCTGCCTTCAATGTTTGGATGATGTTTCTCCTTCCTCTTCTCATCCTGAGAGTAGCAAGTGAGGGGCCAGGAGCTTAAGCTAGATGAGTTTCGTGGTAAATTAGTCTTTTCTGTCAAACCGGAGACCTATTCATAAGTCAGATTTTGTTGGGGAAAGTGGTCTCAACTTTACTCCTCAATGCCTTCTTAAAAATGGTCTAAGAAAAACAATATATATATATATAAAATATATATATTATATATATATATATATATATTTTTTTTTTAAGAAAAACAATATTGAGGAGGCCGGCCGGGAAAAGAAGATAATTAGCACATTTTTTCTTTTGGATTCTTTAAACACATCCATGGATTATGCCACGTAGGGTCTCCGAGGAACTGAACCGTGTGCTGTCGGCGTATGATTCATAACCCTTAAGGAAGTAGCCCGAGGAAATTCCTGGAGTCTAATACGAGGCTGTCACGGAGAGGGCTGTTAACCTTCCCGCCCAGTGTTTCCTCTTTGAAGACATGTGAAGGAGCTTGTCTCTTTGGCCGCTTGCTACCATGATTATTTCCACTGTTCCTGAGTATCTTTTTGGGCTAAGTTTATGCTTACTCTAAAGGTTGTAACTGCGCCGCCCCGATTGTGCTGTTATTACCAAAGCTTAGAGCGCATTTTGTGATATCTCCTAGCGAGTGTCTGACCCTGTATTGTGCATTTGCTATGCTCACCTCCTGCATAGTTCTACCATACTTGATTATCTTTGTATCTTCTTTCCTCTATCTTCCTTACGTAGGCTAATTTTGTCTTTTAAAATTTTTATTTATTTATTTTAAAAGATTTTATTTACTTATTTGACAAAGAGAGAGAGAGAGAGAGAGAGAGAGAGCCGGGTTCAAGGTTACATGGCCACAAGATTTTTATTTAGTTATTTGAGTGAGTGAGAGAGAGGGAGAGCATGTGTGCTATCAGGGGAAGAGGTGAAGGGGAGGGAGAGGGATAAGCAGACTCTGTGCTAAGCAGGGAGCCCAATGTGGGGCTGGATCTCAGGACCCTGAGATCATGACCTGAGCCAACATCAAGTCTAACATTCAACCGACTGAGCCACCCACGTGCCCCTAAACTTATTTTTAATTTAATTTAATTTATTTATTTTCAAAGATTTTATTTATATATTTCACAGAGAGAGCGAGCACAAGCAGCGGGAGTGGCAGGCAGAGGGAGAGGGAGAAGCAGGCTCCTCAGGGAGCAGGGAGGGCTCCCTGAGGAGGGAGGCTCGATCCCAGGACCCTGGGATCATGACCTGTGCTGAAGGCAGATGCTTAAATGACTGAGCCACCTAGATGCCCCTAAATTTGTTGTTTTTTTTTTTTAAATGTCATGTATTATGAATCCTGGTAAGCTTTTGAAACAAGTTTGAATGCCAATAAGTAAGACCATAAACTGATTTGAACCCAGGTCTTCATATTAAATTAAAAAAATTTTCAGGACACCATGCTGCCTTGAAGGTGTAAAGAATGGGATGGGGCTCTGGGGACACAAGGTCCCCTTGGTTCATTAGCTGCTTGACACATGCTGTCCTCCCTCAAGGGCTGAGAGCTAGTGAAGCAGGGAGGATACAAACTAAATGCAAGAGGAGCCACCGAAAAATTAAGTCCCAACCTAAAAGAATAATCTCAGCTCAAATAAAAGTTCTCCCGTCTTGTCTTTTTGACAAAAGCTTCATGGAATGTACGACCTGTCTCTGACTTTACTGAGTGGACAGTATTCTGGAATGTGGTCCAGGGGAGTAACTTGGTACTTTGTGTTCGATCAAAGCTTAATAAACTTACTCTGGTTGACAGTGAGAATGGAGAGTATAGACGATAGTGTAGACAAACCCACCTGAATCAGGAAGCGTGTGCCCGGAGGGGGGACTACTGTGCAGCTAGTGGAATCAGAGCTTCTTGGAATTGCAACTGTTTGCCTGGCCACTGCTCCTGATTATTCGTCTTTCTTTCAGCATAAGTGTTCCCAGGCAAGTCTTGAGGGCTTGGGTACGAGAGAAGAGGGGGCCGTTCTAAAACATGGCTGCATGAGGACACGTGCAGATGGAGGAGTTCTGCCTACTTGAGTTTTTTTTAACCCCTTGCTTTTGCATTAGATGTCGTGCCCAGTCCATTAAGCTCATTAGGACAAAACAAGACTCGAGATACTGTACTTTGACTCTACCAGTGTCACTTTCTTTCTGTGTGGCGTCTAATCTATCCTCCCTTTCTCTGGCTATCAGTTATTCTAACTTTAAAATGCAGGGATTAGACCAAATAATTGCACAGAATCCTTCTGGTTCTAAGGCTGTGGGAAGAAGGAATGTGAATTGCGTCTCTGTCCAACCGTGAGTTTGAGGGTATAAAAGGAAATAATTCCTGGGTGGTGGGTAATAAAGATAATGCGATTAAAAGACCGTGGGAAACTGGGTAGAGAGAAGTATTTCAGCTGCTTGGTACGGCCTTGCTGGAGATGTGGGCCCAGACATGGTTGAACCTGGCCACGGAAAGCTTGATGCCTGTTTGTTGGTTCCATGGACAGAAATGGGGACACACATGTGATATTGATTGGAATGGTGAAATCCCTTGAAGTCAAGGTGTCTGGGACCAGCCTCTGGGGTTTGGGTTATTGTGGCCCTGATCTCCTTCCCGAACCCCGGTACACATATTTCCTCTTCTTTGACAAGTCTCAGAGCCCAGGAATCTTTGAAGTTGGTTGATAACATGTATACAGTGTCCGACCCAAAGTTAGCATATGATAAGTCTCAGTTGTTGGGATCTTATTTGTTTTGTTATGTATTCTTGAGTCTTTTTGAGGAGGGACCGTTTGAGTTCCAGTTACTACCCCCATCAAAGTAACACCCTCACTCTTTCCTTCCTTAGTCCAGTGTGCTGAACTCACGGAAATTGGCCATTTTTCTGAACTATTCAGATCGTACTTTGAACTTGACATCCAAGGTGCCAGAAGTTCACAAGGGAGAATGCAGTTGTTTTAACTATGGGAAAGAATACCTCCTGGGGCACTGGTGGAAATAAGAAGTACAGTTTTATTCCTTATCCTCCTGCTTCCATCTTTCTAGCTGCCCTCCATCCTGCCCATTGTTTTCAGTGTAGTGTTCACATGATCGTAGTTTTCTAAAAATTTCAGACTCATTTGGAAGGGACGTTTCTTTTTTTTGAAATGCAAAGTATGAGTACATTGGATGCATTATGTATTTATAGTAATTAAGTGTATCTCTTTCTTGTAAGCCTTATCAGATCCATTATTATATATCTACTTTCATCCAATGGCCTCCAAGTGGACAGACAATACTCTATATTTCCTGGGTCTTTGACTTTAGACTTGATTTTGTTGTTTGCTTTGGTCGAGGAATAATATCAGGCTCAAAATGTGCTTGCAGGGGGGATGTCGGAGGGGACGATGAAGCATGAGAGACTGTGGACTCTGAGCTGCAAACTGAGGGTTTGGGGGGGGTGGGGGATTGGGCGAGCCTGGTGGTGGGTATTGAGGGGGGCACGGATTGCATGGAGCACTGGTGTGGTGCATGAACAATGAATCTTGGAACACTGAAAAAAGAAAATAAACGTATTGGGGAAAAATAAAAATAAGAAGAGAGAGAGAGAATAACATATGAGTATATAATGATAAAGGCCAATCACAACAGCTATCAAATACATGAAGTTTGCTGAAAATAAAGGACACTTTAAGAAAAACAAGAAACATCTCTATCACCAGCAGTCTGGGGTGGGGGAAATAGTTACAGAGCTGTTACATTGTTTGTAGTTAAAACTAATTTTATTTTAAAGATCTCATTTATTCATCTGAGAGACAGAGAGAACACAAGCAGGTGGGTGGAGAAGCAGACTCCCCACTGAGCTGAAGGCCCTCTGTGGGGCGGGATCCCAGGACCTAGAGATCATGACCTGAGCTGAAGGAAGATGCTTAACCATCTGAGCCAACCAGGTACCACTGTGGTTAAAACTTTTAAACTGCTAGCCAAGGGCTTACTCTGAATTTCCTCGCAGGAAGTCAGAGTTACAAGGGTGAAGGCAGAACCTTAAGACAGCTGTGATCCAAATGCTGATATTCTTTAGCTCAGGCTTTCTCTGTCTCCGCACATGGACATTCTGGCCAGAACCTGACCTGGGGTAGGATGTGTCCTGGGCATTGGAGGGGATTTAGACATTGCTATCCTTGTACGCCTCTCCAGTGTGACAGGCAAATCTGGCTACAGACAGTGATCAGTGACCCCCACAGGACAAAATCACCCCCAGTTAGAACCACACATTGAGTGTGTTTCTAGCACACTAGAGTGTAACAATAGATTACACTAGATTCTAGATTGTTAGAGTGTAACAATCTCTAGATTGTTAGAGTGTAACAATCTCAACATACTTTTTCTAGCATTGCTATAATAGCAATTTAATGATAAAGAATATGAAAGACCTTCAACAAATGTGCTTGCAGGGTTGGATTCCCCCTTTGAGTTCTGCATTTTACCACAAGAAGAGTGTTTCTTGAGAAACTCTTGGTTCAAGAAGGAGGAGAGACACAAGGATCAAAAGTGGACTCTACTCTCAGCCTGAATCCAAGCTCTGCTAAACCCAGTTTAGAGAGAGAAATAAACTTTCATTGTTGCTGCCACTGAGATTTATGGTGGGGGGTTGTTACTGAGCAATGCTGACTACAACACCCATGCAAAAAATTTAATGTAACTATTACCCGCTCACGGCATATAAAATATGAATATGGGAGATGGGAAATAACTAAAATAAGCACACACATACATAATGCTAATGACATTTAGATTTATAAACGTCCGTGATACAGCAAAGAAGAGAAAATTATGGTCCTCTTTTCTGACGAGAAACTGGTGGCTGATATTCATGACTTCTTCGTCACACTATTCATCCACATTCCCTTTGCTTTCACCCAGCAAGGCATCAGCTAGTTTAGTGGTGTGTGTGTGTGTGTGTGTGTGTGTGTGTGTGTGTGTTTTAACCTGGTAGAATGTTCCAAATCCTCATTTCTGAAGCACGTGAACCCTTTGTGGTTCTGTCTGTATCAGTTGCTGTAATCTTCTATTATGCCAGACCTAGAAAATTCCTGTGTTCTAGCTCTCATTCCTGCCTCATTGTTGAGTAGCAGTCCTGTTTCTCCTTTGTAATGGTACCTAATCGCAACAGCCAACAGGGAAACTACTCGATTTGTTCAGCGAAATAAGGAGCATGAAGTAACCACTTGGCAATCTTACTCCATAACCCAGGTATGATTTTGTGACATTTGATGGAGGAATTATGCCCTGGCATACAAAACAACAACAAACCCCCCAAACCCTAAAGCTCCCCAAAATGAAACTGGCAGATCACAGTTGCCATTGTTGGGGACACTCTTGGAGGCTTAGAAGAAAGATTAATGGTAAGATGAAGGGGAACTGGGCATCTTGGATTGATGAATCTTTGGAAGACTTTTAGTCTATTCTTCCTCAAGGCATTTGCGTAACCCATCCCCCTTAGTCCAAGGGGTGTTTTGGTTTCCAGACTGCAGCATTTCCTGATTAGATGAAGCACTCTGTGCTAATTTCTTCTATAACTGTCCCTGGCAACACACTCAAGATGTCCACAGCTGGCAGCCTTCTTGCTGAAGGTTTTCCTAGATGTCTCAAGCTTGGCTACTTCTCTCTTATTTCCTTGGCTTACAAGAAGACTCAGGCTTCCTAGCCTTTTCAGACTCTGGATGGGAAAAATCTCCCATCGCTTCTCACCACCTAGAAAGTGGTCTCTGCCTTTCAACCTCAGAGGATATGCCTCAATCACTTCCGAGCTTTCTTTCATGCCTGCTTGGACAGCAGCATGGGAGAGGATCTCCTGTTCCTGCAGGTCAGCTGCACCCGGCATGGGGCTGGAATGTTAGTCATCCCTTCTTGCAGAAGATTCAACTCACCCGTGAATGGTTGGTTCTGCCAAAGACTCTCATGGGGCAGGCTGGAGGGGAGGACAGCATTCCTTAGTTCTATGACCCCTTCCCAAAACACGAACCCTCTCTATATTAAAGCTCTAACCTTCTCCTGGATGGCTGGAGGTGAGTGATGGCCATTGGACCACTCCAGCCACTTCTGAATGCTTTCCTCTTCAGATACTTCATTTTTCTCTTTAGAATGAACAGGCACTCATTGATGATTGTCTTTAGCTATGAAGTCTCGGCTAAAATCTATGAGACAGGGACAGAATTCCATCCCATAGCTTGCCATAAATACATTTGTTTCACACCATGGTTCTGCCATGATTTATATAACTAGTCTCCTATTGTTGAATATTAAAGTTGGCTCAAATATTTCACATTCATAAATATTTTCACATTCATAAATTAGAGTAATATTGGTAAATATCTTTATCCATGTCATTATTTCATCAGTCTTTTAGTAACAGTTTTCACTGTGGGTCCTCCAGTCCAGCATTCATCTAATCCTCCAGAAAAATGGGCCCATTCCTGTATCACCTCCAATTCCTTCAGTTGGAAAATCCACATGCGGGTAGCTATGAAATAGGAGATCTCCATTTTCCTTCACTGTCTGTTTCTACCCCAGGTTCTTTTCATATTATACTGATATATTATACGTAGAGTAAAAAGTTCAACTACATCCTTCAATAATTAGCACATATCTTGGAATTTTATTTCTTCACTAAGTAATTAGAACTGATTATTAGTTAAAACTAAATGGTAATGCATTAAATGTAAAAAAAAAAAACCCCTATAATAATAAGCCCTTGTAAAATTCTCTGACACCGTGATCTTTACTTTGCCATTATTATTTAGGTATTAGCTCCATATAGCTCAAAACGATGTTTTCCAATAGAACTTTCTGCCATGATGGAAATGTTCTGTGTTTGCATTTTTTAACAACAGTAGCCACAAGCCACGTGAGGTTATTGATCCCTTGAAATGTGATTAGTGTGACTGAGGAACTGATGGGATATTTTATTTTACTGAGTTATAATTAATGTAAGTTTACGTTTAAATAGCCTTCTATGGTCAGGGGCCTTGTAATGGAAAGATAGATCAAGTTCAGGTGATTCAAACAGCGATAGCTCTAGTTTGAATGGTCCACTCTGAGTGTGAGAGGCCTCCTCTCCTAGTAGTGAGAGGCTACTAGGTCCACTTGAACCACATCAGGTTAGCTCATGGTTGTGACGGAGCCTGCAGCATTTCCTGAACAATATTTCTGGCTCTGGGCCAAGGGACAACAGGGATCAGCCATGTTAGAAGGGGGAAATAGAAGAGGAGTGGGACATCAAATTTTGATAAATTTATGTTGGGAAAAGTTCGTTTGGATGGGGTATGGTTGGGGGAGTGGTAGGGTGGGAATAAGTGACCCCAAATTTCCAAGTTGGTATATTCACGTGGGATTTGCAGGAGGAAGCAACATCTTCCATGGTTGGTGGAGACTTAGTAGAGGAATGGAGATCATTGTTCAATTACCTAATACTTCATCATGTGGCTTAATCATATTATCTTTCAGGGATGGAGCACTTTCCATAGCTGTGCCTTGTTCCATCTTAGAAGATGTTTCAAAGGTCAGAGACATGTCTTCTTTGGGACCTAATTTATATGGAATCTAGAGAAATTTTTTAAAGACCTAGAGTTTAAGGTGGAAGGTACACTTTGATTCTTTCCTAAAACAAGAATTTTTGTTAAAAGAAGGATCGGGAAGACATGAACAATGATAGTAACATTCTCCTTAGACTCTACCAGGCCCTGTGGTAGTTGCTTTACCTGCATCATCTCATTTGGTCTCATGACACACCTGAGGGTAGGTGTTACTCAATGACACTTAAAGATGAGGAGACTGAGGCCCAAAGGAGTTGGAATGCCCAGCTTCCCCAGGCCAGCAAGGACAAAGCTAGACTGAATCCCAGAACAGCTAGGAACTTTAGCCCTTACTCTGTCCTACCTTCCTTTATAAATGGCTATTTCCAAGTTTTTTTTTGGGGGGGATGTTGTTTTTCAGCCTATTCTAAATTTCCAAAAGCAAATAGAAATTTGTCTTTAAGAAAATTAATTTCTATTTTTAACATCTTGAGGAACCTCCATACTGTTTTCCAGAGTGGCTGTACTGGCTTGCACTACTAGGTATTTACCCCAAGATACAGATGTAATAAAAAGAAGGGGCATATGCATCCCAATGTTCATAGCAGCAATGTCCACAATAGCCCAACTGTTGAAGGAGCTGAGATGCCCTTCAACAGAAGAATGGATAAAAAAAGGTGGTCCGTATATACAACGGAATATTACTCAGCCATCAGAAAGGATGACTGCCCACCATTTGCATCGACATGGATGGAACTGGAGGGAACCATGGTAAGTGAAATAAGTCAAGCAGAGAAAGACAATTATCATATGGTTTCACTCATATGTGGAACATGAGGAATAGAGCAGAGGACCACAGGGGAAGGAAGGGAAAACTGAATGGGAAGAAACCAGAGAGGGAGACAAACCATGAGAGACTCTGGACTCCAGGAACCAAACTGAGGGCTACAGAAGGGAGGGGGTAGTGGGAGGATGGAGGACCACGTGACAGATATCAAAGAAGGCACGTGTTGGGATGAGCTCTGGGTGTTATATGCAACTAGTGAACCATCGAACACTAAAAAAACCCCCAAATAAATGAAAAAATTAAAAAAATTGAAAAGGAAAAGTTAAAAAAAAATAGAATGTTTAAAAAAAAAAGAAAAATAATTTATAAAAGGAGGCTGAGTCCAGCCCCCAAAGTAGTCATCTGATATCCTAGGGGTTCTGGACTCTGCAGTGAAGATTTTCTTTGTGAGAACAAGGCATCAAGTGTTAGTCGAACAAGGCATTAGTTGACTCCTTGCCAGCTTCCTTCCCATCCCATTTGAAAAGCCAGAATTGTATCCTCACTATGTGCAGGGCATGGTGTTAGGTTCTAGGGTTTTGTGGCAAAGAAGTCTGACACAGTTCCTGCTGTTATGAGATTCATTCTCTAGATAAAGAAAATACTAAGTTAAGTGATGATAGGACAATGTGATGTGAGTTCCTATAAGGGCGAGATATAGTACTTTGAAAGGACACAGAGTGGCACATTCCATCTGGGGTGAGTGGGTGAAGGTCCCACAGAGATTTTGATTTAACATGAGGCTTGAAGCATGTGGGAGCTCATCGGGAGAGCAGGGGAAGGACATTCTGGCAGAGTGAAAAGCTCGAGTTTGAGCCTAGAGGGACAGAGGGCATGGGGCCTTGGAGGGAGGCCAAGCTGAAAAAGGCAGCTTTCTAAGTGTGAAGGGGAATGAGGAGTTATGAGGCCTGAGCTGGAAACAGGGGCCAGAGTGTCAGTGGGAAACTTCAGTGGAAGCAGGAGAATGGGAGCATCCATTCGGCAGCACTGAAACTGACTGCCCAAGGCGGCAATCCCTGGGGAAGAAGGCATCCCAAGCCTTGGGTTTATATTCCAGCTCCACGACTGGCCCCTTGGCGAATGCTGTGTATGTGACTTTAACTCTATGATCTCCAGTTTCCTTGTTTGTAAACTGGGTATTACGGTTGCTACGAGGACCGGAGGAGACGAAGCGTGTCACGGCTAAAATGTTCGCTCACATTTAAAAAGTCGGAAGCCCTTCGCAATGCCCACCAGAGCCCAGGTTTTGTGGAGGATGCTGGCAAGGTCTGCCCGGGCTGTCCTGACTTCCACCCTTACCCAGGCTCCCCAGGCAGCACCAGGACCTCCAGAGCAGTCACGGTCAGTCGGGGTGAACCGTTCTGCAGAGGACAGGCTGCAGGATCGGGGAGAGCAAACATTCCGATGTGTGGATCTAACAGATATTACAGTTAATGCGATACATCACAGGGCATGGTGGCGTGGTTGTAGCCGAGGCGACCAGAAGATAACAGCATGGAATGCTTGTTTCTGTAGAAAATGCACTCAGGGCTACCGCAGCGCTTTTCTGCTTGTCCAAGATGAGGTCTTGTCTCTCTGGGCAATGCTTTGAGATGGCGCTTGCTAAGGCTCATCTACCCATAGCCAGGCAACCCTGAACCTACAATAAAAATACCCCATATTGTCGCACCAGTCACCTTCTGTTACCTCTCACTCAGATAGAAGCCCTGGGTTCTTACTAGGAGCTCAGTATCTTCCCACTTCGTGGGCCGTGGATTGCGTGACAATGCTGAGGCTCTGATGGGTGGCCAGGGTGTGGCCTGAGCGGTTAATCACATACAAGGTGCAGAGGAAGTTAGCAGGGCTGACTCACCAGGGTCTGGACTCGATGGTGCTCACGCACGTAAGCTCCTCCACTGACCTTCACTTGTCACCATTTATCGGAACTCCTTTGTACAGGGTTAATAAAAGGACTGTCTAAGCTGCTATACCCCTTGACAATTCTGGTGACTTCAGAAGGACTGTTAGAAGACCCTAAGGTCCTCCTTTCCCCCACAAATGGTCTGAAACAAAACCCACAAAGTGATGAATTGTAGCTTTGTTTCGGTGGTGGAGTTACAGAGGATTTTGTTTTGCTCTCTTGCTTTCCGTAACATTGGTAAAATAATAGAGATGATCCTCCTTTCTAAGGGGAAAAATCTGGAACCCAGAAAGAGTGAATTGTGGGTAGCTTCTAGCCTTTACAGAGCCTTTGCAACAATCAAGTTCTTCTGTTTCATGTTGCCTCATGTAATCCTCACAAAACCCGACGTATGGATGTTCTCTTCGTCTCTCATATGAGGAAGCTGATGGTCTCAGAGCTGTGGAGCGAGCCGACCAAGGCCACGCAGAGTGTGAAGGGCTCCGCTTGACTTCCCACCCGGGCCATCATTAACCCGAAGCCTGGCAGAGCCTGTTCCTCGGCCCTGTGTTCCCCCCGGGCCAAGACTCTGCCTCCTTATGTTGCTCTGTGTGCCAGAACCCTTCTTGAACCACATCTTGCTCCAGGATAGCCTGGTGTGTGTGTGTGTGTGTGTGTGTGTGTGTGTGTGTGTGTGTGTGATAGTGGAGGAGGGTACAATCAGGGTGACAAAAGGCTATTCTGACATTGCTGCAATACCGGAGAGGCTAGAGGAGGAGAACTGGAAAATCCTGCACTGGAAATGCCAGGCGAAACCCCGGTACTTACAAATTGTTCTTGGAAACACGCATCAGTTGCCAGCCATGATGTTTCTTTGTTTTTAAAATTTTTAATTTAAACTCAATTTAGTTGGCATACACTGTTGCTATTTTCAGGGGTAGAATTTAGTCATTCATCCCTTGCATATCACACCCTGTGCTCATTACATCAAGTGCCCTCCTTAATGCCCATACACAGTTACCCCATCCCCCCACCTCCCCTCCAGCAACCCCTCCAGATTCTTATCTATAGGTAAGAATCTCTTATGGTTTGCCTACCTCTCTGTTTTTGCCTTATTTTATTTTTCCCTTCCTTCCCCTCTGCTCATCTGGTTGGTTTCATAAATTCCACATATGAGTGAAATCCTATGGTATTTATCTTCCTCTGACTGACTTATTTCACTTAGCGTAATACCCTTTAGTTCCATTCATGTCTTTGCAAATGACAAGATTTCATTCCTTTTCATTGCTGAGTAATATTCCTGTGTGTGTGTGTGTGTGTGTGTGTGTGTGTGTGTGTGTGTGTGATCCATTCATCTTTATCCATTCATCCGTCAATGGACGTCTGGACTCTTTCCACAGTTTGGCTATTGTGGACATTGCTGTCATAAACATTGGGGTACAGGCGCCCCTTCAAATTACTATGTTTGTTTCCTTTGGATAAATACCTACTAGTGCAATCGCTAGGTCCTACAGTAGTTCTTTTTTTTTTTTTTTTTGTCTTAGAGTAGTTCTATTTCTAACTTTTTGAGGAACCTCCATACTGTTTTCCAGAGTGGCTACACCAGTTTGCATTCCTACTAACAGTGTAAGAGGGTTCCCCTTTCTCCACATCATCACCAACATTTGTTGTTTCCTGAGTTGTTACTTTTAGCCATTCTGACTGGTGTGAGGTGGTATCTCATTGTGGTTTTGATTTGTATTTCCCTGATGCTGAATGATGTTGAGCATTTTATCATGTGTCTGTTGGCCATTTGCATGTCTTCTTTGGAGAAATATCTGTTCATGTCTTCTACCCATTTCTTGAGAGGATTTTTTTGTTTGTTGGGTGTTGAGTTCTTTTTTCCATTATGTTCGTTTAGCCAACATGTAGTACATCCTTAGTTTTTGCTGTAGCGCTCCAAGATTCATTAGTTGCATATAACACCCAGTTCTTTACAGATTCTGGATACTAGCCCTTTATCTGATAAGACATTGTGAATATCTTTTCCCATTCCATAGGTTACCTTTTAGTTTTGTTGACTCTCTCCTATGCTGTGGAAAAGATTTTTTTTCCCTGATGAAGTCCTAAAAGTTCATTTTTGCTTTTGTTTCTCTTGCCTTTGGAGACGTGTCTAGCAAGAAGTTGCTGTGGTTGAGGTCAAAGAAGTTGCTGCCTGTGTTGTCCTCTAGGATTTTGATGGCTTCTTGTCTCACAGTTAGGTCTTTCATCCATTTTGAGTTTATTTTTGTATATGATGTAGGAAAGTGATCCAGTTTCATTCTTCTACATTTGACTATCCAATTTTCCCAACACCATTTGGTGAAGACTGTCTTTTTTTTTTTCCAAATGGATATCCTTTCCTGCTTTGTCAAAGATTAGTTGACCGTACAGTTGAGGGTCCATTTCTGGGTTCTCTATTCTGTTCCATTTATATATGTATTTCTTTTTGTGCCAGTACCACACTGTCTTGATGATGACAGTTTTGTAATACAACTTGAAGTCTGGAATTGTGATGCCTCCAGTTTTGGTTTTCTTTTTCAACATTAATTTGGCTCTTCAGGGTCTTTTATGGTTCCATGCAAATTTTAGAATTCTTTTTTCCAGCTCTGTGAAAAATGCTGGAGGTATTTTGATAGGGATTGCATTGAATGTGTAGATTGCTTTGGGTAGCATAGACATTTTAACAATCAATGAGCATGGAATGTTTTTCCATTTCTTTGGATCAGGGTACAGATCCCTTACCTCTTCGGTTAAGTTTATTCCTAGATATCTTAGGGTTTTTGGTGCAATTGTTAGTGGGATCAACTCTTTGATTTTTCTTTCTTCTGCTTCATTGTTAGTGTATTGAAATGCAGCAGACCTCTGTGTATTGATTCTATATCCTGCAACTCTGCTGAATTTCTGTATCAGTTCTAGGAATTTTTTGGTGGAGTCTTTTAGGTTTTCTACATAGAGTATCATGTTGTCTGCAAAGAGTGAGAGTTTGAATTCATCTGATTTGGATGCTTTTTCTTTATTTTTGTTGTCCAATTGCTGAGGCTAGGACTTCCAGTACTATGTTGAACAACAGTGGTGAGAGTGTGCATCCTTGTTGTGTTCCTGACCTTAGGGATGTAGGATGATATTTGCTGTGGGTCTTTCATATATGGCTTTTATGATAGTGAGATATGTTCCCTCTATCCCTACATCATGGAGAGTTTTTATCAAGAAAGGCTGCTGTATTTTGTCAAATGATTTTTCTGCATCTATTTTTTTTTAAAGATTTTATTTATTTATTTCACAGAGAGGAGAGAGATCACAAGTAGGCAGAGAGGCAGGCAGAGAGAGAAGGAGAAGCAGGCTCCTTGCTGAGCAGAGAGCCCAATGCGGGGGCTCAATTCCAGGACATTGAGATCATGACCTGAGCCGAAGGTAGAGGCATTAACCACTGAGCCACCGAGGGGCCCGTTTTTTCTGCATCTATTGAGAGGAGCATATGGCTCTTGTCCTTTCTTTTATTAATGTGGAATATCACATTGATTGATTTGTGTGTGTTGAACCACCTCTGCAGCCCAAGAATAAGTCCCACTTGGTCCTGATGAATAATCCTCTTTGTGTTCTCTTGGATCCTATTAACTAGTAATTTGGTCAGAGTTTTTGCATCCATGTTCATCAAAGATATTGGTCTGGAATTCTCCTTTTTGATGGCGTCTTTGTTTTTTGGAAGATCAAGGTAATGCTGGCCTCATAGAATAAGTTTGGAAGTTTTCCTCCATTTCTATTTTTTTGATCAGTTTCAGAAAAAAAGGTATTAATTCTTCTTTAAATGTTTGGTGGAGTTCCCCCAGGAAGCCGTCTGGCCCTGGACTCTTGTTTGTTGGGAGATTTTTGATTACTGATTCAATTTCTTTGCTGGTTATGAGTCTGTTCAGGTTTTCTATTTCTTCCTGTTTCAGTTTTGGTAGTTTATATGTTTCTAGGAATTTATCCATTTCTTCCAGATTGCCTAATTTGTTGGTATACAGTTGCTTATAATACTCTCTTATGATTATTTTTATTTCTTTAGTGTTGGTTGTGATCTCTCCTCTTTCATTCATAATTTTATTTATTTGGATCTTTTCACTTATCAAAAAGAAAAGAGAAGTTTATCAATCATTCTTTCAAAGAACCAGTTCCTACTTTTGTTGATCTGTTCTGCTTTTTGATTCCTATATCATTGGTTTCTGCTCTAAAGTTTATTATTTCTCTTCTCCTGCTGGATTTAGGCTTTTTTTGCTGTTCTTTTCCCAGCTCCTTTAGGTGTACGGTTAGGATGTGCCATGATACTTCTTATGTTCTTTTTCCTGGTTCTGTAGAAGAAAAATATTCTCAAATATTCTCTGGTGAAGTTTTGTTCTTAGAAATACAATATTTAATTTTCTATTACTTCCCTCATTAAAACTAGACCATGAAGCTAAGTTTTCTTGCCATAGGGAAAGCAGAACCTCAAAGAACCAAGTGACAACCAAGAGGTATACTTATGCTTCTGCATTCCACTGCAGAGCCTTGAAAGGTGTGAAGTTTCATTGTAAAGGCCAGCCTCATAATAGAGAAGTGGTTACTTCTGCAAAATTTACTGAGTAATTACTATGTGGCACATGATGTCTTTAGAGTTTGCATGGGTTATCTATTTTCATGTCACTATTGTTGTTCCAGTCTTAAAGATGATGCTCAGAGAGAGATTGATTAACTTGTCTGAGGTCACTCAGCTAAGAAGTAGGAGAGCCAGGATTTGGGTCTAGGTATATGGCTCTGGGCCTTTACTTCATCACTCTGTATCTTGTCTCCTTTGTTGGCTATTGTGTTCAGGGCAGGTAATACAGCAGAGAACAAGAGTGTTTAGAAGGTCACTGGTTGAATCTCTTGCCTTGTGGGTCTTTGTACCAACCTTGCAAGGTTGGAATAAAGAATCCTCATCTTATGCATGAAGAATCCTCATGCATCCTCATGCATCCTGACTTTATGCATGAGAAAGAAAAGCAGACATGGGGAATTGCCTTGTTGTAGAAAGGCAGAACTGAAAGACAGAATGAGAAACCAGATGTCTCATAGCTCTCTAATGCCCTTTCTCTCTTTCTCTGCTCTGGGAGCACTTCCATTCAGCAGATGTGGGGTCCATGTTAATACCTTGGCAGTTAACCAAAGCTTTGCTCAAGCTGCAGGATCTCCAGAGCTCAGGGACACTGAGGGGCCAAAGGATGGTATTTGGTGAAAGAAGGAAAGCAAAAACAAAACAGATCGGCTTGGGATTTTGATGGGACTTGTGGTCTCAGATATAATGTCCTGGGCCTCAGGATAAAGGTGGATTCTGGGACAGGTAGGGTCTGTGGATGGAAGGATTTGTGGGTGTGCTCAGAGAGGCATATTTAGAGATTCACAGATGTGGTGATGAGGTGGATTAATTAGTTTTGGAATGGAGGAAGGCTCTTTTAATGAGGGCATTTAAGAAAATTATTCTTGGCAAAGAGTGGGAGAATGTTAGAAAAATAGATCCACTGTAGCGGCTGGTAGGAGACTCTTCTGTTGAGCTCCCCAAGGCAGCTGGGTCAGATATAGGCACACAAAGCCCCTTACCTGTCATGATTTACATTGATGTTTAATGTACAGACTATCCCACAGAAGGAAGAACAGCACTGAAGTCCGTTTTGGCAATCTTCCTGCAATGTACAGAATTGAGTACAGTTTCCAGGATCTGATCTGCAGGGTGGGGGTTCCAAGATATTCTCTGGAATGCAGAACAGGAAAGAGAAGGGCCTAAACAACAGAGTGGAGGACATTCGGAACTCCAAAAGCCCAGGTAATTGCCAGAAAAACCAGCCACCCTGATGTTCCTCCTGGTCACAGGGAGGGGGAATCGGATTTTATTCTTAGCTGCTGCCTTTCTCTGAGTTCTTCACGAGGAAAACCAAGGCTTGGGTATCTGACTGGAGAGAGAGGTTGGCAGAACCCTGTACCCATTGGTGATTCACCATCCTTACAGATCAAGGATGCTCATAGACTGTAGTTGGGTCCAGTTCAAGGGAATCAACAATGTGTGGTGAGCAAGAGAGGGGTGTGTGGGTGCATTTGCGCTGACTCATTGTGTAGTCCCAAGCAGGTTGTATGACCTCTCACTAACAACATAGTTTATCCTAGGATCGACTGAACATGTGCTATTTGCTTGTAGGAAAAATGAGGGGGCAGGAAGATTTTGGGAAAGGAAGTGCACTTCAGTACACTGGAGATACTGGCATCTAGAATGCGAGAACCCAAATCGCAAATGAGTTCTGGGGGTGACTTATTTCATGGGGTTGAGGGTGGGTATTTTGGAATGGGGTGCAAAGATTGGCTTCTCTTTCTTCCCAGGTCTCTTCTGATAAAGAACCCAGAGCGTCAGGATGCCCCCCCTTTCTACTAGTAGAGAAGAGTAAGTATCTTCATGCTAGCATGTCATCCCCCCCATCCCTCAGCACTAGGGTCCAATTCAACACCACCTCTGCTAGAACATCCTGCCGCAGGGCTCCAGCTCACAACCTTCTCTCTGTTCTTGAACTCCAAGGCATTAAGGATAGGTACACTTAGTCCCTTCAGTGAAGCCCAGCCAGGCCCTAATTTTTGTACCTTGTGACTTGGCCTTTCTTTGGGGCAAATGCCACAGGGGGAGCATTCTATAAGCCCCTGTTGACTTACTGCTTTGCAAGTATTTGCAGTTGGAAGGGGGTCCATAGGATATCATCCTGACCTGGAGGGAACAGATGGTTAATGAAATTGGGGCTATAATTGCAACAGCAAATAGCACCAGAGAAAAAGGCCAAAGCCCAAGCTGGTGATAATATGGCAGAGACCAGTAGGCAGCATTCACTCTGATCTTCCAGTCATCCTGTGGGTCACTAGATCGGTGCAAAAAATTGGAACTGGTCCCCACTTTGGGGAGGAGCTTGGGAGTCCATGGAACAGTGTGATGAAGGAGTCTGTGAGCCAGGGATCTCAGAGAGGTGGACCTTCTTGTGTTTTGCCTCCTTTTCTGGGTATGTGATTCTCATCTTACAAAGACTTACCAGTTTTTCAGGAGCCCTTTTTGTGTTTCTCTTTAAACTTTAATCCTTGGTTCTCCAAATTAATCCTGCCCTCATTCTCTTGCATCTAGCTTGGCCTCCCTCAGTCTTACAAATCTGTGTGCTTTTCTGAGACCCCTAAAACAGGAACTTGCCTCCCTAGACTCCCGAGATAATACATGCTTCCTTCTTCTGAGCCCTCAGTATTCTGAGGATGATCGTTCTGTAGAAGAACGTAGGTGTGATGGGTAATAATTCGTTTCCCATTTGGTATTGGTCAAGGTCAACGTAACTGTGGTGGGTTCTTGAGCTGGGCCATGGTGGTCCCTGAGATGGATTCTATACCTTGCCACTGATGCTAGTCACTGGTAATTGTGCAGGTACCTCTGAAAGTTTAAAATGTGGAGTAAAAGGTGAGACTTTCTTTCCTTCTTTCCCAAACCTTCTCCAAGGCTTGGATTATGTAGGCTCCAGGTTGAGTTCTATCAACTTAATTTTCCTCTCTGTTTTTTTTTTTTTTTAAAGATTCATTTATTTATTTGAGAGAGAGAGAGAGAGCGAGGAGGGGCAAAGGGAGAGAGAATCTCAAGCCAACTCCCTGCTAACCACAGAGCCCGATGCGGGGCTCAATCTCACGGGGAGATCACGACCTGAGCCAAAACCAAGAGTCAGATGCTTAACTGACTGAGCCACCCAGGCACCCCTCCTCTCTGTTTCATTGCTTGGAAAGTTGGCGCAAGCATCCGTGAAGAAACTAGGGCAGCAAGAATGCACTGGATGATGAGGCTGATAACATTTATAGTAGTTAATGCTTACTGAGCATATATCATGGTCCATTAAGAGTGCTCTGTGTGTACATGCATTGTCTCAGTTTCTGCCCCCAACTTCCCCAGTGTCATTATATCCATTGCAAAGATAAAGTCTGAGGCCCAGACACTTTGTCCAAGACCACTCAGTAAGCGCAAAGCAGGGATTCAAACCTGGATCTTACTGACGACATGACTTGGACTTGGACCCTTGAACATGATATTGTATTTTTTTCACCATGTTTATCCTCAGCCCTCGGATCTTCTCGTCTCTATAGATGCTGCTTCCCTCCCCGGAGCCCAGGCCCAGCACCTACTCATCATATGTTCCTTGGGACTTCCAGGCACCTGCTGTGGTGTTAAGTGAATCAATAGAAGGAGGTGGAGAAACACAGGCTTCATGCCGCTGGCAGGGTAGATAGGTCAGTCCTGGCTGAGGACTGCCGGGTTTGCCCAGGCACAGCTCAGAGGAGGAGAGAGGGAAGGAGGGCCAAGGAGAGGCGTGCTGTCACCAGTCTTGCACCTGTGTATTCTAATGACAGAGGTCCAGGTACCTCCCAACCACGCCCCATCCCAGGGCCAGGTAGCATTTTCAGATCTACACCCCTTTTCTTTCATTCCCTAATCTTGTCCTTGTTATGCCTTTCCTCTGTCTAGGTCTTGTTAATGTCCTTTCACAAAATTTTAATAATCTTTCCCATGTAGAGTTCTGGCATGTCTTTGTTATATTTATTCCTAGAGGCTTGGGCTTTTAAAATAAAATTGTAAGGGGTGGGTAACTTTTTAGTTATCTCTTTCTGTTTGTTACTAATGTAGAGAAGTGACTTTTATGCGTTGACCTGTTACTAGCTACCTTGCTAAATTCTCCCACCGCTCATTTTAATTTCTTGGTGTGTTCCTTGGAGTGTTCTGGGTAGTCAATCGTCATCTGCAAATTAGGACAGTTGTAATTTTTCTCTTCAAACTTTACGCCGTTTTATATACTTTTTTTTTATATTGGACAAACTTGACTTTATTTTTTTTATTTTTATTTTTTTTTATTATCCCCAAATATATTTATTTTATTTTTTCAGTGTTACTAGATTAATTGTTCATGCACCACATCCAGTGCTCCATGCAATATGTGCCCTCCTCAATACCCACCCCCAGGCTCCTTGTGCAGGCCAGGACCTCCATACATTACTGTATAGAAGTGCAGATGTGTATATTTTTGTCTGATACCTGATTTAAAATGAAAACTTCTTAAATTTCCCCTTTTAGGATAGTGTCTGTTTTAGGTTTCTCATAAACATCTTTTATAAGTTTAGAAGTTTTCATTTTTGACAACAAGAAAATTTTCCTTAACTTATGTGAAATTGTATCTATTGCTTTCTTCTGTTAATACGTTGAATTACAATTCAGATTTCCTTTTTTTTTTTTAAAGATTTTATTTATTTATTTGACAGAAAGAGAGAGATCACAAGAAGGCAGAGAGAGAGGAAGGGGGAAGCAGGCTCCCCGCTGAGCAGAGAGCCCAATGCGGGGCTCGATCCCAGGACCCTGAGATCATGACCTGAGCTGAAGGCAGAGGCTTTAAGCCACTGAGCCACCCAGGCGCCCCTCAGTTTGCTATTTTTAAGGAAATTTACATTATTTTTAAATTTTAATTTAATTTTTTCAGTGTTCCAAGATTCCCGGATGCACCACACCCAGTGCTCCATGCAATATGTGCCCTTCCTAATGCCCACCACCGGGCTCACCCATCCCCCCACTGCCCTCCCTTCCAACACCATCAGTTTGTTGCTCAGAGTCCACAGTCTCTCATGGTCCATCTCCCCCTCCGATTTCCCCCAATTCACTTTTCCTTTCCTTCTCCTCATGTCCTCCATGTGACTATTCTTAGTTTTGATACCCTGTTAAAAATCATTGGCCATAGATGTGTGGGTTTCTTTGTGGACTCTGATTTTTTTTTAATAAAGATTTTATTTGTTTATTTGAAAAGAGATCACAAGTAGGCAGA
>CM053610.1:11378135-11390834 GCA_028646535.1 Procyon lotor
TGTCTGTTGGCCATTTGGATGTCCTCTTTGCAGAAATGTCTATTCATGTCTTCTGCTCATTTCTTGATCAGATTATTTGTTCTTTAGGTGTTGAGTTTGAGAAGTTCTTTATAGATTTTGGATACTGGCCCTTTATCTGATATGTCATTTGCAAATATTATCCCATTCTGTCAGTTGTCTTTTGGTTTTGTTGACTGTTTCCTTTGCTGTGCAAAAGCTTTTGATCTTGATGAAGTCCCAGTAGTTCATTTTTACCCTTGCTTCCCTTGCCTTTGGTGATGTTTCTAGGAAGAAGTTGAGGTTGAAGGGGTTGCTGCCTCTGTTCTCCTCCAGTATTTTAATGGAGTCCTGTCTCACATTGAGGTCCTTTATCCATTTTGAGTCTATTTTTGTGTGCAGTGTAAGGAAATGATCCAGTTTCATTCTTCTGCATGTGGCTGTCCAGTTTTTCCAACACCATTTGTTGAAAAGACTCTTTTTTCCATTGGATATTCTTTCCTGCCTTGTCGAAGATTAGTTGACCATAGAGTTCAGGTTCCATTTCTGGGCTCTCTATTCTGTTCCATTGATCTATGTGTCTGTTTTTGTGCCAATACCACACTGTCTTGATGAGCTTGAAGTTTGGAATAGTGATGCCGCCAACTTTGGTTATCTTTTTCAACATTCCTCTGGCTATTTGTGGTCTTTTCTGGTTTCATATAAATTTTACAGTTTTGCTCCATTTCTTTGAAATAAATTGATGGTATTTTGATAGGGAATTGCATTAAATATGTAGATTGCTTTAGGTAGCATAGACATTTTCACAATATTTTTTCTTCCAATTCATGAGCATGGAACGTTTTTCCATTTCTTTGTGTCTTCCTCAAATTCTTTCATGAGCACTTTGTAGTTTTCTGAGTACAGATTCTTTGCCTCTTTGGTTAGGTTTATTTCTAGGAATCTTATGGTTTTGGGTGCAATTGTAAATGGTATTGACTCTTTAATTTCTCTTTCTTCTGCTTTGCTGTTGGTGTATAGAAATGCAACTGATTTCTGTGCATTTATTTTATATCCTGACAATTTACTGAACTCCTGTATGAGTTCTAGCAGTCTTGGAGTGGAGTCTTTTGGGTTTTCCACATGAAGTATCATATCATCTGCAAAGAGTGAAAGTTTGACTTCTTCCTTGCCAATTCGGATGCCTTTTATTTCTTTTTTTTGTCTGGTTGCTGAGGCTAGGACTTCTAGTACTATGTGAATAGCAGTGGAGAGAGTGGATATCCCTGCCGTGTTCCTGATCTTAGGGGAAAAGCTCTCAGTTTTTACCCATTGAGAATGATATTTGCTGTGGGTTTTTCATAGATGGCTTTGATGATGTTGAGGAATGTACCCTCTATGCCTGCACTGTGAAGAGTTTCGATCAAGAAAAGATGTTATATTTTGTCAAATGCTTTTTTAGCATCAGTTGAGAGTATCATATGGTTCTTGTTCTTTTTTTATTAATGCATTATATTACATTGATTGATTTGCTGATATTGAACCAACCCTGCAGCCCACTTGGTCATGGCGAATAATCCTTTTAATGTACTGTTGGATCCTATTGGCTAGTATTTTGGTGAGATTTTTTACATCTGTGTTCATCAAGGATATTGGTTTGTAATTATCCTTTTTTGATGGGGTCTTTGTCTGGTTTGGGGATCAAGGTAATGCTGGCCTCATAAAATGAGTTTGGAAGTTTCCCTTCCATTTCTATTTTTTGGAACAATTTCTGAAGAATAGGTATTAATTCTTCTTTAAATGTTAGGTAGAATTCCCCTGGGAAGCCTTTTGGCCCTGGGCTCTTACTCGTTGGGAGATTTTTGATGACTGTTTCAATCTCCTTACTGGTATGGGTCTGTTCAGGTTTTCTATTTCTTCCTGGTTCAGTTTTGGTAGTTTGTGTGTCTCTAGGAATGCATCCATTTCTTCCAGATTGTCTAATTTGCTGGTGCATAGTTGCTCATATGTTCTTATAATTGTTTGTATTTCTTTGCTGTTGGTTGTGATTTCTCCTCTTTCATTCATGATTTTATTAATTTGGGTGCTTTCTATTTTCTTTTTGGTAAGTCTGGCCAGGGGGTTATCAATTTTATTAATTCTTTCAAAAAACTAGCTCCTAGTTTTGTTGATTTGTTCTACTATTCTTTTGGTTTCTATTTCATTGATTTCTGCTCTGATCTTTATTATTTCTCTTCTTCTGCTGGGTTTAGGCTTTCTTCATTATTCTTTTCCAGCTAATTTAGGTGTAGGGTTAGGTTGTGTATTTGAGATCTTTCTTGTTTCCCACCCCCTCACTTTAAATCTGGAGGTGTCTTTGGGTCTAAGATGAGTTTCTTGTAGACAGCATATCAATGGGTCTTGTTTTTTTATCCATTCTGATACTCTGTGTCTTTTGATTGGGGGCATTTAGCCCATTTACATTCAGGGTAACTATTGACAGATATGGATTTAGTGCCATTCTGTTGCCTGTAAGGTGACTGTTAACTGCATATTGTCTTCCTTTCTGGTCTATATTCCATTTAGGTTCTCTCTTTACTTAGAGGACCCCTTTTAATATTTCCTGTAAGGCTGGTTTGGTGTTTGCAAATTCTTTTAGTTTTTGTTTGTCCTGGAAGCTTTTTATCTCTCCATGTATTTTCTTTTCTTTTCTTTTTTTTTTTTTTTCATTTTCTTTTTTTTTTCCCCCAAATATGTTTATTTTATTTTTTTAGTGTTACAGGATTAATTGTTCATGTACCACACCCAGTGCTCCATGCAATACGTGCCTTCCTCAATACCCACCACCAGGCTCGCCCAACTCCCCACCGCCTCCCCTCCAAAATCCTCAGATTGTTGCTCAGAGTCCACAGTCTCTCATGGTTCATCTCCCCATCTGATTTTCCCCCATTCCCCCTTCCCTTCCTTCTCACAATGCCCTCCATGTTTTTCTTTATGCTCAGCACGTAAGTGAGACCATAAGATAATTGGCTCTCTCTGCTTGACTTATTTCATTCCGCATAATCTCTTCCAGTCCCATTCATGTTGATACAAAAGTTGGATATTCGTCCTTTCTAATGGAGGTATAATATTCCATTGTATATATGTACCATATCTTCTTTATCCATTGTATTTTCAATGACAGCCTCGCTGGATATAGTATTCTTGGCTACATATTTTTCTCATTTAGTGCTCTAAATATATCATGCCAGTCCTTTCTGGCCTGCCAGGTCCCTGTGGATAAGTCTGCTGCCAATCTAATATTTCTGCCTTTGTATGTTACAGACTTCTTGTCTTGAGCTGCTTTCAGGATTTTCTCTTTGTCACTAAGACTTGTAAGTTTTACTATTAAATGACAGGGTGTAGACCTACCTTTATTGATTTTGAGGTGGGTTCTCTGTGCCTCCTAGATTTTGATGCTTGTTCCCTTCATCAGATTAGGGAAATTTTCTATAATAATTTGCCCCAATATACCTTCTGCCCCCATCTCTTTCTTCTTCTTCTGGGATCCCAATTATTCTAATATTGTTGCACCTTATGGTATCACTTATCTCTTGAATTCTCCCCTCATGGTCCAGTAGTGGTTTGTCTCTTTTCTCAGCTTCTTTATTCTCCATCATTTGGTCTTCTATATCACTAATTCTCTCTTCTGCCTCATATTTCTTAGCAGTAAGAGCCTCCATTTTTTTTTATTGTACCTTATTACTAGCTTTTTTATTTCAACTTGGTTAGATTTTAGTTCTTTTATTTCTCCAGAAAGAGATTTTATTTCTCCAGAAAGGGATTCTCTAATATACTCCATGCTTTTTTTGAGCCCCGCTAGCACCTTGATAACTGTCATTTTGAACACTATTTCTGACATTACTAATGTCCGTATTGATTAGGTCCCTAGCCATCCGTACTGCCTCTTGTTCTTTTTTTTTGTGCTGAGTTTTTCTGCCTTATCATTTTATCCAGAAAAGAATAGATGAATGAGAGAACTAAATACTAAAAGGGTAGCAATGACCCCAGAAAAATCAGAAGAGAGCCAAAACCAGGGGTTGAAGAAAAAAGGGTGGGGGAAGAAAAAAGATTTAAAAAAAATTAAAATAAAAAATAGAAAAAGGGAAAAGATAAAAAGATATAATATAGATATATAGATATATTAGACTTGTGATTGGAACAGAGCACCATACCTGATTTTGGATGTTTGGTCTGTTAGAAGAAATTACCTCCCAAAATTTTAAAGAAAGAAAAAACTTACAAATATACTAAAATAAGGGTAAACACTATGAAGGGATGGAATATGAGTGTAAGGATGAAAATTAAAAAGATTCTAAAAAAGGGATTGATAAGAGGTTGGTTGAAAAAAGAGAAAAAAAAAGAGTAAAAGAGGAAAGAATGTGATCAGGCTGGAGACTAGAACTAAGCCGTGTGCTATTTTTAGGGTATATTTTGATCTATTAGAAGAAATTGTATCCCAAAATTTTAAAGAAAAAAAAACCTATATGTATACAAAAAATAAGGTTAAATAAAATGAGGGGATAAAATATGAATGTAATGGTGAAAATTAGAAAAGATGTTTAAAAAGGTATTAGTATTAGTTTTAAAAACGCCAAAAACAAAAACAAAACGCCAAAATAGGAAAGAGGAAAAATAAATAAAACAAGAAAACGAGAAAGAAACAAAATTTAAAAATTCAACTCTGAAAGACGAAAGGATCATGGGGGGGAAAAGCCATGAATTCTATGAGATGCTTTTTTTCCCCCCTAACTCTGGAGTTCCACAGTTTTCAGTGATTGATGAACTTGGTCTTGGCTGGCTATTCTTGCTGATCTTCTGGGGGAGGGATTGTTGCAGAGATTCTCAAATGTCTTTGTCCGAGGCAGAATTGCACCACCCTTGCCAGGGGATGGGCCAAGCAATTTGCTCCAGTTCGCTCTCAGGAGTCTTTGATCCCTGAACGCTTTCTGTACCGCCCTGGAGGCCAGGAATGAAAATGGCGGCCTCCCAGTCTCTGGCCGAGAGGAGCCGAGCTCTCGGGGCCCCACTCCTCAGTGCAGCTTCAGAGGAAAGCAGTTAGTCCCTCCCATCTCCCTGGTCTCCCACCAACCCTGAGCTCACCTGGCCTGTGACTGACCGTTTCTATCTCTGGCCCACAGCCCCATCTGGAGTCTCCAAACCTATGAGACTCCTGCAGCACGCTCCTGCACTGCTCCTCCCGGAGGAGGAAGGAAGGGGTCTCTCCAGAGCTGCTCCTTGTGGGGTCCCTGCCCAAAGAGCAGTAGCCCAACTGTGCCTTGGATCACCGTGTAGGGTAAGCACGAACTGATAGCCCACTGCGCGGCTCTGTCTCTGCTATTAGCTTCCCTGGTCTGATACCTGGGGGCTCTGCCATGCTCAGACACCCCCAGTCTTTCTGTGACCCTGTGGGTCCTGAAAACACATGGTTCCCACAAGGGCTAACACCCCACCCTACGCCACCACCCCGCTTAGCCTCTCAAGCGAAGTCCCTCAGCAGAGCAGACTCTAAGAGTCCCAGTTTTGTGCTCTGCTGCTCTGCGGCTTCCCGGGAGTCAGCCCTTCCCTCTGCGGTCTCTCTTCCTGTCGCTTTGGATTCACTTTTCCACATGTCCTACCTTCTGGAAAGTGGTCAATTTTCTGCTCCTAGATTTGCTGTTCTTCCTCTCTTCTATCTCCTGTTGAGATTGCAGGCATTTAGAATGGTTTGATTACTATCTAGCTGAACTTCTGGGATCCGACTATCTCAGCCTCCTACTTCTCTTCCATCTTGCTCCTCCCCTCCAGTTTGTACCTTTTGACTCCTGTCTGTTCATACCCTACCTGCCACCTCTGGCAACCACTAAACTATTCTTTTATGTTTGAGTTTGGGCTGTCTTTGTTTTCTGGCCACATACACGTGAAATCATACAGTATCTGCATTTGTAAAGGGATCCATCTCCAAAGGAAAAATGGCTGATGATGGAAATTTAAGCATCCCTTAGGAATCCTTTTTTGGAGAGAAAGGTCTGTACAAGTGTCAGGATTGTGTCTCTTTGGGTAAAACTATCCCACCCAGAAAACACTGAAGGAGGAGAAAGTTTGTAGAGATCTGTCCACAGTCACCAGGGTAAACAGGGAGGGAGGGGAGAAGGAAAAGTTAAGGGATGCTCCCCAAGGCAGGAGATGATGGAGCCTATTAACAGGAAGAAATAACTTAAGTTGAAGGACAAGGTAGAGTAATTGACTCTGATCCCGCAGAACTGGAAAGTTCCTTGACTAGGGATTCACCTCCTCACTCCATAAAACCAGAACAAATTCCCCACATATTCTGTTCTTTCAGAGAGTAGAGGTAGTTCATTTGAAATGGCTGCTTTGAGTTCCTATATCTACTCTTGGCTCTGCCACCAATCCACGTGGAGTTATTGGATTTGCTTGGATAAGCATGCAAATCCCCCACCACCACCAACAACCCCTAGAACAAGGTTTTTCTCCTAAGAGTCCAATTACAGGGCTGAGTCTTAATACCCAGTATAAAATAAGAGATAAGAGAGTATTTCTGGTCCCTGGGGCTTGCTTTGTGTGTTTAGGAAGCAAGATTGGAGAGCAGACAAATGTACTACATTGAGCACCTACTGTGTGCTAGGTACTTTGAAGGTGTTTATAGATGTCTTATTTCATCTGAACTGTGGAGGTGCCAAGAATTAATGAGTGAACTAAATTTATAGAGGTCATAAGATGTCCTGGTGTTATGACACTGGCAAATACTGGCGTCAGGATTCAACTCCCCATCTGTCTTAGCACAAAACCAATGAGCATTCTTCTGCTACTAAAATTTTTATAGACAATAGAGGATTCACTCCTGCCCATTATCTCCCAACATGCACTATGGTGCCTTATGAGGTTTGAGGAAATTGACACTCATCCTCTATTGAGTTAAACATGATTTAAATATTTAACTACAAAACTAATTCCCCCCTCACTCTTTCTCCATATAATGTGTATGTAAATATACGTATACATACATATGTGTGTGTGTATTTATTTATACTTAAAATACCTACTTAATTCTTACACCCATGAATTCTACCTCCCTTATATTAGTCTAAAAAAATTTTAAAAATTTATGGTTGAAAATGTTCAACACAGGGATGCCTGGGTGGCTCAGTTGGTTAAGCATCTGCCTTCAGCTCAGGTCATTATCCCAAGGTCTTGAGATCAAGCCCAGCATAGGGCTTCTTGCTCAGTAGGGAGTCTGTTTCTCCCTCTGCCTGCGGCTCCCCCTGCTTGTGCATCTTCACATGTGCTCTCGCTCTCTCTCTGACAAACAAATAAATAAAATGTTTTAAAAAAGAGAAAATGCTCATTTTAAAAATGCTCATAATATATTGTCTAGATAATCAGTAATTAGTACAATGCAAATGCTTGACAATAGGCATTTATTTTGAGAGACACATGTGATTATGGAAAACCACATTGTGAAAATTTACCTCATTAAATGAGAGTGGGACAAGATGGGTAACAATATGAGGGTGATTCCAAATGTGAGAAAACAATAGATTGCTTATATTAAATCAGTAAAAAAAAATAATAATATTGTAATAAGAAGAGACACATGTTAATCCTTTGCAGTAAGATTATCATAATTTTTTCTTTTTCTAAATTAAATTTAAATTTTTCAGTGTTCCAAGATTCATTGTTTATGCACCACACTCAGTGCTCTATGCAGTATGTGCCCCCCTTATTACCCACCACCAAGCTCACACATTCCCTCACCCCCCTCCCCTCCAAAACACTCAGTTTGTTTCTCAGAGTCCACAGTCTCTCATGGTTCACCTCCTCCTCCAATTTTCCCCAGTTCACTTTTCCTTTCCTTCCTTGAATGTCTTCCATGTTATTCCTTATGCTCCACAAGTAAGTGAAACCATATGATAAATGACTTTTTCTGCTTGACTTATTTCACTCAGCATAATCTCCTCCAGACCCATCCATGTTGATACAAAAGTTGGGTATTCATCCTTCCTGATGGAGGTGTAATATTCCATTGTATATATGGACCATATCTTCTTTATCCATTCGTCTGTTGAAAGGCATCTTGGCTTTTTCTATAGCAGCAATGGCCACAATCATCAAACTGTGGGAAAAGATTATCATAATTTTTTAAAAATTATAACTTTTTACTTTTTTTGTAAATTATCTTATAATTAAAAATGTAAGAAAAAATTGTTTGCCAAGGAGAGGAGTAGTTATGTGAGAGCAGGAATCCTCTGCAGAAGCCCAAGTCCCACAGTGAACAGGCAAGGGCAGGCAAAGGTGAGAAAACAGGGAACCTTGTTTGGTCAAGGGAATCAGGGAGGAGCCCACGATAACCACCCAGCTCTCCGGGGAAGTCTGTGCCAGACTGAGAATCTGGCCGGTGGCATGCCAACCCAGGCTCTGCTGCTCCTCCTGCTCCTCTGTGGGCTGCTGCTGCAGGCCCAGGGAGGGCACCAGAAACCGAAGATGATGCAGAGTAGGTGATGGACTAGGGCACAGGGAGGGGAAGGGGGCCAGAGGGGCTGTGTCCCTTCTGAAGAGGACCCGGGTATTGGAACCTTGCAGCACATCCTGCTCAGACCACAGCACTATAAAGACTCTGGATCCCCCAAACCATAACCCGCTGGCCCCATTCCCCAGCCCTGGGAACAGCGATGGAGGATAGGGGAACCTATTTCTTCTGACTCTCCATTCCAAATACCCAGACACAAATGCTACACAGAGTAGTAAAAGGTACATCACAGGCTGAGAATCACATGGGGAAACAAAACAACTATTCTTAGATTTCTGCCCATATGTGACATGTTACATCCACAAATGTCGAGAGTAGGTGTAGCAAAAAAGGACCATGGGAAAGCAAGTTTTGGGGTGTACAAGGCCAAGCCAAATTTATCATTGGAGATACCAGAATGGTGGCAGTGGAAGGGAAATAGTGCAAGCGGTAAAATCTGGGAAGAGGCAAGGGCCCTGGAGAAAGTGACAGTGACAGGAGAGAGGGGGCAGAGCAGCAAGTCACCTTCTCTCTAGACCCTACAAATTCTGGAGAGTGAGGAGAGTCTGCAGGAAGACTCAGTCTCTGTTGAGTTCTCAGTGTGTAGATTCTATGGGTGGCATCATCAAGGTCATAACTAACATGGGAGACAGGGTCCTGGTTGCAGAATATTGGAGGGCCCAGGGAGTCCAGGTATTGATCTGTTGGGGAAAAGTCAGGGGTTATAGGATTTAAGATACTACCAACCACCAGGATTGAGTGAAGGGCATAAAGTGAGTTCCCTGAAAAGTGCAAGAGTATATTATATGGGACCTCAGTTCTGGGGTCTTTGGGAGAGGCTTTAAGCTTGAGGGAAGTGCTCTCAAGGTATCTGGTTGCGCTGACCCTCTTCCATTTCTGTTCCAGAAATAGAGCTGATCATGCACCACACCCAATGCTCCATGCAATACGTGCCCTCCTCAATACTCACCGCCAGGCTCACCCAACCCCCCACCCCCTCCCCTTCAAGATGCTCAGTTTGTTGCTCAGAGCCCACAGTCTCTCTTGGTTCATGTCCCCCTCCAATATCCCCCCATTCACCCTTCCTTTCCTTCTCACAATGCCCTCCATGTTTTTCCTTATGCTTGACACGTGAGACCATAAGATAATTGACTCTCTCTGCTTGACTTATTTCACTCCACATAATCTCTTCAGGTCCCATCCATGTTGATACAAAAGTTGGGTATTCATCCTTTCTGATGGAGGCATAATATTCCATTGTATATATGGACAATATCTTCTTTATCCATTCATCTGTTGAAGGGCATCTTGGTTCTTTCCGCAGTTTGGTGGTTGTGGCCATTGCTGCTATGAATATTGGGGTACATGTGGCCCTTCTTTGTACTTCATCTGCTTCTTTAGGGTAAATACTCAGGAGTGCAATTACAGGGTCATAGGGTAGCTCTATTTTTAATTTCTTGAGGAATCTCTACACCATTTTCCAAAGTGGCTGCTCCCTCTAATATTTCTTGTAGTGCTGGCTTGGTGGACATATACTCTTTTAATCCTTGGTGGTCTTGGAAGCTCTTTCTCTCTGCATCCATTTTTGAATGTCAGCCTTGCTGAATAAAGTATTCTTGGCTACATGTTCTTCTCGTTTAGTGCCCTGAATATATCATGCCAGCCTTTTCTGGCTTGCCAGGTTTCTGTGGACAAGTCTGATGTTATTCTGATGGGTCTTTCTCCATATATAAGGAATCTCTTCCCCAGGACCTCTTGTCTAAAATTATAATTTGCAAATTTTACAATTATGTCTCTGGGTTTCTTTCTAGACTCATTGATCTTGGAGGGTGTCTTTCAGCCTCCAGGACATGAAAACTTGTTCCATTCCCCAGACTGGGGAAATTTTCGTTCAGAATTTGGTCACCTATATCTTCTAGTCTTCTGTCTTTCTCTATCCCCTGTGGGATTCCAATAATTCTGATGTTGGAATGTTTCATGGCATCATTTATTTCCCTAAGTCTTTTCTCATGATTCCTGAGCATTTTGTTCCAGCTCTCCTCCTGACCTTTCTTTTCAACCATTTTGTCCTCTAGATCACTAATTCTATCCTCTGTCACCGTTACTCTAGCTGTTAGACTATTTAGATTAGGTTGGTTCTCACTGATAGCATTTTGAACATCTGCTATACTGGTTCTCATTTCTGCCCTTAGAGATTCTATGTTGTCATTAATGTTTTTCTCCACCCTAGCCATTGCCTGGATAATTGTTACCCTGAGTTCTCTTTCCGACATACTATTTATGTCCATGTCCAATAGTTCTGAAGGAGACGGTGCAGTCTCTGGGTTTTTCCTCTGTTGGGTGTTCCTCCTTCTAGTCATTTGGATGAGAAGTGGATGAGAGGATGTATAGCTGAATATATCATCCATGATCCAGGCAGGGTGCACCCTGGAAGGTTTTGGAGCAATTGGAATTCACCCCCAAAAAGAAAGAATAAGGATTAAAAGAGAGAGAGAGAGAAAGAAGAAATTCCAGCCAGAATGGACCCCAAAAATAAGATTTATAAGGTATATAAACAAACACAAACCAACATAAAGACTGACAAAAGTAAATGACAAGAAATAAAAGAACCTAGTCAGAATAAACCCCAAGAATAAGATTTATATAATACCAGAACAAAAGCAAATACACAGAAACACTGACAGAAGGATAAAATGGGAGGGTGGTTATAACTCCTCGTGGGCAAGGAAAGTTATTTCAGGTCTTCCTGGGTTTATGGTTGTATTAAGCCTCTAGTGGTAATGTTAAGTAGTTTTTATTTAATTTTATTTTTTTTGTTCGACAGAGAGAAAGAGATCACAAGCAGGCAGAGAGAGAAGGGGAAGCAGGCTTCCTGCTGAGCAGAGAGCCCGATGTGGGGCTCAGTCCCAGGACCCTGAGATCATGACCTGAACCGAAGGCAGAGGTTTTTAACCCACTGAGCCACCTACGTGCCCCATTAAGTAGTTTTTTAAAAAAATTTAAAAACCACGAAACATGAGAATGAGTGAATAAAAAAAGAAAAAAAGGGACGCCTGGGTGGCTCAGTGGGTTAAAGCCTCTGCCTTCAGCTCAGGTCATGATCTCAGGGTCCTGGGATTGAGCCCTGCATTAGGCTCTCTGCTCAGCAGGGGGCCTGCTTCCCCCTCTTTCTCTGCCTCCTTGTAATCTCTCTCTCTCTCTGTCAAATAAATAAATAAAATCCTTAAAAAAAAAAAAAGAAAAGAAAAAACTTGTAACTATGAAATATACAGGTTTTAGGGTATTATCAGGTTCTTAATATATTGATTTCCCCTTATGTTGGGGATTTATAATTTTATGGGGACCATGTGGTTGTTGTCCTTTTGTTTTTGGCTTGTCTTCTGGAGAGGGGCCTGCTGCATTGTTTTCCAGTCAATCTTGCTTGAGTTGAGTTGCCTTGCCCCCCAGGCAAGGGGCTGTCCTCTGTGGAAACCGGTTTCTCAGTCTTTTTGCTCTCTGAAGCTTTTTGGCCTTTTGTAGCTTTTTCACCTTTTCAGAGAGTCCAAGCAAGGAATCTGCCCACACCCAGACCTCTGCATCACAGAGAAGCCTCAGTCAGCTCCCTTCTGGGTGGTCCAGAACACACACTCCCCTCTGCAAAATTCCGCTCACACTGCAGCCTGCCACAGGTGGTGTGTACCCCCAGCCACCATTCAGTGGCCCCGCGAGGCCCTCGCACTCCTCTGCACCCATGCACGACCAAAGCCATGAGCTATATTTGCCTAGGAAACTGGCTTCTGGAGGCTGCCTCTGTGGAGATGGCTCTCCAGGCTCCAGGCCCACAAAGGGTGTGCTCCAATTGCTGCCCGAGATTAGGCCACCTGTGCTGGCCGGGAGTCCTGCAAACCTAGAATCCGCTGGTTAGGGCTCCCACTCAGTCTCTGGCCAGTGGAAGTGCACCCAGTCCATCCAGGGAGTGCTGCACACAGGGAGAAGCTGCAGGCTCCTGGACCACAGGAGCTTGCAGGAGTGTTCCCCACCCACGAAATGCTGCAAGCATCAGAAAGCTGTAGGTTCATGAACCGCGGACTGGACCGCCCTGCCCCCCCCAGTCTCTCTTTTATTTTTTCCCCCAAATATGTTTATTTTTTTCAGTGTTACAATATTCATTGTTTATGTACCACACCCAGTGCTCCGTGCAATACGTGCCCTCCTCAATA
>CM053610.1:11416337-11433076 GCA_028646535.1 Procyon lotor
CCGGGTGTACTGGTTCAGTGAGCAGACCAAAATGAGTCTGGGCCTCGGGCACCTGGTGGGGGTGTGGGAGCCGACAGGAGAGAGAATAGAGAAGAATGACAATGGGAGAGAGATCAGAGACCTGGACCCAGAGCGGGGGGCACTCTGGGGTCTGCCCTGGGTCCTCAATGATCACAAGCACCGATACTAAAATAGACAGATCTGTGGACATTTGTTCTGATTTATTTGGCAGGAAGAAACAGTTCAGACAGTGGGATGGGTGCCTTCCTGTTGACATCCTCTTGCCCGGGTCTGAGGTCCTCATGCCTTGGCGTGAATACAGGTTTGGGGGAGTGGCCCAGCCCTCTCACCCACTCACTGCAGGCTCATGCAAATATTCCCACAGAAGGTTGAACAACATATGTTATTTGCTTGACAATCTTGGTGATATTCACATGGGCGTCTGCACATATATATGCTGGTATGCTTTTCACAGACCTCAATTTCCTTGGTCAGCTCTATTTCTGAAACAGAGCAGGAACAGGGTCAGTGTGACCAGATCCCTTTGGGGCGCTCCCCTCAAACTTAAAGCCTGTCCCAAAGACTCCAGAACCCAGGTCCCGCTCATGACACTCTTGGACTTTTTAGGGAACTCACTTTCTGCCCTTTATCCAGTCCTGGTGGTTGGTAGTATAAATCCTGTAACCCCCCTACTCTTCCCCAGAAGATCTCAATACCTGGCCTCCCTGGGCCCTCTGCATAATCTGCCACCAGGACCCTGTCTCCATGCTAGTCATGGCCTTGGTGATGCTGCCCATAGAATCTACACCCTGAGAGCTCAGCAGAGACTGAGACATCCTGCAGACCCTGCCCCATCTCCAGAATTTGCAGGGTCCAGAGAGGAAGGTGACTTGCTGCTCTGCCCCCTCTCCTATCACTGTCACTTTCTCCGGGGCCCTTGCCTCTTCCCAGAAAATACCATTTGCACTATTTCCCTTCCACTGCCACCATCCTGGTCTCTCCAATGATAACTTTGACTTGGCCTTATACACCCCAAAACTTGCTTTCCCACAGTCCTTTCATTCTATACCTAATCTCACCAAGATTTGTGGATGTAAGGTGTCACGTATATGTGGAAATCTAAGAGTAGTTGTTTGGTTTCCCCCATGTGATTCTCAGCCCGTGATGTACCTTTCACTACTCTATGTAGCCTTTGTGTCTGGGTATTTGGAATGGAGAGTCAAGAGATGCAGGTTCCCCCCCCCAACCCCCAACACTATTCCCAGGGCTGGATAAAGGGGCCAGAGGGCCATGGTTTGGGAGGACCCAGAGTCTTCATAGTGCTGCGGTCTGAGCAGGATGTGCTGCAAGGTTCCAATACCTGGGTCCTCTTCAGAAGGGACACAGCCCCTCTGGCCCCCTTCCCCTCCCTGTGCCCTAGTCCATCACCTACTCTGCATCGTCTTCGGTTTCCGGTGCCCTTCCTGGGCCTGCAGCAGCAGCTCACAGAGGAGCAGGAGGAGCAGCAGAGCCTGGGTTGGCATGCCTCCGGCCAGAGTGGAAAACTCTCAGTCTGGCACAGACTTCCCTGGAGAGCTGGGTGGTTATCGTGGGCTCCTCCCTGCTTCCCTTGGCCAAACAAGGAGCCCTGTTTCCTCCCCTTTCCCTGCCCTTGCCACAGCCTGTTTTTCATGAGACTTGGGCTTCTGCAGAGGATTCCTGCTCTCCCATGACTAATCCCCTCCTTTGCCTATATTTTTTTCCTACTTTCTAATTATAAGATAATTTACAGAGGAAAAGTATAATTCTTAAAAAATTATGATAATCCAACTATAGAGAGTTAACATGTGTCTCTTTTTATTACCATTCTAATTTTTTTTGCAGATTTAGTGCAAGTAATCTATTGTTTTCTCACATTTGGAATCACTCACCTATTGTTACCCAACCAATCCTATCCTCATTTAATCAGGAAAATATTCCACAATGCGGTTTTCCATAATTACACACATTTCACTTAAGATAAATGCCAATTTTCAAACATTTGCATTGAACTAATTACTGATTATCTAGACAATATATCATGTTGGACATTTTCAACCACCAATTTTTTATTTCTTAGAGTAATATAAGAGAAATGGAATTTATGGGTGTAAGAGTTAAGTAGGTATTCTAAGTATAAATAAATAAATATACACATATATGCATGTATACCTATATATAAACACACACATATATATAGAGAGAGAGGGAGAATTAGTTTTGTAATTAAAGCTTTAAATTGTGTTTAACTCAACAGAGGATGAGTATAAATTTCCTCAATCCTTGTAAGGCACCACAGTATAAGTTGGGAGATAATGGGTAGGAATGAGACCTCTATTGTCTATTAAAAATTTGAGTAGCAGAATAATGCTCATTGGTTTTGTGCTAAGACAGATGGAGAATTGAATCCTTACCCCAATATTCACCAGTGTTGTAACACTGGGACAATCCTATGACCTCTGTACATTTAGTTCACTCATTAATTCTTGGCACCTCCACAGTTCAGATGAAATAAGATGACATCTATAAACACCTTCACAGTACCTGGCACACAGTAGGTGCTCAGTGTAGTACATTTGTCTGCTCTCCAGTCTTGCTTCCCAAACACACAAAGCAAGCCCCAGGGACCAGAAGTACTCTCTTATCTCTTATTTTATACTGGGTATTAAGACCTGGCCCTGGAATTGAACTCTTAGAAGAAAAACCTTTTGGTTCAGGAGTTGGGGGGGATTTGCATGCTTATCGAAGCAGATCCACCAACTCCACGTGGATTGGTGGCAGAGCCAGGAGTAGATATAGGAACTCAAAGCAGCCATTTCAAATGAACTACCTCTACTCTCTGAAAGAACAGGAAATGTGGGGACTTTGTTCTGGTTTTATGGAGTGAGGGGGTGCATCCTGAGTCAGGGGCATTTTCTGTTCTGTGAGGTCAGAGTTCAATTACTCTACCTTGTCCTTCAACTTAAGTTAGTTCTTCTTGTTGACAAGCTCCACCACCTACTCCGTTGGGGGGCACCCCTCAGCCTTTCCTTCTCCCCTGCCTCCCTGTTTACCCTGGTGACTGTGGACAGATCTCTACAAACTGTCTCCTCTTTCGATGTTTTCTGGGTGGGATAGTTTTACCCAAAGAGTCACAATCCTCACCCTTGTACAGACCTCCCTCTCCAAAAAGGATTCCTAAAGGATGCTTAAATTTCCATCATCAGCCATTTATCCTTTGGAGATGGATTCCTTTACCAATACAAACACTGTATGATCTCACGTATATGTGGCCGGAAAACAAAGACAGCCCAAACTCCTGCATAGAAAGAATAGTTTGGTGGTTGCCAGAGGTGGCAGGTAGAGTGTGAAGAAAATGGGTGAGGGGGGTCCAAAATATAAAATAAATAGAATATTTATGTTATAAGTTATAATATAAATAAGTCCTGGAGATGTACTATACAGCTTGGTGGCTATAGTGAACAATACTATATTGTATATTGAAGAGTTGCTAGGGTGCCTGGGTGGCTCATTTGGTTAAGCAGCTGCCTTCAGCTCATGTCCTGATCTCAGGGACCTGAGATAGAATGACATCATCCCCACAGCCCTCTTTGGGCTCCCTGCTCAGCAGGGAGTCTGCTTCTCCCTCTCCTTCCTCGTGTGTATGTTCTATCTCAAATAAATAAATAAATAAATAAATAAATAAATAAATAAATAAAATATTTTTTTTAAAAAAGAAAGGTTGCTAAGAGAGTAGGTCTTCAAAGCTCCTGTTACAAGGAAAAAATTGTGTGGAGATGATGCTCGCTAGATTTATTGTGATGATCATCTCACTATATAAATATTGAATCATCATGCTGTATACCTGAAACTAATATGTTACATGTCAATTAATTTCAATTAAAAAATGCAAATACCAGAGCACCTCAATGGCTCTATAGGTTGACCGTTGGACTCTTGATTTCACTTGTGTCATGATATTAGTGTCCTGAGACAGAGCCCCACCTGGGCTGCAGGTTCAGCAGGGAGTCTTCTTGGGATTCTTTCCCTTTCCCTCTGGCCCTTCTCCAGCTCACTGTCTATCTCTCTCTCTCTGTCAGATGAATAGATAAGCTTTTTCTTTTTCAAACTGCAAATAGCTGTGGACTAAGCAAGCACCAGGATTTCTGGAGAGCTCGGGAATGGGGACTATGAGAGAAGATACCAACAACACAACCTTGTAGTTTTAGAAGAAAACATAGGCACGTTTGGGGTCAGAAATACATAAGCTGGGGTGGCTGGGTGGCTCAATCATTAAGCATCTGCCTTCAGCTCAGGTCATGATCCCAGAGTCTTGGGATTGAGCCCCACATTGGGCTCCCTGGTCAGCTAGAAGCACGCTTCTCCTTGTCCCACTCCCCTTGCTTGTGTTTCCTCTCTCGCTATCTCTCTCTCTGTTTGTCAAATAAATAAACAAAAAATCTTTACAAAAATACATGTGCAGGTATTATATATGTGTGTAATATATGTGTGTATAGGTATACATATAATCATACAATAATACATATATATACACACAATAATTTGTATTATGTATACATAAATCTATATCCCTATATATGTATATATACATATGTATATATGTTTGTATATATGCAAATCTGTTTATATGTATATGTGTATATATGCCTGTATACATATGTATATATATTACGTGTGTATATGTGTGTATATATGTGCATATATATGTATATGTGTGAGTATATATGTCTGTGTATGTATACAAAATACACAGAGAATGAAAGCAAGAGCAAGAGCCTGCTGTTTTCCTAAATTCTACACAGCTTAGTTGCAGACCCATCTGAATACTCCAGAATCAAGTGTGGCAAAGATCCTGGGAGGAAGCTCCTTGGCACTTTCAGTGATGTACTCCTCAAACAGACCACTAAGGACCCCAACAACTGAGCAAGATGCAGGGCAGACCTGTGATTGTCCTGCATGGAACATCATTTTCCAGCCATAGAAAGTGAGGACTTGGGAATCCATAATTCAATCATTTTAGATGTGGTATCATTTGCAGCCCCCATCAAAGTTCCCTTCCATTTGCTCCCATAGCCTTGTATCTAGGTCACCAAATTCTGCTTTTTATCTCTATCCAGTCCACCCTCCTCAGCCATGTCCCCAGAATTCTGACATACATTTCCCACTGCTCAATGCATCTGATGTATCCTGGAAAAAATCACTTGTACATGGACATCTCCAGTTAGTGCATGAAATATTCCTGGACATAGAGTTTAGAAGAAGGAGGTCTACTCTTTGGGAGCCCTTGACTTTGCCCACTTGACTCTTCTTTTTTTCTAATAAGCTCTAAATAATGGGTATGACTTCTTCTCTCTGATATTTGGTGGGCAAATCCCCCTGCCCTCAACGCATAAACTTGTGCCAAGATGTTGGTGCTAGATTCGATCACTTCACTTCCCTCATTTGCTAGGTGGTCATCGATCTTTCCTAAAGTCCTTCTTATTCAGTCGGTTTTTTTTATCTACGTAAAACCCCGAGGGCATTAGGTGGGAGATGGTGCCATGCTTTAATAAGCAAAAGAGAATCAATACAGAGAAGGTATTGGGTGGGACCTTATTAGCACAAAGCATGTCCAAGGCAGATAGATATACAAACTGCCCTTCGCTTCCCACCTATGAGTAGACTCAGACACATCAGATAAAGACTCTAGACTTGGGTCTGTTTGGGTGGCCAGGACTATGATAAGATACACAGCGTTCCTCCTAGTTAGGAGGACTACTGCTCATATCAAAGAAAATCCAATGCTTTGACGGAGAGAGCCAATTATCCTATGGTCTCACTTATGTGCTGAGCATAAAGAAAAACATGGAGGGCATTGTGAGAAGGAAGGGAAGGGGGAATCGTGGGAAATCAGAGGGGGAGATGAACCATAAGAGACTGTGGATTCTGGGCTGCAAACTGAGGGTTTTAGAGGGGAGCGGGTGAGGGGTTGGTGAACCTCGTGGTGGGTATTGAGGAGGGCACGTATTGCATGGAGCACTGGGTGTGGTGCATGAACAATTAATCTTGTAACACTGAAAAAATAAAATAAACATATTTGGGGAAAAAAAAAAAAGAAAATCCAATGCTTTGGAATGGGAGAGTATCAAAGGAAAGAGTCTGTGATATGGCCAACATGAAGTTCCTGGGCAGAACTTACAGATCTGCCACAACACAAATCACCATTAAATTCTAGGCCTTTGAACTTTGTTTTTCTGCTCTTGTGCCCCTGGTTCCAGGCCACAACCACCTCTCCCTGCACGCCCCCCCCCCCCCCCCCCCCCCCCCGCCTCAAAGTAAGAAGAGGTCACATAAAAGAGCTGTCAGCCAGTTAGTGTGACACTCAACTTGAGAGGTAAGTGTGGGTAAGGGTCTGGAGGCAGGAGTTTTAATTTGTGGCTTGCTTGGATGAGTTCCCTGCCCAGGGGGTGTCAACACTATTTCTGTGAGACAGAGATTATTGTCTCTGGTGTTCCAATAAGAAAATTGACACAGAGGTGACATACCTGTCTGAGGTTCCACAGGTAAAGGGGGCAGACATGAAACAAGATACCAGTATTCCTGACTATAACTCTAATACTTTCTCCTCTTTAACATTATCTGGAAAGTCCAGGATCCCGAATTCTGAGTGGAACAGTCCCTTCTGTGTCTTTGTAATGCCTAGGGACCTTGTCATTGTCCTACACTCTACTTCAAGATGACCAAAGAATTCACCCAGAATTCTGTATGTGAGTAGTACCCAGCCTGGGCATGTTTATATTTCTCTTCTCTGGCTCAGTTAGTGTACCTGAGGTGTACAAAGAAGGGGATTGTGTATACCCAGGATCCTGAGGACCCTTCAAGGGCAAATAAGGAACTCAGAAAACTGTACTAAGAGTAAGGCCTTTTTTTTTTTCATTGAATAGATATCAAAGTTATGGAAAACTTAGATCTAGAATATTTTTAGATATAAATAAATAGCTTCATGGAATCCATGGCTTTGGATTTTATTTCTGTCCGTGTGCTCTAGTCTTCCTCCTTCTTTGTGCAAAAGAAATGTCCAGGAATCCAGCCCACCCCAGTGCATGCTCACCTTTACCCATCTACCTCCTACTTCGTATCCCCACCTGTAAGTGGATGGCAGAGCATCTGCTTTGCTTATCTGTGTTGCTATGCACTGCTGCCTTCAGAGGATCATAAGAACACTCTGAGCCACACTCAAGAGGTAGGTATCCTGCCATCTCAAACTGGCTTTCTGGGCCAAACTATGTGAGTGATTTATATGATTTCTGGCAACCTACCATGCTCAAAGATAGTTTGCCTTTGCCTGGCACTTCACCAATTAGGTTGTATCCTTTGGTAAATATTGCTCGGTAATAAACAGTAAATGAAGTCCCAATATCTTCACTTGGCAGTTTTCCTTCATTAAGTCATACTGAAGCCAACTGGCAGGGACACAGGTTCTGAATGGAGAAGGTTGAAGACAGATGTAAGCATGTAAGATGGAAGCCCCCCAACATGTGATCTTTTACATTTTAAAGGCTCCTCTCCTCCTTTGCTATCTCTCCATAATCTCCTTCTCTTCTTCTTCCCAGGTCTCCTAAAGCCAACCTGCTCAAAGTCAATGGGTCAAAAATTCACATGCCTAAAACTTGCATTTTCCAGCTTCTAAATTTCACTTCTTCTGAAAGAAGAATAAGTTTCCAAAGCCCTCTTTGAAAAATTTTGCACCTTTTAAATGATATCTAGTAGGACACTTGCAGAGGAATTTTGGTTGATTATTCTAGAGCAGTATTGCTCACTAAAACATAAACAATGAATCTTGGAACACTGAAAAAATAAAATCAAATTTAAAAAAAAACTTTCAGGGATGATGGAAATGTATGTCTGAGCTGTTCAGTATAATAGCCACTAGCTACATGTGGCTATTGAATGCTTGAAATGACTAGAAGCTGAAATTTAAATTTAATTAAAATCATCACATGTGGGTAGTGGCTACCACATTGGACAGTGCAGAGGAGGCTCTTCTGTTCTGTGGAAAACATGTGAATAAATACAAAGACTTCCACAGAGAAAGACAATCACTACATTGTGACAATGCAATTCATAACATTGGAATTATGCTCTTTTCTTGGGCTCTTTTTTCCCCTTTGTCTTTGGTTTCAGGATGGTGAAGCAGCAGGTAAAAGTTAAAGGGTGCAGATGGGAGAGCTCTGGGAATTTTGAGTGGTAACTAAGGCTCTTTCTTCCTCACTCCATCTTTCCCCAACCCTCAGCTGCCAGTTGTCAGCAGGGAATATCCTCTTCTGCTTCATTGTTTTCTCCTTAACAATTGCTACTGTCCATCCTTCTTTATTATACTGTTTAATTAGAATGTCAGCTCTATGAATGTAAGGATTTTTGTCTGATTTGTTCACCACTCTATTCCAGTACCAAGAACTTATAATGTAGTTAGACACTTAATAGATGTTTATTTATTTATTTTGTAAGAAAGATAGAGAATGCATGAGCAGGAGGGCAAGGTAGTGGCAGAGGGAGACAGACAATGTCAAGTAGGCTCCATGCCCAGCACAGGGCATGCCCTTGGGCTGGATCTCACAACCCAGAGATCATGACCTGAGACAAAAATCAAGAGCCAGATGCTTAACTGAATATGCGACCCAGGAGCCCCTTGATAGATATTTACTAAATAAATGCACTCCTCCCCCACATGCACAGGTTTAAGTTTTAGGCAGATTCAAATGTAAAGTGTAAAAGAAAAAAACTAAAAAAAAATTAAATGAAAATATTTTTCAAACATCTAGGTGAGAGGAAATTCTGAGCTTAATACTAAAAGCTAACATTTATTGAGTGTATACTATGTTCTGGATCCTAACCTGAGTGTTTCATATACATTAGATTATTTGATCCTAGTAACCTAATGAGATTAATATGGATATTATTTCTATAATACATAAATTCAGACAAGGTTTCTGAGGCTCCAAGAATTATGTGATCAGCACAGTTTCCACAGCTAAAAGTTGGGGGGAGTGGGTGTTGGGATTCTAGTTCAAGCTGATTTGACCCTGATGCATATGTTTCTTCCTCACTAAAATACTGGAGAGCAACCAGAGTGGTGGCAGAAATTTCCTTTGTATTGCCTTGAATAGAACAGGACATATGGGCACACACATCTGATATCCTGTTGGTGGAAGTATAACCCAACCCTTAGTAAGAAAATGTGGCAGACATTGTTCAAAGCCTGAAATAGACAACATCTTTTGCTCAGCAATCTTTCTCTATTAACTCATATATATAAATAATAATGCACACGCCAAAGCTGTAGTTATAAGGAGGTTCATCAGGACATTTTTGTAACAAAAAGAAATTAGAAATAACAAGATGGGATCAGAGAGGAGACAAACCGTAAGAGACTCCTAAACTCACGAAACAAACTGAGGGTGGCTGGGGGTAGTGGGGGTAGGGATAGGGTGGCTGGGTTATGGACATTGGGAAAGGTATGTGCTATGGTAAGTGCTGTGAAATGTGTAAGCCTGATGATTCACAGACATGTACCCTGGGGCAAATAATACATTATATGTCAATAAAAAAAAGAAATATTTGAGTCTTCATGATATGGGGGGAATGATCGTGATATTGATAGTTGAGTTGTTGCCATGACTTGTATGATGTGATGATATTACTTTGTCTCTCCTGCCAGTACACTTTATTCAGATGGGCTAGTTGTTTCCTTGCTTCTTCAGGAAAACCTAGATAAGTCCCCAAATTTTGTGTGACTCTCCAATTGCAAAACATCTCAACTTAATAATTAAAAGGGCAGGTCTGTGTAATCAGCCACAACTCCACACATCGTTGAGAACTGTGGCCTCTCTCCTCCCTCAGAAGCTCTAGCTATAGAAAAGGGTGTGGTCAGTATCTCCATCTTGGGCTCTTCGCGATTCTGTTCCTTCATCTCCATTTGGCTATGAAAAGTTTCTGTGTCCTAGGTAGTAGAAGCATGAAGAACCAGTAAGTAGGAGTAGGAAAGTTCTCACACAATACATACTATTATAAGCTGGCTTTGTGTTTCTGGTGTTCATTTATGGGAGATCAAGAGTTCACTGCAGACACAAAATGGCATCTGGCCATTTACAAATCAGATGTGTTCCAACTGCAGCTTTCTTCTTTGGTACTAAAGGCCACTTTAGCCAGATTTATTACCCTTTAGAATCTTCAGTTATGACTCATGTCTATGGGATCCCTACAAACGTGTGGAGACACACAGTAAGCTCTATGAGTAGAATCCACAGTCTTTTCTGTCAACTTGGAATGAGAAGACAACTTCCCCGCTTCCTCGAGCATATTTTTTACCTATAAAATCTCCAAAACCCTGTCTACCACTCCTTCAACTTTGGATCATCCATTTAGATGAAAGGTTTAAGAGTCCCCTCAGCAGTTCTTGGTCATCAAATTTCTCAAGTCCTACTTAGTAACCCATATCTCATAACTCACTCTGGAGTCACTCTGGCTTAGGGCCAAGACCTACACTTCCATTATATTATCCTATTAACTATGTTCTTAAGGGAAAAATATCGAGACACTTGTGTTCTATTACCAAGTTGATAAAAATACTCAGACAACAGGGGTGACTGGGTGTTTCAGTGAGTTAAGCATCTGCCTTCGTTTTATCATGATCCCAGAGTCCTGGGATCAAGCCCCACATCAGGCTCTCTGCTCAGTGGGGAAACTGCTTTTCCCTCTCCCTGCTCCTCCCCCTGCTTGAGCTCTCACTCTCTTTATCAAATAAATAAATAAACAAACAAATAAATAAACGAATGAATGAATGAATGAATGAATGAATGAATAAAATCTTTTAAAAAAACCGAGGCCACACATACACTGGTTATCCCTGGGTGGTAGAATTTGTAATGCTTACTTATTTCCTTTATGTATTCTTTTGTTGTTTGACATAAAATACAACCTGAAGATTTATTGCTTTTTAATCAGAAAAAAAGCAATGCAATTTTATAATAAAAAATTTGGCATTGGAAGTGGCATGTAATGTGAGTTGGGAGAGAGGCATAGGGAACTCAATGGTTAGCTTGATATGTTGTTAGGTCAGAGGGTGAAAAGGAAAAGTAGGAGAAAGAATAACCCAATATTTGCAAGCACTTTCTTTCTCTTCCTGACCCTAGTCTCCTTAATTCCTGTTCTGCTTCTAGTGCCATTGGAAAAAGACTTGTCTTCTGCCAGAACATAACTCAAACACACAGAGAGTTGACCATGAAGCCCTGGGATCTCCTACTCGTCATGTTTATCTACCAGGTTGTGATGCTTCTGCCTTTGCTGGGAGGCCTCAAGAACAAGACTTTTTGTAGGTGGTAAGACATGGGAGGAGGGGGCCTGCCCAAGCCTGGGATGTCTAGTGTAAGTGATTCTGGGACCACCTTTGCCAGATCACAACCCTCCTTAAAACAGAGACATCCAAGAAAGACTTAGGTTGGATAGTTCCCAATGTGGTGCCCTTCTGGCTCTCCCTCTGAGCGGAAAGTGATGACGGGTATATGGAAAGGAAACATAGCTTAGTCTATAAGTCCATCCCATAAGATAGCAGGAAATGATATTTCCTAATATTAGACAACCTTAGGCAGGGGAAACAACAACACAGAGCTTTCCTCTGAGTCCATATTTTCAGAATCTCTGTGCCTTTGATGACTACAAGAAGGGCAGTATTATTTACTTGGAAGGGAAGAATCTTTTAGAATATGAAAAAATAGAAAACACAAAAAAGGGACCCTCAGTTTTCAAAGATTGTACCCCAAAGTTTGGGGTTAGATGATAAAATGGGGATAATGAAGGGAGGGTTGTATGCTAGTGAAAAGATGGAATTTGAGGAGAGGCTGAGTACTTAGGATGTCCTTATGTATGAGCATGAAAGGAATAGACAAGGAGAAAAAGAGGTACCTACTATCCTTCACCTTGGTTTTCCACTCATTAATTTGGGCATGGTATATGGAGCTGGACAATATTGCCATCCCTGAAATCCCAAGTCCAGAGACTAGACTTGGAGAGGTGGTACCATCGATGGTGAGGTTGTCTTGGGTCCTATCTTTAGGGAGCTTGGGGAGGACCCAAAGGCCTACAGTTCTGTGGGGACATGTGGAAAGAGGGAAGACATCTGATGTAAGAAGGGTCTTCTGTGAAAATACTTCTGTGAAATGACACAGATTGAATTCAAGGAGAGGATTTTCTTAATATGCAAAGAAATATTTTGTTTGTGATTTTGAGCTCAGGTTTCAGAGCTCAGGGATTGTTAAATTGAGAAGGGTTTCTTGTCTAAGTTGTGGGTGGATGGACCTGCCAACCTCTACCATCTTAGTTCCAGTTGGAAGAGCAGTGCTGGGTACAGCCTTTGTTAAAATATTGCGAGACAAGTTGCACTAAACTACAGGAGTGTTTATCTCCCAATCATACACATTACGGGACCTCCTGTCTACTTATTGTCTTCTTGGACAATGAGTGAATTGGTTGGAATGGGAAGGTCAGGTGTGGACATGCTTCCTCACTACTGGTCACCCTCATTCAGAAGCTGTGACATGGAATAGATATACCCAAATCCCGATCAAAGAAACAGGCATCATAAGGCAATGTCCTACGATCCCCATACCTAGTTGCCATTCAGGGCAAAAACCCAAGGCACCGATATGGGAGGGCTGCACGTGTCTTCCTTTGCTTTCATTCAGTTCCCCCAAAGAGTCACCCATCAGTTTGTTCATCCCTATTCTGTCCAAGGCCCTGACTATAGTCTCCTTGGTCTGGCATCTCAATTGGCCCCTTGTGTCAGGCAGGCCCAAAGAGACTTTGTCTCCACCTATCTGTCCAACTGGCAAATCTCTTGGGAGAAATTGCTTAAAATGGGTAACTCCTGATCTTTCAGAAAAAAATTTCTGTTCCCACTGACAGGGACCAGGGTGCTATTAAGTTTGGGAATGGAGGTCTCCAGGGTTCCCTGACTTTTAACCATGACATGTGTCTTCCAGAGAATCCTTTAAATCCATGCTAAGCCCCTAGTTCTAGCTGGCACACCACTGTGTGAGCTAGAGGATGCCTATGTAGTCTAAGAAGTTAAGAAGGGTGCTCCCTGGCTCCCTGTTGGGCTATGCACTTTCCCTGGCCAAAGACCCTTCCATTCTCTCCTTGATCTCTTTATCCTGAGAGGGCTCATGTGTCTGTGAAACAAACTGATAGCCAACCTGAGTGCTCTGCATTGTTTCATACTCCTTTCCTATATTTCTCATTTTACAATGACCAATAGTTGTTCCCATCCCACCATGGATATAGGCACCCAACACTGCCTTCCCTGTTAGACTTATATATTAGTCAGTAGATTCACAGCTTTGGCAAAAATGCAGAGATTTAGAAAAACCACACTAAGCAGAGTAAAAGGTTATTCTCATTCACAATGCATTTCACTGTGGGTGGTCTGTGAATGACCCCCCATACCATGCATGAATCAAGGTCCCTGAATCCTTCTATCTATAACTCCATCCTCTCTCAGGGACTTCACTGCATCCAGCTAGCAGATGGGAGAATGAACAGGCAGCATGGAGGCTTCTACAGAAGTTTTAATGTTTTAATGGCCAAGCCTAGAGGTGGAGCTCTGTTTTCATCCACATTCTATTTTCCCTATTGTAGTCATAGGGTCCCCTTATTTGCAAAGGAGACTGGGAAATACAGTCTAGCTGTATGCCCAAGGTCAACAGGAAACAGGATATGGTGAACTCACAGCAGTCTCTGAACTGTATACTTAAGGCAAAGTCAAACTCCTTGGCAAGACCCAAGACTCTGGCCTCCACATCACTATCTAATGGAACAAGCACCACCCCTCACCAGCATTAGACAAGGCATTTCTGCCCTCAGGGTGGGCACTCTGAGCTTCCAGAATAATTCCTCCTTCTGCAGTCTCTATATCCTGTTACTCCCACCTTTCTGTCTATCTGGTAGTTTTATCTGGGTGATATTAGTCATATTCTGAAATGTCTGCTCATTCCAGGCAGGCTTTCCAGCCCATACTGTTCCCCTAGATTATATTGAATTTCTACCATTAATATCTTGAAGATCAATTTTAAAAATATAACTTCCCTTGGATGAGGAGATTATAAAGTTCCTACAATGTATTCATATCTGTTCCCCTTCCTGGTCCAAAGAATGAGTAAATCTCATCTAGATGGGATGAGCCAACACATCACACTTATCAACTGCAGACCTCATGGAAAGGTTCCAGAATGGGATACAGCAAAGACCACGGCCAGGCAAGGGACTAAAGCTTAATAGAACACTGGTTAGTGCCCTTGAGTTCAGAATAAGGAAAAGGCACATAGACTCAGCAGCTCAGGTAAACATCCTTCAGGAGTGGGCTTTTAATGGAATAGAAAGTATTGTCATATCTGACATATTTGAAGTCATATTTGAAGATATCCAGCCCACTAGTAAGTGGGCTTACTAGTCTTAACTTTCAGGGATAAGGAGCACTTGAAGCTCGACTGAGTGAAAGTGGTTATTCCTTCCCAACCAAAGAAGTAGAGAAGAACAAGAGGTTAGGGACCTCCAGTGGGGGGACCAGGAAAGGAAAGCATTGTCCACTTGAGGATCCTGTGTATTATGGGGAAGGAAAAGCTAGTTTTCCTCTCTCCTTCTGGGTTCTTGGCTAAGACCCCCTGCAATAAGAGACAGATTAGCAGGAGAAAATGAAACAGAAGTTTACTAACATGTGTGCCTCCACTCTACATGGGGCAGACCAGGAAAACTGAGGCACTGCCCCCAATGGTTCAAGCCATCTTCTTAAATACCATCTTCAGCCAAAGACAAAAGATGTGGAAAGCAAGGGGAAGGCCAGTTATGGGAGGTCACCAGGAAGGCACAGTGAATTGTATCTATGCACATTTCTGCTACAGTCTCCATTGATAGAGTTTCTAGAGGTTGAAAGTCATCCTTCTCTTCCACTTACAGAGAGAAGGACACCCTTACACATGGAGATGTCTCTCATCCATGGAAATGTCTCTCATGAAGGGGAGCATATTTTGCCAGGCCACGTTCGGCCTCTTTGGCATATTAATTATTGGAAGTTAGTTATTTTTAAGAAACAGCAGACACAAGTGAAGCTCTAAAAACTGGATAGAAGTTAATGTGTTTGTAAGAGACAGTCTAATGCAATCCTGGGTCATTGAGAGGTGGAAGGGAGAGAAGATGTGTTGCCCCAGGTGAGTAGTTGCTTAACTTTGGAGTTTTGATTTCCTTATTTAAAGGCATCCTCTCTTATTTTACTCCCTTGAAACATCTGAAGGCATTTTATTCAGTTCATCCCGAGCATTCCTAAAAGGATGTCATTTTAAGGGGGACAGTTAGTTCCCTGACAATCAGAATATCAGAATTATACACTTTTGGTCACCTGTTTTATTTCTCTTTCTACTTGGGACAGAAATGAGAGCACAGCAGTGGCAAGAGGGTAGAGCCAAAGAATGCACTCTAGCTGAAGCCTCTCATCCTAAGCATCCTGGAAGTAGTTGCTTTTCCTCTGTGGGGGCTTAGAAAGTCCTCAGCCTCTGCACCAGTGCTTCTGGGCTCCAGGGCCATAGCCAGCAGTCCCTGTGGACTTCCCTTCACCATCATGGTGGCACTTCACACTCTCCTGGATTAGGGAGCCCATTTCCTAGATCCTACCTCTACCTCTTTTTTAATATCTTTGTTTTGGTAACATACACGCCGTAGGAGCTTCCTGAGCGAGTACATGAGAAATAAGTAAAATAGAGACTTCTTATACCTCCATTCTGTATTAATACCACTTTGGCTGGTATTTCAGGTCAGATAAATTTCAACTACATTTAGACAACAACAACAAAGAAAATAGTGGCTTGAATAAGACAGGTCAATTTTTATTCACGTGGAAGATTTCAGGTATTAGGAACCCCAAACAAGTTTGGGGACAACACAAAATCATGGAAGATCCAGGCTCCTTCACCTTTTTGCTCCATTGTCCTTGACATGAAGTTTCCATTTCCAAGATCATCATCACGTCATGACCCACAAGGTCTAAGCAAGATATTAAATATGATCATCTACCAAGAATACAATTCAGACAGATTAAGAAGGTAAATCAAAGTGTGAAAATTTCAACCATAGCCAAACTGGAAGAAAATGAAACAGAGTATTCCTCAAAACTGGAGGAGGAAGGATTCTGTGGCCTTAATAATAAAAATTGCACTGTGGTATAGCATTTAAAAAATATTAATCGAATTATTGTTTTTCATTTTCTGCAATTCCTTGTTTTTCCATCAAACACTTTGACTAAGAAATTAGGACATAAAGCTGAGGTTTATTTCCTCAGGGAAAAGGGATCACAAAATAAACCAGTGAGGATAAAGTCATGCTCGTGGATCTGAGGGTCAAAATAGTTTGAAAGGCATTACTAGTCATTGAGAGGGAAGTTGTGGGTGGGAAGGAAGACCCTGGAGGAGTGCGTTAGGAAGAAACAGAAATATCCAGATAGGTCTGGAAATCCCAACTCAGAAATGGGACCACCAGTTAAATAGGGTATTTGAATTATGAATTTTTGTTTCTATAGTTGCTGTAACAAGTCACCGGGAATTTAGGAGTTTAAGCCACACAAATCATTATCTTACAGTTCCCTAGGTCAGAAGTCCCACGTGGGTCTCATGCCTTACAATCAAGGTGTCAGCAGGGCTGTG
>CM053610.1:11433576-11443900 GCA_028646535.1 Procyon lotor
AAAATAGAGTTACCCTACGACCCAGGAATTGCACTACTGGGTATTTACCCTAAAGATACAGATGCCATGATCTGAAGGGGCACCTGCACCTGAATGTTTATAGCAGCAATGTCCACAATAGCCAAACTATGGAAAGAACCTAGATGTCCATCAACAGATGAATGGATAAAGAAGATGTGGTGTATATATACAATGGAATACTATGCAGCCATCAAGAGAAATGAAATCTGGCCATTTGCAATGACATGGATGGAACTGGAGGGTATTATGCAAAGCAAAATAAGTCAGTCAGAGAAAGACAATTATCACATGATCTCTCTGATATGAAGAATTTGAGAGGCAGGGCGGGGGGTTGTGGGGGAGTGGGGGAGAAAAATGAAACAGGATGGGATGGGGAAGGAGATAAACCATAAGAGACTCCTAAACTCATGAAAGAGTGGCTGGGAGGTGCAGGGGGTAGGGATAGGGTAGCTGGGTTATGGACATTGGGGTGAGTATGTGCTATGGTAAGTGCTGTGAAATGTGTAAGTCTGATGATTCACAGACATGTACCCTGGGGCAAATAATACATTATATGTTAATCAAAAAAATTAAAAAAAAAACAAAAACATGTGTCCAGATGTCTGCATTCATCTCCAGTGATGAGGCGGCTGAGGCATTTATGCATTAATTCCCATCCCCTCCTGGATGCCTGGACCTATGAAAGCGCTTGCTCCTCCAGATTGTTCCTTATGCAAGCTGACAAGCTGTTAGGGAGCCAGAGGAATCCTACTGCACAGAAGTAGAGACTCTGACACTTGAGATGGGAAGCGATCACTGTGCACTGGCCACAACAAGGAGCCAAAAACTAACACAAGCCACACTGCAGATGAACCTCCAAAGCATCAGGTGATGCAAAAAAAAAAAAAAGCCAGACTCGAGAGGTCCTATACTGTATGATTCCAGTTCCGTGACATAACCAGAATAGGAAGATCCATAGAAATAGAAAGTAGGTTACTGATTGCCAGAGACAGGATTAGGCTGGGGAAAATAGTGACTACTAATAGGTAGAGATTGTCCTTTTGTTTGTTTATTTGTTTGTTTGTTTTGTTTTATTTCTTTAAGTGATCTCTACTCCAGAGGTGGGGCTCAAGCTACTGAGATCAAGAGTCATGTGGTCTTCCAACTGAGCCAGCCAGGTGCCCCTAAGGTTTTCTGCTGGAGTGATAAAAATACTGTAGAACTAATAAAAGTGGTGGTCACACAACTTTGTGAAGGCACTTAAAAGCCTCTGATCTGTACCCTTAAAAATGATTAATCTTATCTGATGTTAATTTCACTTAATTGTTTAAAATGATTAGAAAAAAAAAATGTGCACTAGATCTGTCTCTCCTGCAGCTGCAAGCGAAATCAGAGGCAAGCCAAGAACATGTCTTATTAATGCTTCACACCCTAAGTTGGAAATTTCAGGGAAGAATCTTCTTGCCCCATCGCTGCTGCTTCTGAGGTCATAACTGATATTTAGTATTTCCTCCTGCATCAGCCATTCCAAATCGCACCCAATGATAGAGGCTCTCCATTAGCTCTGGCATCCTCTCCTGCTTTCAAAGCACCATGATCTTGACAAACACTCTCTGAAGATTTGGTTCAACTTGGGATCACCCTGGCTCCTCCAGACCACATGCTACTCATGATAACATCCTTGCTTTTTGACGATGGTTAAGGAAAAGGGGTGGCCCAAAGAAATGAAAAAGGAGAAGGACAGAAACAAAATGAAGGGCAGGGAGAAAGAGACCCAGAGGGAGACTCACAGGAAAAGAGAAAAAGGCAGGCACAGAGTGAAAGGCGGAGGCACAGAGAGAAGGAAAATAAACAGTATGAGCAAAACAAGCAGACAGACAAATAGACGTGTCCAGAGAAGTGTAAGATTAGAAAGAAGAAAACTGGAATATTCTTGACTCTCAACTCCCCCCGGATAATGGAAGATGCTGAAATTGAACACCCCCTTCTCCGATGTCTAGAGGTCCCAGACAAGCTCTGCCCCCTCTCCCTGGCTGACCAGAGAGCCAGAGAGCCTCAGTGAGCTGAGAAGCCCTTTCCCCCAGGGTCAGGGCTGTGGGTGCCGGCTACTCCCACTGATGGCCTCGGGGACTTGGCATTCCCCAGCAGAGGGAGTGTGGCTGTCTTGTCTTCAGTGGTATGTGGCTCCTGTGCCAGGGCAGCCAAAGCTCAGAAGCAGGAGCTACCGAGGAGCAGTTCCTAATTTTGGTGCCACCAGCCAGGCTAGGAGCTCTTAAAATGAGGCTCTTGAGACTTCTGCCAGTCCTGGCACTCTTCATCCTCTTGGGGGGAGTCCAGGAACCTGAGCTGGTTGAGGGGCTCTTTGGCAGTAAGTATTGGGGACTAGGTCTGCCCAGTAGAGATATGGAAGTTGCTGGGAGGGAGGAACAAAGAATTCTAAGGATGAGGAACACCTTTCCCACTCAGCCTGGGGTCTTAGGTGGGAGAAAGGGAGATATTTGCAGTGTTTCCGTCGGACCCCTACCATCTAGTAAGATGACTTCTGTGAGTGCAGGAACCTGAGTCTCTAGCAACAGACTCCCCACTATCATTATGAGAGGGATTCCTTCTGGAGGTGCCTGGACCTGGAGCTCATGAGATGGACTAAAGGTGCTGGGACCTTAAGGGCCTTTCCTGCAAGAAAGCTCCCTCACCCTAGCACCACCCTTAGCAACTTTGAATCTTCCAGTTGCAGCCCCCCAAAAATCTTCCCACACTCACACCACCAGAGGGTCTTGCCTGTGGAGTATAGAATGGTCTCTTGAAGTCCCTCAGGAGATCCCCTTCAGTAGCAGCTAAAATACACTGAGTACTCAACAGTGAAGCCGTACATTGTAGGCTTCAAATCCTGGCTCCTTTCCTTAGTAGCTGTGTGTGACCTTGGGGAAGTTCACATAACCTCCCTGTGCTCCAGATTCCTCCGTTTATAAAATGTAGATATTGATAGGATTCACCAATAGAAATGTCACAAGGATTCAGGAGAAGAGAAAAATTCATAGGAAGCACTCATTAATATTAATTATCATTATTATGCCCCAGGCTGCCCGACAATGGCTTCCAAGATTTGTCACCTAATCCTCAAAACAACTCTATAGGCAAATGAAGGAATCAAGGTCCAAAGATGGTGCCTGCCATTCCAAGAGTGGCACAGAAATTCAAAAGCCCAGCCATCTGACTCCCCAGATGGAGATCTCAGTCACCCAGAAGAGCTCTAGCACCCTCGCCCCTACTCAGGAAACATGCAAATACAGGAAGGCCAAGTGACCAGAGTAGTCCTAGGAGAGAGCATCCTTCTCCCTGAAACCTCATGAGGGTAGGGGTGGGATTAGGGCTGTGTTTAGAGACTAGATGGGGAGTCATTACAGGGTTGGGAGTGGGGCCAGTGCTGTGAAAATCTGGAGTCATCTGATGGTCACTAAGTCTTCTCTAACTCTGCAGTGGTGCCCTGGGCCTGGCAATAAAGGGTTCTGGCCTTCCTTTTTCCCTTTTTCCCCCTCCCTCAGAGAGGTGTCCCCAAATCAAAGTACCATGCATGTACAGAGAAATTGACCAGTGCGGAAAGAAAAAAGCATGCCCCAAGAAGATGACGTGTTGCGATTTTAACTGTGGAAAGAAATGTTTAGACCTCAACGAAGGTAACACACAAACACCCTGAACTCTCCAGTGCCTCCCTGCTGACCCCCACTCTCTGCCCATCAGCACTGGCAGTGTCGGACCTCTCCCCTGGTTCCCTGATGGCTGGTCTCTGACCAAGAATCTGGGTACATCTTCTACTTGACCCAAATCTTAGAGGCATTGGACAGGGGTGGGGTTTATTTCATTCCTGCCCCTATTCAGGTATGTGATGTGAGTAACAATTTTTGCTTTATGGGCTTTAGTTTCCCCATTTGCAAGAAAGAAGTAGGTATGAGACCACATGGTTTCTTGGCTAGTCTTCTGTGATCCTCTGAGGTACCAGGTTCCCACTGAAGTCCCATCAAATGCCAGCATTGTGTCAGGTGATATGACAGCTATAAGAAACAGGCATACGATTTATAGTTCCTGGGTTTTTCTCCCTCAGGCTTCTCTGTCATATAAATCCAGGATGCCTTCCCTAACCATTTTTTACCTCTTCCACTCTTTCCTCTGTGCTTATATGATTAAACTCTAAAGAAGACTATCAAAGGCCATTCATTCATTCATTCAACAAATATTTACTGGTGCCCCTTATACACAAAATGGGCTCACCTTGCTTAATATAGGCCAGGGGGGAGGGGGCGGGGGCAAGAAAGGTTTTCTCAGGAAAAAGATTTATGATTTAAGATCTGAAAGATGGGCAGTAAGTAGACAAAAATTGAAGGGAAGAGCTTTCCAGGCACAACTAATAGCATGTACAAAGGCCCTGTGTGAGGAGACAGTATGCTCAGGCCTAGAAAATCCAGAGACCAGAAAGTGAGCATGCCTGTGGAAAGAGAGAGAAATATCAAGATATTAGATAGGCAAGGTTCTGACAAGGCAGAGTCTTGCTGGCCAGATTAAGGGGTCTGGTCTTGATCCTAAGAGCAACAGAATATCTAAGTTCAAATCCTTGCCACCTATGTGACCTCAGGGAAGTTACTTAGCCTTTCTGAATTTCAGTTTCTATTATCTGCAAAATGAGGACAATAAGAGGACCTAGCTCCTCAGGTTCTATGTCAATATGCATGTCAAGTGCTAAGAACTTTAATAAATGCTGTCCTTGTTGTGCTTCAGACTATGAGTTACTAAACAACTCTACTTGTACCTCCTAATATTATGACAAAAACAGTTGCCTTCTTCATCAAGAAATACTTCATTAAGTATTTCTCGAAGTTCAGGATATGTTTGATTTTGTACTGTGAAAATTCCTGAGGCAACCTCTCGGTGCCAGATTATCTGCTAGGAACTCGTGTACCAAGATGACATAATGTGCAAATCTCGCTTTCTGATGGAGGAGTCAAAAAATATGAACGAATAGTTATGTGGAAGTGATCAATGTGTGGGCAAGATTAAAAAGCGACAAAGAAAAGCAAATAATGAAGAATGGAACCAGGAGAGACATCACAGAAGAGTTTGATGTATGGAGTGTTTTGAGGGATGAATACGAGTACACCTAGTAAGCAAGAGCAGGGTGGACACTCTAGGCATGTGCAAAAGCATAGAGAAGTGTAACAGCATAATATTTTTTCAGCAAGTTCATGCTGCCCTAAAATTATCGCACTCTTTCATTCTTCCAAGCCTTTGCACATGCCTGGAATATTCTCTAAAAAGGCAGGCACCCAAGCAATACTGCTCTGCCGTCTCCTTGCAGAGATATGCAGTTTGCCAAAGAATATTGGCCTCTGCCTGGCCGTCATTCCACGCTGGTGGTACGATCAGGAAAACAAACGCTGCTCCAAATTCAGCTATGGTGGTTGCAGTGGGAACAATAACAACTTCCAATCTTACGCTGTCTGCAATACCATCTGCCCAGGAATGTGTAAGTCTCAGGGGTCCCATCTCCCATGCTCACCTGCACAGGTGGGAGGTCTGGGTGTTGGTTGGCCCATTCCAGGAAGTTGGCAGCCCTGGGGCCCATAGAACCAGTCCTCACTGAGCGGTAAGTAGGGGATGTTTTGGGAAAGAGAAGGCGGGAAGAGGAGCAGTAGCCAAAGGGAAGTTGGCAAGTGTGAGATGATAGGGGGTGCAGAAAAAGTAAGCAGAAGGGGTCGGGTGTCCAAGACCATGTCAGAAGAAGCCCCAGTGAACCAGCCCAGTGCTGGGCACCATGCACTCATCATCCGATCTCTTCATGTTCCTTTTTAAGGTGATTAGAGCCAGGACAACCACATGCTTTATTGACCAAACTGAGAAAGTTCTGAGAGTGAAAGGGGATGTCACTAATTATTACACTGGGACAATGGGTTTAAACTGGGATTTGACTGGAAAACCCAGAGCACACCAGCACTCTGTGAGCCCCCAAAATCGCTTCACTTCTGGTTTCTCTTCCTGCGAAAAGATATAAAAATAACTCCATCTCCTTTGTTCCATTAATTACAAGATTTGGTTCCTGAGATGAGTAGGGCCCAAGCATCTCATCCTTTTCTATTCTGCTATCTTGCAGAGTCACCATCTCCTTCAGGATGATAAAGAGAACTGGAACAACCTCCAGAATTTGGCTCATAATTCAGGGCTCTCTCCATGTGTGCCTGACGGATGCTTCATATCGGCTTCCTCTGGCCAAATCTCAGCTGCCAAGACATTGACTGTTCCAAAACCAAACCCCAGGATTTGCTTACTCCCTTTCCTCTAGCCCAGCTTCTCCTCAAACATAATGCCCTTCACCCTTTAACCCTTTTTCCTTGTCTGATCCTATCTCTCCACTTTCACGGTACCTGTGTATGCTTCAGAAGCCTCCAGTTTCCCTAATAAAGTGTTCTGTAGGTCTGATATTTCTGAGAATGAATAATTCACATCTACTCCCTCTGTGCAGCATTTGTAGAATAAGAAATCATTGGGTCTTTCCAAAAGAAAGAAAGAATATGGAAATCCTGCAAATTGGGAACTCTGGTGATGCTGTGGCCCTTGTAAAATTGTCATGGAATTCTTAGAATGGAACCGGGTTTGCTCAAGTGAGGGACAAGGAGGCTTGAGCTCCATTAACTTCATGGAAGATCCATCTCCAAAAAGGCTGTGGGCTTATTTCCTGGACTTTCAATAAAGGATACACTTCCAGAGTCCAGCACAGACAGTACAAAAAGCAAGATAACTGTGGGAGAAACATGAAAAGAGGAGACGGGTCAGCAAAGAAGAGATGCAGAGGAAGGGAGAGAAGAGAGGGGTGGAGGAGGAAAAGATACTGAATGATGGCACAGTTTTAAAGCAGGGACCTATAATTCTTTCTTTCACTTCAGTCTAGTGGTAGAGGTCGTGGAGTCCATGGCCCCTCCCTTTGAATCTCAGCAAACTGTGGGACTGCTTTGACTAGTAGAGTAAAGCCAGATGATGCTGTGTGACCTCCAAGATTAAGCCAGAAAAAGTGAACTCCATCCTCTTATGATGCTTGTTGGAGGGGTGCAGTGCTTGAGGCAGCTGCCATGTAAGAGGTCCAGTTACTCTGAGCCAACCATGCTGGGGAGGCCCAAGCATGCGCTCTGGTTGATAGCCCCAGACAAGATCTACTTGAGAGCCAGGGTCAGTTACCAGTCATGTGAATGAGCTTCCAACTCAGCAGAGCTTCAGATGACTGTGGCCCCAGCAGAGATCTGACTGCAAACTGGTGAAGACCCCAGGAGAGAACTGCCGAGCTCATTCCCTCCCAAATTGCTCACCCATAAAATGGTGAGAAATAGAAAAGGTTCTGGTAAATTTTATTCACAGCAATAGGTAGGTAATTGGAACAGATGGAAAAGAAGTGAAAGGAAGAGGAGAGGCAAGGAGGGGAGGGATGGAGGAGAGGAAAGGCAGAGAAGCCAAGGGGGAGGTAGAAAGGGTTCCCCAAAGGACTGGGCAAGATAAGAAGGTGCCAGGCTTAAAGAGGAAGCCCCACAGTAGGAGGCTTGGCCACCACAACACACCAAAACCTGGATGTATCTTTCAAATGAGTTCATTGGTATAACTTGAATCAAGAGGCTCTAAAGAGAGTCTGGGATCCACTTACTATTGAGTAATTCCTTTCCTCTCCATGTCTCCGTTTATCTCTCTTTTAAAAAGGCTGGTTAAACCGATGAGTATTTCTGAAAATGCTGTTAGCAAATACCTACATTAGAAATACTTAGGGTGGGGAGGGGCTATCTAAAATAGAGGTCCTGGGGTGCCGGGGTGGCTCAGTGGGTTAAGGCCTCTGCCTTCTGCTCAGGTCATGATCTCTGAGTCCTGAGATCAAGCCCCACATCGGGCTCTCTGCTCAGCAGGGAGCCTGCTTCCCCCTCTCCCTCTGCCTGCCTCTCTGCCTACTTGTGATCTCTCTCTCTCTCTCTGTCAAATAAATAAATAAATCTTTAAAAATTTTTGAAAATAAAATAGAAGTCCTCAAGGAATTGCAGATGCCACTGCCCCAGAGTGGCCTGTGCCACCCATCTACAGTCACCCTCACTATGTTCTTCAACATGGCTATGGATGGCAAGTCCTTGGTTTGGCTCTCCTTCCAGCTGTTTGCAGACAAAGTTCCAAAGATAGTAGAGAACTTTAGTGCTCTGAGCACTGGGGAGAAAGGGTTTGATTATAAAGGTTTCTGCTCTCATAGGGTTATTCCAGGATTTATGTGCCAGTGTGGTGACGTCAGTTGCTATAATGGCAATGGTAGCCAGTCCATCTATGGGGAGAAATTTGTTGATGAAAATTTCATCCTGTCCAAGGCAAATGCTGGACCCAACACAAATGGTTCCCAGTTTTCATCTGCACTGCCAAGACTGAGTGGTTGGATGAAAGCATGTGGTCTTTAGCAAGGTCAAAGAGGGCATGAATATTGTGGAAGCCATGGAGCACTTTGAGTCCAGGAATGGGAAGATGAGCAAAAAAGGTCACCATGGCCAACTGTGGACAAATCTAATTAATTTGATGCATTTTATCTTAACTACCGACCATTCCTTCTGTAGCTCAGGAGAGCATCCCCTCACCCCCAACTGCTTAAAATATCCAATAATCTTTGTACTCTTGTAATTCTATGGGTTCCATGTTTTCCTTACTCCCTTCCAGGTCTAATTGGATTTCAGAGTTAATATGATTATGAAATAAAAACTAAACAACAACAAAATAAAAATAAAAAAGGAATCATCCAGATCCCATAAATATGCATTTATTTTATTTTTTAAATTTTATTTTATTTTTTCAGTGTTACAAGATTCATTGTTCATGCACAAGTACAGCCAAGTGATTTTAAAGTTTCAGAACCTGTGAATTGGATGATATTTAAGGGCCAATCCATCAGTGGGGACAAAAAAATAATAAAGGCTTAAGGAGTCTATTAAAGTCTGCTCCTTGTATCAAAGGAGATCAGGAGAAAATGTTAGAATCATTAAATGTGAAGAGGATCAGGGAAAGGTTGTGCAAAAGACCCCGAAGTCCTGCTAGTCTGGCAGTTTTGCAGAGTGACCATTTATCCAAGTGGCCCCCATGTTTGCCTCTCCTTCATTTAAATGGCTTTTGCCTCTACATGTCTGTGAGAGTTAGTCTGTTCTCCAGGAAGCCTGTCTTTGCATTTTTATTATCCAGACCAAATTTGCAACAAGTCATTACTCATCTGCATCCTATGGGAAGAGGGAAGTAGGAAGAGCACTTATCTGGGAATAAAAATATCCAATACAAAGCCCAACTTTCCCCTTGTTGAAGTATGACCTGATTGGCACAGGGTAGGGTGGAGGGATGCTTCTCTCAGGACCTCAGTCTCCTATCCATATGATGAAGGTGATGGGTTAATAATGTCAAAGAGTACTTCTCAATTTGAGGAACTATGGCAGCCCAGGAACCCAGCCAAATCTAGTAAGCACCTGATGTTTGTCTGTCCCATTAGTACCTTTCAGTCCTTGATTAATGTTGACATACATGAATGACTGGAACAAAATCATTCTATCCTAGAGGGCAATGGATCAGAGTGGTCCTTGGAAATGGCCAGAATGTGCCTTGAAGTTTACAGATTATGCTTACCTGTTGTCCTCAGGAATGAACTCAGAACCCTAAGGGCTGAACACAGTGAACCCTCTGCCTCATAAAGACCTAAATGGAAGATGTTGTGTTTCTTTGTTAATAATTTGCTCATTACTGTGTCCATTAGAACCCAGAGGACACCTCAAGTGGAATCTTCAAGTGTTACTCAGAGTGTCATACAGATCCAGGACTCCTCATCTTTCCTCTCCTTCTTATTCTCTCCTTGAAGCTGTTCCAGAGCCAAAAATGTCTAGAGGAAGCTGGAGATGGTTTTGAAACTCAGAGAATGTTGAGTTCCACAGTCCCAGTCACCCTCCTTTTTTTAAATCCACTTACAAATGGAAGCTCCTGGTAGAAAATAGACTCCTCCAAGATCACATAGAAAATCAATAGCAGGGGCGCCTGGGTGGCTCAGTCGTTAAGTGTCTGCCTTCGGCCCAGGTCAGATCCCAGGGTCCTGGGATCAAGCCCCGCATCTGGCTCTCTGCTCAGCAGGGAGCCTGCTTCTCCCGCTACCATTCCCTCTGCTTGTGTTCCCTCTCTGGCTGTGTTTCTCTCTATCAAATAAAAAATAAATAAATAAATAAATAAATAAATAAATAAAAAAGAAAATCAATAGCAAACTGGAGATAAAATCCAGGTTTGAAAGGTAACAAGATTTTGT
>CM053610.1:11467655-11482857 GCA_028646535.1 Procyon lotor
GAGCTGAACTATTACCTAAAAAGGATATGCCAAGGGGCTGTGGATTGTGTGTGTTTCACAACGTACCTTATTGCCCAGAAATTTTCTTGAGGTTGGCAGGTAACCTAGTGGCCACCGAACCCATTCTGTGACCAACTTATTCTACCACGAAGTCTAGAAGTGGCGAGCCCTCTAACAGCCCTGAAATGCTCAATCGGTACACGCCAAGTTTCTTTTTCCCTCTTTTTTCTTTTTCTTTTCCTCTTTTTTTTCTTTTAGGGCTCTTTGGCTTCTGAGATACCCTTTAACAATAGCCTTTACCTACACAAACCAAGACCAACAAATGTGCACCTTAATTATCCGCAGTCCCAACAGGGGTTACTGCGTCCCGGCCTACTTGTCATTTCTACCAGTGTCACCTGCTCCAAACATTAGCATGTTGGCCCCCCCTTTCATATGTTCCGCCCATTCTCCACCTGCAACTACATATGGGGGCCCCAGTGGACACCCCCCAACCAAGCTTTCAGCCAACAGCCAGCCGATGCCGGGGCGCCCCTGTGGACGTCTGTCGCCATCAAGTCTTCCCAGATGACAGCCTCAGCCACCGTCTGGCCTCATAAAGAACCCAAGCAAGAACCCCTCAGCTGATCCAAGTCAACCTGTAGGACCGTGAGAAATAATAATAGTTTTAAGCTGCTGAGTTTCGGGGTGGCTCAGGACACACCAGCAGCGATAAGAACAGTGGTAAGTTACATGAATAGGATGCCTGCTCCCATAGAGCCTACTTTTTAGTGGAAAAAAAAAAAGCAAAATAAATCAGTAAATGGAAAATCCCATTGCCGCTGTGGATCAGCGCTGTGAAGAAAATAAAGCAGGGTCGTGCGACTGTAAGTTGGGGTTGGAAATAACCAGGGACGGGCTCTCTGAGCAGGTGACATTTGAAATGATACCTGAATGATGTGTGGAAGACAGTCCTCTTTCGCAGATCTAGATCTTCTCAGAAGTGGTGGAAATAGGCCGCTGGGGTACTTTTGGTCTACACTGATATTCAACACAGCCCAGAAAAAATGCAGAATATTATATCGTTGCACTTTATAAATGATGGTTAAATGGAACGATTCAAGCCATTTTTATAGTTGTGATGTACAATACAACTTCAATAAGGACTCTATCAAAGCATTCCTTTAGTAAAATATGTATAGTTGACTGTGATGAGCAGAAACTGATTTGTCATTGGGCGAATTTGAATGCTTAGGGATGAAATTCATCGCTCATATCATGTCAGCTCACTCTCACCAGCACTGTGTTCACACTTGTGGAGTGAGTCACACGCCGGGAACGTGAACATCGGAACCGCTCCCCAGTCTGCCTCACCCTTCGCCTGTTCACCGATATTTATTTACCCACGATTTTCTAAGGGCTTATGGAATAGGAAAATGAAGGGTTTGTTCATCATTCACTAAGGGGTTGTAAACTTGAGTTTTTCAACAACATAAATTGCAATTGTTAAGAAAAAAAAAAAAAAAAAAACCCTAAAGCAAGTCCAAAGGCCCTAAGGCGGGAGGAAACAAGCCTGGTGAATGCCAAGAAGAGTAAAATGCCAGCATGGTTGGAGCTGAGTGAAAGTCAGAGTCGTAAGAGGCGAAATCCAAGAACTTGGCAGGGACGAGATCGTGCAGGGCCTGTAATGCCGGATGCCTTCTCAGCGCAATGGGAGTCATGGGCTAGTTTCAGCTGGGAGGTAGGGGCGTGAAATCGTCTGATTTATTAGTTTGGAAAATCACTCCAGCTGCTCTAAAAGAATGGATTGTAAGAGAGCAGCCGTGGAAACTGGAGTCACAGCAAGGAGAGTTTTTTGCAGTTGACCCAGCGAAGGATCAATGGTAACAGTCCCTTATATTAAGCAAAAGATCATGAATCACTTGGTGTTGGTCAATCCATTACATCCAGAAGGCAGGGCTGACTTACTAGACTTGTCACCCAAAGGAAGATAAAGTCACAGAGAAGGGCTGTGTGGTTACTAATTCATCATGCAGTTTCTACCTTTTGTACTGGAAGTTTCTACTGGAACACTAGCTTTTGGAGCTCTGAGCCTCCATGGACGAGGCTTGACTAGCCTGAGGCTGCCGTGTTATAAGAACTCCCAAGGCACTTGGAGAGGCTGAAGTGTAGGCAGTCTGGGCCACAATCCCAGCTAACCCAGCCTTTTAGTAACCCCAGCCCAGATAGGAGCCTGAAGAAGCTGCTAGACGATTCCAATCCCAGATGGAGTCCCCTTCAACTGTTTGAGTTTTCCCAGCTGAGGACCGAGGCTTTATGGAACAGAGACAAACCGTTCTCATTGTGCCCTGTCCAAAACCCTGACCCATGGAATCCATGAGCATAGTAAAGTGATTGCCGTTTTACACTAGCTCGAGCAGGTGAAAAAAGTTGGCAGGGTTTTTTATAATCCTATTGGCCCCGTGAGTGAACTTGGTAGAATTAGAATAGGCTCTCTATCAATTACAGAGGCGCCCACGGGAATGTTTCTCCCGCAGAAGTGAAGAAGAACACCTCGGCCAACCGTTTCATTATTTGCAAATGGCCCCTCCACCCCATCCTACAAGAGTAGTTAAGAGTCAACCATTTGGAGTCCAGAAGATCTGGTTTGAAGCCCAAATCTACCGCTTCCTAGCTCTGCGACCTTGGGCAACGTCTCGGAGCCTCGGTGCCTTCGTTTACAGGGTGAAAGTCGTCTAACCTCATAAGGGCAACATGGATTAAGAGAGAGTTTTTCACAAAATCGGCAAGAGAGTACCAGTGTGCAAGCAATAGCTGTTGTCAAAATGCCCCGTGGGGGCCCTGTGGCCCGACGCACCTGGCCCTGCGCCGTCCCAGTGGGCTCCAGGAACGTCACCTCCCTGGAGGTGCCTGCTCAGGCAGCCTCAGGTTCTGGACCAAAGATGCATTGTGCGCGCGCTCTGCACCAGGTCAAGCTGCCTTTGCAACATCCACGATGTGAAGTAGAAAGAGAGGAAGGAGGAAACCCTTCCTCCCTCCCTCAACATCCTTTCCCGGGGTTTATCTAAGTTTATGCTCCCTGCATTCCCGGGAGGCGGGCAGGGCAATTTCATCTCTCCCTCTGCACCCGGGGAAAGAACTCAAGATGGACTGGCATCTCGGGTTCAGGCAGCCTGTCCCGGGTCCTGAGGGGAAGTCTGCATGCCCAGCCGGAACCCCGGGAACTGGCATGGAAGGCTTCCCAGGGTCGTCTCTCCCCCATGAGAAATCCATCAGTAAAGCTTGTACCTCCTCACCATCTCCTCCCCAGGCCATTCCCCTCTGCCATCTAGACAACTGTCAGGACCCCATACGACAGGCCCTATGTCTCCCCATCATAGCCACCAGGTTCTAAGATGCCCAGGTCCTTCCTCTGGCCTTCAGAGAAAGCCCCAGACTCTTAGCTTGGCTGTCAAGGCTCCTGGGGTCTTGTCCCCACTTTTGTACCTACGACCATCTCATCCCCTCCTCCCTGTCACTCTGAGTGCCTTCTCTCCCTTAAGCTGTCTCTAGCTCCCTCGTGTACTTGCAGCACTCTTCCCCTCCTGCTGAGTAACTCTTGGGTTACACCCCTCGGGTCTCAGCTGCAAATTCACCTCCCTAGGGCGTCCCTCCCATCTACCACCCCCACTGCCTCCACCCTTGGCCAGGTCCTTTGCTAACTTTCCCATCACACCTTGCACTTCCCCTTCACGAATAGTCACCACCTGCATTGTTAAGCCCTTGTTCAACCTCTCAGGGCATCTCCTGCTGGAGGGCAAAGTCCCTGAGAGCAGAGATTGTGTCTGTCCCGCGTACAGATGCACAATAAGTGTTTTATACTAATTATTTCTATTATTTTATGATCTGTGAACTTATTTCCTATACAAAAAAGGAAAAAATAGGTTTTTTTAAAAAAGCAAATACCAAAAGAAGTGAATCTTCCTTGTCATAGGGGAGGAGTGTGTGCGGATTCAGGGGGAGGTGACACTTCCCCCTGAGGCCACCAGGGGGCAGGCAGAGCTTTCCTTAAAGGGCAGTTCCTACTGGCTGAAGAAGAGGTGTCCTCGATCTCAAAGAAAACCAGCCCTCGGCGGGCCTGGGTGGCTCAGTGGGTTAAGGCCTCTGCCTTGGGCTCACATCATGATCTCACGTCATGATCTCAGGTCCTGGGATGGAGCCCCGCATCGAGCCTGCTTCCTGCTTCCTCTTCTTTCTCTGCCTGCCTCTCTGCCTACTTGTGATCTCTCTGTGTCAAATAAATAAAATCTTTAAAAAAAGAAAGAAAACCAGCCCTGCCACCCACCTCCTGCGCACACTTTTGAGACACCCGCAAGTCAAATAAAGGGCATGGAGGGGTGGGTGGGCCTTGGAATGGACCAGGGGGAGGCTTTGCTCTCTGGAAAGCAATGGGACTTTAAGTTACTTCTGGGGAAGACTTGGACCCATTTGGAAGAGAGATTGTGACACTCCATGGGCAGTGGAGGGACTTTCCAGGGACAGACTTCCGGGAGGTGACAACCACACAAAAAAATGCTGTTTGTTCCTTTCTTTAATGCAGTCGACAGCACATTTTTAAAAAACACCCAGGAGCCAAGAAAACTAAAAATCTATGTGCTTTTAGAAGAGTTGCTTTGGTCTACGGTGTTCAAAGCACTTCAGCACCATAACCACTGTAGTCCTCAAAAGTCCCTACACTCAGGAATTTCTTCAGGCCGTTATCATCCCCCTATTTTATCCAGGAAGGAACTGTGGCTCAGAGAGGTCACGCAACTTGCCCGAGGTCACAGAGCAACATCCAAAGCTACTTCTCATTACTACCAAATCTGGTTTTTATTGCACTGTTCTAAATAATTAAGTAATATATTTATTAAGAGCATCACTATTGCTGTTATCAGAGCTGTCATTCACCGAGGGGGGTCACCCCGCCAGCCACTTGAATGAGGCATTTTACAAATGTCACAGCATTTTCATCCTCACCATAATTCTGTGAGACTGCTATGAGACAGAGAAAAGGAGCCCCAGACTTCTGGGAGCTGACCTGGCCCTCCCAGCGGGCCTTTGATGTTCTCCTGCTGGACGTTCACAATTTCACAGAACATCAGCGTCCGACAGGGCCATACTGTGCTTGTGGTGGATCGAGACAAAAACATGACCTTCCGTGATCTTGTTTGAACCCAGACGAAACATGAGTATTGCACAAGCCGCACGAATGAGCCAGCATCCCCTATCTTGGCCAATCTGAGGGACTGCTGCCAATACAGTATTAACCCCTACCTGGGGCTCCTCTCTTGTTGTTGAAATTAAGATACCCAATCAGGGAATTGCCCCGCTTCCGGAGAGCATCTGGTCCCGAACAAGGCCAGCTTCCCTAAGCCCGTCCCCAAATCACCCCACTAAAGCCCAAATCCCCTAAGTCCTTTCTAACATCTTCTTAATGAGATGCACATGGTTCCCCAAGGTGTAGGTTCTCCCCTGCTGCAATGAGTAATGAGCCCGACTCATTCAGGTAGAAACGGGAGTGTTTCTAGTGGTATTTGGCGGGAGTTATTAGCAGGTATTTATTACCCTTATTTTATAAATGAATAAAGTGGAGCTCGGAAAGGCTGAGAAATTTGCCCAAGACAACAAGGCCAGGTGTGACAGAACCAGCTGTGTCTAGGTTTTCTTTTATTTAATGATCTCCGCTGTGTGAATACTCTGTGCCTCCATTTCCTCATCTGTAGTGAGGCCGCTAGACTGCTCTCCAAAGGTCCCTCCAGCTCACATCTTCCCAGAGCAAGAGTGTGAAAGTTTTGTCAAGGGCATCTGCTTGGGAGAGCTGGGAATTCTGGCTGGGGGGCCTCCCTGTGGCTGTGGACCCTCTGGATTCTCAGTGAGTCATTCCCACAGTGCCTCATACCTGGGAAGATGTAATGATGAACTGAGGAGCAGTGCATCCTGGGAAAGATCTCCATGGACTTGGACTCCTGCCCATTACCTACCTTTTACCGCCCTCCCTCCAGTGCTCCTTTTTCAGTTGTTCCCATGACCCGATTGCCCCTCTCTTGCCCAGCTGGGGGTAGCAAGTCAGGAGGGTGGTTCTGGAGCCCTTACCTTACAGACCATCCTCCTGTTCTTACGCTGACCTCTCTCCCCCAATAGAATAAGGGGGCATCCTAGCAGCCTCTGCATAACTTCTAGGGAGCTGAAAAAGAGGGATTCCTCCCACTTCGAGTCCCAAGAATCTGAAAGCTGATATAGGGGACTTAGCAAAATGTCGCACAGGAACCTAAAAGACACTTTGTGGGAGACGGGAGTACTTCCCTGATGGTCATCTCCCATCTCCCAGTCTCTGTATCATGGTCTTAGGACGAAGACAGCAGACTTGGTCGGTGAGTTTCTGGGGAGTAGACTCGGGACCAGTGTGGAAGGGCAGGGCTGGTGTAAGAGAGACACTTTTGGGTTCAAAGAGAAAAAGAGTGTTGGAAAGATGAGTGTCTGAGTCGCTCATTCTCCGGCCAAGGACACTATCATTGAGTCAGTATTAACCCTACCAAGCATTTCCGTTGCAAGAATTACACACCAGGCTCTCTGGTTTAAGGGCTCAGCGTGGTTTGAGTCGTTGAGCCTCACAATGACCCCATATAGGGAGAAGACAGGTACAGAGCGGTGAAATAACTCGTTCAAAGCCACATACACAGTGTAGCAGAAGATATGTGCCCTACCCTTACCTCTGGGAGCTGGCACGTTCGGTGCTGCTGGCTGACTTCCAAGGGCCAGTTTCTGCTCCTCTTTGCCTACGGGTTTTCTTTCTTTCTTTCTTTCTTTCTTTCTTTCTTTTTTTTTTTTTGCCTACGGGTTTTCTTGGAAGCCACACAAAGGAAGCCTGTACACAGAGCAAGCAAGAAGTCCTCAACCAACGGCTAACAGGGATTGGTGTGTAAACACCTTTCCCTTTCTTCTTGGGGGAGGTCACTGCAGGGAAGGTATTCTCCCCACCACCTTCTTGAATCTCCGTGGGATTAAGCACCAGCCACAGGCCAAGCCGTGATTGTGGCTTTCATAAGTCAGTGTTTACTGGCTGCCTTTCCTTCCCTTTCTCACGCACCTCCACCTTATCCAAGAAGCTGCTTACCCTCTGCTTCTCAGCAGCCCCGAATTAAGGCAGACCCAAATGTTTGGTTCCTTGTAGCCGGGCTGGAGAGGCTGGGCCCTTAATTCCACAGTCTTTCTCCTTCCAAAGGACACAGGCTTTGGGTCAGGCAGATAGGTCCCCATTCTGCCATTCCTCTGCTATTACGGGTTGAATCGTGTCTCCCCCCAAAAAGGTATGTTGAAGTCCTAACCCCAAGGACCTCCGAATGGGGCCTTATTTGGAAATAGGGTCTTCACAGAGGTCAGCAAGTTCACATGAGGTCATTAGGGTGGGGTCCTTATAAAAAGGGGAAATCAGGTTGCAGAGAGAATATGCTAGGTGAGGACTGGATTTATGCTGCCACGAGCCAAGGGGCTTCAGGAGCTGGGAGAGAGGCCTGGGACACATCTTTCTCGGGTGCCTTCAGAGGGATCATGGCCCTACAGACGGGCTGCTCTCAGGCTTCTGGCCTCCAGGGCGGTAACAGAATGAACAGCTACTGTTGAAGCCACCTGGTTTGCGGTACTTCATTATAGCCCCTGGACATTACTCTGCCAGCTATGAGACATCCCCAAGCCCCCATTTCCTCCCCCACGGGGCTCTTTGGATGATTGCCTCAAATAACGCGTGGAACATGCTCAGCTCGGAGCCGCTGCACGGAGAGGGCTCACTGCATGGATGGCTGCTCTTGTAACCGAAACAGCGAGCCCCTCCCCTGCCACACAGACAGCGGCGGGGAAGGGGGTCCTTGGACGCGCTCCTTCCGCTCTCCTTCGGGGTCCCGAACAGCCTGGCCCCACGTCCGACCTGGCCCGAAAAAGTAAAGAACAACAGTTTCGTGTCGAAGCAGCGTGAAAGTCACCCGGGTTTTGGGGTAGCTTGGGGAAGCCACTAGGAGGTTGATGGCCCTGTCACGGGTTTGCTTCCCTCACGAGTCTGGCCCGATCTGGAGGCGGGAGAAGGGGAGACGCCACTGCTCAGCAGAAGGACAAAAAGTACCACCACTCAGAGTGAGGTTGGTAGTTCAGATTGTCGGTTGCCAACAACAGAATCCACTCCGGTGAGTTCAAGTGGAAAATGAGTTTATTTCAACACAAGGCCAATGAGTTTGAAGCCAGACAGCAAAATGAACCATATCACCGAGGGGAAAAGGGGCTTCTTTAGCAAAAGTACTCCTGCCACCATAATGCTTGGAACTGGGTGAAAGTCCACCGCTGTGGACCCTCCAAAGTCCAGCGAGAGTGGGGGATGCGGGTGAGGACGTAGTGACGATGACGCTGGGGAAGAGTCTTGGCTTCTGACCTCTCATTCTGTGGTCGCTCCCCTGGAGAGGAGATGGGCTCGTGCACTCGGTCGTTCATTCCACAGATATGAACCGACCGTCTCCTTTGTGCCGGAAGCCGCGCTAAGTGCTAGAGATAAAGTGATGGGAAAAACCAAAGGTGGGGGGCACCTGGGGCGCACAGTCAGTTAAGCATCCAACTCTTGGTTTCGGCTCAGGTCATGAAATCTCAGGGTGGTGAGATCCAGCCCCAAGTTGAGCTCCAGCTCTGCTAGGAGGCTACTTAAGACTCTCTTTCCCTCTCCCCTGGTCTCTCCCCGCCCTTTCTCTCTCTTGAATAAATAAATAAATCTTTACAAACAAAAACAAAACAAACAAAGGTGCATAATTCTTGCTCTTGTGGTGCTTTGAGTCTACTGGGTGAGACGGAACTAAAGCCAGCAGGCCCGTGGGGAGAGAGAAGGAGGCAGGGTTCTGCTGAGGAAGGGTGGGGAGGAGGAGGCCCTGCGTGGGGCGTCCTCGGGCTTCAGCATCTCTGGGGAGTTCAGTTGCTAGGCTCTCTGCAAGGGGCAAGGAACAGGCTGGCTGTCATCATGGATGTCCCTGACCCGCGTGGCTCAGGCGCTGACAGGTCCTGGATCATAGCAGAAATGAGCCACCTCGACCTCCCCCACGACTGGGATGACCATCAAGAAGGAAATGAGTTTGCCTCGGCCAGGTGGTGGCCGCTCATGACCACTGCAGATAGCTCTGCAGGGCGGCTGCCTCAGTGTTCCCATCTGCAAAGGGGGCACAGGTGGGGTTCAGATGATCTCCGGTCACCACTAGTGGGGACATTCTGCCCTGTCCCAGGGAACAATAAATCTTGTAACACTGAAAAAAATAAATTAAAAAAAAGAAGAGTTTTTTAGTTTAAAGAAGAAATACAAATAAAGTCTATTAAATTAAAAAAAAATAAAAGAATCATGCTGTAATGAAGAAAAGCATGGAAGAGAGCATACCAGTGTGTTAACTGCGGCTGCCCCAAGGGGATAGAAATAATGGGACATCGAGGGGGTGTGATGTTGTGATTTATAAGAAATACATATTTGATCTTCCTCCTTCTCCTGGCACAAAGCTCCTGAAACCCTTGGAATCCCGTAAGTGATGGAACCATAGAAGTGTCTTTCGTTACCTTAGTGAGGTGACTTTTGGAAAGCCCCTAGCTAACCAAGAGAGAGGGATTCCCCTGGCAACAGTGTGAGGGGAACCCACAGAGTGATTTAGGGTTGGACATGTCAGCCCCTTCCCCTGCCTTAGAGGAGGGGATAGAGGTTGGATATTGGTTTAATCACCAATGGCCAATGATTTCATCAATCATGCCATTGTGCTGAGATTTTTATTTTAAAAACCCCCAAAGGACGGGGTTCCAAGAGCTTCAGGATTAGTGAACACATGAAGGTTTGGGAGAGTGGCCTCCTTGGAGAAAGCATGGGAGCTTTGCACCCTCTCCCATTACCTTGCCAGATACGTCTCTTCTATCTGGCTATTCCTGAGTTACATCCTTTTATGATAGACTTGTAAGCTACTGAGTAAAATGTTTCTTTGAGCCTCTAGCAAATTCATTAGACCCAAAGAAGGAATCATGGGAACCTCTAATCTGTAAGTAAGAATTGGTAAGAAACACAGGTAATAATCTGGACTTGCAATTGGCATTTGAAGTGAGAGGGGAAAGTGTGCAGTTTTATAGGACTGAGCCTTTACCTGTGGAATCTGCCACTATTTCCAGGCAGATAGTGTCAGAGTTGAGTTAAATGGTAGGATACCCAGTCAGTATCCACTGAGAAATGGAGAATTATTTACTGGTGTTGGAAAAAACAAACACTTACCAGTGAAGGGGTTCAGAAAAAGTCTTCCCAAAATGTGCCACTTTTGCATGTGGTCGATTTTAAGCCAAAGGCAACTGAGACCCTGTGGGCTCAAGAGAAATTTTTACACCTCCCTTAACCACTTAGAAGAATCTAAATTGAGGGTCTTCTACAAAGTAAGAGTCAATACTAGAGATAAATGTTATCTGACTGATTCATCTGTATGGCAGGACAAACACCTAATTACCAAACATCTGCCTTTTTTCATATTGCCCTGTGACTTGCCCTCCTCCCTCTTGAAGCCCCAGGCACCTATCCCATTCCTTAGCCCTACAGGGGCCTTAGCCCTATGAGGGCCTACAGACCTCATTTTACCTTTTTGTCTTTGAACTGTTCATGGATGTGGGGTTCCTATAAATACAAAATTAAATTTGATTTTCTCCTGTTAATCTGTCTCATTTCAATTTAATTCTTAGGCCAGCCAGAAGAACCTTTGAAGGACAGAGGAAATTTTTTCCTCCCCAACACTGGAGGGGGAGTCTTAAAACTTTATTTATACATCTTTATGGCCTTCCACTAATTCAAAAATAAAGAAATATTTAAAACAAATATGCCACAATTTTTGCAACAAATAAGTAATATTGTAGAAGAATATTAACATTGGGAAATGGCTGAGGGATATTGTAGGGTAAGAAAGCATTGCATCCAGTGACATCCTGGCATTGTAAAGAATAGAATATGTGCTACGAGGATGTGGATGCCAATTCTTCTTTTGTAGCAGATCCCTTCTTTCAAATGAAATCTTACTGAAAGAAATCTGTCTGGTAAATACCTGGGTGTGGGGCCTGGAGTCCTACCTTCAGTCCTCTCAGTGTCCCCGGGCTTCCTGCCCCTTTCTACCCCAGTACTCCCAAGGCTCAGGGAGCCTCTTGTGCAAATTGGACTTCATTTTCTTTAAGCTCTTAGTGATTCCACTCACTGGCTGTGTGATTTTAGGTTAGAAAGTTAACCACTCTGGGGCACAGCCGCCTAGTCAGTGAAGTAAGCAACTCACAGATTTGTGGAAAGGATTAGAGATGATGCCTATAAAATAAGTGACAATGAGGCAATATTCAATAAGTGTTAGTTATTTGAGTAGATATTAGATGAACTTGATAAAGTCTAATTTAATGCTCCTGGTCAATATTCAAGCTATAAATAACCTGGGACAAAATTGTCCATGAAAAGCCTTTAAACTTCACCCCAACCTATCAAAGCACAATAGACTCATCCCCAGTGACCCTCCACCCTGGAGACTAGCAAAGCCAGGTTTTCCAATGGTAGCATAGTGGGAGAATGCTTCTTTTTTTCAGCAGATTAAGTAAATGGCTTTCTTTTAAGGATTCTTATATACATCTATATCTTTAGGGGCACCTGGGTGGCTCAGTGGGTTAAAGCCTCTGCCTTTGGCTCAGGTCATGATCTCAGGGTCCTGGGATGGAGCCCCACATCGGGCTCTCTGCTCAGCGGGGAGCCTGCTTCTCCTTCTCCCTCTGCCTGCCTCTCTGCCTACTTGTGATCTCTCTCTGCCAAGTAAATAAATAAATAAAATCTTTAAATAAATATATATATACATTTAGTAATAAATATATTAAATAAATATATAAATATATTTATAAAATGTTATTTTATATATAATGAAAGTTTATATATTTATACATAATAAATATATAAATTATATATATTTAAAACCCACACACATACTGTATGCCAGCTAAAGTTTTAAAATGTATTATCTATCCAGGAATCAGAAAAATAACTATTATGTATTTTAGGTCTGAGTTTTCAAAATGTAAAATATCTTGATGAATATTAAGTCTCTGAGTTATTCAATGTGTTTATTCAGCCACAGACTTCTTAACCCCTTCAATAAACTATCAAGTAAATAGGGGGGGGAAAATTCCTGTCCAGAGTGCCGAGGGAAAGCTCTCGTTTATGAGAAAACATGTACATAGATTTTAAAGTTGCTTTCTTGCACATAAGGGACTACAATTCTCTATTTAAAAGAGGTATTTTCTTTTTGACGCTGGAAATCAAATTCCAATAAACATCTGAATCAGGAATGACTCCCATTCAGGTCCGAATGTAAAGTTCTTGGGTTTCAGCTGAGCAGGGCAGGAACTGGGGTGAGGCAGGATCAAGCAAGTGCAGGGCAGGTCCTGTGTTTTTTGAAAATGTTAATACTTTCTTCATAACGGGCTTTTGGTGTTAATTTTGATTTTTTTAAACTATTGTATTCAAATACAACTTATCTGGATTATTAAGCTTTTTGGCTTCTCTTAGATTCTGTGTGAGAGGCAAGTGCCTCCCTTATCTTACCTCTGGCCCAGCCCTGCTCCTGAGGTGAAGAGTAACTTCTCTCATGGTGGGTTTCATGAGCTCTATATTCTTCTGAGAGTGACTTGCTAGGGACCTAGAGGGAAGGTGGCACCAGATCCCTGGGGATGGGTGTAGTGGGGTGCCCTATAGAGGAAAAATGAAAGGGAAGGTTGCGGTTCTAGTAAGGTAAGTGCCTTACCTGCTTGGTGGCTCTGCCTGGCACTGCTACCGTCCCCTCTTCACCTTTTGATGACTGAATCAATTCAATCACGCACATTAAGAACTCAAAGTAGAATGGTTTACCTGTGATCTTTAGGTTGTAGGATTTGGAAATCTTTTTTTTTTTTCATGCTTTTCTTTATGTTCTAAGTTTTCTGTAATGAACACATTACTGCATTTATTTTCAGAAAACAGAAAAGGAAAGACGTTTAATTACTCACTTGAGGAACAGAATCATTCCCAACAAAACGAGGTGTTTGTTTTATTCAAGAGAACTGGATAGACCGAGGGGGCCATGTATGTCCACATTCCATCACTGTTTGCCTGGACTGTTGCAGTACCGTATCCACCGGTCCCTCTGTCTCTGCCCTTGGCCCCCTAGAGGCCGCTCTCCACTGCAGTCAGAGGGATCTTGTTATCACTTTAGGATGATTGCATTGCTCCTACATCCACACGCTTAGCAACTCCTTGTCTCTCTCTTAGAGCCAAAATCTGAGTTCCTAGAAGGTCCTACAAGGCTCTGCACGATCTGCCCATAGGTCTTCTCTGGCCTCATCACTTTCCACTCTCTCACCCCACCCACTCAGCTCCAGCCACCCTGACCTCCTCACTGTTGCTCAAACACAGGCAAGTTCTTCCCGCCTAGTCTTCTTCATGCACTGCTCTTCCACCAGCTGGTCACCTGGCACTCTCTCATTTCCTCCAAGCTCTGCTCAAATATCTTTTTACAGAGGGTTTCCTTGACCAGACTATAGAACTGGTGTGGCCTTCTTTATCCCCATCACTCCTTATCAGCAAAACACTAGTCATAACCTGCCATAGGACCCTCTCTCTTTAGTGTCTGTCCCCCTCCTGCAGGGCAGGCTCTTTGTTGTGCTTGGTTTACAGCTGGGTCCCCACACCAAGAACAATGCCTTGTAGGTACTTGATAAATATTTGTCAAATGAGTTCATCTCCCATCCCACGAGTACACAGCCACTGAACAGAATGAATGTAATGAGAATCCTGTTAATAAAATGTCTGTTTGATCATGGGGCACCTCTGTGTAGTTAGGAAGCTAGTTCTAACACTCTGTCAAATTGCCTTAAACATTTTTATCAGTTTTGGGCATAAGGACGTGATCCCAAACTGACTGCTGACAGCCTGTGGTACAATAAGACACTCAGGCAAGTCACCCACTGAGTACCCCGGGCTCACTGTTCCTCTCATGGTTGCTGAGGACCATGGGCATGTCGCTCTCAGATTTGAGCTCAACTCTTTCGTGTTCAGCTCTCTGGTCCAACAGTATACAGGACCATTAGAATGACAGTCCACATGGGTAGCAGCCATTAGCGAATCCGCAAAGCCTTGAGGTAAGTGTACAGCATAAACTGCTGGGGAACTTGGGTTAATAAGATAAGAAATTCTGACTGCTTTGACCAATGGCACATCAAATTCTACGTAGGTACAAGTCATTAAAAGCCAGTAGGGCAATTTCCACTTTAATCTTCTTGTGCAAGGAATAACAGATCAGTTGCAGATGGGAATCTCCAAAGCCAAAGCTGCAAAATTGGTGGGCATTGGTCAAGCACCTTAGACCTATGAGAATGCTCACCACCCAAATCCAAGATTCCTGTGCCAGGCTAAGTTGGTCATATGCCCATGTGACTGACCACAATAAAACCCTAGACACTCAGTCTTCAGCGAGCTTCCCTGATGGGCAACACTTCAAATGTGTTGGGCTGAGGGAATGCAACACATCCCGTACAACTAGACTGGGGGAGGGAAGCTTGTGTCTGGTTTCCTCCATTCTTCCCACCCTGTGCTTTTCTTCTTTGTTGGTTTTAATCTGTATCCATTTGCCATAAACTTAAGTATAACGACTTCTGAGTCCCATGAGTCCTTTTTGTGAGTTGAATCTGCGAATGGTCTTGGCGACTCCAAATACAGGGAGTTTCCATTCTTATCTCCAAATAGAAACGATAGTCTGGAGAGGTTAAAGAGATGGGCAGAGGTAGCACAGAATGTGAGTGGAAAAGCCGACGTTTACATGTGTCTATCTTCAGTGGCTGTACTTTTAACAATACTAGAGAACAAGTGAAGATAATCTGACATAATTTATGCCTCTTAAGTAGAAAACGCACCAGTTGGGATAGAAAACTTATTCAAAGCATAATCAAAGAAAACTAACCCCTCCAAAAAAAAAATCTGTGTGGCACCTGTGTGGCTCAGTGTGTTGACTTAATTTCAGCTCAGGTCTTGATCCCAGGGTCCTGGGATAGAGCCCTGCTTTGGGCTCCCTGCTCAGCGGGGAGCCTGCTTCTCCCACTCCCACTCCCCCTACTTGTGTTCCCCCTCTCCCTCCCTCTCAAATAAACAAATAAATAAAATCTTTTTTTTTTT
>CM053610.1:11483357-11504153 GCA_028646535.1 Procyon lotor
GCATCAGGCGCCTCACGTGGTGCAACAGGAAGTTCACACTGAACCACCTGGAAGTTTCCTGGCTCAAATGTGGAGCCCGAGTCTAATCAAGTTTCTCTCTCTAACCACCAACACACAAGAAATTCAGGGGAGGGAAGGGCACGTTAACCACAGGCCCAAGGAGGGATTCAGGGTGTAGAACATTCCATACAACAAACGACCAAGTTTCTCCACAAACAGATTTAAAAAAAAAAAAAAGAGAGAGAGAGTGGGAATTGTTATAGATTATGACTTAAGAGCAAACACCCCAATGCAAGATGTTAAGCATGGGGAACCTGAGTGGCAGGAGAGGGAAGAGTACACTCTGTGCTTTCTGTTCAGTTTTTCTCTAGACCTAAAACTGCCCTGAGAAAATGAAGTCTATTAACTCACAAGATCAAGCAAATGCAATACGAGGACCCCGTTTAGATTCTAACTCAAATAAACCGGCTATCAAGTGTTATTGTTCACCAGGGCGAACGGGCGTGAGAAGGACTGGCGGTATTTTGGGGAGGCCCTCTCCCCATTAGAGACGTAGACTGAAGCAGTGGAAGGTGGATCTGACGTCTAGGATCAAAAGAAACTCTACCAGAAAAATACCAAAACCGAGAAACCAATCAAGGGCAGAGATGAAACATGGAGCGGGGGAGCCAGAGGCGGCCAGCGCTGCGAGCCAGCCGCGTGGGAGTGTGTCACACTTGCTCACGTGGGTGTGTGCTTGACACTTTCCAGAGCAAAAGGTTAAAACACAAAACAGGAAAGCCTTCAAGATACAGGGGCAAATGTTCAAAGAAGAGATTCTGAAGGGGACGCAAACAGTGGTGCTGAAGATTAAGGAGAACAGCCCGGGTGGGAAAGTGCAGGCATTGGCGGGGGTCGGTCACAGACACAGGCAAGTCTGGGTGTTTGGAATGTGCCAGAACCTCTTCCTGAGAAGTCTTCTGTGTTAGGTCTCCCTCAACTCCAAACCACAAGGGCTTTAGCACTATGCCTGCCACCTGACAGAAAGCACGCAGTAAATACTCACTCCTCTTCAGAAAAAGCATGGCAGATAAAAATAAATTTTAAAAAAACACCTCTTTACCCCTCTTGAAGAGGCAAAAACCATCTACTCCAGGTTTATCCTTTTGGTTTCCAATACCGTTTTCCCTGCCGCTAACCCATTCTCCTAACCCACTGCAAGCCTATGAATTCGCACAAAAGGACACGCCCAGAGAACCAAAGAAGGAGCAAAGAAGTAAAAAAAGACCGGGAAATCCTTGCTCTTGTGAAGTCCTCCTAAGAGGACTGAGTGTTTTAATTACCTCTGCTTTATAAATTACTTCCAGGTGTGGTACAGCGAGGCCACCCTCCCCAGGCTTCAAACTTTTCCAAACTCTGTGCCTGAGTTTTTCCGAGGTACGTGAGGAATCCCTCCTGGAAAGGGGGGCGTGGGGGACCCGGAGGGAGAGCGAGAGGGGGCAGGGGAGGGGCTCTCACTCGGCTTGTTCTCCTTGCCCTTGGAGGTGATGCTGAGGGTGTGCACGTAGAGCCGCAGGTACCAGGGCACGGTCTCCAGCAGCAGCACGGGGAAGGCCCGGTATGGGTGGGTGTTGTACAGCAGTGTGTTCAGCTCCCCGCTCTGCAGCCCGTAGCCACTCACGTATCGCTGGGCGTGCAGGAACGGCGCCGGAGGGGCCCCTGCGAAGACGAGTCCCTGGTGAAGAGCTTCTAAAGGAAAGGGTCACTCCTCACCCCCTCTTCCCCGGTCACGTCCAGGGTCTCACAGCCAGGGAGGTGACGGGGAAGAGAGTGGCCACCAGACCCAGGAAGCGTGCACCCCGGAATCGTCCCCGTCTTCCCCAGCCCACGGCATGACAGAGTCACTCTTCTGTACCAAGTACTCATACATGCCGAGCCCTGTGCCCCTCCGACCCAAACCAGGCGCCCTCGTCATAGTCTGCACTTGGCCTCGGGAACACTGAATGAGATGACTGTCTCAGACCTGCCTCAATCAACAGATGTTACGTCTCTTGAGTGCAGGGTATCTTCAGTCTTCAAAAAATATTTGCTAATAATTAAATGAATGTATGAACAACCTCTGTGTTTTACATTAATTATATCATCCAATCTGCTGGGTAACTATGTCCCCGTTTTCTAGATGAGGCAGCGAGGTCAGGAACCTGCCCAAGGTCACAGAGCTTAGAAGATGTGTTAGAATCAAGACACCAACTCAGGACCTGGGTCTAACCACACGCCTCCTATCCCACGGTAGGAGTCTCCCTGAGAGAGAAAGCCCTGTAGCCCAGGGCCCTGGTGGCCCATCCGCGCCCACCATTCTCGGGAGGGCTCTTCCACTTGAGCTGGAGGTTGAGGTTCCGGGAGTTGTTGATCACGGCTGTGTCAAGCAAGTCGTAGACGGCGTAGGTCTTCCGGGTACCGAGGGTGACGTCCTGGTATGTGGTGGTTGGGGGTGGGCTCACCTCCAACGTCTCATTGTCCTGGGGGCACAAGGGCAGGGCTGTGAAGTGAGCAGAGACGCAGGCTGGCCTTGGGTGGAGGGGGCCGACTGTGACAGGAGACGCAGGTACCTGGTTGTAGCCGGTGACGTCCACATACACTCGGCTCTCCGAAGCCAGGGGACAGGGCTCTGTGAGGGTTCGGGAGAACATCCGGAAGAGGGACCAGTCTGGGGAGCAGAGAGGAGGGTGGAGCCGGGGTGAGGACGAGGCCGGGTCCGCAGACACAGGGCGGGACCAGTGACGGTGGGTAGCCAGTGAGTGGCCGAGGCAGCCTACCTTTCTTCCCCTGTCCTGTGACGAAGGCATCGTACACCACGGAAAGGGTCTGCCTCAGCTCCCAGGAGATGCTGGTACAGCGTGCGTTCTACCACAAGGGCCGGACAGCAGCGGTTGGGACGCATCCCTCCCCACCTGCCCCGCGCACCGCCGCGGGGACTCCTACCTGGGCTCCGTCTGACTATCCTCCCACCCACCCCTCTGCTGTGCCAGCGGCAGGGTGTGCACGAGCCAGAGAAACTGCCACAGACACCCACGGGCACTGAGACTCCTGTTATTCTCACTTGACAGAGGAGGAAATCGGGCTCAGGGAAATGAAACGATCTGCTAGAGGTCATGCCCGCTGAGTGACCGGGCCGGCCGCTGCGCGCACAGCTACTGTCCTCTACCACAATGCCCCACGACACGGATTTACTGAACGCTTGCCAGGCAGCCACTCCGTTTCCTTGGTGTGTGGCCAATGCCCCAAATAAGCGGCATCCCAGCTAACACTTACTCCCGGCACGGCCCGCAAAACACACCGAGCCACGTGCTTCATCTGCACGTTCCCTCGGCAACTGGCACCCGCCCCCGCTCCCCATGACTTACTCGGCACACAGGACGGATGTGCACCGCCTGGGAGTGGTAGCTGGTGTGGAACAAGCGGTCAGCCTTCAGCAGCACAGACAGGCCTGCCTGCAGGAAGCGGGAAGAGAGGAAAGGTCAGTGCCCTTCACGGTGGGACAGCCCAGCGGTCAGGCAGCGAAGGGGTGGGCGCTCCGGCGCACATTCGGAGCGCTGGGCCTCACCTTGGAGCTACAGGGCAAGAGCTTCTTCCACGGGGTGAGGTTTTCCGTGCAGACGACCTCCCGTGGCAGCACAGCGTAGCGCAGGAAAGAATGATCAGTGCCTGAGGGAGACACCGTCTGTCTGGGGTGGGCCTGGCAGCCCAACACTTTAGGACCCACACTCCAAAGACCGGGGGTGGGAAGACCCCCCTCCTGCTCGCCATGCAACTGTCTAGTACCACCACCCTAATGGTGCCGGCCAGGGATGGGACCCCTCCTCTCAGGAGAAGGCAAGGCAGAGACAGCATGGTCTCAGGAAGCCTTCCTCCGGGGTCTGCACACCCAGGGGATTTAGGATCCGGCCCAGCTGAAGGAGGAGGAAGCTGAAGATAAAGGAGGCAAAAGTTCAGGGGAGAGGGGAAAAGGAAAGGGCCACGGGGCTATCTCACCATTGGCCAGCCCCAGGGGTTTGAAGGAGGCAGTGGGAGTGACCGTGTTGGTAGAGTCGATGAAGTTCAGAGAGGCGCAGAAGATCCCCGAGAGGACATTACTGAGCTCCTTCCAAGATTTATCCACGCTGGATGGAGACACAAACCCACTCACTGGCGCGGGGCTCCCTCCCTCCAAGCCCGCACTTGACAGTCTGGCTAGTCGATGGAGCAGCCACGGCCCCACCCTCCTGCTCAGCTGCCTCCTGGGTCTCGCCCTACCTCCCCTTCCTCCTCACTCTCTTCTGAACATCCTGGCATCCCGACCGGTCTCTGCTCAGGCGATTCCTCCTCCTGCCTGGCAATGCCCTACTCGGCCCTCTCTACCCACCGTCAAAGAGGCTCCCTCCTCCAGAAAACCTTTCCTGCCCTCCACACCCACAGCCTCCTCCTGTGCTGATCTGACTATCTGAGCCTCTCCTGAGGTCCCTCCTGGGACATGGCGAGGGAGCGACAGCCTCTTGTTCTAAGCATCCCTTCTCCTCAACTAGGCTATGAGCAACCTGGGGACAGGGAACAAGTCTGGGTCACCTATGTATATCCCACAACACCATGTAAAGTACCCACATGTTCAGAGGCTGAGATCAGCCCACTGATCCAATCTGAGGTTGCCCAGCTGGGCAAAAATGACAGACTCCCCGGTGAACACCCTGGGCATGAAAGTAAGTCCTGCCTCCACTCTCAGAGTGGGAAGTCCTACATCCATAAAGGCTCACTGAACAAGAGAAAACAACCATTCTAGTACCCTACACAAATATCGAAATTATATTAGAAAGAAAAACATCACAATAGATTTGCTCCCATATTAAGAACAGAAAGCATAAAACCAAAATTCTAAACACCAGCTCCATGTTACAGGCAATTATGAGCTGAGGGGAGACAGCGACAGCCAGGCAGACGGGGGTGGGGAGTGGGAGGAGGTGGTGGGGGGAGACAAAGGAGTTAGAGTTCAGGCAAAAAAGAAAGACTTGGCAAATCTGGAAGTCATTGCTTGCACCCCATTTGATATCATCATAGTGTTGTCCTGGGGTTTTTCGATAATCCTCTGTTCAGAGCTTTTCAACTGCTCTAATCGTTAAGCCTCATGTAAAGACTGCAAAGTTGAAGCCTGAAAGCTCTACCCAAGCCATAATCATGTTTCATGTAGTGTGCACAACACTGACCCACGCAGCATTTCTTACATTTTGAAATTACCTACTGATATTTAAATTTGCCAATTTTCACACTAAAATCCAGATTTCTGGCATCTCTTGAAAATGTGATTACCTGATGACAGTCAGCCTCTATTTCTGGATGGCCACAATCCACTGGGGGTTAGTGGCAGCTGTCCTCTCAAGCTCTCTAGCCTGCCACAGTCCCCACCACTCCCTATTATCTCCCTTTTAAAATCATGTTTGTGCTACAGATTTCTCATCGTGGATTAAGACAAAATTGTGGTACAACAGTGGTATCTAAACCTGTCCCTCTCCCAAGCAAAAGCTAGTCCTCTAATGCCGAGATCTGGGATCCTGTAGGTCGATTCTAAGCCACAGATGTTTTATTTGGCATCATCATCATTATCATTAGTATGTAAATGTCTTTTAAAAGGTTATCCAGTTTGCCACAGACTTCTACTGCCTTACATCCAAGTAAGTTTCAAATCATTTGTCACCTGTCTCTGTAGATACATGCACGTGCTACCTCAGGTCTCGAAGCATCAGGGGAGGTGAAAAACATCAAAGAATACCACTCAGTAATAAGATAATATCATTTCTTACTTCCTATGCCACTTTTACCCCCCAAAGAACTGCTGTCTGGGGAAACTGCTGCCCCCCAAGAGCAGTGGCAGCATGACAACGACAGCCACTGCCACATTCCATCCATGGCCAGCAACAGGACTGGAGGTGGGCACTCACTCAGTGACGGTGTCCTGGAACCAGACCCAGAGTTCTGCACCTGATGGGGCCTGCAGGAAAGGCGGCCCCCAGTATCGAGTCCTCCAGAAGCCTTGTGTGAATGACAAGTGTAGCTCTCGTAGAGAATACTTGGAGATCAACTGCCCCAGGGCTTTGGGAAATAGCCTATAATGAGACACTGGAAAAGGGGAGTAGGTGAGTGATGATCCAGGAGGACGGGTTCTCAGCCACCCCAAAGCAGCAATAGACCCCAACCTCTGAGGCCCCTGAGATCTGAATGTAGGACGAAACTGCCACTCACTAGCGATGTAATCTTGACCAAGTGCCTTTATTTCTTTACATCTCCAACTTCTTCCTCACAATCTCTTACAGAACTTAGCTCTGTGCCTAGCACGCAGGCTAAATGGTAACAGCCAACAGCATCATGATCGGTGTTGTAGACATAGGGCTCTAATTAAAGGATTAGAGTGGCAGCTTGGACCTTAGGAAAGAGCACCTGGTCTACGAGTCTAGAGGAGTCAGAGACCCTCTCCGGGCCTTAGTTTCACCACCAGTACAATGGGGTTCTTCAATAACTATCCCGTCTTCCCCCAAAGAGCCAGTTTATCGAGCCCCGCGCCCAGGGGCCAGAACCCCGCCCAGGGACCAGGCTCCGCCCCCGGGGGCCAGCCTCTACGCCCGCTCCCAGCAGGTGCCACAGCGTCTTTCTCCAGTCTCATCCTCTCACCTTCTTCCCGCTGCAAGTCCGAATCCCAGCGCGTGCGGAACTGGAACGTGGCGGCTACGTCCCCAGAAGGCAGCGGGGTGATAACAAGCTCCTCCCGCAGAGTGTCGCGTGGGGGCTCTGCACGGCCCCTGCCCATCGGCCCCAGGAGCAGCAGCACGAGCACGGCAAGCGGCAAAGCCGCCGCCATGCCTGCGGCTGCTTCCGCCTCCCAAACGTGCCCGCCCCCACGAAAGCCGGCCTCCAATAGGAAGAGCGGTAGAGAAATGACTTCCGGTGCCATCCCGGAATCCGGGACGAAGTTACCAGAGAGACGGCCGGGCTAAGTCTTTAAAGGCGGCGGGGTTTGAGGGACAGAGGGAGGACACGAAGGGCGGAGGACGTCTGGCACGACTGGGGGCTGGATTGAGGACCCCCCCCTCCACTTTTGGGGTATTCGTGTCCATTAGAATGTGCTTAATAATACCGAGCGCCGCCACTGCCGCTGTGCCTTTGGGATAGTTGAGGAAACAGACTGAAAGTCTTTGCGAGGGTCACATGGCAGGGCTTCTGCGTGCGGCTTCCTCGGCTTCTGGGTGTGTCCATTTGCTCAGTGCTAAGCCGGGTGCAGAGCTTTCCTGTTAAACCCCCAAATAACTGGCTCCTTTATTATGAAAAATGTCAAACATCAGCAAAGTTGAAAGAATGAACACCAATTTCCCCATCACTTAGACTCCTCCATTAACATTTTACTATACTGGCTTTACCACATTTTGGTCTGTAAGCCCCTCAGTTCCTCTTACGTTTTGATATATGTCAAGGTAAATTGCAGACATAATTACACTGCTCCCCTAAATATTTCGGCATGCGCATCACTAAACCTTAATATTTGTTTACATTTTGGTGTAGAATTTACACACAATGAAATGCACAACTCTGAAGTGCACATTCACTGAGTCTGACAAAAGCATACACCTGTGTAAACCAAACTCCTACCAAGATACAGAACATTCCTAAAAACCCAGAAAGTTGGTTAATGCCCCTTGCCAGGCAATCCCTGCCCCCTCCTACCTTCCAGAGGCAACCACTATTGATTTTTCTCCTCAAAATAGATTAATCTATTCTAGAGGTTCATGTAAGTGCAACTATCATATAGAATGTATATTTTCTTGTGTTAAGGGTTCTTTCACAGGAAGAATGTTTCAGAGAATCATGTTCTCGCTTGTATCAGCAGTTTCTTTTTATTGGTGTATGGTTTCACATCGTGTGAATATACCTTAGTTTATCCATTTTCCTGATGGTCGACACCTGAATTCTTTCAAGTCTTAAGCTATTATGAAGTAGGTTGCTGTATATATTATTTTGTAGACGTATGTTTATTTCCTTTGGGTAAATATTTAGGAGTGGTCAAAGGTCATAGGTAATGTTTAACTTTTTAAGTAACTGCCAGATTTTTTTTCCAAAAATGTATCATTTTATACTTGCACCAACCATATGTCAGAGTTTTGGCTGATCCACATCCTGCTCAACTTTTGTTTTTAATTTGGGGGGACTTTTTAGCTTTAGCCACATGGTAGTGGTATCTTACTGTGGTTTTATTTTGCATTTCCCTGGTACCTAATGATGTTGAGCATCTTTTCACATGCTTGTTGGCCATACATATATTTTCTCTTGTGAAGAGTTACAATGTTTTTGTATCCCCCACCTTTTATATTGGCTTGTTTGCCTTGTTATTGAGTTGTTGGAGTTCCGATGTTAAATTCTTGCTTTGGTTTTTCCAGTTGCCCCACAAGGAACACATTCATGAAGGATTTTGCTCGTAGTCGCTTGGTAAAATTCACATCTATACTTCTACAAAGAATCAAATTTGGTTTTGGACAGGTCTGCCGAGATATACCCCAACCACCTGAAGAGGAAGTGTCAAAAAGATGTCTTTCTGTCATTGTGCCTTCATTCTACTTCCATCTAGTTCTGCTCCCACCAGGCATGGAATAAAGGCCATAGGTTTAGATGTCAGACAAATCCCCAGACCAGCTTTTGATTCACATGAGCATGAGCAATCTGAGGTCACTTTCCTTCTTCAGTAAAACGAATAAACCTCCTTTCAGGGTTGTTGTAAGGATTAGAAATTATGTATATGTAGGACCTAGAATGGTGGTCCTATATCGGTCAATAATATTGACCATCATCGACTCAAACAATTCTTAGATGTAGGTCTGTGATCTCCATTTTATAGATGAGAAAACAGGTACAGAAACTGAGATATTGTCAGTCATGAAGCCTGGACCAGCTAGAGTTTACACCATCAGCCTCAAACAAAACAAAACAAAACCAAAAACAAAAGAGGAGCTGCCATCATGATTATATTTCTTTTCTTTTTTTTTTTTTTAAACTAGGGTTAGTGTTTTAATCTCTCTCTCTCTTTTTTAAAGATTTTATTTATTTGACAGCGAGAAACACAGCGAAGAGAGGGAACACAAGCAGAGGGAATGGTAGCGGGAGAAGCAGGCTTCCTGCCGAGCAGGGGGCCCGATGCGGGGCTCGATCCCAGGACCCTGGGACCACAACCTGAGCCGAAGGCAGACGCTTAACAACTGAGCCACCCAGGCACCCCTGATTATTTTATATTTCAATGCTTTGTCTTCCTTTAAAATTGCCTGTCCCCATCACTGAAGAGCCGGTCGCCTCCAGACTTACCTTGTCCCTTCCCAGTGTGCTACAGTCTTCTGTGCACTTTTGCTACAGCCTGTGTTCTCTTTCCATTATCTGGGGCCACATCTGCTCCTGGAAGAACTCCTGGTCACCTTAGTACTCCTGTTGCCTAAGCAAGGAAGCTAGCACATACTAGGTGCTCAACAGTGTCTGGACAAACAAGTCACAGCATGGTTCATACTGTCCCCACACTGCCATGCTGTTCACAGTGTCAGGTTCTGCGCATTCTTTAGGGACTGCTAGGGTGCACTGCTAGGGTGCAACTTGGGAATCTTCTCCCAAGTTGTGGTCCCTCCTATTTCCTCCATAGCATAGGATGGTACAGGATGAGTCTGTCTTCTCCCCTCCTCCCCAGAGTCTGTGACAAGTCTGCAATAGACAGAAGAAGCCACAAACCTCTGTGGTTTGGAGACTGAAAGCTGGGCTGCTTGCCTCGGAGCTGGCTCCACATCATCCTCTCCTCTCTGGGGCACTGCGTGGCCTCAAGAAACAGTCAGCTGGAGCTGCTGGCTCTGAAGGCTAGCCAAGCCCCTGTGGTTTGGCAGAAGAAGAGATCATTGTCCAAGCAGGAAGTGGTCCTGGGGTCTCAGTTGACCCTAGACATTTCCAGGCCTGGCTGCGGCTCATGGCAGCAGACCTGGAAGCTCCCCAGAGGCTCACACACAATTCTGCTTCTCCAGAAGCCTGGAGATCCCTGTCCCCAGGCAGTCTCCCTGCCCCAAACCTCACAGACCTTAGCATCACGTGCCTGGAGTACTAAGAGACTTGTTGACATATTGACAGCAACCAAGCTAGTCTAGCTTCCCATTATGTGCCTCGGAGGGGAGTAGGGTGATCCCGGGAGATGAGAAGCCCCGTAGAGCAGAACCACGGGGCTCATCGGCTGCAGCCCAGAGAAGGCTCAGTCACAGTCAGACAGGTGGCTGAGCTTTGCTACTCCAAAAGCAGAGAGAGGACACAAGCACCGAACCATGCCTTTTGTGTGCAGCAAAGTCATAAGCAACCCAGAAAAAACCGCAAAATTTCACACGAGACAGCACCAGCCCAGTTTAGTAGATGATCTCAACTTGGACACAGAGGCTTTTAGACAAAAGGAGCACAAAACTCCCACAAGTTTCTCACCAGCGCTAGGAAAAGCACTTAAGAGCTGTCACTTACGATGGCCTCCTGCAGGCGTGGAAGCAGGGTGGGACTATGGGAAGACTGCAGGCCTGTCACTCACTCAACCTGGGTGGCACAAAGAACTTCGGGATTTAGGCTAAAGGCCATTGATCCCATGGGTGGTATTTGATGTACAAAGGGAGGTGGAATGGTTTCTTTCTTCTGATGTGAGAAATGACTCGATGCCCCTTACGGCTGGGACCTAGAGCCCACCTTTCTCCTCCCACTCCCCCTCCCTCCCTCCCTGGGCGCGTGCACACTCTCTCACTTACCACCTACACACTGGTTGCTCTATTTATTTTCCCAGCCTAATCCTCTCTAAATCCAACGCTTGTGGGGCTGAGTGCCCACCCAACATGTCTTCCTGCAGGTCTCAAAAGCACCTTGAGCTCACCATGGCCAAAACCAAATTTGTGGCCTTCTTCCCAAACCTGGTTCTCCCCTACACTCCCCATCTGGGAGAGTAACCCCCTCCCCTTGTTGCACAAGGAAGAAACAATGGTGGCATCCTTGACCTCTTCCTCTCTCTCACCTACCTGTCAAATCTTTTGGAACCTGTCCCCTAAATCTCTCTCTCCATTCCTTCCACTTTCTACATCCTGTCCACCTCCACGCTAGTCCATTACCCCGTTATGCAGCCGGCTGCCATCCCCTCCTGGATCTCAGGCATCCCTATCAACACTCCACGAGGAGCCTCCCCCCACCAACCCGCCTCCCTCGGTGACTCCTTATCCTTCAGGGCTCAGCTCAGATGAGCACAAGGGAAATGCCCCCTTTCCCTTAATAGGGAAAGTAATTGACTCCTCTTAATAGGTTATTAACTCCTTCCTCGCATTGGTCATGGTTGCAGTTTTGCATTTGGGCCCCCACTCGACCAGACTCCCATAAAAGCAGCAGTGTCTTTTTTTTTTCCCCGCTCTACATTCTTTGCTCGGTGTCTTACAGATGTTTAACACTGATATTTAATTTAATAAATATTTATCGAATGAATGTCATTTATTTTTTAAACCCTGCCTCAACCCTGTCAAGCGGATCGTTACCATTATCTCTTGCAGGGAGTATCGTGTTAGGTGTCTGGCCTGAGCCTGTCCTCCTCCAGCATATTCCCTACACCGTGGCCAGAATTACCTTTTTAATAAGCAAATGCAACCACTTGTAACCCTTCATTACTTCCCATAAAGTGCAGATTCATGAACATGGCCTCTAACATGTAAAGTGCCGGTTACCTATCCAAACACTATTGTCCTCTTGTTCCTTAGAAACATAACCCTGATTTTATCAAGACAGCACTGTGCTCTACTAAAGGCCTATCCCAACCTCTCCAGTAGCCACGGTGCTTCTGGGAGGTTTGAAAGGTAGTACGGAAATCAGATACACTGACTCGAAAAGGTTGTCTTTCCAAAGGCCAGGATTTCCTTTCTTCCAGGTAATGTTGTGTCCCTGTGTCTACAAAGCACCTGCCAGAGAAACACTGCCCGGGTTAGCGAGCTCTGGTCAGTGGGGTGAAAGTGGACACCACTGGTTAGAACTTCCAAGGACTCGTCCTGAGGTGGAAATAGACAGCAGGCTGTGATCTGCCAGTCCTCAGTTTCTCTCCCCCCTTCTGCGGGCTTCAAGGTTACTATGGGCAAAGCTTCAACAGCCATCTCGGACGGGAACCGTCAATGGGAATTCGAGCTCCGTGGCTGGGACGCTGAGCCAAAAGAGCCAAACAGGACCTCAGAGCAGCCATGAAGCCCCGCACTTTGGACTTCTTTTATATGAGGAAATAAATTTGTATCTGAAGCCTGTGACCTTTTACTAACAGCCAAATTGAAACTTGATAGAGCCTTCTGAGTATTGCGTGAATAACCTTGGTCAGTCTTACCTCTCTCACCGACCTCTCGTTCCCAAATTCAACAGTTCAGCCCAGCTGAATGTTTCTCAGTTCCTCAGAGCTATTTCTCTCCATTTATCGTCTTCCCAAGCTGCTCTTTCTGCTTGGATTACAGCCCCCACTTGGCAAACTCCTACTCAGCCTCTGGATCTCAGCATAAAAATCAGCTCTTCGGTGGCCACGCGAGCTATTTTCTGATACCAGAGTTGTTCTTCATCATGCTACTGATTACACGGTGAACCGTGGTATTTACTTGGTTTTCTCCTCCAGAGACGGTCAAGTACCGAAGGCAAGGTTGCAGCCTGTCTTGTTCAGAACTGTTTTCCAGATGCCCGGCACGCGCGTTCAACAACTATTTCCTGAAGAGATGGAGCACATGAGAGATGGGGGGATGGTGGGTCTGAGATCTCCGCAAAGTGACACATGAAGGGAAGTGGTTGGTAGATTATTCTTTATTATTTATGCTGTGATTATTGTTTATCATTTATACCGTGCCGTGTTCCTGAACAGGATGCAGGGCAGCAGGGCGGCCGGAGTACCACTACTCGGGGAGCGCTAAGGGGCTCACGTCCACTTAGAGACACTCTATCAGAAGCCGGCAGGAGAGTCTGGGGGAGGGACGGGTGCTAGGAAGAGCAGTAGCATCTTGTCCTGCCTCATCTCCCATTGCCTCGCCTGTAAGCCCTACCTCAGGGGGAAGCCAAAAACTGGTGGGAGGGTTGTAGCAGGAAAGGTTAGCAGTAAAGGAGGAGGGTTAATTCCCGGAGAGGTGTGCCATCCCACTGTCCTTGCCTCCCCCTGGTGCCTACTGCAAGTAAAGAGTCTGGTCTTCTCTGAAGGGCTCTGGCTGGGCCTAGGGTCTCCTGTGGAGACGAGCCGGCTCGGTCAGTCTGTAGGTGGAAGCTCAGCACTAGCTGCAAGCTCCAGGCTCTGCCCCATCCTCTTCCTCGTCAGACTGTGCCAAGGGTGTGTCTGCCCCGCCGTCACTGGGATTTGGGCTGTGCAGGTTGGTGGAGTCGTCAGAAGATGAGGAGGACGTGCGGGATGCAGTCCTGTCTGGCGTCGGCATAGAAAGGCCCAACTCCTCTGGGTGCTCATCCATCCCTGCCCAGAAAGAAGAGTTGGTCAGGGCCACAAATGGGGCTTCAGGGCACTCTCGGAGACGGTCTGGCCAGGAGAGGCTGAAGCCCAGAGAAGAGCAGGGGAGACGAGCCACTGAGCCAGTCCACAAAGAGCCAGGTCACGTGACTCCCCGTTCCTTCCACTTCATTACACCGTGTCCGGGCCCTAGAGTCAGGTCAATCAATTCAAGAGTTCAAGCTCTACCTACGTCACCTACTTGCCACTGAGGGGCTTTGGGCAAGTCATTTTCCCCCTCACAGACTGAATCTTCTCTAAAAATGGGATATGCACCTACATTCCAGAAGAGTTTTGAGGATAAAATCGAAGAATGAGTATATAATATCTGGTATCCAATAGGCCATCAATAAACAGCAACTTTAAATAAGAGAATTTCTATCTTACAAGCTAAACATATGGGCTTTGGACTGATAACAGCCATGGTTTGAACCCAGCTTTTCCACTTTCTGGCTGTGTGACAACTTCTGAGTCTAATTACCTCCTTTATAAAATCAGGATAATACCGCCTGCCCTAATAGGACATTGTAAGGATTGAGCTAATGGACTACCGTATTAGCAACCTAAAAAAAAAACGGGCTCAGTAAATAGCCATACAAAGAGGACTAAAATGGCTTAAGCCATCTAATATAAAAATGTATATTTTATATTATTTTAGTTACATGAATTACATTAATTTCACAAATGCGAAATTAACAAAGCCTAAGTGGGGTTGGGGCATTCCCAGAAATTTTAGGTTGGAGATCTGACACCCAGTTCTCCTCAGGGTCAACTTCCCTAAAATCAGAACAGACAGCTGTTCCACTGGTAGAAACACCCATTTCCAGCCCCTACAAGTATACGTCCCCAGCCCTGCCGTGCAGCCTCACTCCAGAGCCTGCCACCCAGTTCTGGCTAACTGCTGCCCAAGTCCCCAAAGCCAAGGGCCGTACCAGATGTCTGGGAGGCCGGTGGAGGGTCCTCACAAGGCAGGAACACATCTGCTCCATCCTGGTCTCCAAGGTCAATAAGTTCTACCTGCTCCAGTGCATCCACGTTCACTTCCATGGAGGAGATGCTACCTATGGGGGCTGCAGACCAAGAAGGGGGCAAGTCAGGAGGACGTAAGCCAGAGTCCCTAGGATGGTCAAATATATGTGTCAGGTTCAGAGACAGAAGTTTTGAGGGCTGAAAAGACAGGGGGAAGAGGCTCCTATGATTCAGGAACTATGAGACCTACCCCCCACCAACCCCAGTCCCTCTCCCCAGGACTCAGAGCTTACGTCTCTGCGACTCGAGATGCAGGTGGGACAGGGGGAAGACAAACTCTGTCTCTGGCTGTAAAATTTCCTCAAAGAATTTCTGCCGCTCCCGGAGGCGGAGCTGCTGGCGCTCCAGGGCTGCCCGAGGATTTGGGTCCATGTCAGCTCCTGGAAGGGGGAAGAGCACGCACAGCTATGAAGTTGAGAGGGAATACAATGGGGGCCTGGGCTTGGGGAACCCCTCTGCAGCCAGCATCCCGCCGTTACAGCCCTGGACACCACCGGACTTCGCCACCTCCTTCCCTTCCTTGAAACAAAGTCCCTTACGACAAACTTTAAGTCTCAGAGAGAGGCGGGGCTGAGCCTGGCTCCACAAAGGGGATGCTGGTTCCAGGCACGGCCAGAGAAGCTCCTCTGTATTCAGGGAACAGCGCCAACAGCCGAGTCTCACTATCATGCCCTTGTGAGAGGGGTTGGAGGGACTGGTCCAGCCCAAAAGAGGGAGGCACTTCTCAAGGACCCAGCCTCCCCTCAGAAAGCCATGGAAGACAGTCAGATGGGATCTCGGGATGCTCAAGTGCTGCAACTCTGGTTCATGCCCAGCCTTCCAAACCCAGAGACCAAAGCACCCCCTCTCCCGCACACACCCCATCACCACCATCCCCTCCAAACCCTGCTCTGAAGTCACAGATTTGACTTCCAGACTTGGCTCTGCCCCTAAGGAAATTATCTTTCCAGCCTCAGCCTTCCCGGCCAAAAATGACTTAATAGTCCTACCTGCTTCAAACACAACCCAGCGGTTGCTGGGGCAGGGGGTCTGTAAAATGCAAAGCCCGCATAAAGTGCTATTCAGAGTGTTCCCCCACCCCATCTCTTTCTTCTCCCTACTCCCCAGCCCTTTATTTGAGCACCTCTCCTCTGACACATCTCAGGCTTCTACCCCACTAGTCAGGGAGTAGCAACTGGAAGGGCGGGTCCTGGGTCCAATTCTAACCAGGCCCCCGGGATCCCCAATGCGGAGAGCTTTCCAGAACACCAGAGCTCTGGGCCAGCCCAGGCCCTATATATCCACTCGCATTCACTCCATCTCCTTCCGGCAGCGCACTCTAAGCCCATCACCGGAGGCAAGGGAGTATCTGGCTTGAGGACCAGCTCGTCATCCTCTGTAGCCCGCCTCCCTCGCTTCATCTGGACTCGGTGTCGGAGACCTCGGCCAGCTCCACAGGCGCTGCTGCGGGCCGCGAGGGGCTCGAACCCAAGTGGGCCAGCCAGGGCCAAAGGCAGCTTGCGGAGACCCGGTGGCCGCCGGCTGGCAGCGCGGGGGAGGAGGCGCTGACGCCGATTCCTGGGAAAGGCTCTCCGAGCTGCCGCCCAGGTCACAGCGCTAAAAATACCCGGGGCCCCTGGGGCCGTCTGCTCCTGCGGCCCGGCGGGGGAGGGAGAGAACGGGGGTGGGGGCGCCCACGGGCCGGGGGTGCCAGGACGCCCCCTCTCCCCCTCCCCCTCCCCCTATCCATCTCCCGAGACCTGAGGGTCTGTCCCCAGGAGGCAGCGGAGCCGGGGCCGGGGAAAGGAAGGGAGTTGTTTACGCGACGAAAGGTGCTGGGAGAAGGGAGACGAGGTCTAGGGAGCCCAGGGAGCCCCAGAAATGCAGAGCACCCCTGCCCCTGTTCTCCGCCCCACCCGCCCTGGAGTCCGCGGGAGCGAGAAAATTCCCTAAAAAGGGCCGGGGCGCGCCCGCGGTGAGGGGGTGGGGGGAGGCGGCCGAGGGCTCCCGGGCGTCCGGCTAATGCGGCCGGCCCCCGGCCCTGGCCCGCCCGCCGCGGCCCCCGCCGCCGAGCCCCTACCTGCAGCACCCCGCGCCCCCGCGGCCTCGGTCGATCGGCTCAGGCTAGACGGCGGCGGGGGCGTGGGAGCGAGCCGCGCCGGCCGGGGTGGGGCTGCGCCGCCGGGGCTCCCGCGGGACGGCCGGGCCCTGGGAGCCGGGAACGAGGAAGCGGCGGGCGGCGGAAGTGGGGGAGGGGCGGCGGCGGGCACCCGCGCTCGCCTCCCTCCCGGCGGCCTCGGGGAGCCCCCTCGGCGCGGCCGCTCGCACTTCCAGGCCCGGCGAAAAGTTCCCGGCGCGCATCCTTGCCCCGCAGCTGGCCGCGCTCGTCCGCACTCCGCCCGCCGCCGGGGCGCTCGGCTCCGCACGCTCAGATCCACTTGCTGCACCGCGCTCGGCCGCGCAGCCCCGCCGCGGGGACACGCGCGGGCCCTCGACCCACGCTCACTTGCTGCTCGAGACTCCCGGGCAGCCCCGCCGCAAAGCACCCGCACGCGCACCCTGGGCGAGAAAGCGCGGCGAGGAAGGGGACCCGCTGGAGCGGGGAGGGCACTGACCCGGTGCCGCCCATCAGGGCAGGTGCGCCGCGGCGGAGGGCCCCCCTGACCCTGGGACTCACCCGGCAGCCCCGGGTTCCAGCTCCGGGACCGCACCGAACCGCCGCCCAGCCTTCCAACGCACTGGGCGGAGTGGGCGCCGGGACGGGGCGGGTCGGGGCTGCTGGGGTGGGCCGCTGCGCCGCACCCCAAGACGCTGGCGTGGAGCCAAGGCCTCCAGGGTGCGAACAGTGGCGCACCGCGTCCAGGATGGCGGGGGTGGAGGGGCAAGGCGCAAACTGCAGGCGGACAGAGGAAACTCTTGCCCCCTCCCCGCGCCTCCTGCTCAAACCAGTGCCAAAAGTGTCCAGTCTGGCAGCTACTGTATGGAGATTCTGTGCCCATTCTTTTCCTCCTCCCACCCACCCATCCTCTTGTGCTCACAGCTCCAGAAGCCGCGGGAACAGGACGGGGTCGGGGGTTTCTGTCGGGAATACTTCTTCCATGGGGTCATTCGTTCATTCACTCGACAAACATCCGCGAGCAACGCAGGAACTAGGATTCCTCCTTAGCACCTCCCTGTCCTGTGCTGAATACTCCTCCATTCCCTGCCGATTCTCTTCCCTAAATAATTTTTCAATCCACCATTCCTCTCCGTTTCCACTACCATCTCTCCCTTGGTTCCTCGGGTTGTCCCTTGCTCGCTCTGGCCCTGCTACATACACTCCACCCCCCGCCCCAACACACAGCAGTCAGTCACCATTTCAAAACGCGAGTCTGCGTTCAAAACGCCACCCCCTGCTTAAATCCCTCCATTGTTAGAATAAAATCTAAGTGCTGATATCTGAGCCGAGTCTTGAAGAAATGAGTTCAACCAGCAGAGAAGAGGGGGGATGGGCACGTGCAAAGGGATGGAGCCACGACACATTAAGGTTTCCCTGTCAGGGGACCAGCCCTGTACAAATACCCAAGGCGCTGCTGCTTCTATTGTTAGTGGGATCTCAAAACAACCCTGTGAGAGAAATACGGCAAGCAGCGTTCCCACTATTTTACAAGCAAGGAAACTAATTTGTGGGAGGCAAGTGGTTAAGAGCACAGGCGTGGTAGTCCGACCCTCCAGGGTTGCAAACCTAGCTCTGCATCTAGCCAGCTGTGTAAACACTTAATTTCTTGGTTCCTTGATTTCCTTACATATTAGGTAGGAATAATTAATCCCTACCACTTATGAGATAATTCATATAAAATTCTTAGTACAGGATGTGGGCACTTCGGAGGTGCTCAATAAACATTAGGTGTTTTGACTGTAATGGGTTCTGAGAAAGGAAAGTGTTTTCTTCTGTGAATTTCTGAAATTACAGGAAGTACGCCCTAATAGTTAATACTTCTACAGAGCTTGTTATATATATATATCTGTTGTTATTTTAAGTGCTTTGCATATCTTAACTTTTAATCCTCTTAACAGTCTTGTCAGGTAAACACTATTATTACCTCCATTTCATAGATCCAGAAACTGAGAGATGGAGAGGTGAAGGGACTTGTCCAAGGTCATACAGCACATAAGTGATGGAATTCAAATCCACACAGGCTGTTTGCAGAGACTGTGCTTGTAACCACTGCTCCCAGCCTGCCCTTCTGTCCTGTTGCAGTTTTCATCTCCCAAGAAATGCTTTAGTCGGTTTGATTCCTATTCCTCATTAAAGGATGAGGTAGATTCTTGGTCCCACTTCCTAGCACAGAGGAATGAGGCCAGCTCAGGAGTATGGTGGGTGAGAGCTCAGCTCCCGAAGCCACTTCCCCCCTGTTCCAGGCTTATCCCTAGAAACAGAACTCCATGGATTGTTTTGACCTGTCCCCAGGATGGTGACAGATTTGGAACCCCCATCCCTTCTCTTTGCCCGATAGTTACCCCATGAAAGGGTACAGAGGGAAAAGCCTCCAAGCTAGAGATGATTCAGGGGGCTGAGCTGGAAGGGTGTCAGGCAAGAGAAAGACCCAGGTAGCAGCCTCTGGAGCAGATGGCAAAGGAGGTGGAGGGAGCCATGGAAAAGTAGATGGCCGAGACTTCTGGCTTCCATCCAGGATGCAGAGAGCTGGGAAGAACATCATTACCACACTAATCACAATTTTTAAAAATTGTTAGGTAGTCTATAAAATTACAACTTTTGTCAATCCATCAGAGAGCTGAGGTTGCACAGCAACCAATTAACCTGAATTCCAAAGAAGGACAGAAGCCTCCAAGAGGAAATGGGACGCAGGCACCGGCACACTTGTGAGGTGGGAGGAAGACGGGGCCTCTGTGCAGAAGGGTAGGAAGAGTTCATTTCCTTAGATGTAGATCCAGGTTTATCTCTGGTATCACATTCTTTTTGCCTCCAGAAAGATCTACATAAAGAAGTAAAGATCTCTGGAAATGGACAGAATAAAGGTAAATAGAAGAGACATTTTTCTGTTTTTAAGCACCTTATAAAACAACTATCTAAAGCAAAAGAATGGCAATACACTACCCTCTCACTTTAGAAGTCACAGGGATGGAAAGTGCAGCATGGGGAATATAGTCAATAACTCTGTGTAGTGACAGATGGTAAGTACATTCATCACAGTGAGCATTCGGTAATGTATATAATTGTCGAATGACTATGTTGTACATCTGAAACTAATGTAAAATTGTATGTCATCACACTTCATTTTTAAAAAGTAGCACTACGTTGTGGAGAGATAGCATATATTAAAGTAAAATGTATAACAATAACAATAGTCAAAATGATGGGACAAGTAACTGGAAATACACTTTTGAAGGATCCTCTGCTTTATAAGAAGTAGTATAACATTATTTGAAGATTGACTTTGATTAATTGAAGATATATAGTGTAAATGCAAGGGTAACCACTAAAAAAAATTTTTTAAAGAAGTATAAATAACAAGCCAATATGGAGACAAAGTGGGATAATAAAAACATTGGGAGGCATTCTCTCCGAGCCTTCTTGTGTTCAACATGTCTTGCTGACTATGTCAAGATTGCAAGGATCTGACATCGCTTTCACCTGGGCCCTTGCCCAGGATTGTTGATTGGTAATAGAGCTTGAGAGATCAGATCATGTCTTTCTCAAATCAAGGCAGGCTTGCTTACTGCTTGCTATAAAAGGTCTGGGCCTGGCTCCTCAGCCAGAGGGTAAACCCACCGTGTCTGTGCTGTGCATCTGGGACCACCGTATCAGTTGTTGGACTTGGGGCCAAAGGAACCAACAAACACACAACCGTGCTGCTGTTCATGTTGTTCGGTGTGCTATGAGTCAACTGTTTCGACCAAATACAATAAGTCTTATTATCTATTTTTGGTACCCAATAGATGGATGTTTTTCCCTGAAAAAAATGTAGTTAATCCAAAGTAAGGGAGAAAATATGAGAAAAAAAAGATGTAAACTATAAAACAAGTAAAAGGATATATGATTTTAATCCAACTGTCGATGAAAGACAACCAATTAAAAGACAGACTAGTAGACTGGGAAGTAAAGCAAAAGGCAATAATGTACAGTCTAGAAGAAAGCCAATTTTTTTTTTTTTTTTTTTTTTTTTGAGAGAGAGAAACACAGCGAGAGAGGGAACACAAGCAGAGGGAATGGTAGCGGGAGAAGTATGCTTCCTGCAGAGCAGAGAGCCCGA
>CM053610.1:11504653-11545262 GCA_028646535.1 Procyon lotor
GCAATTAAGTGTAGACACATGTTCCGTCTATAGCTAGCACATTGTAAAGAGCGCACCACAAAAAAAATCTGAGAAAATATACTCTCGGTATTTGAAAACTCTGATCCAATACAGCAGAAAAGTCAATATGTCACTGATGAATGTGTGAAATTCAACCATTTTTACGCTTTGACTTTTGTACCTTTTTCTTCTTCTTTAGTGTGAGTGAAAATGTCAACATTTATATCAGAGCCCCACTTGTTCATCCTCTGCAACCATAGGTTGGTTATGGATTGGCGTTAGGCAAAATCCAAGAAAAGTGTACTTTAAGAGTGAACTGGCTCTTTGGAATTTACAACAAAGAGTATTGTAGAATTTTATTATTTTAGGTTTCTATCAGTAAAATCATAATAAACACACACACACACACACACACACACAGATAAACACATTTTGTCTCAGAGAGCCAAATGTTAAATAGTCACAAGCACACACACTATTTTGTTTTCCCTCCACTCGAATGTACATTCCCTGAAGGTAAGAACTTTTATTTCAGTGTTTAGAATAACAAGTGTAGCCAGTGCATGGTCAACACGTGTCAACACGAATGAACAGATGGGCATCGTTGGGAAAGCCTGGTTTCACGTGTTGACTGCCAGCCCTTAAACTTCTAGCTCCACCACCATCCAGCTGTGTGGCCTTGAGTAAATTATTTAAACTCTCCGAATCTTGGCTTCTGTATTGAAAAAGAGGAGGTGAATCTCCTACCCCCAGGGAGGTGTTGACAGTGTATGACTCCGTGTGGTACCTACAAGGTTTTTCCACAGATGGGAGTTTCCTCCTCACCCTCCACCCCTGCTACACACACACTCCTTGGAGACCCAGCCCTGCTGCTGTCACAAATTTCAGTGATGTCACAGCTCCCCTAGCTGGAAGCTCCAGCAGAGCCACCCTGACGGCCAGCCTGAGTGCTGGCCCAACAGAGAGGGGCAGGGAGCAGGTGGTGCCTGGTACCAGTCTTGCTCCATCTGTCTTTGAGGTCTCACAGCCCCAGTATGAGTCCATCAGCCAAGAAGAGGCCCAAGAATAGAATGGTTTCCAAGGTTGGACTTGGGAGTGGACACACAAGGGGTTGGACCACACGCAGAGCAGGGGCCATCCAGCCTCGGGCGGATGGGGGAGGGAGAGGTGAAGGGTGAAGGGAGGTCAGGAGAGTTAGAATGGTCTCCCCATTTCTGACCTCAAACCAAGGTGACAAAGCTCTCAAAGGTTGGTTAATCTATGCTCTGCCAAATGGAGAAGCATAATGGAGGTGTTTGGGGGGTTCCTCCTATGTTGGCGCACTCTCTCTCCCTGTCTCTCAGATACAAGATGAAGAACCACAGGATAAGATACCGCAACCTGTCAGCAAAGTCATCGGGCGGAACCGACTTAAGATGGTGAGACGCCCCATTTTGCTCCTACCTGGGTGCCAGGCTTGCAGTGACCCAGGAGTCACCAGGCCCAGCACTGAATTGAGTTGAGCCAAAGTCTAGGTGGGTGTGGGAGGCTACCCCACGAAAGCTGAAGCTTCTCTGTTTTCCTGGTTTCTCAACTCTGGCAGGTATTAAAAAACTTGTCGCTCTTGAAGCTGCTCAAGAGCTCGAACCCCCGGATCCAAGAACTGCATAACCTGGCCAAAAGGTGTTTGAATTCACTGCTCAGAGTTCCGAAGATCCTCGGGATCTCCACTGGGTAAGTTTGGCACCCCACTGGCCCCCAACACGGACCCATTGGCTATCTTTACTGGGAACGGGCTCTGTCTTATCTATGCTGACAAATTTGGAAAACCTAATATTCACCAAATTTTGCTCTATGACAAAGGTATTTATTAGCCCTATTTTACTGATGGGGTGGTGAGACTCAACAGATGCAGTGACTCGTCCCAGCTAACTAAACTGGTAAGTGGCAGGGCTAGGATTTGAAGCCATTCCTGTGTGATATCAGAGCTGTGATCCCAGCCATGGTCACAATCGTCCAATTATGGGACTAACCACTAACCGGGCACCACCCAAGCAAGAGGGGCCACTCCTCCTCCTCCTCACCCTCAAATCCACACAACCCAGAGATTCACCTGCAGACCAGCCATCTTGCTAAGGCTCGGCTTCCTCATAAAACATGTCAGAATATTTAAAAAGTCGACATTTATTAGGCACCTGCTAAGTACTTCACAAGCATTTCCCATCTAGTTAATTCTTCACAGCAGTCCTATCAGGTAGACAGAAATATCCCAGTTTGACAGATGAGGAAATTCATAGGAGCGGTGAAATTTCTTGCCCCAAATCAGGCAGACAGTAAGAGCCACAAGCAAATTTGAACCCCGAGTTGTCTGTCTTGAAAGCCTGTGCTTGCCAAGCCACTTAGCCCCTTCACTGCCTGCGACTTCACGGGGCTGGTGTGAGGGTCCCAGGCCTGATGCACTGAAGACACTCAACGGTGGCAATTATCATCGGTACTGGTATTATGTTGAGCCTGAGTCCCCACACCCTCAGCTAGGACGATGCTGCCACTTTACAGAGAACTCAGTCTATCACACACACCCTTGGGGCAAGTCTCCTTCTAGCACCGGAAGGCTAATGCCCCCTCTCAGACCTCCTCTCTCTGAGCTGGCCTCCTAGACACAGGCAGTCAGTTAACACTGGGCCGGAAGGGTCAGGCCTCTCTTGTCCCCTGGTTTTCCAACCTGTTTAAAGCAGCAGACCCTCTCTTGGAGTATCCTTCCTCAGGCCTCAACTGTGTTGGGCAGAAAGGGATCCTGTCCTCCCCCCACCCCTCCTCAGGGTGGGGAGGGCATTTGAGAGGTCTCCTCAGAAACTAAAGGTTTCTTGTAGCGCAATGTGAAAACACTGGACTAGTTCACCCCATCAACTGCGGTCCAGGGAGGCAGAATCCTGGCCAGCAGCCCACGCAGACATCTCTAGTCCCAGGTGTCCTAACCACGGGTTACATTTCTCTCGCCTCCTCGGGCTCTCCTGGCCCTTCGCCAGGCCTTAGCATCTCCTTGGCCTCCAGGCAGAAGGCCTCTGGTGGTGAAGTTTCCTTTCCGATACTCTCTAGCTTTCTCCCCTGAGCTGGTCGCATAGCAACAGTCTCAGGGCTGCTGGAGGACCAGGGCCTGCGTCCTGCTCTGCTGACTGCCTTCCCTCCCTGTGCCAGGAGCAGCAATGTTTGCGATAGAGTGGAACAAGGTAACGAAGAGCTCCAAGAGGCTGGGTGCCCCCAGAAGATCCTGGAATCCATGAGATTAGAGTCCACAGGGGAGCCCAAGGTAGGGTTGGTAGAGGAGAACAAGGCCCAGCAGTCACCTGCAGCAGTGTACCAGAGCAAGGAGCGGGTGGAGCCTGAGCTCCCAAGGACATCAAAGGATCATGGCCTGACCGCTTACCCTGGAGCTCAGGGGAGTCAGTCACCCACTGGGGACCCCCGCATCGTCTTCCTAAAGACCTACCAGCACAGAACTCCCATGGGGGACAAGAAGCAGCTGGAAGAAGCTGACCAGTGGATCTGGTTTGAGGGCTTGCCCACTCGGATCCACCTCCCAGGGCCTCGGGTGATGTGCAGATCATCTGCCCTGCGCTGGGTCAAGCGCTGCTGTACCCGCTTCTGCTCTGCATCACTTGAGCTACCTATGTGCCATCCATACAGAGTGTGACACCACCACGGCCCGGCCAGGGTGAGACACAGGCCCCGAGCCAGGCGTGGAGCTGGGCCCCAGACTCTTGGGGGCTGTGGCTAGCTAGCAGTGCTAGGGGGACCCCTCCCTCATGCCCCGAGAGGGCCAAACCACTGATGGAGGCCGCGCACTGCAGGACGGTGGCTAGGCTGGGGCCTCGAAGACCCATATAGGGGCTCTGGAGAGGGGCACTGGAAGTGGGGATTCTGAGGTGGGTTGTCTCACTGCCTGGAGGCCTCAGGAGGGTCCACAATTGCTAAGGCTCAGAATCTCAGTCAAGAGTCTGAGTAAGGGAGTTTAGGGATTTCCAAATGTTGGGGGAAAGGGGGCCAGTCAAGTAGAGCTCTGCCGTATCCCTTCCCCTCTTAGACCAAACCACCACGGCACATTTGTTTCATTTATTTATACTTCAAATAAGATTTACTCTGAACAAAAAGTTCCTTAGCAAAAAAAGAAGACAAAAGAACGAAAACAAAATACTCCACCCTTCCATGAGAGAACTGAGGTCCCAAGAGAGGGAAGGGTGGAGGGCTTGGGGGTCCAGCTGAAAGGGAGGTTTCCCCTTCACAAAACCCAGATCCCCCACCTGCTGGACTTCAGCGGGCCCTGGTCCCTGAGCCCTGTCCCCGGACGGCAGCGCCCCCTGGCGGCCTTCTTCGCTCCTAACACCGAGGTCTCTGCTCACAGGCGGCGCGACCTTGGACGGGAGCCAGAGGTGTGAGGCGAAGGTGGAGATGGCGCCATCATCTGAGCGGGAGGGATGGGCGGGCAAATTCACGAGTCTACAAATAAAATCTCCCATTGGGAACTGAAGAATACTGCGGCCGACTCTGCCTGTTTGGGGCTGGGAAGGATGGAGGAAAAAGGCCTCCACCGAGGTGGGGAGGTAAAAATGTGCATCACGATTTTAGGTTTCTTCCACACCATTCCCAGGCCCCTAAGGTCAGCCAGAGCGGGGCACACAGAAGCCAGCAAGCTGCACCCCTCCTCACCCCTGCGAGCTGGCCTCCCGACGAGTGCACTCTATGAGGTCACAGAAGGGACTTTCTGGGTCATTTGTCAGGTACTTTCTGGGTGCCAGATGCTTCACAATGGCCCTGCGAGCCAACGAGATGACAGACCGTGGCACCAAGATAGAAGGTGAATTGGCCAGGCTCACACGACTAGAAAGTGGCGGGGCCAGAACTCTAATCTAGAACTGCTGGCTGCTCCCCATTCGATTTTCCGAAGAAGGGAAAAAGGCACAAGAGAGCACCCACCCAGCCCGTCATTCAGGTGCAGTGCGCCCCGGTTACCGCAGCATCGGGTGTCCACAAATGGGTGTCAGCTGGGCCTCGAAATGTGTCCCACCTGGGTCGGGGAAAGCACCCAGTTATGCCCAGCCTCAGGACTTGGGCTCTACAGCTCCTGTGGGACACGACACGCCCACCCCCCAACCCCAACCCCTGGTTGACCCCATCCAGTCGGGGTCACTCTCAGTCAGCAGGAGCCATGGCCCTGAACCTGGAGTTGGGGAGAAGGAAAACCCAGGGAACCCGGGCTTTCTGGGATCTTCCCCTGGAGGCAGGCTGCTTGGAGCGGCGCCCTCAAGAAAGCAGCGCGGCGATCAAGGGGCGCAGGGCCCTCCCGGGAGGACCCCAGGCGGTGATGGAGATGCCTGGTGCGCAAGGGAGGAAGATGGGAGGGCTTTCCCCTGAACCCACCCGCCTGCACCCTCCTCCACCCCCGACGTTCTCAGCTTTGAGGCCGGCTGGCCGCCCTGAAACGCACCGCGTCAGCCCTGGGCGGCGCTGCCAGCCTGACTGAGCCTGCCCGAACTGGGCCGCTCCGTGCCGCCCTGCCCCGCTCCGCTCCTGCGAGCCTCCGCGCACCTCCCCAGTGTCCCCCGCACCGCTTCCCACGCCGCCTCCACCCGGCTCCGAGCTGTCTTCCCCTCGACTCGCACCCGGCCCACCTCCAGGGCAGTCGCGGTTTCCTTGCTTCATCAGTCCCACCAGTCTTCGAAAATCACCCCTACTCCCTCTTTCACGAACCCCAGCACCCTCCATTCCATCAACCTTTGCCCGAACCCAAACACACCCAGCTGGCGAACCCCCGCACTAGTCTTCCTGGGTGCCTGCCCGGGGAGCCCCAAGTGGGGATCTGAAAGGCGTGGGCCTAGATAAGATTGGCAGCTTCCGCTTTGCCGCAAAGGGGGCCAGAGTTGGGCCCAAGGACAGCAGCTGGATGGGCCATGCCGTGTGCTGAGGCCGGTGAGGCTGGGATCCCTGAGTCCCGGGCACCGCTGCGGGGAGGGCAAGGATGCAGGCTGCGGTGTGAATGACTCCCAGCAGCGCACTCTTTCCAACCTTACCCCAACCTGAGCTGGCACCTGGGCCTCACACAACCGTCTCCCACAATCCCACAACTGGGGTCCTCCCGTTACCACCTTCCCTGTGCTTGACTACTTCAATCTCAGATCCTGCCTTGGACGGGAAGCTGCAACAGAGCTGGGGGACCAGAGGACACCACCCCCAGAAACAGCTCCCTACCAGTTAATTGGGGATGGGGGAGAAATTAAAGCGTTTGACTCAGAGTGACTTTTAGAAGTCATGTGACCTCTCTGAGCCTATTTCATCAGTTTATAAAATAGGGCTACTAATATCCATTCCATAGGGCTTCGAGCAGATCAGGCTCAATGTAGCGGAAGCCAGTTTGTGGGGTGTTAAACAAATGTCTGTCCTTTCTCTCCTGCCTCCTTCTGGCCCTGTGCCACAATAATGCCCCTTGTTTCTCACTCATGAGCACCCGCCTAACTGCTCACCTTTATGGAAATCGGCGGCTTGCTAAAAAGCCAATATTATGTTCACATTCACAGCCTTTTGATACAATGACATCTGGATTCCTCTCCTATTCTGGATCACCTAGCACTAAACATGATTGGAACGTGCAAGGATGAGGCCATTGAGGCAGACAGGCCCAGCTTCTCATCAGCTGTGTGATGTTAGGGCAAGTTTACTCCTCATCTTCAGTTTCTGTCTGCAAAATTGGAAAATAATAGGTGTCCATCCCATTGGATTGAGTACACAGAAATCACTCTGCAGTGGATGGCACATAGGAGCACAGTGTCTCCTCTGTAAAACAAGGAGAGACGGGGCAGTGGCCCAGAAACTACAACTGCTTAGATTTCTGGATCACTTCCTACGCGCCAGATGCAGAACTAAGTGCTTTACACAAGGTATCTCATTGAACCCTCACAACAACACAGGGAAGTGCTAGCTTCTCCCCATTTTACAAACAAGGAAACCAAGGTAAGGGGAAGTCAAGCAGCTTATCTAAGGCCTCACAGCTAGTAAAGGGAAGCAGGATTTAACCTGCATTTCCTTGCAGCTCTCAGTCCTACAGCCTTGGGGCCCTGCAATTTTTTTTTTTTTTTTAAAAAGAAGGCACCACACCCAGCATGGAGCCCAACACAGGGCTTGAACTCCTGACCCTGAGATCAAGACCTGAGACGAGATCAAGAGTTGGATAATTAACCGACCAAGTCACCCAGGTGCCCCAGGCCCCTACAATTTTGTCTTACCGAAGAGTGGCAGGACAGGGATCCCAACTCTCAGCGACCTCTACCCATTCCCGTCTCAATGCTGTTTTCACCACCACTTGCTACTTTCCTACAGAAAACCTCAAGCAAGGCTCTAATTCCCTCCTCCACAGAGGGCCTCTCTTGTGCCCTGAATCTGCCCATACTGCCCTGTGCTCCCTGGGCTACGGATACGGGGAGGAGAACCATGTGTGTGAACGGACTGCCAAAGGAAGCCACTCTGATCGGGAAGTCACTAAGCAGCCAAAGTGCTTCCAGGGGAGATTGTTGGAACTGTGCACCCCACAGGATTCATGGCGGCCTTCCCACCCCACCCCCTGGCATCGGCTGGCTGCCATCAGGCCCCCATTTGGCTCTGATCTGGACAAAGCTGCCTAGAACTGGCAGCTAGGGCTCTGCCCCTGAGCTGGACATCCCTTTCTCCTTTCCGATCTTCCCTCCAGGTCATAAACTCTTCTGAGCACCAGCTATGCACTACTCTCTCCCTCTCTCTCCAAATGGAAGCTGAGGTAGTAGGGGCTTGGTGGGGGGTGCGATTAAAGGAGGTCCAGGTTTCAGACCTCCTAGGAAGTCAAGAGACACACCAACTCAGTGGCAGAGTGGAGGTAACTTTCCCTTATCCTTTGGAAATAAAAACATTTCCTACATTCATCCGTTCACTCGGGAATCTGTGGCCGTATTTAATACAGTCTACCAATTCTTCTTAGAAAGGTCAGTGTTTACAAAGCACTATATATCCTTTGTATTTAATAAAAATACAATGGAAAGCAAAGGGGACAGATTGTAAAACTAATTAAAGAACTCGCACATCTTTTAGTGTTTTCAGAATGAATCTGTCAGAACCAGAGCCCAAATCCTGGGTCTGACAGTTCCTAATGTGTAACCTTGGGCAAATGCCTTCATCTCGGCATCTGTAAGATACAGATGGTATTTCCTACTTCTGAGGGTTGTTGTGAAGTTTAAGAAAACAACATGTAAAGCACTTAGCCCACTGCTGGACATCTATTAAGCACAGCTATTTATTACTAAAATGATAAACAGGGGCGCCTGGGTGGTATAGCCGGCTGGGCATTAGACTCTCGGTTTCAGCTTGGGTTGTGATCTCAGGGTCGTGAGATCGAGCCCCACATCAGGTTCGGCGCTCAGCACAGAGTCTGCTTGGAATTCTCTCTCTCTCTCTCCCCCCAAAATATATAAATAAATCTTTAAAATACATATATTTAAAAAAATAAAATAAATAAAATGACAAACATGCCCTGCCCCTGTCCAGTTCTCTCTGGAACTTGCCTCTAGACACTAGACACTGCTTTGTTATTTTAGAAAATCACAACAATTCCGGGGCAGCTGGGTGGCTCAGTTGTTAAGCATCTGCCTTTGGCTTAGGTCATGACCCTGGGGTTCTGGGATTGAGCCCCACATTGGGCTCCCTGCTCAGTGGGGAGTCTGCTTCTCCCTCTGCCTCTCCCCCTCGCTTGTGCTCTCTATCTCAAATAAATTTTAAAAATATTTTTTAAAAAATCATTAAGGTCACACATTTTCCACTCCCAACTGTCATCCGGCTCAGTCACTGTATTGCTAGAGAAAAAAATTGGCTCCCCTGACTTCTGGCAGTTTCTAAAAACCAAATTACCACTCAAGGAGCAAAGATTTGTCATTACAGAAGATACGCAGAACAGGCACAGGCCTCTGAAGGAAACTCCCAAAGACGTGTGCGACACAGCTGCAGCAACCAGCCCCCAGCTGACCAGAGTGGACAGCAGCCACATGACATGGGCTCTGGTGACCTTCCCCAAACAACATCAGCCACATGCCTTGATGGTTTGCGGTGTCTGGGGGACTCCACCAACCCAGGGGAAGTCACCTCAGCTGGTCTTATCTGCTGGACTGTGCAGCCAGGATTCAAGTCTCATTAACAAGATGCTTCCTTCCAGCTTGGCCAGAGCACCGAGTTACTGAGGTGCCTCACCCTAGCACCTTCCTGTCTCCCGCAGGCATTCACTCTTAAACCTTCATCCTGTCAGCCTCACCTCCCTAGACTCTGCAGTGCTGGGAGCCAGGAAGCTAGAAGGGCTTCGTGGGCAGAGAGCAAAACTCATCTGTGAAGCCCTAACACTGCAAAGCCGAAAGCTGACCACACTCTTGGCAGATTCCAGAGGACCCGAAGAGGAACACCGATGGCGTCAGTACAGAAGGGGGTCTCAACCAACTGTATTCCACCGGACACATTCCATCACTGGCCAGAAAAAGGAAACTCAGTCACGGCACTTCACCCAAGGCAGAGCAGAGGTGGCGGCAGATAAGAGGGGTCAGGACACAGGAATTGCCCGCACTTCATATTTTGACCAAATGGAAGAACAATCTGGGGTCTAGAAAAGGAGGAGGTGGCCTAATCATTCTTTATGGCTTCCCTGTCTGGCTGTGCAGGTCTCTCACCGGCCCAACCATGGCAGTACAAAGCAAGCACAGGCACAACCGTGGAAAATACTGTATTTATGTACACAGGAGGGACAGCTGCAAGCCCCTCACAGAGGACATGCCACTCCGAAGAGAAACCTTAGCAGCAAATTCCTATCTCCTTCAGCACTATCAGCACAACCCGAGTTGGAAGGCTGGGCTTCCTGTCTCTGGGCACCCATCATACCCTTGCCACTGCAGAATTCCCAGGAAGGCAGGAAAAAGGAACTATTGCCAGAAGTGAGGTCCGGTGGGAGCTGGGGTGCCTAGTCATTCCTAGAGAAGAGGCAGTGACTCTACCATGAAGGGTGGACCAGGAGCGATGCTGGGACTCTTCTCTGGGTCCTGTGGCCTGCTCTGTTGAAAGCTGGCAGCAGGTGGGGACCCAGTAGAGAGAACTGGAAGAAAATTAGTCATGGGTTCATGGATGTGCGCACACATGCGTGTAGCAGGACACAGGTTGTGCATTTTCCTTGTGCTTGATGCCTCCATCTGCTGTCCTCGCCCCGACAGCAGCCTAATACTTTGCACCTCTCTTTCTGTGGCTATGGATCCAGAAACCGAGTGTTTCTCCAAACAGAATAGCTGCAGTTCAGCAACGTGGCAAAGGTAACAGCTGTCCCGGGAAGGTAAGACAGATGACTAGAAGAGTGGTTTGCTCCAATCAGATATCCTTGATTTGGTTCTTTTTTAAAATAACAGGCTGGTGACAGGTATGGTGGCTCAAGAATGACATGGTTCCAATTCTGTTATTACCCTGACAGAGGTCCCCTCGCTGACCTCCCAGACAGCCAGGCTTGAGCAGACAGGGGCCATTCTTGCAGCTGTGGTCCTGACTGCTACCTGCCTTCTTGCCGGGGCCTCACTATCTCTCCCACACCAACGGAGACTTCACATTTCCAGGGTTCCCCCCTCAGGCCTGGGCTGGACCTCGTCTGAAGGGTCTGAGCAGCCCAAGGTGTTGGGGGGTGGGGTGGGAGGATGGGGCCAAGTGCCCAGCTGGGTGTTCAAAGGACCCGATTCTAGACATTGGATTTAGGGGCTGAGTTGAGGGGGATCTCCTTGAGCTCCGTCCGCATGCACAGGTACTCCCCGATGACGGCCATGAGTGCAATGCACACGGCTTGGACCAGCCACCAGGTCAGCGCCGAGGGGAAACGGGAGCTGTAGAACCAGCAGCCCAGGAGGTGAAAGAAATGGACAGTGACAGTGAAATCCAGACACTGCTTCCCTCGCCGGATGAAGTACAGCAAGCCCAGGGCACTGTGGGGAGAGGACAGCAGTGAGTTGTCACTGGGTTGTCCTGGCCTTAGATCATTGGGGGAGTAGAGACAATTAGGATAAAAGCATAGTAGTCAGAAGCAAGCAAGAGAAGTGTGAAGCAAGGGTTACATTATTAGATGCCTGGAGAGAGCTGGCAGGTAATGCTGGGACGGAATGAGGCTGGGTAGAAGAAAAACAAAAGTACAAGCTGGATGAGAAATAGTAACTGTCACTCAGGGGACTCCCAGGCACTGGTGGGGATTGCGGCACCCTGAAGCATACACAGGCCACTGAGAGTGGGGACAACAAGCTACTTGCAGCTGGGCAAATCTTCCTCACACTGGAAGGCTGACTTGGAATCAAATGATCTTCCCATTTCAAGAGAAGCCAGAAATCTGGATTTTTTTTTTAGGTATATAAAACATCCTGACTTTCAACTAAATGGAAAAATGTTTTAAGCAGTACTTGTGGGATGCCAAACGGAACATTATCTAGGAGCCAAATTTAGGTCATGGTCAGCCCACACATTTTCAATCTCCAGTGTAAGGTCAAGAACAGGAACGTGCAAGGTGCTGTTCCAAGTACTTCTATGAATGAATTCATTCAACCTGTATAACTATGAGATGGGTACTATCATTTCCCTCATGTTACTGATGAGGAAACCGGGGCCTAGAGAGATCAACTTGTCCAAAGTCACTAAACTAGTGGGAAAGCTGAGATTCAAAGACAGTGAGTCTGCCTTCAGAGCCTGAGATCTTAAACACTATGCTGAACTGCCTCATAAGGGGCAGGCAATGGTCACAAGTGGCCTTAAATATTACCAAACCCCTCAGGTGTACCGACGAGGAGCCCGCGGCCTAGAGAGGAGGGAAGTAATTTAGCCAATGGCACACGGACCAAGAACAGAACCGACTTCTCTTGACTACAGGTCCAATCCCTTCCTCACCTCGTGTCACAACAGGGAAGTGATATGAGATGGAAGCTATCCCACAGGCAGCATGCAGAGTGATGTAAGAGCTTTCCAGCTAAGGCAAAATCGTGATGGAAGGAGCCTTATAATGGAGCCAGTCCCAGAACTGGCCTTTGCCTCCCACTTTAGTCCACCACTCCCCAGGAACAAGTGCCAGCCTGTCTCAGGTCCGAATTTACGAAGTTAGTTCCAGTGCTAGGACACCCCAAACTGGAAAGCAAAACTGGTGATACTCACCAGGTGAGGGCGTTGAGGACGAAGGACATCATGGAGAGCCGGCCTGGAGGGGTGGAAAAGCCCAGGATCTGAGGGGGAATCACAAATGGAAATATGCTGGAAAAGTGACTTGGCTTGGCAGAGCTCCAGGACCTCCTAAGAAAAAAGCATTCTTCCCAGAGCACAGAAGACAACAGGGCCCTGCATCTGTACGGCAACCTATTTCCAACAAGGTGCTTTCACAGACATCTACTACGGTATCTCATTTGACCCCAAAGAGCAGCCAGGAAGAAACTTACAAAGGAAAAACAAAAGTTCAGAGACCTTAAGTAACTTGCCCAAAGTGATACACTAAGTAAACAGCAAGAGTAAGGATGGAAGACAGGGTTTGGCAAACTGAGGCCCCACCAATCAGGCACCTAGTTTTGTAAATAAGGTCTTACAGAAACACTACCACACCTATTTGCTTAGTACTGTCTCAGTCTACTTTTGCACCACAATGGTGGGGTCCAGTAGTTGTGACCTAAAACCTTTACTATCTTGCCCTTTAAGGTCCGCCAACCCCTGGTCTAGAATCCAGGTCGTGTGCAGGAGACGGCTCTTCAACAAAGCCCAGGATTCCCAAAGGCCCTTCCCAGGAGGACAGAGGCTCCTAATAGGCTACTACTGGGCACCCAGTGTGGTGCAAATTCCACCACTCTTGAGACAATACTACTGAATACCAAACATCTGCCCAGCACTGTCAGCTTACAAAGACCTCAGACTTTGATAATCTCCTGTTATCCTCACAACAACCTCACAAAGCTATTGTTATCATTACTGTTACCTCTTTTCAGATCATACCTTGCCCAAGGGCCACACAGAGAATAGCAGCAGGAGCAAAGATTGCATTCCCAATCTCCTGGCTCTGAGAGCTGTGCTCATTATGGTACACCACAGCTGCCTCTCAGATGCAACCATCTCGTAGCCCTCCATTACTTGATAAGGCACTTTCATCTTTCTAGGTACCTCTGGGGTCTCTGGGCCTCATAACATATCGCTGAGAATTATTCTGTCCAGTTTCCAGGAAAGCAAACAGGCTCAGAAAGGTGAAGCAACTTGCCCAAAGTCCCATGGCTAGTATATTTAGACCTAGATTGGACGCTGAACCTCCCGAATCCAAAGTACAGGCTCTCTTTGTATTGCAATCCACGAGCTCTGCCATGATTTTGCAGACAGGAAAACGGAGGTTCGGAGGGGACAACACTTGCCCCACATCACACCGGTAGTAAGAGGAATTTAAACTGAGACCCAATTCCAAAGTCTAGGCAGTTTCCATAATACCTCAATGAATGCTCTTTCATCCACCCCCACTCTCCAATTTGGCACCTGAGAATCTGGGCCCAGGGAAGTGAAGTCACTTTCTCAGAGTGTCAGAAAGGAGATGCATCAGGTTGCCTGGAACGCAGGACTGTTCCTTATATCCAGGCCCTTTACTCTGTACTAATAATCGGCCTCTGTCCTCGGTAGTTTCATGTTATGGATGGGGCACCTGAGGCTCAGAAAGAAGAGATCCCTTTCCCAGGGCCACAAAGTGAGATGATGGTCCAGCCACGTATAGATCCCGGGGCGGGGGGGGGGGGGAGGTCAGACCCACAAAGCACACCCCATGAGGCCGAGACAGCCGCGCTGACCAGGGGACCCTACCTCGGCGTCGAACATCTGGTCCAGCGAGGGGCTGCTGCGCACCAGCCCGTCCACCAGCGCCAGCCACAGGCCCAGCGAGCCGTAATAGACGGTCTGCATGAGGACGATCTGCGACAGGATCAACAACGGGTCCCACACGTAGCTGCGGAACTGGCCCGCCATGCCGGCCCTCGGGGCCCGGCCGCCACCTGGGGCCTGGGTCAGCGCTACCGCGCCATGGGCCCGGGGCCGCCCCGGCACCTGCGAGGACACACGCCGGGCCTCAGCCAGCCGGCCATCACCATGGCAACGCCGCCCCGCCCGGGAGGAGGGACTGGGACGGAGGGGGCGAGCCCATTACGGGAGGGGGGGTTAAGGGCGGGGCGGACAGACCCATTACCAGAGTGAGGGAAAGTACTGCCCATTCCAGCTGCTCGGGCCCGCCCGTCCGCAGGCTCCTTTGGGATTCACTCACCGGTGACGGACTCGAGGATCGAAGCGTCCGAGCGCGACCCAGCCTCACCGGCTGGTCCCCCAAACACGGCTGACAGACAGGACCATGGAGGAGAAGCCCTACCGGCCTAGAGAGGCAAAGGTCCAGCGACGACGGCGGCAGCAGCAGCGACGGCGTAGGAAGGAAGCGTTTCCGGGGACAGCGGTGGAGGGGGCGGGGCCGAGAGTGCGCAGGCGTAGTGGATGCAATCTTTGGCCGAGCCACCTCCACCAGTATACGGGCCGCCGGGAAGCGAAGACTGCACATGCGCAAGATGAAGAGTGAGGGCGAACGGAAGTGAGGCACGAGAGCGGTAGAGCTTGCGTGCCCTCTACAGGGGAATCTTGAAAAAAAGAGGGGAAACCTGGAGAGTAGGGAGAGGGGTGGGCAAGAGCCAGGGAAAGATATTTAGGTACTACACTTGATCTTAGCCAAAAGGCCGAGAAGCGATTGGGGGAAAGATATTTAGGAATTAATGAGTCTCTAAATGGAGATTCTATTTTCTTTCTCCTAGTAAAAGTCTGGGATAACTTTAAATGAACCGAGCAGCTCTCTCGCACAGGACTTCGCCAGTGTTTCCGTTTTACAGATGACTAAAGGTCGGAGAAGTAACACACTGCCTCAAAGACAGAGTTAGTGGCAGTCAGGAGTAGAATTCACGTGCCCACATCGCAGCACTAATTTTGTGCTACTGGGTGCCAGGAAGGCTTGGACACGTACAACTGGGATAATCCCTGCCCTGAGACAACCTAATTATTAGGAGGCCAAGTAGTGGGTGTCCATTTATATGTATATATACATATATGTTTAAAATAGAAAAAAGGACAGGTTCTGAAGTCATACCTGGAAGCAAATTCGGACCCTCCCTGCCACCGTAACTGTTTTCTCTCCACCTTCTCCTCTGAGTCCACATAGTGTACGCAGTCAGTAAATATTTGCTGAATGAGTCAAAACAGAAAGAGTAACAGCAAATCGATGAATCACTTTATTCCTGTCTCAGCCGACCCAAACCCCTCAACTTCACTGAGCCTAGATCCCCCTTCTCCAGAATGGAAAGAAGGGAAGTAACTGATTCCAGGGAAAGAACGTGGGTTTTAGAGCCAGCTCTACTAGCTGTGTGACCAGCAAGCCACTTCCTTCTTAAACCCCAGCTTCCCTGATTATGAAATGAGTTAGACAAGATTAACATTTGCCAACATTCCGTCTACCCCCTACTAATTAGTTCCCCATTAAAAAAAAGAAAACTTATCAAAGACACATGTAACTGCCAATCAGAACTCAACAGCATGTGATAATCATATTATCACCTTGGGTTGATACAATTCCAGACAAAAGTAAAGAAATGTGAGACTTTATCAAGAGTAAGTATGTGGTTTCTCTTATCGTTTAGAAATACTGTAAACAGTTCCCTTGGACTTCAGTTTGGAAGTCATTAAGTCCCAAAGATTTCTGAGGTGCTTTCCAGCTCAACCATTCTTAAAGGCGCCTCAATTCAGATCAACAAAAATATACTCAAATCCCTCTGGTCCACTGATTACCCATATGATCTACTGTTTCTGAGAAAACATCTTCTGTTTATCAAATACGTAATTGGTCTTGTTTCATCCTCACAATTGGAGAAAGTGGGTATTACCCATCTTTTTAAAAGTGAAGAAACAGGCTTAGAAAGGGAGTGCGACTCTACATAGGAATGGCAGCTCATAAGAAACTGAGCAGGGATTTGAATCCAAGACACCGCACTCCAAAACCCAAATAACTATTCCCAAAGGGGGAAGAAAAGAGAGAGCGAAATAAGTGGTGTAGAGAGAAGCTCAGGAAAAGTGCTTGAGAGGTTTGACTCAGTTCCCCCAAGCAGCTTCCTCCCAGTCTTCCTTCCAGGTGCCGGAATGTTTGGCTCCTCCTGAGTCAGGCCTCCCCTTCTCGTCACAGCTGGGCCCTTTCCACCCGTCACCTCCCACGGACAGAACGCCCTCCCTACCCATTCTCTGGCAATGGAAAACACAGGTACCCTGAGGCATTAGGGCTCTGAATAGCTGGGGTCTGACGTCATTCCTGGAGCCTGGAGCTGGCCTCTGGGAAAGCCCCACAGGCCTGCAGGACAGCTGTTGCAGTTTCCTTTCACCTGTAGGATTTCAGCCCTTGAATTCCCATCTTTCCAAGCTTGGGAAATGGGGCACCATCCTCTGTCTTAATTTGGGTATGACAGAGAAACCAAGAGCTGGGGAAAACCACAGTAACTCCCTTAGCCAACCTCCTTGGCCCATTTTAAGGATCTGACCACAGGAAGCCCAGAGAAGAAGAATGATCACAAAGGCTGAGCTAGGACCCCAGTGACCTGCCATGAGAGCTTGGGCAAGACCCATCTTAGTATGCCAAAGTATAAAATGAAGGAGGAGAATTGGACTCCAACTTCCAAATGCAGTCTTTGGCCTTGTGCCATCTGAATTAGACGAGGAACATAGTATACTGTCAGATTCCCATGCCTTGTTGCAAACTGAAATCTGAGTCTCCAGAAGCAGAATGCAGAAATCTGGATGTTTAAAGAGCTCCCCAAGTGATTCAGAGGTACAGCCAACATTTGGTAATTACAGAACAAGATGATCTGTAATTGACCTCAAACCAAATCCTCCTTCTAACAGAAAATTGCTCTGTGACCTTGCCATGTCCATGGCTCATTTTAGGCCTCAGGGTTTTTTTCCATCTGTAATCTGAGGGGGTTGGACTAGAATAGCTGATCTCCAAGGGCCCTTCCCACACTGCTGGGTTTGTGGTTCCAAACTTATGAATGAAATTTTAAACTTTAGGTCAGAGACCGAATGACAAACAGCCACAAGCTGGGACAAACTGTCCTCCGAGCGCAGAGGAGTGCCTCTGGTTACTTGGTCACTTACGTCACTTCTACACTGAACTCCCACTGTGGGTTTATAAAGTCAGTTCTTGTTGGGATCACTTTCCAGATTACCCCCACCCTCCATAAATCCCTTGGGGATGTCCTCATGCAGGTCTGTGGGCTTTGAGCCCCACTTATATTTGAATCCTAGCCCTACTACTAGCTTGCTAGGTGACCTTGGGGAAGCTACTTCATTTCTGAGCCTCAGTCTCCTTCTCTATACAAATGACGATAAGAATAGTACCCATGACTTGGGCTATCCGGAGGATCAAATATGTGCTCACCCTACTACTACCTGATGGGCAGTCAGCATTCGGTAAACATTGGCAATATTAATTATTGTTATTTCTTCCCTCGGGATGCAGGAGTGGTAACACCTGATCTCTCAGATTTACGGGAAAGATCTAAGTGGATGTCAGAGTGAGCCCAGTGCCTGGCACACAGTAGGAGCCCAGTAAATGTAGTACCTTCTTTTCTTTTTTTAAAGATTTTTTATTTATTTATTTGACAGAGAGAGAGAAATCACAAGTAGGCAGAAAGGCAGGCAGAGAGAGGGGGGGAGCAGGCTCCCCGCTGAGCAGAGAGCCCGATGCGGGGCTTGATCCCAGGATCCTGGGATCATGACCTGAGCCGAAAGCAGTGGTTTTAACCCACTGAGCCACCCAGGCGCCCGGAATACCTTCTTTTCTTAATCCCACCCCATCTGCAGGGTTCTCCAACTCCTTCTCTTTTCTCCTTCCTTAGGCCGCCCACTCACGTGACTCCTTTCAGGGAATGTGTGGTGAAAACACTGCAGGAGAGACACATCTCAGGGACAGGTTATGCAACTCTGCGCTCACACTTTTCGGAAACTCCATGTGGGAGTTGCATTTGGCCGCCTGTCCTCTGCATGGGTTCTGGCCAGTGATTACTTCTCTCTGAAGAGAAACTGCGAGAAAGAACTCATCGTTGTCTGTTTTCTCCTTCACACTAAGAACACTTTGTTACTCAAGAGTATTTTTTTCGAGAGAGAGAGTGGGAGCAGGGAGTTGGGGGGGTAGAATCTTAAGCAGGCTTCACGCCCAGTACAGAGCCCGATGCGGGGCTCGGTCTCATGACCCTGAGATCATGACCTGAGCCGGTATCAAGAGTTGGACACTTAAGTGATTGAGCCACCCGGCGTATTTCAAGGGTTGTGTGTGTCTCTGAGGAACATTCGCTGAGCTACCTACTGTGTGCCAGACACTTGCATGATCTCACTTGATTCTTACTGAATTTCTAAACAAGCTTGGAAACTGTAGATACAAGTCATGGTCCCACTTAACAGATAAGGAATCCAAGGTTCAGAGAAAGGACACCACTTACCCAAGGCCACACGGCCAGTGAGTGGTAGGGCGGGAACTCCACCCCAGGCCCCCCTGACTCCACTTGCTGCCTCTTTTCAATGCACAGTAAGAAGTGCACTGGATATTACAGTTTACACAGGACTTTCACCTACATGATCTTCCTGTCATCAGCGGGTGGGGGTGGGCAGGAGGGATGAGAGGAGGAAAGCAGATTCATTCATTCACTCATCCAACAAATATATACCAAATACTTATTATGTAGCAGGTCCTCTGCTTGAAAACAAAGCCAGCAAACAGAATCAAAACGGTAGAAATAGAAGTTATAGTGAATGCTGGGAAGGAAGGGATGTCAAAGAAGTTGGGCAGGAAGACAATTTGGCCTCAGGGGGAAGGTTTCTCTGAGGATGTGGTAAAAGTAGTAGACCGTAAAGATGAGCCGAGTTAGCCAGGGCAAAGATGTGCCGGGGAAGGAGGCGTGTTGGTCACAGCCCTGTAGTCACAGGAGGATTCTCGTTTATTGCAAGAGGAAACAGTGGCGTGGGTGGACTGCCCGTATCATAAGTCAAATGGCTGAGGAGACTTTAGCTGACGATCTTTACCTCACTGCCCCGTTTCTGCTGCACCAACAGCTTTTGCTGTTTGCAAAGAGCAGAGTCTGATTTCTGTGGCATCTAGAAAATAGTTGCATTATCTCCACCTTGACTGGATATTGGATGAAGGCTGGAGGAAAAGACCTCGAGGGAGGGGGGCAGGGAAAGTTGAGAGGAACGGGAAAACTCAGCTGGATGTTGGTAAAGTGGGGTTCAGAGCGTCCTGCTCTGCCCCCCACACTCCAGCCCCTGGGCTGTGGCATGTGCGTCCCATGGTGCTACGCCTCCCACAGGGAAGCGCTCAGATGATGGTCTCTGTCAAGGATGCAAAGGAAATAGGGTGTATGGAAAGAGCTCAGAGCTAGAAACCAAGGGATCCAGGTTTAGATGAAGCTGTCTAACCTGGACAACTCGCTTCACCTCTCTGAATTTTATTTCCTCAACTATAAACTGGTTGTAATAACATCAGCCCCGGCTACCCTCTGGGACGGTTTGAGGTATATAAATGCAGTAACTGAGACAAAATCCCTTTGAAGAACTGTCTAGTACTTTGTGAATGGTTGGGATTTTTATTATCTGTGCTTTTCTCCAGCTGTCAGAGTCAGGGACTGCGAGGGAAGCTCAAGTTTAGTATGCAGGAGGTTCTCAGGGACGCATCTCTCAATCTCTTTTCCAGCATCTTCCTCTCTGCTCCTGGGGACAAACACCTCTAAATGATTTTGTGGGGACAGTGAGACACCACCTCACACCAGTCAGAATGGCTGAAATTTACAAGTCGGGAAATGACAGATGCTATCGGGGATTCGGAGAAAGGGAAACCCTCCTACACTGTTGGTGGGAATGCAAGTTGGTACGGCCACTCTGGAAAACAGGATGGAGGTTCCTCAGAAAGTTGAAAATAGAGCCACCCTATGACCCAGCAATGGCACTACTGGGTATTTACCCCAAAGATACAAAGGTAGTGATCCGAAGGGGCACGTGCACCCCAATGTTTATAGCAGCAATGTCCACAATAGCCAAACTATGGAAAGACCCTAGATGCCCATCAACAGATGAATGGATAAAGAAGATGTGGTATATACATACAATGGAATACTATGCAGCCATCAGAAAAAAAAATGAAATCTTGCTTTTGCAATAAGGTAGGTGGAACTAGAGGGTTATTATGCTAAACGAAATAAGTCAATCAGAGAAAGACAAGTATCATATAATCTCTCTGATATGAGGAATTTGAGAAACAAGACAGAGGATCAAAAAAAAAAAAAAAAAAAGACAGAGGATCATAGGGGAAGGGAGGGAAAGATGAAACCAGAGAGAGAGAGAGACACAAACCATAAGAGACTCTTAATCTCAGGAAACAAACTGAGGGTTGCTGGAGGGGAGGGCGAGTGGGGAGATGGGGTAACTGGGTGATGGACACTGGGGAGGGTATGTGTTGTAATGAGCACTGGGTATCAGATAAGACTGATCAGTAACAGACCTGTACCCCTGAAACAAATAATACATTATATGTTAATTAACTGAATTTAAATTTTAAAAATATTTTTTGTGGGAAAAAGAGGAATCAGAGCTATTAACTCAGTGGGACAACATAGTGGAGCTGAATCAGAGACACCTGGTTTAAATCCTTTATCAGTCAGCTGCTGCTGAAGCTGCACATACAGAGAAAATGCACATAACGTTGCCAGCCCAGAGCTTGGGATATAATAGGTCCTTAGCCACTGGTGGCTACTACTGAGCCCTAATCAGGGAGCTGCTGGAGAGCAAGGGCCGTGTCTCGTCCACCAGGATTTTTCAGAAAAACCTCTCACACAGAAGATGTTCATTAAATGTTCATTGGGTAGATGAGCAAATGAATGAATGCTTGTGTCTGAATCTCTAAGGACAAACATCCAAATGGCATTCATTCATTTATCTATACGACAAACATTTACTGGACCCTGACTTGGGCCAGATCTTGGGCCAGATGCTAGGGATCCATCCACACACAAGACCATGTCCCCGCTCTCATGGAGCTTACATCTGGTGGGGAAACAGATGATAAACACAGAAAAGGATAAAGACATGATGTCAGGTGAGGGAAGTGTTAGGACAAAAAAATAAATACAACAAAGCAAGGAGAAAGTGAATGGAGGGGGTGGGGCTATTTTTAGAATTCTTTCCCATCCTTCCAGTGGGTGCTGTCTCCCCATGTGGGCCTTGGTTTGCCTGTCTTATAGTGGGGGTGCTGTTGGAGTGAACGGTCTGGGAGGGCCCTTCCTTGTCCAGTGTTCACAGGTTCTGTGGTTATGCAAGGCAGTGGCTGGACATTCCACGGCCTCTGGGAACTCCAGCCTGTCATTATCTGGAGCTGGAGAGAGATTTGCATGGACTGAGGAAGACCAAAGAGGGTTGGCACCATTCTGGGAGAGGGAGCCCCACGCCCACTCTCTCAGCTGTTCTGAAAATAGTGACATGATTACTTGTAATTTACTTTGTGTGAGGAGCTTCTGGCAAGAAAGCTCCCCAACTCAAGACTCTTAGAGGGAGGCCTCTGTGATCCTAAAAACGGGTATCATTTTGGTGATAAGGGTTGTACTAAGCACCATCTTCTCAACACACATGGCTCCCAAGTTACTAAAGAGAAACTGAGGCACAGAGAGGTAAAGCGTCTTGTCTTGGATCACACAGCGAGGATTATAGCCCAGATCTCTTTGACCCTGAAGCCCGTGCCCTTAATCTCCAACATAAAAGAGAAAGGCATGTATTCCCAAGGAGAGGGCCAGATGGAGTGACAGAGGTCTCGGGGGAAGGAGAGAGGAGAGCTAGAAGGAAAAGGTGAGAAGGTTTTGAGAAGCCTTGCAGGAGAGGAGGCACCTGAGCTGAGCCATAAGGAGAGGATCAGTTGCGGTTTCTTGGGCTGCACATCTCTGGATGCTCCAAGGGTACCCAACCTCACTAACCTCTAGCCTAGGAGACCTGAGGAAAGGGAGGGGGGCAGGTTTACCCCAGTTATAGGCCAGATCTCAGGCCCCAGCTGCCTGTCGACTCTCCGAATCACTTCTCTTTGCTTGAAAGGAAGCTGGCAGGAGGATCTGTGTATGGCCCATGCCATCCCCCAGACCTTCTCCCCCTCAGGGGTAGAAAATAATTTGGAAGTGCCATTATGTAGGGACCATGGCCTCGGGACCCAGCACTTCACCTTATTTCCTCCTCCTGAGTATCCCAAGAGGTAGGTCTTTTATCCCTCATGTCACTGAGGTGCAAAGAGACTTTCAAACTTACCTCTAACTGGCAAGTGCCGGAAACACGATTTTAATCGAGAACCTCTGGCCCTAATACCGGGGAGGGTTTTGTTTGCTTGGTTGGCTTTTTGTTTCATTGTGTTGTATTTTACTTCAGTCCCAAGTAGGGAATTGGGGACTTCAGTTCAGTTCACTAAACCTCTGACTACTGCATTTTGTTTTGTGGGAGTCAAAGAAGAACCCATTAAGACATCTTAAAAGGCCTCAGGGTCTGTTCAAATTGTTTTTAACCTCTTGGGGATCAGGAAGAGAGAATCTGAAGTTTCTTGCCCCCAGAAATTTGCAGAGAGACACATACCTATGGAAGTAGTGAACATCCATGTTCCCCCTTGTCCCCAATCCAAGAAGCACAAGTTAAAACCCCACAAATCTACCAATAACCATATTCAAATTTGTTTCATGCCTTCAGAGAGATTCTTAGAATTCAGAGAAGGGGAAGTGAATTCCTTCATTTCAGGAGGTTGGGATCGTTTTATGGAAGAGCTTCTGCTGTCTAAACTGTCAGTATTCAGTCTTTTTTGTTAGTGTGCTTCCCAAATGATTACTGAACAACTATGTACTTTCTGGCACCTTTTTTAGTAGACAGCTAACCTTTTACCATCAAGAGTTTAAATAGTTGCAAAGGCTGCAATTTCTGACATATTATAAATTCACACACTCAAAAATAAATGTTTATGTCATTCTTTTAAACATAAAATGTTTATGTCAGTTGAATTAAATATCCTAGCAATTTGATACCTACAATCATCCATTTAAAAAAATACATAAACAGGGCACCTGGCTGGCTTAGTGGGTAGAACATGAGACTCTTGATCTCTGGGTCATGAGTTTGAGCCCCATGTTGGGTGTAGAGATTACTAATACTAAAATCAATCAATCAATCAATCAATCAATCACGAATAGGCTCTTCTTTAATGGAAATTTCACATCATTTGTTTTTTTATTCAAACTTAAATTTCCACCCCATGTTTCACCACATTAAAATTTTACCATAATGTATTTTTTTAATTTTAAGTAGCCTCTACGCCCAATATGGGGGGCTTGAACTCATAAATTAAAAGTTACATCCTCTACCGACTGAACCAGCCAGGCATCCCACCAATAATGCATTTTTTAATGCTTAAATAGCTTATTGATAGCACTATCATATTTCTTTGCCTAAAAATACATATACATCAATGGAATCATTATTTTACCTTCTACGACCATAAGACTAGCTTTAACATTTTCAGTCATTGCAATTATCACAAAAATGCAATTGATTAAAGCAATGTAAATACGTTCCAATTTTTTGAAATCCTGAAAGCATTTTTAAAGGTTTTTTTGAGATATAACTGAAATAAACTACACATATTTAAAGTGTGCAATCTGGGGCACCTGGGTGGCTCAGTGAGTTAAGCCTCTGCCTTCGGCTCAGGTCATGATCTCAGGGTCCTGGGATCAAGACCCACATCAAGCCCCACATCGAGCCCTCTGCTCAGCGGGGAGCCTGCTTCCCCCTCTCCTTCTGCTTGCCTCTCTACCTACTTGTGATCTCTTTCTTTCTGTTAAATAAGTAAAATCTTTTTAAAAGATTTTATTTTTTATTTATTTGATACAGAGAGAGAGAGATCACAAGTAGGCAGAGAGGCAGGCAGAGAGAGAAGGGGAAGCAGGCTCCGTGCCAAGCAGAGAGCCCGATGTGGGGCTCGATCCCAGGACCCCGAGATCATAACCTGAGCTGAAGGCTGAGGCTTTAACCCACTGAGCCACCCAGGCGCCCCAATAAGTAAAATCTTAAAAAAAAAAAATAAAGTGTGCGATCTGACATATGTCTACACTGGTGAAACCAGTTCTACAAATTTTGATAAATAATTATTAAGCAAAAAAAAGTAAAACTGGGTAATGTTTCCTTCCCCATTAGTCCACGTGTCCCTGGAGGGCTATTGCTTGTGCAAGAATGAGACAAGCTTTAACAATAATATTATTCCTACTTTTGATTGTTTATAGCTGTCAAGCAGTGGTGTACCAGAGTCAGATTGTACTGGTTCAATTTTTTGGAAATTTGTGGGTGGTTTAGGCACCCACAGAGGCTAGGCACCTTAGGGAACATGACCATTACTAAAAATAAATTATGTCAATTTACAGTTAAGTATATTAAAAACAAAGGAAATATTTTGTACTCAAGAGTCATTATTTTCTAATTATTTCACTATATCTTATTGTTATCTATGCTTTTGATATTATTTGCACCTATTATTTTGCACTCTACATGGTAGAAATATTGCTCATCTCTAACCAACTCCATGTTCAATGACATCACACTGGGAGCTTGAAATCAGCTAAGTGGGAGTATTTAAACCACAGACATTGGCAAGTGGTACAAATTAGCACTTCCTGCCTCCCCAAACTTATTGTTAAACATTTACCAGCAAACCACTGGCTCTAAGAAGTTGGTGGGAAGAAAAGGCGTTTTGTTATAGCGATGTGTTGACAGATAACCAAAATCGCATAGTGATCTATCATCAAAAATTATTGTAATGATCTGTGTACTGACAACTAGATTAGGCCCTCCTTCAATTGTGTGGAAAGCAAAGATTGCAAAAACCATCTGACTTGCGAAAGGATTTCTTATTCTGACATGAAATTCACTCATTTTCTCAGTTTATTTCTCAATCCTAAGGGAGTAGCTGGAAAAAATTGCTTACCTTTAAGTCCGTGGGGAAAACTATGATCGGCATTTGAAGCTTGCTTTGCGGTCAGGATCTCTGCAGCATGAGATTTTCGACCTTGGATAATAATTAAGGGAGGGAAGAGGAGAGATCACTCCCTACTCTCTACTCCACAAAGTGTATGAATTCACAGTTGGTCAACAGAAGCCAAAATACTCTGGTTATGAAACCATGCCCCTGCCTTAGAAAGATACATATGGAAATCAATCAGGCGAGAGATGTCTAAGCACCTTTGGTACTTTGACTGATTATCATAAGATGCTTCCCCCTAATAATTGGAACAGTATCTATACCTGGGAGCCCCCAAAGGATTCCCACCTCCAGCCCTTCCTTACTGCTTGGGAGGCTCAGAGGTAGGGCAGACACACAACTTTCTTTCACAAAGGGTGGAAGCAGATCTGAGACAGACCTGCAGACTAGTTCTCAGAAATCAAACTTTTTTTCTGAAGTTCAAAATCTGGAAAAAGAATCCCTTAACACAGAGGTCAGCCGTCCTAAGACCAAAAAGTCTGTCCACGGGTTGTTTTTTCTCAGCCTGCTGCTAAAAATGGCTTTTACGTTTTAAAATGATTGGGAGGGGAAAAAAAATCAAAACAAGGACGATATTTCGTGACACGTAAAAATTATAGGAAATACAAATTTCAGTGTTCGATAAATAAGTGTTTTATTAGAAGACAGCCACGTTCTTTCTTTTAAGTATTTATAGCTGCTTTCGAGAGTTATGATGCTGGAGTTTGAGTCAAAGTACTGTAAGAGATAGAATGGCCCGCAAAGACGAAAACATTTAGCTCTTCAAAGAAAAAGTTTGCTGACCCCTTAAGGCTATGCACGTTCACGTCCCATTTGGAATGTGTTCAGTACCCTCAGAGGAGAGCGTACCGGGTTTGACAAGCGCGGGTCTAAAAACTGAAGACCCAGGGCAAGTCCATGTCCTCAATTTCCCCAGGTATAAAACGGGGTTAGACGCAGCGATCTCTGGGGGCCTGCGTGGCAGGGCATCAAAGAAGTAAAGGGGACAGGGACTAGGGGTAGATCGCTAGTTGGCGGGCGCGCGCCGGGCGGGTCCCTTGGGTTTTCCAGCCGCGTGGGCGGGCAGCGCCCCGAGGCCCAGCTTTCGCAGGGGAATTCCGGGCGGGGTGCGGCGGAGGGGCGGGGCCGGGGCGGGGCCGCCCACCGCTTTAAGAGGGGGCCACACGCCCGCCCCGACCATTCGCCTGCGCGCCCTCTGCGGACCGACCGCGGTACCATGGCCCACGCTCGCCTGCTCGCGCTGCTGCTGCTCCTCGTGGGCGCCCCTGCCGCCGCTGCCGAATCGGTAGGTGCTCGGGGATCCCCGTGGGGGCGGCTCGGTGCCTCCTTTGTTCCTGGGGGTCTGGGTAGGGGAGCTCGGGGGGCCGCGCCTCCCCCAACTAGACGCCAAGGCCGGGGAAACTTCGCTGGAAACTTGGCTTTGGGGTCACAAGGAGGCGCCGGGGCGGCGTGGCTCCCCCGCGCGAAAGTGCGTCCCAGCCTGTTGCTCTTCCCGCCTCCCCTGGCCTCGGCCCCCGCCGTGCGCTCCAGGCTCGGACGTGACTAAGCCGGTGTCACCTCTTCTCCCCCAACACTCGCGCCCTTCCCTGGTGATCCTAGAGCAGACTCCGAGTCCGGGATCCCCCTGCTCGCCCTCCGTAAGCGGTCAGAGCGGCGGCTCTAGAATCCTACAGGGCCTGGGGACGAGGGGGCTGCGTGTACTCGGAAGGGGGAGGGGGGCCGCTTGCGCGGGGCCTTGTTTCACACACCGGGGGGTGAAGAACTGAGCCCTGACCTCAGATCTGGCCCCAGCCCTACCACTGGCTTGTGACAGGGCAAGGCCCTGCCCCTTCTGAGTGTCAGTTTCTCCATCTGCACAACGGGCTTGAGGGAGCGCAGCTGGAGATGACTTGTGCTTCTTTAGGGCCCACTCTGATCCTTCAAGGGCGGACGGGAGGGATGGTTTGGGCTCAGCACTTCACCAAGAGTTGAACCTCAGCTTTCTGCGAGAATACTATTTATTTCTGCTGACCTGCACAGGGGAAATCGGGAGTATGTACCTTGAGTGGGGTAAAGGGGTTTGGGGGAGAGAAGGCCTCAGTGAGCGCAGAGAAGCTCTCCTTCTTGCCACTCGCTGGTCCCTGTCCTAGTTTACAAAGCCCTAGGCCACTAGAAGCTCCATTCATCCAGCAGCCAGTGGAGGAGGAGGGTAGCAGCCTCATTTGGGAAGTTGGGGGAGCAGGAATTCATGGGAGAGGCTATCTGCCCCCCAAGAGCCCCAGCTCTGTGCCCCCTTCATGCCCTTAAGTCCCCCTTTTTGGGGGGGGGGGAGCAAGTCTGTGGAGTTTAATCATTGTCGATTTGTTTGTGGCGCTCCTTTCTCTATGGGCTTCGGGGAAAGTCCTTTGTGCCTGGCAGGCTTCTGTTGAGGAAACGAGTGAGACCCTGAGAATAACCTGCCAGCATGGTCTCAGGCAAACAGTGATGATAGCAAACATTTAGCACTTATGGTGTGCCTTATGGTGTTCTAATAGCTTTCTAATAGCTGTTCTAATGGTCTGTTAACTAGCTTAATTCTGACGACCCCGCAATTTACTGTTCTTAAATGGGTCCTGAGGCTGAGGAGGTTAGCTAGCTAACTTACCCAAAGTCACACAGCTAATAAGGGGCTGAGTCACTCAAATTTAGGCAGCCAGGCTTCCAAGTTCCTGCTCTTAGGATAAGCCACAGTCTGATGCTTTCTGAGTGGCTGCCCTTGTGTCCCATCCTCAGGTAAAAGAGTTTAGAATCAAGATTGGGGGCTGGCCAGCCTCAAGGAATTCTGAGGTGGAAGGGAACAGGGGCCCAGAGTGAGGCGATGACTTCCCCAGATTAAGGGCAACCTGACCGGAAGATGAGAGATGTGTTGGGGTCAAGCAGCTGGGGAGATCGCTGAAGCCATGCGGGGTTGAGTCCAGTCACAGGGCAGTCCCGGTTCAGGGGCTGCTGAGCCGGCAGGTGCTTCAGGGTGAAGAGCAGACAGCTGTGTCCCGGGGGCTGTCGGAAGGATACGGTTTGGGGGAGTGCAGCTGTGTCAGCCCTGCTCGTGGTGACCCATCAGCTGGGGAGAAGTGGGCCCGGAGCAGCTGCTTCCTGACAGAAGTGTGCGTCTCTCTCAGCCCGACCTCAGTGCTCCCCTTCCTGGCGAATGTCACAGACCTTCCACCTCTCATTGGGTCACAGGGCTTCCCCTTTTGCCTCTCCTGTCCCCTTCCCGCCAAGGCTGTGGCCGGAAAAATCAGCCCTAGTCATAGCCGAGCAAATAAGGATGGAGAGGCCTACCTTCTTTTTTGCAGGTGGAGAAAACAGGCCCAGGGAGAAGGGATTTGCTGATTGCAGTTGGGATTTGTTGAGTGCTTCCCAAATGCCAGGTCTGGTCCATTTTATCCTCATGAGAAGCCCAGCGTGTGGGGATTGTATTATGCCTACTTTACAGATGAGGGAACTGAGGTCCCCCTCCAATAGTGCTCTTGAGGCCCCTCCCCAAGTTTTAGGTGTAACTAAAGCCCTGCCCTCCCCTTGGGTGGTACCCTAACTCCCACCCTGAGGGCTTGGTGCCACAGGTTTGGGGAAGCGAACCCAGTCTGAGCAGCCAGCTTCTTCCCTGGCGGGGCTTTCTATCCGAAACCAGTTCTTCCTGTCCAGCTGGGAGCATTCCCCGGGACTGCCTTCCTGCCACTCCTTCCCCAGCCAATTAAAGACAGCCTTGTTTTGGGAGCCGAACCCCCCTTTACCCCCCCACCCCCAACCCCCGCCCTGCCAGGTGTTGCTGCCCAGGGGCACAGCCTGCTGCTGTGGCACCAGGCCCAGTGGGTTCTGGGGAAGTGTATTTTAGCTTAGAGATGTTTCTGGTCTCCTTGAGAATTCTCTCCCTTGACTGCACCAAGGTAGGAATGGGGCAGAAGCCCAGGGGCTCTGGGATCCTTGAGCGGCCAGGGAGAGCTCTTTGGAATTCTTAGAAGCCCAGAAAGCCACTGAAGAGGATATTTGGGCCATGGTTGAGAGAGTTCTGTGAGGTTGACATTCCCTTATCTGTAAAATGGGGTTTGAAACAAATGACCTTGAATGCCCTTTTCAGCTCAAGTACTGCCCACATCCCCACCACACATACCACTTCCACCCATGGGGGGACGGGTTTCATCTTCAGTGAAATACTTGTCCCTCAGGACTCAGGAAACGTTTGTATGAATGAATACATGTATGTATGAATGAATTCATGTATGTAACTTCATTCTAAAAGGTGCGTTGAGGTTATTTATCACTAATATGAAGGTCTTCCAGGGATACTGTGAGGTAGGTTTTATTACCTACATTTTTACAAGAAACTGTAACGGAGGCTCACACGAGGCTAGTGGCTTGCCAAGGTCAGAACGAGGTCTCTCTGATAATACAAGGAGTCTGGTTTGAGCATCTTCAGAGAACATTCCATATGAGGAAATCGGCTGGGTTTGAAGGCAGATACCTTGAGTTCTGCCTCTGAACTGCAAGGTGACCTTGAGCAAAGGAGCCCTATCTTTAGGTCTCCATGTCCCCAACTCTATAATAAACCCACCTTGGACTAAAGCCCTCCAAAAAGGCTCCTTTTTGCCCTGAAAACACACCGCTGGGGGGAGGGGAGCTTTCTTGGCCCCCTCCGTAAAGATCCGAAACAAGAGAAGCTGGGGGGCGGAGACATTCAGCTCTTGCTATCCCCAGCTCTTGGAAACAGAGGGCTTTTCCAAGGACTTGGAGTGCTGGGCCGGCCTGAATGAGGAGCTGGGAGAGCCAGGCTGGGCTTCCCGCCCCAGTTCCCCCTTGGGAGGAATTGGCTCCTAGTTGTTCTCAGCCTCCTGGACTGGTGGGTGTTGATTTCCAAATGACCATTTAAAATTGGGGGAGGGGGCTGGACAGGGCCTGTGAGTCACTGGAGGAGAGCGGTGGCCGGCCTGAGTCACCCATTTCCTGGCAATCTCTTGGCTAGTCGTAGGATGACTCTGGTGGGGGTGTTGGAATGGGCTCCAGAGTTTTACCTTGTCCTCCCAGAGCCTATTGGAGATAGTGTCTGAGCGCCCCGGGCTTTGAGGGGCTGGACAGGAAATGCCGGTCCTAGGCCTCAGGCCTTCCCAGTGCCTTGTCCGTGGGCGGCCTCTGACAGGGTGCGAAGCCAGTCTTCAGAATTGGGCTTGGGACCGGGGCAGAGCAGGTAGAGCTTTGTTTCCCTGAAAGCTTTGAGCTCCTAGAGCAAAGCTGGTGCAGTTCCAGATACGACGGCACCCAGGAGGCTCTGATTTTTCTGACACCCTCTCCCGCGCTTCCTAGAACCGCTGGAGAGCCCTGAAACGGTGGTTTGGGGCCGGGCTGACCCAACTTGCAGGAGTGTGAAGTCCCCCTCTTACGAGCTACAGGACTGTGGGCATGTCGGCCAGTCTCCCCGGCCTCCGCTTCCTGAGGCTGCAGGTGAATCTCCCAGCGTGGGCCTGGTAAGGAGGCCTCGAGGATCCCACTCCCAGGGCCCCTGGAACACTCTCCTCCCTCCCCCCCAACAGCTGCTAGGTGGGAAGGGAGGAGTCCAGGGTGGGGTGGATGGAGTTCAGATCTCCTGTTTGTTTATTCTGGAAGTGGGCTGTTTGCTAATTAATTATCCGATGGGTTTATATTTAAACAAGAACCAGTTCTCAGCCCCACCCCTCCTGCTGGGATCTGTAGGAAGCCAGCCTGGAGGGTGATGGGGGTTTGCTCAGGGTACAGGACCACCTGGACAACGCCCAAACAGGGTCCTCCTCCCCAGTTGGAGGGGCAGAATTTCTAGGCCTACGGAGGCTGAGTAAATTGCAAGTAGTGATCTGGCCTTAGAGAAGGGGTTTGTTGGTGGAGGGGAAGGTACATGTCTGAAAAGCCAGTAGGTTTTCCTTGCGGGGCACCTGGAGAGGGAAGAGAAGGCCTGTGTCAACAGTTGGGGCCTGATTTAACCCTGGACGTACTGGAAGCCTTACTTCTGGGGCTGGTTAGTTATTAACTCACTGGTGACCTTCAGGCACGTCCTTGCACCTGGCCAGGCGCTTTGGCCCTGTCTGCTAGAGGCCGCCAGAAAACTGAGTCACCAGCCCATCTCTGCTGCTCACCCCGGGACAGTTAATAAGTCACTTCACCAGTGTGTCCTCAGTAAAACACCCGGTGTGTCACTCAAGGGTCATAATCGGTGTTTGGCAAACTTGTAAAGTGCTGGCTTGATATTAGTTTATTGTGAGCGGCTAGATGAGGGTTCTTACCCGGGCCAGATGTTGGCTTCAGGGAGGTGGCATCTCTGAGTGCATGCCGAAAATGTAAACCAATAGTTACAGTTCTTGGGGTTCAAAACTTAACTGTCCTTTCCAGAGGGCTCCAGGGGTCCCCACGAGATCGCTTTGCGATTTGCACAGTCCTTCCCAGCTTTGGCCTCCTCCAGTCCCCCCACCTAACCCTGCTACTTTTCACTGTGCCCTCAGTTACTCACCACCCCCACCCCCTGGCCAGTCCCTCCTACTCAGCCCCTCCCCCCCGCCCCCCTTAGTCTGCCTCTCCCCTCCTCCACCCTGCAAGCCTGGAGCTCCGCTGCCCCAGTTTTCTCTGGCACAGTAGAAGAGGCTGGCTAGTCAGGTGACACCTGGGGTAATGGAAAGGGGAGGCAGGGAGAGGCTGGTATGTGTGGAAACAGTGACTTGGTGGAGCCCGCTGGTGGTGGCCCGGCCTGCGGGATTGGCTGTACCACTCGGACCTCAGGCCATGGGGGCAGGGTTGACCCGTGGCCAGTCACAGGGAGCGGGGACACTCTTTGACCCGGGAAAGACCAGCCGGGAGACGTCTGTGGGACAGACTGACCCGGTCTGGAGCAGTGGTTTCCCCACGTGGGTGTATGTGTGTGGGGGAAGGCTGGGAAGGGGCAGGAAGCCAGGACCCAGGGCTGATCTAATCAGCTGAGACAAGGCTATCGACTCTGCTCTTGAGAACACGGGAGGCTTGTTTACCTCCCGCCCAAAGATCCAGCGGGGACTTCGGATCCGCTGCCTAGATTACAAGCCCCAACTTCAATACACCTCTGTCTCTGCGGCCCTCGGGGAGCCAGCCCCCTCCCGGCTGTCTCCAGCAGTAATCGGAGCGGTGCCCAGCTTGGTTACCAGGCCCTGAGACAGAGGGAGGCTTGTCTCTTTGAGAGCCGTCTTTTACAGGTGGGCAGACTGAGGGACAGTGGGGAAAATCTCCATCACCTGCTGGCAGGGGGATGTCCCCATCCCTGTTCCTAGCTGGCACCCCAGGATCCTGGAGCCCTTGCTGTGGCATGGGTTGCCCTGGGGGTTGGTGAAAAGTTGGCTGCTGGCAGTGCCCGGCCTGGCTTCTCTCCTGAGTGATTGTGTTCAGAGTAACCCGACCTTGGAGTGGGCAGAGCTGACATTCGAACCCCCACCCCAGTCCCACCCCCACCCCCAGACCTGGCTTAACCCTTCTGGTACCAGAGTACCAGGCTGTGGATTGGTGTGTGGTTTCTTTCTGCCTTTTGGATATTTTTTTTTTGTCGCCAAGGCAGGTCAGAAATACCCCGGGGGTACAAGTCCCCTTGGAGAATGTCAGGTGTCTCTGGTCACTGCCATTTGCTCCTTTTGGAAAAATACCACTGAGTTTCCTTTGCTTCTGTCTTCTTAGAATGGGAGCTCCAAGTTGTGTGGTCTCTGCCCATCTCTGGGTTTTTTGCAGTTTCAAGGACCTGGTTGGTTGTCGAAAAGTCTGTGGTCCCAGGAGCAAAGTAAATACCCGTTATAGATACTTATTCATGATTTGCGAAGCACACTGCCCCCAACCCCCCATCCACTGACCACTTTTTTCCTAGCAATGGAACTGCTTCCACAGCTTTTCCCGGGTCTCTCTGACCCTTTTAGCACTAATCCCTTTAGCCTGAGGAAGGCAGGTGGGGATTAATAGTAGCTGCCACTCATTGAGCACCTGCTGTGTACCAGGCCCAATGCTGGGTCCCTTGCACACACGGATGCATTGCACTTAAATCTCATCATCCTGCAGGGAGCTCCTAGCCCTGGTTACTGAGAGAGAAAGGTGAGGGCTCAGGATGGGACGGATACCTGAAGACTCCAGTAGTTAGGAAGTGGCCAGACTGTGCTTTGCTTGTGGGTAACCACTCTGCTGGCAGATCCTTCATTTCTGCCGGGGTGTAGAGCTCTGACTGTTTGCTCATTCCAGGGACGGGGGGGTATCTGACTTCAGAAAGGGGGGTGGGGGAAGACCGTGATTGTACCAGTGGGTTCAGTAGTCTGGAGCCCAGTGTCCTTGCTCCCCCCCCACCTTGAATTTGGCTTGCACGTTTGTCCTTCTGGTCTCACCTCCTAAAAGAAAAGTCAAGTGTGTCCCTGACCCTACCTCTGCTGGGGAAGGAGCCTGAGGGCAGAGATAGGGGAGGGCAGGGGGCGATGGGGGAGGTTCTCCTCCCTCTTTTCTTCCCACCAGCTAACCAGGCCTTGACCCTGAACTTCTCCGTGGTGCCCCAGCCAAGTTTTTGTTCTTTTGTTTCAGCAATATCACTTTCACCTTTGTTTGCTCCCTGGTGAAGCCTGGCCTAGCAACGTGGGGTTGGGGTGGAGAGGTGACGCGTGGTGGCAGTGAGTCAGAGCTCTCATCTTGAGAAAGATCTAGGTTCACATGCCAGCTCTGTTGCTTTCTAGTTGTGTGACTTTGGGTAAATGGCTCTATTGGACCCGAGTTTTCTGCAAAATGGCCAGAGCGCATTTCAAGACTTTTGGGCTGGACAAATGAGCTCATCAATGGAAGAATCCAGCTTGGTGCCCGGCACGTGGTGGACACTTGAGCTCGGCACCCCAGCCCCTGCACTTTTCCCTGAGGATTAAAGCTGTAGGACTTTGGGATTGGGTTGGTGACCTTTTCCTAGCTTTGTAGCTGTCATGTAAGAACGAGATGCTGAAATGTCTAGGGTGACCGCTGTGGCCTGTGGGTTTGCCAGAGACTCTTAGTTTGCAGTCAGAATCCTTGAAGAAGGAAGGGGTGGAGGACAACTCCAGCCTCAAGCCCAGAGACCTAGGTTTTAAGTCCAGTGCTGCTGTCAGATGCTTGGGTGACCTTGGCAAAGTCCCTTGTCTTTTAATGTTTGCCACGTTATAAAATGAGACTGTTGGGCTCCGTGGCCTTGGTTGCCTTCTGGTGGCAGGTGTTAGTTCCTTTAGAACAAAAGTGCACCTACCCCCTTTCTGTGGCTAATCTGGGGAGACATCCAGCATCTCAACCCCCCAGGCACCAACCCCAGGTGCCCACCAGCCCCGGGGCAAGCAGTGCCTGTGAGACCCGGGCCCACTGACCTATTCAGCTGGTGATTTCTGTTGTGATTTGTGAGAAAGGAGACCTGAGGACCCAGAAATGGTGCCTGTGTGCATATGCACACCTGTGAACACACGGTCCACAGGCAGGGATGGGGGTGAGTGGAAAACAGATGCGTTCTCAGCCGGGAGCAGAGTCCTCTGTGGTCAAGGCTGGGTCTGGCTGCTGAGTGGCCTGGTTCTTTAAATCCACCCCAGACTGAATGGGTCTTGTCTGCAAAGCGGGTGAGGCAAGGGCGGGCTGCTGGCATGGCCCCCACTCCCATACACACAAAGGGATGCTTGCCCATGATGCTTGCCCGTTGCTGACCTAGTCTTGAGGGTTCCCACTTGGGAATTTCCCTCTTGTCAGGAGTCACGGGCAGACAGGAGCAGAGAGGGTGCTTCTGGAGTGGAAGAAGGATTTGCTTTCCTGTGCCCTCCCATGAGCACACCCCACAGAGCTTCCAGGCCCTGGGACTTGCTGGAGGAAGGCACATTGGCCCCTCTAATGCATCCTTGAGAGCCTTGGGATAGGTGTCTTGACCTGAGAGGTGTCTGCTCCTGGCCGTGCTGCTGACCCCTGGTGTGACCTTGGCCAAGCCCTCTGTCCTCTCCAGGAACCTGGTGTAGAAAGGAAAGGGGAGAGATCACCAGGCAACCGCCAAGAGGGCTGGACTGCCAGTGAATCTGGGTTTCAGCTTTGGTTTGGACACCGCCGTACCTGCCTCCTCTCTTAGTCTCTGTCTGGCTAATGAAAAACGGAGCTAGTAACTCTCAGCCAATCAGCATGCTAATCCTGTGGGTTGTTTTGAAACACCCCTTAGTGCTTTCACATAGTAAAAGAAGGGCAGGACGTGTAAACAGCATTCCAGGGCTCCAGGGGACAGGAACCCAACCCGCTAGGGAAGGTCTCCCACCTGAAGCTGCCTGGTGTTGGGACCCCAGCCTCTGTCTTGAGGACTTAGAGCTGTGACTCCCACAGGTGGTCTTGGTCTCCAGGCCAGGTCGACATATGGCCAAAGTACTTTCTTTCTCTGCTGGGCTGGATTTGACCTCCACTGGATAGAGCTCCTTCCTGGCTCGGGTGGCCGGGCACTCTGTGTGCACGTGTGTTCACGCAGGTGTCCATGTGCATGTGGTTAAAGGCTCGGGTGACCCGTGCCTGGTTCTGGTCCAGCGTGGCCACTTTCTGCCAATGTGACCTTGGCCAAGCCGCTTAACCTTTCTGAGGCTTCAATTCCACTTCTGCACAAGATTTATCAGAGGATGTACTTCATTTGCTAAGGGCTTGAGAGGTCCTGCTCTTTCAGATTTGGGGCCTAGGGGAATTTGTGGCAGGAGATGGGGGCAGGAGCACAGGGACCTCATCCTCGGGACAGTTTCGCAACTGCTGCCGCAGAGGAGCCTTTCTCCCGAGCTGCCAGAGCTGCCAAACCGAAGCCACAGGCACGGGGCTGTGTGCGGGGGCTGGAATTCCATCACCAGCAGCTCAACAGCTCCCTGATTCCCGAGTCATGAAGTCATCCCCAACCAGGGCTTAACCCCTTGTGGCTCCCCACCCCCACGTGTGCCCGGCGTTCGGCAGAGGTTATCCCATCTAGTGGAAGAGGGCTGCGTGCCCACTGCCTTCCCCCAGCCTGACCCTCCTCCCTTCCGGGAATCCAGCATCGGCACTCTGGGGGTGGAAGAGGGCACTGGAGTCAGGTCCTGCCCACCGCTCCCCGGAAGCCAGTGGAGGAAGTGGAGGACGAGCCTGGGCCTCTCCTGCAAGGCATACCTTGTTCTAGAAACAGATACTCCTTTTCCGGCTCCCCCCTGTGTCACTGGCAGTCTCTGAAGGACAGCCTGGGGCAGTCAAAAAGACACCTGGCCTCTCCACTCTTGAGTTGTCTGGCTGACTCAGTTCTGCGACTTTAAGCAAGTCACTGCCCTGTCCAGAGCTCAGGTTCTCTCCAAGTAATGAGAGGACGGGACCTCCCTGGCCTCTAGCTGGTATTCAGGTGGTTCCGAGCAGAGCCCCTCCTCCTCCAGTTAGAAGCTCTGGAAAAGAAGAGGAGAATGTTTAGAGGAGGGGTCTGTATCAAACTTCCTCGAAACCCTAGCTCTTTTGGCAAATAGTAGGCACTTCAGTATTTGAGTTAATCTGGGGGGGGAAATGAACTTTGCTCAGGGCTGTTGTTCTTTGGGAAGCCTTAGCCCCAGAGCTAAGAGGAACGCGATAAGCATTCTGAGTGTTTCCTACCCTTGTGAGCTCTGGCGGATGGGAACAGAGTAGCTGATGGACTTAATCGGACCTTGGGGAAGTCTTTGCCTCCCTGGACCTTCATGCTTTTCCCTTTGAAAGCTTCTTGGTGGAAGTGGGCTTAAGATTCTGCTGTGATGTGACCCCCGTGGGCCCCCATGGGGTCGGGGCGGAGGACATTTGTGGGTGCTGGAAGGGACGGTCCATGCCCAGGGTGCCTCTCTGTGCCCTCTCCCGGGCTGGTGCAGAACAGAACTGTGGGAGGTGCCGGGGACCTCCCACACCTCCTGAGCCACCAGGTCTGCATAGCGCCTGGCCTGAGGCTGCCCTGGGCTGTGGGTGAGCCAGCCCTGTCTGTCCCAGCCCAGTCTGAGTCAGCTGGGAAGGGTGTCCTAGACTGGGCAAGACCAGGGCCAGCAGCCCACTCCCTGCCTCGGGTGAATCAGCTGTGACTTCATCAGCATCCCGGAACCCTGGAGTGTCATCCCATCCGACCCGTGTGGCTCTGCCGTCAGGCAGCTCGGTGCCGAATCCTCACGCTTCCACTGCTGCTGGTGTCAGGAGGAAATGCCCAGTTTCCTCGGTTGTAAAATGAGGTTAAAGACATGCCTTTGGTGTTAAGAACAGGAACTGACACATAGTAATCGTTTAGTCCGTGGTAACTAGTAATATTTAAAGTTCTGATTATCACCAACTTGATGAGTTTTATCAGCCCAGGATGGGAAAGAAATTTGCCTAAGGTCACACAGTGAGTTGGGGACCAGGAGGGCTGGTTTCCAGGTTATCTTACTGAATGCCCACTTCACTGCCTTTTGGGGCTTGGGGACTGTTACAGAGCACGGTGGCGGGGGTGGGGGTGGGGGTGGGGTGGGGCTGGCCACTACTGATGTGGCTCACGTGACTCCTTTTCACTCTAGATCCGAGAGACTGAAGTCGTTGACCCCCAAGACCTCCTAGAAGGGCGATACTTTTCTGGAGCCCTACCAGACGACGAGGATGTTGGGGGGCCTGGGCAGGAGCCCGATGACTTTGAGCTGTCTGGCTCTGGAGATCTGGGTACGGAGGGTGTGTGGTGGGCAGGCCTGGGGTCATGGGGCTGGAGGGAAAGTGGCCTCACCCAGCACAGGGTAGTGAGCTCGCCTAGAGACTTGGATTTGGGGTGGCAGGGGAAGCGGTTTCCTACAGTGCTCCTCCCCTCTCAAAAAAAAGGAAACAAAAGTAACGATCAACCCTTTTCCATCCCTGGCAACGAGTTATTTGTTGCTTGGAGTTCATTTGTAGCTCTAGGTTTCCTGAGCACCCGCCTAGACCTTTCTGCCTGTGGCTGGGGGCCTAGCGGGGGTGCGGCTGGAAAGTACTGATAGTGTTTTCTTCTTATGAAAAGGAGAAGGACCAGCTCAAAAGCCTGGGAGCAAGTGTGGGCAGAGGTGTGGGTGGGGACCCAGGAATAAGCTCCTGCTTCCGAAGGAGGAGTGGGTGAAGGGGCCCAGGCTTCCGGGGGCTGGACTAGGGGGAGCTAGAGCTGTTCCTGGTCTTCTGTGACTCCCCAGCTCTGGCTCCTCCAGAGGCATCCGTCCTGGGTGCAGAGTGGTGTGGAAGATTGGAAGTTTGAGCTTTGGAGTCACATAGTCTTGGGTTCATACTGCCTCTCTGGGACCTCTGAGCCTTGGATTCCAAACCTGTAAATGGTGTGAAAGATATTCTAATATTTAGTATTACAGTCTAGAGTCTTCTCAAAGGAATCCATTGGGGATCTTGTGAAAATACAGACTGTGATTCAGTGGGCCCTGGAATTCTGCATTTCGGACCGGCTCCCAGGGAAGGCTCTCTCTCTCAGTCCCTGGATCCGTACATTATGGAGCAGGGGTTTGGAGCTCACAGAGTACCTGCTCAGCTCCCTGCCCAGCATTCTTGTGACAGAACCAGGGAGCTCAGTCTTTGGAGCCCCCTTTTACAGATGAGGTAACTGAAGCTGCCGTGGGAGGGGCCACTTGAGGTACCTTGAGCATTCGAGGGCTGGTTGTACATTAGGACTCCCACCAGCCGTGGCTGAAAAAGGGGGAGGTCCTTTATCTAAGGGGAAGTGATCTCACACTCACACAGCCTTTCTGACCTTCCAGATGACTCAGAGGACCCCCAGATCATTCCTGAAGTAATCCAACCCCTGGTGAGTAATTCGTGGTTTTGCCTTTCCCCACGTGCCCCTCTACAACACCTGTCGAGAGGGGCCCATAAGTGAGGGTCTGACCTCACTCTGCAAGAAAGCTTTTATTTGTGGCCCTGGCTCCCTAGGGGCAGGCACAACTGTGGGTCGTGTGTGGGCCATCCTTCCTGCAGGGATAATCACTGTCAACACTCAGATGTTTCCCACCTCCTTTCTAAGCATTTCTGGGTATTTCCCAACATTAATATCAAATTGTAGATAATGGGGGCGCCTGGGTGGCTCAGTCGTTAAGCGTCTGCCTTCGGCCCAGGTCAGATCCCAGGGTCCTGGGATCGAGCCCCGCATCGGGCTCTCTGCTCTGCAGGAAGCCTGCTTCTCCCGCTACCAGTCCCTCTGTTTGTGTTTCCTCTCTCGCTGTGTTTCTCTCTGTCAAATAAATAAAATCTTCAAAAACAAAAAAAACAAAAAATTGTAGATAATGGATTTGTGTGCTGCATTTTTCACTAAAGTGGTCAGGAGTTTATTTCCTCATATAATTAAATGTGCTCCCTATGCATTTTTTTTAAAGATTTTTTTTTATTTATTTGAGAGAGAGATTGCACATGAGAAGGGAGAAGGTCGGAGGAAGAAGCAGACTCCCCGTGGAGCTGGTAGCCCAATGGGACTCGATTCCAGGACTCCAGGATCATGACCTGAACTAAAGGCAGTCGCTCAACCAACTGAGCCACCCAGGCGCCCCTACTCCCTATGCATTTTTATAGGCCACATAATCCTAGTTCACTGTTTTTCCCTTATTGATGAAAATGTTATGATTTTTTTGACTTTCTAAAATTATAACACTAAGCAGGCTTTTTTTTTTTAAGATTTTATTTATTTGAGAGAGATCACAAGTAGGCAGAGAGGCAGGCGGGGCGCGGGTGGGGTGGGGAGGCAGGGTCCCTGCTGAGCAGAGAGCCCAATGTCAGGGCTCGATCCCAGGACCCTGGGATCATGACCTGAGCCGAAGGCAGAGGCTTTAACCCGCTGAGCACCCAGGCGCCCCTAAGCAGGCATCTTTCACTTAAATCTCTGAGTAGCTCCTTGGGACAGAGTCCCAGAGGCAAAGTTACTGCCTTAAAGGGCAGGCAGTTTCTGCAGCTTTGCCACACTGCCTTCCCGGTGGTGAGTCTCAAATACCCACTAGGCAGCAGTGAGTGGGAACACGTGCTTCCCGGCACCCTTGGTCACATTAATCATTCCCCATTTGGGACAGATCTGGAAAGGTTGAGGGTGAGCATTCAGTGGCATGATGGTTGAGAGGTTGGTTGATGCTGCTTTCTAAAGTCCCAGGCCCACGTGGTTCAGCCAGTGCGACGGCAGAAACAGACTTCCTCCTTGGTCGAATGTTCCTGTCCCCTGCCCTGGGTTCGTACCCGGGCCACGCTGAGTGTTTGTCTCTCCTCCTTCCACCCCATCCAGGTGCCTCTAGATAACCATATCCCTGAGAAGGCAGGGCCTGGGAACTGGGTCCCCACCGAACCCAAGGAATTGGAGGAGAATGAGATCATCCCCAAAAGGATCTCACCCTTTGAAGGGGACGAGGATGTGTCTAACAAAGTGTCCATGTCCAGCACTGCACAGGGCACCAGCATCTTCGAGAGGACAGAGGTTCTGGCAGGTAAGATCCTCACCAGAAGCTTTTTTTTTTTTTT
>CM053610.1:11545362-11584918 GCA_028646535.1 Procyon lotor
AACATTTGCACAACCTAGGGTTCATAGCGGGGGAGTTAATTATTAAACATTAACTTCCCTTGAAAGCCCCAAGACTCCTTTGAATTGGGCTGTCTCCCATCCCCCCTGCTTTGTCACTTCACATGGCCTCGTGACCTTGTCTGAGAAGCTTTCCAACCCCATCGGAGGAAGTGAGCCTCAGTTTCCTCTTATGTAAGTGCGTACAATGCTGCCCCCTTGGGTTGCTGTCATAACTCCGTGAAAATTAGAATCTGAAATAATTTGGCCAACTAGAAAGCACTTTTCTATTTGTTGGTATAATCTGTCATTGAGTCTCACTCTGAATACGAGGTGGCATATCGGGGGTTCTTCCTATGACAGATAAAGACTCTGAGGCCTGGAGAGAGAGGTTGAGGGTTCGGCCTGATGTGAGAGCCACAGGGCTCTTGACTGTGATGAGCTATCGCAGACGCTCTGCCCCAGGGTGGGGCTTCGGGTGTGGCCTTTATCTGGGGTGGCAACTGCTCCTTCTCCCCCTCGCTGGCAGCTCTGGGCTCCCCAAACCTGGGGGTGGATTGTCAGACGGAATTGTCTTTCTGGCCAAGTTTTATAGGCCAAGAGCCTGCCTGCATGAACCAGCCTGCTGAGTAGGCGCCCCGGTCCAGGCTTGGTTACTCCTGTCTCCTGGCAGCCAACTGGGCCAGCACCTCCAGGGAGGCTTGAGGGACGAGGAAAGAGCCCTGTGCCCTGCGTTTTGCAGATAAGACTCCTGGGAGAATATAACCCCAGATGACCTTGGGCGCAGCTCAGCCCTGACCCCGGCCGCCTCGTGCCAGAGCTAGTGTTCTTTCTCCTTCTCCTTCACTACTTGCTGTGCCGTGCAAGAGGGGTCGTGGGTCCTGTTGGGACCAGAAGGGCCCTTAGAGACCTTTTCGTCTTCTAAGCTTCAGAATATTTGGTAAAACCTCCCCCATCTTTTTCAACCACAGAGTTTCGCTTTTAGCTGGCATTTGTGGGATCGGCCTAGGGTTTTGCTTTCACCAACTAAGGGTTTTGCTGCTTTTAAAGAAAAATGTTAAAACCACGGATCTAGTCCAAACACGCGTGTCTTCTAAATGGAGAGATTGAGGCTCAGAGAAAGCAAACCAGTCGCTTGGGTCACCCAGCAAGAGAGAACCAAAGCCAGGTTATCATCTCTTAAACCTTCTGGTTGAGAATTAGCCAAGCGTAAGAGCTTCATATGAGAAGTGATCCAGCTGGGGGGAGTTGGGGGGAGACCCTCCATTCAGTAGCATCTCAGTGGCACATGATCCACATCCCCCCCCAACTGGGTCCCCGCAGCCCAATCAGACAGATACGGCTCGCTATGTTGAGGCTCAGGAGAAGCCAAATCACACGTCCAAAGTCACAAAACTAGCCCCCCTGGTATTTGAACCTAGGACCACAGTCACTTTTGAGACTGTCCTTGAACCTTAACCTAGTGGAGAGGCCCAGCACAGACCGAGATCCTGATAAGGGGGAGGGTTATCAGCAGGGAAAGGTGATAAAAACAGTCATGGAGTTGATACCTCATTCCATGTGTTTTTTGTGTATTTCCTGGGGTCACTTTGTTGTTGCTTTTTCGTAGAGTTTTAGCCAAGAAAGAACCTTCCCGGGCTCCTCTGTGCCGCTGTGCCTCCGTTCTGTGCATAGATTTGGAGTATGTGCAGGGATGGGAAATTAATCTCCTTAGCCCTAGTAAGCCCGAATTAGGGGACTCAGTCTGCCCCAGCAAGGATTCTGCCCCCTCAACAAACAGGATAGATCCCTTCAGGCAGCCTGGCGTAGTGCAAAACATCTGTTCACCAGAGGTCAGCAGTGCATGTCTGCCCGGCCCCGGCAGGCACCCTTGGCCAGTGCTCCACCCTGAGTTCAATGGGGAGGGCCATCGCACATAACTGTTGTGCCAGGCCCCGTTCAGGGTGCCGGGGACACGTGTAAACCACCAGAGTTTACAGTGAGTCCTGAGCCTCTGCCGTGCATTGTTCTGACCATTTCCAGTGGCTTAATTTATTGAATCCTCGGGACCGATGTGTGAGAAAGGTCCTCCTGTTTTCCATTTTGCAATGAGAGAGAGGAAGGCGCTCGCCTGATCTCATAGCCAGCGATGAGTAACGGGAGTGGGTCATAGGCCTCAGCCCCCGTGCCGCACACGGAGGAGGGGAACCGCAGTATGTCATCGCCTGTGACACAGCGGCGTGGCCGTGCTCACGTGCCCGAGCTGTGTTTGGCAATGTGCCCCCGTGTGTATGGAGGACGTGTGTACCCGTCTGTGCAGGTGTGCGCACACAGAGCCCGGGTGCACCATGCTCAGGCCTGTGGGCCGAGTGTACAAGGCGGGTTGTCGCAGCCTGGGGGTTTGCTGGCTCCTGGCCCGGTTAGTGCTAAGCAGTGGCAGGGGCACGGCTGGCTGTGGGCTCCAGCAGGTACAGATTGGAATGGTGGCTTTGCCGCCCTGGCCCTGCGGTCTTCGGTGACTTAACCCACCCACCCCCGCCCCCGGGGGAGGCTGTCTAGTTGTGAGAGAGCAGACTGGGGGGACTTGGCAGAGCCCAAGATCCTGACCTGCATCTCTCCGCATTCTTCCCCTGCAGCTCTGATCGTGGGCGGCAGCGTGGGCATCCTCTTCGCCGTGTTCCTGGTGCTGCTGCTGGTGTACCGCATGAAGAAGAAGGACGAAGGCACCTACGACCTGGGCAAGAAACCCATCTACAAGAAAGCCCCCACCAACGAGTTCTATGCCTGAAGCGCCCGCCCGGGGAACTGGCTTGGACCTCCGCGGGGAGGAAAGCCGAAGGATTTGGAAGCGTGGATGTTAGGGTAGGGGGAGGGCAACCTAATACTGACCTGTCAGCCTCTCCAGCTCTGATTATGTTTCAGACGTCGGAAGAGACATCATCTTCTGTTCCTGCCTGCCTCTTCTTGATTCTCTGGGCCTCGGTTGTCCCGGCAGAGAAATAGGGTTACCCCTGGCCTTGCTGAAGGCAGGTGTGGGATTGGATCCTTTCTTAACCTTAAACTTAAAATGTGGGCCCAGCTTACAGCCTGTCCTGAACCTGCCTCACCCAGAGCCCCTCAAGCTGGGACGGGAGGCCTGCTGGAGCTCTGCCCCCAGTGGCCTTCCCCCTCCCTCTTGTGCAAAGGGGCCGAGAGAAGGAACTAGAACCACCTGCACCTTGAGACGTGTCCATCAAAGGGCACTTGTGACCACACTTCAGGAGTCTGTGGTGTACCTTGGGCCATTCTCGGCTCTTTCAAGTTGACTTTTTGAAAATCAACCTTTTTTATTTGGGGGAGGGTGTGGGGAAGGAGTGGGGGGGAGAAGAATTAAAGTTCGTACTGAAATGGATTTGCAGGGTATTTGCAAATCTACCTAAAGCGGGGTATTTCTTCTGAATGGTTCATTCCTTGGTGTAGGGCCTCTGCCTGGGCAAGAGTGTGCCGATGCCGAGACGTTCTCCGCTCTCTTGCACTTTCCACAGTACCTGCTAAGTTTGTATTTAATGGCTTTTTTATTTTTGTTTCTCGAAAATGAGAGAAGAGACGGAGATATGATTTTTATTAATTTTTTTTTTTTTTTTTTACTATTTATAGCTCCAGACAGGGCCCTCTTTCCTCCTTTTCTTTAAAGATCGTCCCCATTTTTTTTTTTTTTAATACTTAACACCCCCCCATTGATGACCTTGGCCCTTTCTGAAGCTGCTTCCTCTAAGCAGCTTTTGCTGAAACAGTTGTCTAGCAGATCCCAAAATATAATGTAGGGGATGGTGGGATATTTGTGTCTCTTTTCTTGTAATATATTATTATTCTTCCTTGGTTCTAGAAAAATAGATAAATATATTTTTTCAGGAAATAGTGTGATATGTCCCATTTGAGGTTGGCTGGATGGTTGAGTGAGGATTTTTGTGTGGCTGAGTGGGTTTTTGCCTCTCTCTTTCTCTGTCTCTGTCCCTGGTGCCTTCTCCTGATTGGGCTGGAGTAGTTGAGGGTAGGCAGTACTACCTTCTTTCTAGGGTAGGCAGTACTACCTTCTTTCTCAAAGCTTCTGCTTTGAGCCCAACTGGTGTTCCTTTGTTTTGCTCTCTCCAAATTTCCGAGAAAATTGGAGAGCCGTGCTGTCCACGATGGTGGCCACTGGCCACATGAGGCTATTCAAATCAGCGAAAACCGCATACAGTGAAAAATTCATTCCTCATTTACACTAACCACATTTCAAGTGCTCATTTGCCATATGTGGCCCGCGGCTGCTTTAGTGGACATGCAGGTAGGGATCATGTCCACCTGTTGAACCACAGTGCTAGAGAACTAAACTGGCTTAACAAGTCCCAGCCCCAGCCTTGCAGGGGTGACCTTATCTCCCTGGGCAAAGGGGGGAATGGGGGAGAGCTGACTGGGGCTTGCCTCTGGAGCTTGTTATCGGTGACCCTCCCTCTCCACAAAGAAGAGGCCTGGTGGCCTAGCCTGGGCAGGCCGCCTCTTCTCCTGACCCCACTGGTTGGGGTACAGGGAGCTGCCCTTGCCTCCTGCACCCTTTACTGCCACAACTCGGGGTCCCAGCTGGCTGGGTCCTGTGCACTGCCCTCCTCCCGCTCCCCCTCGCCATGTCCTTTCCCTCTGGCTATGTTGGGAGTGAGCACCTCTTAGAGCCACCTCACGCTGTTGTCTGTTACTTAATTTTTTTTTTTTTTGATAAGATAATAAAACCTGATACTTTTAGATTGCCTGTCTCTGTTATTTTATTTTCCTGTCATTTTTAAAGTTTGTAAGAAGTCACCCTTTCTGGGTTCTGTATCCCTTCATAGCTGTGGAGCCTGAGGATGGCCTGACCAGATCCACCGAAGGTGGAGACGTCAGAAGCCAAGGAAGGGCCTGGAGCAGAAGAGAATCAGAAAGTGCAGATGGTGGGCACCTGGGTGGCTCAGCTGGTTGGGTGACTGCCTTCGGCTGAGGTCATAATCCCAGAGCCCTGGGATCCAGTCCCACCTTGGGCTTCCTGCTCGCTGGGTAGCCTGCTTCTCCCTCCCTCTTTGCCTGCCCTCTTTCACTCTCTGCCTCTCTCTCCAATAAATAAAAGTGCACATGGCAGCCTGGGGGCTTGTCATGCCTGCCTTGGTGTTTTGTTCGGATGGTACCTTGTTTCAAAAACCCAAGCCCGTGGACAAAGTGTCAGCTATAGAAATGTGGATGTTCCCCATATAAATCCAGATTCCCCACTTCTCTGGGAGGAAAAACTCAAGATTTGGCTCCTCCGGCCACATGGCCACGATTGGAAGTGGCCCATAGGCAGGATCCTGTCTAGACGTGGGTTCTCTGCCTTGCCACAGTCTCTGTCCACCTGCTGTCACTCATGTTGCCTGCAGTAGGCAGGTCTGGACAGACCCTACTGATGCCTCTCTCAATCCTATAAGAGCCTTTATACCAAAGGGGAAACCTGCCCTTAACTTATCTGCAGAGTTAAGCCTTAGTTCCAGGGCCTTGGGCTTTGGTGGTCTAACCTTGGTGCCATGTCTTCCAGGGCTTGCCCAGGGTCAGGGGAAGGATACAGAGGAACCCAGTAGAAGCAAACCCTCGTGTCACATGCATGCGTGCTGGAACCCACCCTGTGCCTCATGCCGGAGCCTGCTTCATCAGGCCACAGAGTGGGTGCTGTCCGTGTTCCCATGACATTGATGGGGACCTTACAGCTAAGGTCAGAGGACACATCCGAAGCGACCCAGCTTACCAGCGGTAGAGGTGGGATTGGAACCCGGGCATCTGGGCTCTGAAGTCCACCCACAACCACACTGCCCATCAGAGTGTCTATGTGGCCCAAGGCCCCTTCACTGGAGGCTGCCTGGGACCGTTAACTGCCCCCCCCCCCCCCGAAGCAGTGAGTCTGGCCTCCAGTCCCTCCCGAGGCCCGTGGGGCTGGAGCAGATCTCTATTCCTCATAACCGGGTTCTCGAAGAAGTGCCTCATGTCTGTGAGACCTGTGCTCTCCAGCGCGGTAGCTGTTGGCCACGTGGTTATTTCAATTTCAAGTAATTTTTAAAAGTGGAAAGCAGCTCCTCAGTTGTCCCAGCCGCATCTCAAGAGGTCATCAGCCACGTGCAGCTGCTGCCCCTCTGGGCCGCGTGGACACAGGCAGAGCGTTTCTGCCGGCTCAGAAATCCCTGTCAGGCCTGTGTCAGGTGATGTGAGACGGTGGCTAGGGACCTCTGGACTTGGGTTTCAGCTTTTACCAGCTGTTACCTTGTGCGCCAACGGCCTGCAGCCGGCAAGGTCAAAGCCCGGGGACCAGAAGGTGCTCAACAAGAGGCACTCTATTCTCCCCATCAGCACCGTCTTTGGGGTGATCTTAGCTCCAGCAGGCCCCTCTATGACCTATTGCTGTGCAAACTTACCCCAAATGTAGGGGCTTAGGACCACTATCTCACAGAGCTTCTGCAGACCAGGAATGTGGGAGCAGCTGAGCTAGGAGGTGGTGGGGTCCCACAAAGTAGTCAGAATGCTGACCAGGGCGGCGGTCATCTGGAAGCCTGACCCGGCTTGAAGGACCCATGTCCTAGGTGGCTGACTTACATGTCTGGCCAGTCGGTGCTGGCTGTGGACAGGAGGCCCCAGTTCCTTGCCGTGTGGAGCCTCAAGGGCCGATTGTGTGTCCCATGACATAGCGGCTGCCTTTCCCCAGATGGTGCTCCAAGAGAAACCCGATGGAAAGTTGCAATGCCTTTTATGGCCAAACCTTGGGTCCCACACTGTCACTTTCACGAAGTAGCCTACAGGTCAGCCCCATTCATCGTGAAAGGAGACTCCAGGAGGGCAGGAATGCCTTCAGGAGACAAGACCCCTTAGAAGCCATCTTAAAGGCTGGTTACCATAGAGCCTGGTTGCTGGTCGACTCCAGACAGGCCTTAATTTCCCTAAGTGCTAACTCTGAGGGCAACTTGGGGTATTATTTCTGAGAATTGGGCACAGGATACAAAGTAGATTTTAGACAATACTGAGGCATTTTGTTCATGATCTTGCCGTTTTCCTGAAGCAGGAGAAGCATGGACCCCTGTAGGGAGCAGTTCCGCCATGGGGCATGGGAAGGCCTATAGGCCAAAAAGACTACCCCTTGCCAGGAATTCGCTATGTAGTTTTAGGGGTGGGAGAGTCCGAATTCTAACAGCCCCAATAATTCTGCCCCTTGTTGTAGACACTTGTATATTCTTCCCCTTGAACGTGGGCAGGACCTGTGAACATGATGGAGGCCACTTCTATGAGTAGGTTACATTAGATAGGAAAGGCAAAGGGGTTTTGCAGAGGTAATTGAAGTCCCAAATTAGTTGATTTTTGAATTAGTAAAAAGGGAGAATACCTGGGTGGGCCAGGCTCAATCACTTGAAAGCACGGATAAGAGGGTCTGGGACCTTCCTGATAAGAGAGATGCTCTCCTGTTGGCCTTGATGAAGCAAATTTCCATGAGTTCTACAGCTACAAGGACATGAGTTTTGCCAACAACTGTGAGCTTGGAATAAGATCCTTTGCCTCAGACAGATTGCCCTGTGAGCTCCAGCTCCCACCTTGATTATGGTCTTGGGAGACCATTAGCAGAAGCCCCCGCTAAGTGGTGCTTGGACTCCCAATCCATGGAAGCTGTGGGACAATAAACAGGTGTTATTTTAACCTGCTGTGTTTGTGGTGGTTTGTTACACAACATAGAACACAAATACAGGAAGGTCACTTGGCTCCTCTGGGCCATCAGTTTCCTCGTCTGTGAAATGGAGGGGAGCACAATGTCTGGATCACCTCTAAATGTGTTTCTGGAGTAATGACAATGACAGCAAGGGTCCCATATAAAGTGGCAGTGGGCCAGGTCTTGTTAAAAGTGCTTTGCATATATCGGTTATTTTATCCCTCGTGATGTCTTGTGAAACCAACACTTCCCCCTTTACAGAAGGTAAAGTGCAGAGGGTTTAAGCGACTTGAACTTGCCGAACCTGCCCAGCTTCAACTTGGCCTCCAAGATGGCTGCTGTCTGAAAAGCCACCATTTGCATTCCTTGATTTTAAGGTGATCCCTTTGGACATACATACGAGTGATTGGTGTGAGAACGGAATATATACATACATGTGTATCAGGACAAAATCAGCCAAGCCCAGGATACGCCTTGCCAGGATGAGGTGTGGATGGCACCCTTTCAGACACCAGCCAGGGTTGGGGAGGAGAGGAGGATGTTTTGAACCAGATGGAGGCTGGGGGATGAGCTCTTTAGAGTAGGCCCCCCTTTAGCCCTCTGTAATCAAAGTGATTCCATAAAGAACTTGGTCGCAAGGCTCTGCCTTCCCCTAGAATTTTGCCTGCCTCTGGGGCCAGCAGCCAGCTGGAGCAGGTGCTTACGGCTTCGGCTCCTGAAAGTATTATTGTGTCACTACTGCCCCACTTGCCTTTGTCCCCTGGGGTTGGGAAGAGAGCCAAGCCTGCCTGGAGGGCCTTTTTTTTGGTGAGTATGGTCTGAGATGGCTCCTGTAGAACCAATATTCTTATTTCTTTCATTCCCCTTAAAGCTATTTCCTCCCTCCCTCGCTGTCTTCACAGTCTGTGCCTTCAGCAGTCTACAGTCTTCCCCAGGGAGGAAGGTGTCTGAGAATTCTACCCACACTGCGGTTATAACAGTTCCTCTTTGAGAAAACCCCACTTGAAAGAGACAAAAGAGAGAAACCCAAAAGTCAGTGCTTGAGCCTGTAGACCAGCTTGTTCATGGTGGAACCTCAGGCAACATGAGCTGGCAAGCTAGGAGATTTTAGAACCGAGATTTTTACTTTATTCTCCCTCTGAGAACCCCAGAGTCCCAGATTTAGCATCAGGAGTATAGGATTTAAATTAGGGTCTGCCATCAGCCTGTTCTTGGAGCTTCGTGGGCCTTCTCTCCGAGCCTGTTTCCTCGTCTGTAAAACGAGGAGGAAATATGGACTAGAGCAAGGATTCTCAACCCTGGGGTTCTGATCCTGACAGTGTGAAAATGTTAAGATTGTCTTTTAAGACCTGCGGGGTTCACTGAGAAATAAATGAAAACTTAATCTTGGCAGGAAACAGTGCCACCTGCTGGCCTCACTTTGCACTTGCAAATATCCTAATTGCCAATGCAATGCATGGCTTTTGGTATTTACTGAGCCTCACTCAAAGTTCAAAGTGTGCTAATGTGCCCTCTAGGACACAGCTATGAGCCTCTTTCCCCAGGAGCTCACAGTCTAGAGGGGACAATCGACATGTACATGAAGCCCTTTGATCCGGGGTGGGTGGCCACAGGGTGCCAGTGAAGTTCTAGGGGAACACAGGATGGGACCAGGGTGTGTGAATTGTGCCATCACTCAAGCCTCCGTACTTAAAAGCGCCTGCCTTGATTTTATGCTCCAGGGTCACTGTCTTGAAATTCTTAATTTTTGAACAAGGTGCCATACATTTTCATTTTCATTTTCTCCTTCTTTTTTTTCCCCATACGTTTTCGTTTTGCACTGGGTCCCACCCGTAAGGTATGTAGGTAGCTAGCTGGTCCTCCGGGGGTGGAATCTTGGAAGAGGTGACATTTGAGGGGACTGCATGTCAGAGGGATTCAGGTTCTGGGCTAGGAGGACCTCCAGGCACAGAATGCCGGCTGGAGCCCAGGAGAGAGGCCAGGGCTGGAGCTGTGAGGTCACCGACTTCCAGGTGGGCGCACAGGTAGGACCAAGGGCCCTGAGGGGAGTGCAAAAGAAGACAGAGCTGCACGGCTGGGCCTGGGCTCTCAGGCCAACCTGGGATCTTGGCTTCCAGGACTCCTGCCTTGTGGAGTGGCAGAGGAAGTCCTTGAGGGCAGGGCTGAATGGGCCCTTGGGCTCCAGTGTCCTGTGTGCTGTGCTGTGAAACTCAGCCTCCTACAAGTGGCTTCCTGCTTCAACAGCATCACGGGGCCATGAGAGCAAACTCTCGTGAGGCTGACTCTCAAGCGAGGGCCATTTCCCATACAACTTGTTCCCTGCATTCCTGGGCCAGGGTGCGTTCTCAGGGGCCACGAGGGCCCTTCAACAAGCTTCTCTTTCCCTGCCGTAGAGGGTCTCAGCCAGCTGATGGCATAATACGGAGATTCCCCATGACTTTGGGAGGTTTGAAGAGCAAAGGTCACCTCCTCCCCTGGGGAGATGGGTCCTTGCTCACAATTCCAGGAAGGGCCGAGAGGGGTAAGAGCTCTGAACTGATCTCAGATCAGTTCTTTCCACGGGGCACCACGGGGACTGGTTCCGGTCTCTGGGTATATCTATATCCTTGGTTCCAATGGCCAGAGCCAGGACCCTCCCTGGTTTTTCTACTTCCCTGTAAAGCACAGACTTGATAGAGAAGGGGTGGGTGGATCAGGATGGACTGTGATTTGGTCCCCAGGCCCCGTGCAGAGTGGCCTGGTTTTTGCCCAGCTGATCCCAGGAGTTCTGCCCAGAGTTGTCCTGTGTTTTGTATCCTGTGTTTGCCCCTGGGCCTGGGGAGCATTTTTGCATGGATTTGGAGGGGGGAGCACAGCTAGGAGGGTAACTCATCCCCAGAGCCAGCAGGTGGGCCCCGGGACAGGAGCTTGGGGTGCTAACTGCTTCTGAACGCCATTCCCTCTCCAGAAAGGGTAAAAAAGGCAGGCACTCTGTTCCATCGGATTTGTGGTCCCTTCTTCTGTGTGTGTGAGGGTGTGGGGGGGAGGTACACTGAGCACCCCACTCCTTGGAGAGGTCGGTGGTGCAGATCAGACTCTGCCTTGGCATAGAGGAATCCCTGAGCTGCAGGACTGCATCTCGCTCGGCCTGCAAGAGAAGTGCCTGGGGGACAGTTAAGATGGCAAGACCTGACCACTGTCCCAGGCACTGAAGCCAAAGGGCAGAGAGCAGACACAGGCAAGGGTGCTGCACCTGGTCCCGCCATCGCGAGTACGAGGAGGGACAGGTCTTTGGGTTCCAGGGTGGAAGCCAGCACTCCAGGGTAGGACCCTCACGCTCCAGGAGGGGCTCGGTGCTACCCGTGGGATCCAGTGCTCCGGATCGGACCTGGTGCTCCAGCAAGCACCTGCGCCAGGTGGGACTGGGTGTGCTGGGGAGCCCAGTGCTCCAGGTGAGACCCGGTGCTCTAGGAGTGACCTACTGCTCCAAGCGGACCCCAGCGCTCCAGGCAATTCCCAGTGACCCAGGTAAGAGCCAGTGCTGTGGGCAGGACCTGGTGCTCGAGGTAGCTGGCATTTCAGGGCAGGTCTAGACCTCCAGGAGGGATGAGATGCTCCAGGGCGTGTCTCAGGAGCCCTACTCCATGCCGGAGTAGATGACACTACTTGTCTTCTGGTCAAAAGGAGACACAGCTGCATGGAGGGTAAACACCCCAGACCTGACCCCTAAGAGTGTGTGAAAACCTAGTGAGTCTCGGAGAAACAGAGACAAAGTTGGAGGGACAGGGACACACAAGGAGGGAGGTGTGCCAAGTTACCGCAGGAGAGAGAGAGAGATTGATCGCTTGACTGAAAGAGAGCGTTAGACAAACACGGGAAGAGCCACACTCGTGTCTGGACGCAGACACAAAGCATCACTCAGGTCGTGTCTTGTTGGATGTATAAAGACGAGTGACAGTTTCTACCGCGACAGCCTCCCCAGACCCAGGCTGTGTGGCCTTGGCAGCAAAGGGGAGGGGGCAGGGCGTGGGAGGCAGAACACCGGCCCGGGCGGGGACCTAAGTCTGGATGAAGAGGTGGGAGTTGGTGCGCGTGAACTCGTGGTGGATGCTCTCCAGCAGCGCGTCGGCGTCGGCGGCGGGCTCGGGGACGCCCGGAGGGCCGGGCCGCGCGCTGTACTCCGGGGTGTAGGTAAAGGAGAAGGCGCTGGGGTAGAAGAGGCCGTCGGCGCGCACCAGGCTCACCGGCACAGTGATGCGGGTGCGCAGCCAGCGCCAGTCGCTGCCGAAGGCGGCTATATCGGGCACGACGCACACCAGAGACCGTGGACTCCTGGGGTGGCACCGAAGTCAGAGCGGCAGGGACGCTAATGACGTCACCCGCCCCGCCCCCCGCGGCCCAAGGGAGGCGCCCGCTATACCTGTACATGGTTTCGGCCTCCACGTCCCCAAACCACACCTTGAGCCCCGCGTGGAAGTTCTCACCGTGGAGTTCCAGCGTGGCCACGTCGCCGCCACCGCTCAGCTGGGGGAGGAAGGGAGCGGGTGCCGTGGCGGAGAGCCTGCTACTCTCCCTCGCAGGTCCCTCTACCGCACCCGGAGTCAGATCCCCGCCAGCCAGCGCCCGCCAGCGCCCCCCCAGCGCCAGAGCCCGCCAGCGCCCAGAGTCACCTCCAGGGTGCTGATGAGGGGCACCGGAGTGACCGGCTCCCGCGTCCACGCCAGGCTGGTGCTGAAGGAGAACTCCACCGACTCGGTGCCGATGATGGTCCAGCAAGAGCTGTCGTTGAGCAACGCCCTGTTTGCCTCCTTGGGGCAGGGGGAGGCCTGGGAGGAGACCGAGGGAATGGTGGCCACGGGCATGGGGGAGCCAGCATAGTGCCCGAGCCTTTGCATTCTGGGGTCCAGTCCTAGGCTCTGAGCTTTACCGGCCCTGTGAGCTTGGACAAGACCCTTACGTTCCCAGAGGCAAATAAGTTCGCTGAACTAGCTTGTTTCTAACGGTCTGTTTTCTTAGGATTTTAGAATGTTATTTTTTAACATTGTGCAATTCTAGTCTACATTTAAAAAAATTCTTTGGGAGGGATTATTGCTCAATAATAATGTTATTTTCTACATATTATTATTTTATCTCAACATTCTATGGCAATATTCTTTTGGGAGTTGTACTGCTTAATAATAATAATAGTAACCGTAATAATAATAGTAATTACAATAATTTTCCACATTCTATAATTCTACAGTTTAACATTTTATGATTCTAACGCTCTCTGCACAATACTCAAAACTATTACTTATTGCCAACTTAAGTTTCCTTCTATAATCTTATCTCCAAACATTCTATGACTCTTAATATTCTCTGGGAAGGAGCATGACTCAATGATATTATTTTCGGATTCCGTCCTGATAGTCTGCGATTCCAACATTCGGTGGGAGGTGGTGTAGCTCAGGAAGCAGCAGCCCTGATGGAGATGATCTTACGATCTATGGTTCTCTGTGTTCTGGCTTTCTAGGATGCGTGGTGCCAATACTCTGTCCTTTACCTGGAATTGCACCACCTTGTCCGTAGCCAGGCATAAGTAAGTGCCCACTCCTCCGGGAGGATCACCAGGAAACTGGAATGCACACTTGTGCAGTTGGGAGATGGGCTCATCCACGTCAAGGAGCGCGCACTGTTTGGCTACTTTGCGGATGATCTACAATGGAAGGGGCGGAGGGCAGTAAGGTGCCTGGGTGGCCAGAGGCTGCCTTCCCAGCTAGCTTCCCGCTGTCCAATAGCCATGCGGTCACTGATAGGCTCCTCCTACCCCACCTCACGCCACGCCCACTCTTCCATCCAGCCCTATAAAGAACTGAACATCCAATCTGAGAACACGTGTCTTTAAGACTTGGGCCCTCAGGCTCTAGCCCTGCCCTTGTGGGTCACACCTTCCGCATGCACCTGTGGGGATTCTCCCCTCTCCCCCCAGGTGTGCCCTCCCTTCTCATACCATTGGAGGTAGTGTGATGCCTGTGACAGTGCAGACAATTTGCACTAGGGAGCCATAGCGGACGTAGCCCTCTCGAGGTGGGAAGTCACCTTGGGAACAGTGTTCATCAGCTGGGGTGAAAAGAGGGAAGAGAAGAAAGGAAGGTTTCAGGGGTTCTGAGCTTCTGCCCCAACCCTGCCCTCCTCGCTCCTAGCTCCAGCCCGCATCACACATGGGTCTTGTGGGTAGGGTCGGCCTGCAGTCTTGGAGGGGTCCTCTGTGGCTATCCTGGAAAATGTTTGCTCCTGGGGTGGGGTTTGAGATGAGGGGAGAGGGCTGGACATTGGAGTCAGAATGGCTTGCACCAGTCACAGACTCACTGGGACTTCTGGGCAAAGCCTTAATTCCACGGGCAAAGTTTACTTTTGTCTAGGGGGTGTAGTGAAGGTGGAATGAACTCATGCACGCGAAGCACCCGGCCCCGGGCCTGCTGCTGTGGTTACCCAGGTAGAGCGTGAAGGCAGCCCACTGGCGTGCGCTGGCCACAAAGGCCCCGTCCTCCACAGACAGGTAGCGCGTGGACACGGTCTGGGAGCGCAGGCGGTTGAAGAGGGAGACCTTTGAGCCCGAGGATATGCACACTGTGAGGGGAGGTGAAATCAGCACCCAAGGCTGGCTTGATTCCTTGTACTCGCCAGACAATTTCTGGTCCTCTGTCCCCTGTGTCAGTCCCCTCATGTGCTCTGGCCTAGACACACTGGGCCTATTTTGTGGCCACTTACCTAGAACCTGCAGTATTCCTGCTTTTGTACTTTTGCCTGTTCCTTTTTGCTGCCTGGGCATCCTTCAGGTCAGCAAGTAACATTACCGAGTGTTCACCAAGTGCCTCCTTTCTGGTGGGCACTGTGCCAGGTACTGGGCACCAAAGGGTGAATTAGACCTTGTTTTGCTCTGGAGGAGTTCACTTTCTCGGATAGGAGGGACATCAATATAAACTTTCAAAATGATGTGGTAAGGGCTGGGTGATGGAGGGCTTCCTGGAGGAGGTTATACTCTCAACTGGGGAGCAGGAAGCAGGTAGGAGTTGCTCAGGGCCTGCATAAGCAAAAGCCATGTAGTGTGAAACAGCAGTGTGATGTTTCTAGGGCTTGGCACTGATCTATTCCTGCTTATCACACATACTCAGAGCCAGGGTTTTGTTTATTGACTGAGCTTTGACCACCTGGGGAGAAAGCACTGGGTCATTTCCCTCTCTTCCCTGCCTGGCATACCATAGGTGCTCAATTTATACTTAGTCCAAGTTCTCGTCCATTGGATAATAATGATAGCTAACATTTGTTGTGTGTCAGGTACTGTTTTAGATGCTGTATATGTTATACAGGTATATGCTGTATATGTTATACAGCATCTAATAAATGTTGTATATTAGCTCATGTGATTCTCTCAACAGATCTCTGGGGCAGACATTATCTCTATTCAAGAGAGCATCACAAGGCTGGCTAGTGAGTAGAGGGTCAGGACTCGAACCCACCCACCTGGCTTCAAAATCTGCGCTCCTAACCACCACACTATAGCACTTAACTGATATCAAGGGCCACACAGAGCACTGCCTGGGTCTGACAGGTTCTACAGGGTTTTTTAACAGATAGAACGTAAGTATGATGTAGGGATAGGAGCTGGCTCTGGAGGCATACCGACTCAAGTTCAAATCCTGGAAGGGTCTCTTCCTAGCGGGGCAATCTTAGCCAAGTCACCCGGATTGTGATAGGCCCCGGTGGCTCATTACATGAATGGATGAATGTTCCAGACCTCATTTTCCTCATCCCCACTTCAGAGTGACACGATGAACACAACTAGGATAATTAGAGTTACCGTCGGCTAGGAAAGCTCCACCTTCCGCTAGGTCTTCCCCCACCTCCCAGCCAGGATAGTGGTGGTGTCGTCATTGTTATTCAGGCCCCGCCCCCTTCTCAAAGCCCCCAGCCCCGGGATTTGTCATTTGGCACCCAGGGCAGTACTTATTTCAAACTGTCTCTTTGATAAGCGATGTGTGTCCTCCCCTGCTAGGCTGTGGGTTCCTCCAGAACACTCGTCCTTACTTTACAGGGACGCGGCAGCTTGCACAGAGCCAGGCCTACATCAGGGACCGAATAGGTACTTTTGACTAAATTTCTGTCACATTTAATTTGTCTTTAGCTCAGCACCTGCGGCCTTTTTTGTCTGCTCTGGACGCCCCCTCCCGCTCCCTTTCCCAGTGTCTGGGCTCGGTTCCCCGTTCCTCTCTGCTCCTGCTTCTCTAGTTTCTCAGTCTCCGACCTCCCGAACCGGCTCCCCCAGGCCCCGCCCCCTCTCGGCTCAGACTCCACCTCTCCCGCTCTGGCCCCACCCCTCCAGTCTAGGCCTCCGCCTTCCCTGGCTCAGCGCTCCAGACCTGGTGGCCCCTCCCCAACCCTCCCGGCGCGCACGCCCCGCTCGGCTCACGGTCGGTGTTTTTCAGCGACTGCTTCTTCTGCGAGGGCTTCGAGATGACCTTGATGAGGCGGCTGTGGAAGGTGCCCAGCTCTCGGCCCCCTCGGTGCACCAGCCGCAGTACCAGCCGGAAGTGCTTCCTCTTGTCTGCGTCCGAGATGTACAAGGTCTTGGCGCAACCGAATTCCTACGGGGTGCGCGGGCGCGGGGGGCTGTCTCATCCCAGCCCTCCGCCACCAGGTCTGCCCCATCAGACGTGACATGAAGCAGCACGATCCCAGCTCCCGGGCTCACCCTTGAGGCAGAACCCCGGTCCCCCCGCCTCTCTACCTATCTCTTGGCTTCTTCGGGGATACGGGTGGGTGTAAAGGAGCCCTCCTTGCCGAGTGATGGGCAAGGATGGGAGCAGGAATCGGACCGTGTCCCGTGCTCTCTCACCCTGGAGTCCGGTTGCTCTTCGAAATTCAATTTTTGCGTCTCGGCAGCGCTGCCGGACGCGCCGTCCAGTCCCATGTAACCGCAGACCGTGGGCCCGGTTTCCCCTGCCTGGTGGGCTGGAAAGGGACGCGGGTGGGCTCAGGAAGGACCCAGGTGGCAGGCAAACTGAGTTCTCGCCGCCAGAGGGCGCGGCGACACTGCGCCTGCGACCCGCCCGGCTCCCAAGCCCCAAAGCCACATCCCCAGCAGGGGGAGGCGCCCGGCAGCCCAGGAGTCCGTCCTCACCTTGGCCCTGCACTGGCTTCACCCTCCAGCCGGGACCTGCGAGGTAGACACAGGGCGGGGGGCAGAAGAACCTGCGGAGACATGTAAGCAAGCGCTGGACTCGCACCTCCATCTCCACTCGACCGTCTCTAGACATCTCAAAGGCAGTATAAATGGGGCAGGATCCTTGATTGCTCCTCCACCTTTCCTACCTCCGTGGGCTTCTCCCTGCCTGTGGACCCCGTTAACATCTGAACCTTCTTTTATCACTCCTTTCACTCAACCCATTAATCAGTCCTGCCTCCTCCACATTCAAAACACATCCAGAATCCACGGGTCTCTTACTACCTCCACCTTAATCTCAACTGCCATCATTTTTGCCGGGACTGCAGCATCAGCCCTCCCAGGGCTCTCTCTGCTTCAACTCCCCGCCCCCACCTGCTTTGCACAAAGCAGTCAAGCTGTCTTTCCTTTCTTTAAAAGCACGAGTCAATCATGTTACCTGTCTTCCTAAAATCCTCCGGTGGTTTAAATTCGAAGTCCTCACATAATGTGGCCCCTGTTTTTACCCCTTTACTTTATATTCCCTGCAACATCCCTCTCCTTTTCTAATTCCAGCCCCTCTGACTTATTTGCACCAGAATAGGCCAAGCTGGTACAGCCTCAGGGTGTGTGCATTTTTCTTTTCTTTCTAATTGGAGCACACTTCTCCTGGATTTTCTCCAGTCTGGATTCTCTTGCACATTCGAGTTTCAGTTCAGATGTCACCTCCTTAAAAGGCCTGTCCACCGTCTTGACCTTTCTGGCTAAAGTGTCCCCACTTTAGTGTCTGTTACGTTATGCTATTCTATCCCTCTTCTAGCTCTTGTCATGATCTGGAAGGATCTTGATCACTGATTTGTGGGGAGTTTGTGGTCTGTCTCTTCCCCACGGCAGTGAAGATGCCTTGAGAGCAGCTGGCGACTGGAGCTGTATGTCTAGGGCCCAGCGCTGTCCAGAGAGCCTGGCACCTGATAAACGCCCACTAAGCAGTTGTTGAATGAAAGAAGGAATGAATGGGTGAATGAATGAGTGAGTGGGGACTGTAGATTCACAGGGAGGTTCCAAAGTGGGAGCTAGTAGGGGCTGAGGAATAAGGCTCCTGATTGGCCAAGAGTTGAGCCCTGAGTCTTCCCAGGGTTCTAAGAGGCACAGACCAGGGAGACAAGCACAGAGTGGAAGGTGGCCGCTTGGAGGGGACGCTGAGGCACCTACCGCTTCTCATTTCCATAGGACTTCTGGGCCACCTTGGCGTGGAGGATCCGAACGGTCTGCTCACACTGTTGTTGCAGACACTGGCGCACTCCTTCCCTCAGGACCGTGATGCACTCCGGGGAGGACCTGGGAGTGGGAGCGGGCCGGCGGCGGGGCAGCAGTGATTGTCACGGGAGAGCCGGCATGGAGCCCAACAAGCAGATTGAATGAAATGCATGGGGGGAAGGGGCTAATTTAGTTCTGCCGCCCCGCCCCCTCGGGATCAGGGAGGAGAAGCGTTAGGCAAGAGAGGGTATTTGGGTGTAAGGCATGGGTTAAATATTTAGGCTGCTGGTTACTCAATGAGGCCACACGGAACCCACCGGGACCACCCAGGCGCCACTCCGCAGGTCTGGCGCCATGCCCGTTGCAGCCTGAAGCACTGGGGAGAGGCCCCAGCGGCACAAAGCCCACACTTGTGCCGGCCTTGGGATGGAGACTGAGTATGTGAGGGTGCATGGTTTCCTTGCACTTTGAGGGGGCCCACCCCAGTGACATCTTGATGCCAGGGAGAAGAGTTTTGCTGGAGCCCCTGGCCCAGAGTGCTCGCTTGCCTGCTCTCAGAAGCCTGGAAACACGGAAGCGCCCCCCAAACGGTGTCCCCAGGATCCTGGGGGGAACATTTGAGTCCTTCAGGGGGGTCAAAGCAACCCTCCTAACCCCCTTTCTCCCAAGAGAAAGGGCCTGTGACTGTCGTAGCTTTCCTTCCCTTAATTACAGGACCTCTGCAATCAAGGGACTGGGCCAGTCAGAGCCCAGCGGCCTGGGGGTTTTGAAGAGCGAGGGTGGTGGGTGGGCCCAAGACTTGAGCAATGCAGAGATCCGGTGGAGGAGTCCACAAGGGCAGAGATTTGAGGGACCACCAGTGGATGGGGCCCGGGGAGCCATGAAGCCCGCGGCGGCCCTTCTGAACCCTTCACCCTTTGCGCAGGACCAGAGTCCGGGGCCTCTCCTCCCTCCTTGAGGGGGCAGCGGAGGGCAGGAGCCGGGCCGCGCCCTCGGAAGCGGGGCCCGGCAGCCGACGGCGGGAGCGAGGCCCCGCTCCGCCCCTTGGGGCTCTACTCCGGGAAGGGCCTCGGAGGCTTCCGACGCATTCCGGCGGCGGAGAGTGGAGCCGCCCAGCCTCCCGCTGGGAGCCGAATTCCGACCCCGCCGCTCGCGCCGCCGGCTCCCGGGGTGGCAGGAGCAGGGGCGCCGCGCTGGCCCCGCCCCAGCCCTCGGAGGAAAGGGGAGCGCTCGCTGCCGGTGGGAGGGGTCGCAGCCCGCGCTCCCCCTCCCCACCGCCAGCCCCGGGTTAAATGCGGCCGCCGCCTCGGATCGCTCCAGCCGCCTGGCAGTCCCCACCTCGGGCAGGCTGCCTGGGCCGTTACCTGGTCCAATTGCCCGGGAGGCTCCGCCCGTCGGCTCCGCTCTGCGGCCGCGCCTCCGAGCTGTCCGGCAGGCTCAGGTGAGTCAAAGGGCCCGGGGGCGCCGAGGGGTCTGCGGGGGAGCAGGCGTCAAGCCAGACCAGGCGACCGTGTTTTACTGCGGCTGTACCACTGTCGGGGCCCCATCTGACTCGTAGTGCCCTTCATTTCTGTGGGGGTCCTTTCCAAGTGGAGCCCCCACCAACAAGGCCACCATGGGGAGGGGGGCTTTCCCTCTAATCGCCTCCCTCGAGGAACCGCCAAGAACGTCCCCACGGTGTTTATTCTTCAGCCAACTCTTGAGGGATTGTTCACAGACCTCTCCTGCCTTTGGAGCCCAGTCTCCCCACCCTCAGGCATTTCCGAATCTTCCCAACTTTAGGATTAACCCCTCAGAGGAGCTCAGGGCTCTAGTGTCAGACCTGTCACCACACTGCTGTGTGACTTTGGGCAAGTCACTAGTCTCTGGACCTTATTTCTCTCTCCGTGGAATGAGAGGGTTGGGAAGGTGATGGGCTTTGAGGCGGTCGCTATTTTGACACTCTAGTATTCCTGGGGTGGCAGTGGGGGGCCAGGGGAGACGTGGGCTCAGGCCAAGAGCAAGATGAGGGGGAATCCTAACCAAGATTTGGGGGTCGAGAGACTTCTGCAGGTGAGGAAGAATGGGAGGTGGCAAAGGCCCCTTGTCTCGGCCCGAGTGCCCCAGAGGTGCTGGCCCTGGCTGTGGCCCAAGCAAGGGAAGGCCTTCCGCGCCCTCCGCTTTCCAGCGGCAGCTGACACATCTGGCTTACTCAACCTCCCACCACGGGCCCTGCCAGAGGGATTTTTGTTCTTCTACCAGGCCTGAAAGGCGAAGGCGGAGAGGATCCGGATCGGAAAGGCCGCCTGGAGTGAGTGAGCCACAGGAACCCGACCTTGCTCAGAATAGGCCCATTCACGGAATTGGGGGAGGGGTAGAGGGGCTGCGGTTGGGGTAAGGCAGCTGGTCCCCTCTGCCAAGAAACAAGCAACAGAAAAAAGGCTAACGCAGCTTCAGCATGGGGCGGGGGTGGAGCGGGGTACAGGGCAGTGGGAGGGGATGTAAGCAAAAGAGGAAAAGATGTAAGGAAAAGAGGTTTAGTGACTCCTAGGAGCCAGGCAGCCCAGAAGGGAGAAGAGGAGCCAGGAGTCTCGGGTTCTAGTCGCAGGTTCCTTTGCAGCTCCGCGGGCAGCCTGCTTGGGCCTCAATTTTCCCATCTGTACACGGGAATCCTTCGGGATTATCAAGGGCCGTCGCCAAGGGCAGTGGAAGAGTGAGCGCTCACCTGTTGCCCGTACAGGGTCCATGGCCGCACTCGGGCCCCACTCACCGCCCTCCCGGCGCATCCAATGCAGCTGTCCCCGGAACCCTGCGCGCCCCTGCTTCTTGGCCCTTGTGCGGGATATATCCTGCCCCGGGCTTATCTCCAAGGCCCCCGGGCTCCCGGCCACTGTTTGCTCTGGGCAGGGGCACCTGCTAGGCAGATGTGGGCTTCCCACGGCCACCTAACCAACGCAGCCAGACCCAGGAAGACGCCCCCTGGCGGCCTCTCCTGAGAGTAGGAGGGAAGTGGAGACACCAAACTTGTGTGGTGGGTTTTGGCCTACGTGCTGCGGGTCCCCAAACCCCCAGCCCCGTGAAAGGGCGCGGCTCTCCCCAGCGGCCTGAGGCTGGGCGGTGCATATCTGAGTGTATGCTTTCTTGTGCGCGAGCGCGCGTATATGTTGGAAGGACAGCCACACAGAAGCGCCTTATGTGAGGAGGGGAGGGGGGCGAGGTGGGAGAATGGCTGGCTTTCCTCTGCAGAGGTTCTCCCGGGAGGAGAGAGGGCGGAGCGGAACATGCCTCTGCGTTTTATAATTGCTTCAGCATAAGACTGTATCGTGGCGAGCCACTTTCTTGCCAAGCGACCTTGGGTACCAGAGTTTACCTTTCCTGAGCCTGTTTCCTCATCTGTACATTCATAGAATTGCCGAAAGGATTAAATGCCCGAGTGCATAAGAAGCATTTAACACTGTGCTCGGTATTTAGAAAGGCCTTTTTTTCTTCTTCCTTTATTTTTGTTTTTGTTTTCTTTTAGAGGGACTTTTTCTTTTTAAATGTTATATTTTTGAAATCTACTTTATATATTTATTTACTATTCTGCAATTCTGCAGAGTAGAATTCCTTGTATTTCCCAGCACTGTAATGCAATATTTTTATTCTGACAACTTTCAAACATACATAAAGGTAGAGAGATTAGCAAAATAAATCCATGATCCTTCTTCTCCTCCAAGTGCCCATCACCCAGAATAAGAGTTCCGTAAACATTATTGCTTTGCTTTTTTCTTTGCACCCTCCAGGCTCCAACATTTCTGTTCCCTGCCACTCAAGCGCCATGAGGGGCCTTCTGTGCTCACCACTGCTCTGGTTGCCGCTTTTCCTCCAGCCCTGGGAAACCCAGCTCCAGTTTGCAGGTGGGTGGGGCTCAGCCCTCACCAACAGGGGGAAGGGAGCAAAAGCTAAGTCTCCCTCTTCAGCCAGCTAGGTCTGCTGGGCAGAGAAAAAGCAAAGGCTCTGAGATCATAAAGGAGCAGGATTCTAGTTCACAGCTTCCCCTCTCTGGGACTCAGTTTCCTTATCTGTAGGATGTGGCTTAGAGGTGACAAAGTTGGGCTCACGCAAAACCGCCCAATTGGTGTTTAATTTTTAAAAGTTAATTGAAAAATCAGGAGACTTCACATACAAATCCCGATTTGGGACTTCTCCTGAAAAATGCAAAGGTCTGTTAACTTGGGGTCCACATCTGGCTGTAGGAGGGAGACGGGTGTCTGCCAGCCTAACCCAACCAGTTCAGTCATTTATGTTGCCTGCCTGGTCCCTTTAGACATTTGAGATTGCCACATCCCTTCACCTACTCCTGAATTGTAGAATACCTCCTCAGAATAGCCCTAAGAGCTGTAGGATAGAGAATTGGGGGAAATCTGGCCCCGGCCCTTAGCAAATGCTAAGTGAATGTATCTAACTTACATTTGCTAAGTTAATTCTGCGCTAGGCGCTGTTACCGCCGGGATAGCACCATTTCGCCCTGGATTTCCTTGGGGGATCTCCTCCAAGATGACGTTTTGCAGATCTAGGAAAGTCCTTCCTGATCTCCTTGAAGGTCCCAGGTGTCGGACGGGGCCCCTGGATTTGGTGTTCGTGATTGACAGCTCGCGCAGCGTGCGCCCCTTTGAGTTCGAGACCATGCGGCAGTTCCTGGTGGGCCTCCTCCGCGGCCTGGACGTGGGGCCCAATGCCACGCGCGTCGGCGTGATTCAGTACTCGAGTCAAGTGCAGAGCGTCTTCCCGCTTGGCGCCTTCTCGCGACGCGAGGATATGGAGCGAGCCATCCGCGCGCTGGTGCCGCTAGCTCAGGGCACCATGACCGGCCTGGCAATCCAGTACGCCATGAACGTGGCCTTCAGTGTGGCCGAGGGTGCGCGCCCGCCGGAGGCGCGCGTGCCGCGCATCGCTGTCATCGTGACCGACGGGCGGCCCCAGGACCGCGTGGCTGAGGTGGCGGCGCAGGCGCGCGCCCGGGGCATCGAGATCTATGCAGTGGGTGTGCAGCGCGCCGACGTGGGCTCCCTGCGGGCCATGGCGTCTCCCCCTCTGGACGAGCACGTGTTCCTCGTTGAGTCCTTCGATCTTATCCAGGAGTTTGGCCTGCAGTTCCAGGGCCGGTTGTGTGGTGAGTTAGGGGAGCGCTGGAGCCAGGCGCCGACTCCCCAGCAGCTCAGATGCCGCTTCCCTCCATGTAAATAACATCTGGTCCCGGGAGGCGCCGCCCACTCTTGCGTTAGCCCCGCCCACCAAATGGTTGAGCTGCGCTGAGCTACCGCCCGCTGCGTCATATTCCAGCTCTGCCCACCTGCTTAGGCTTTGTCTGCAAGAAGCAACGTTTAGCGTGCCTGCTCACCCGGATGAGCTATTGTGGTTTACCACAGGCCTAAAGTCAAACTCCAAAATCGCCCTACGACACAAAAAGCACCGCCTTTCAAAGCAGAGAGCAGTCGCCCACCTGCGAGTCCTGTCCCGCCCACATGGGCATGGCCCCTCCCACTCTCATTTTGGTTCCTCCCACAACGCTGCAGGTCTGGTCTAGTCACAGCCTGAATTATTTCACCTACCATGATTTAGTACCTCTCTCCCTCCTCTACCTTGCTCCTGTGCAGTCCTGCCCTATCCCATTGACGCATTTAGCCCGGTGACCCCTTCTGAGCCTATTCATAGGAGCTACTCAGGCCCTATTCTTTCCCTGAGCCCTCGCACCTGGATTGGTCCCTTCAAATGAGGCTTGTCCCATCATCTAAAGCTGTGCTTGAGCTTGGTGCCTGTCTCTGACCCCACCCAGCTTTTTCTTGTTGGAGGGTTCTGCCCATCTGTCCCTCGCTGATTCTACTGTTGTGTGTCCTCAGGAAAAGATCTGTGTGCTGAGGGGGGACACGGCTGCCAGCACCAATGTGTCAGTGCCCCAGGGACGTTCCACTGTGCCTGCCACCCTGGCTACCAGCTAGCTGCAGATAACAAGAGCTGTTTGGGTGAGAGCTGTCCCTACCCTGCAGTCTCACTGCTCCCGAGTCTTCTGTGGCTCCCTATTGCCCCAGCATCAGATGAAGGGCTTTTGGAAATAAAAGTTCAGTGCCTTTATTTCATGGGTCTAAGCAAGGGACAGTATTGCCTATGGCCACACAATTCCTTGATGAAATCTTGACCACAAAGTTAAGTATGCTTTCTATACCATTCTCTCCCTTATTTCAGGTTTGTCTCTTACCTGGCCTCCCAAACTTATTTGTGAATTCTCACATGCATATCTTCTTATTGTTTCTGTTACTTAGACACACACTGTTGGGGTCTTCAGTTAGGGTCTCCATACTCCTCCCCACCCGTCTATATACATTGCTCATTTCTGCTTTGGGATCTCAGCTTTTTCTGGGCTGCCTTGCTACTTCTCTTTGCAAATGCTTCAAGGCCTGGTTCTTCACTTTTGTCTTCTGAAAAGCTGTGGCACACTATGCCTCCCTTATACAACTGGGATTTGCATTTTTGTGTGAATGTGTGTCCACTCCTTTGATCATGACAGCAGCTACCATTCACAGAGTGCTAATTTAGTATTAGACAATGCACTCAAAGCTTTCCATACATCAACTCTCAATCTCACAACAATTTGGGAAAAGAAGTCATTTGTTCCCGATAATGCAGATGTCAATGGGGTCTTCTTGTTTCTAGAACTTAGAAAAGGTTGGTTGAAGCCTCATGTGATGACCTCTGAACATTTGAATCTTTCCCCAACATCTCTAGGAATTCCCCAAGTGCTTACATTCTATGGCCACCTCTTACTTTGAGCTTCTGCTGAATTCATTCAGTTTATGCGTCCTCTCTTAATTTCTCAACCTGTACGTGCTGTTCTTGTTTTATGCATGTAAATCAGCCTTTTCTTTTATTTGCACACTTGTGCATGCAAGGACATGTGTGTGTACATGTAAGTCGTGCATATGTCCATTTTACTAAAGACGGGGTGGACAGAGGTGTGAGTTACATCTAAGTAAAGTCAAACATACTCCATGAAAGAAACACCTACTATTAATAATTGAATATTAGAAACCCTTGATCCCTGAAGTCCTGCCACCCCATTAGAAGGGATTTTTCCACTGGAAACCTCGACCCATGCAGGTACTCATGCTTATACTGTCCTCTTTTGTTCTTCCTCTCTCCACTCCCATCTCTTTTCTAGGAACCCCAAATTCTCACTTTTTTCGTGCAGGGCAATCCATATCTCCTCAGTCCCTATTTTCCAGCTCAGCTCTGGGCTATCTGCATATCTCAACCATCAAGATACTCAGCAAGCAATAGTTCATCCTCCTTAGAAGAAAGTTGTAAATAGCAATTGCACTCTTCCATTATATTCCCATTTTGCATATGGGGAAAAGGAGACTCAGTAGGTAGTGGCAGAGCCTGGTCCTCCTCTGTGTCAGTGAGCATCTTGAGGGCAGGGACCCTGTCTTCTACAATTGTTGATTCTTGTTCTCATGCCTGGCTTAGTAATGGGCACGTTGGGATGCCACTGGGTTTTGAGTCAGGAGAGCCACCTGGCCCACTAGGAAATCAGAAATGCCTGGGTACCACCCCAGACTAATTAAGTCAGGATCTTGGGGGGTTGGGGCCCAGGCATAAGTATTTTTAAAAACTCCTCAGATGACTGTTCTGTTGGGCTGGGACATGCAGCCCCTCCCAGGGCACATGCTGACATCACCTCTTCCTCAGCCATTGACCTGTGCGCTCAAGGGACTGATGGCTGTGAGCACCGCTGCATCAGCTCCCCAGGCTCCTATTTCTGTCGCTGCCGAGCTGGCTTTGTACTCCAGCAGGACCAGAGAAGCTGCAGGGGTGAGCGAGCCCCACCCCTCACATCCTGGACCGAGGTCCGTCCGTGATGGCTCCAATCAGAAGTGATGCCCTGCTCTCTCTCTTCCCTCCCACCAGCGGTTGACCACTGCAGCTTCGGGAACCACAGCTGCCAGCATGAGTGCGTTAGCACCTTTGGTGGGCCACGGTGCCACTGCAGAGAGGGCCATGACTTGCTGCCCGATGGGAGGAGCTGTCAGGGTGAGGAGGGGTCTCTTGTGTTTGTGCAGAGGGGCAAGGGATCTTGGCTGGCGGAGTCCACCCTGATCCATCCTGACTCGTCTCTCCTTGAAGCCCGGGACCTTTGCAATGGTGTAGACCATGGATGTGAGTTCCAGTGTGTGAGTGAGGGCCTCTCTTACCGCTGCCTGTGCCCCGAGGGTCAGCAACTCCAGGCAGATGGCAAGAGCTGCAACCGTGAGTGACGGGTGGGAGGGGTCTGCCCTTGCCCCCTGCGCACGCTCCGAACACCCTCGATTCTGCCCTTGCTGTGGCCCAAGGGTGTGCTGGGAATGTGTGTGTGTTGGTGCCGGAGGGGTGGGGGGTGGAGGGCGTGCCATGTCCTGCCTCCCTCTCTTTCCCCTCAATCCCCTACGCTGCTGTCGTGGTTAATATCAGAAGTACACATTTGATCCTATTTCTCCTTCGCTTGAGAGTCTTCTGGGCTTGCCAGTGCCGGTACCCCTGAGTTCAGATGCCTTACCCCTGAGTTTTTCAGATGGTAGGTGCAGCCACCTTAGTGGATAATGAAATCAAATTAGTTTTTTTTTTTTTTTAAAGAAGAGCTTACTGCATGTGGAAAGAGTAAGTATTGTTTCATGAAATTTAATTATACGTGGGCATCCGAAGGGCGTCATGTTATATTATTTTGACTGTGGGGTGTGGTCAAAATTTTGAAACCACTGCCTCACCTCATCTCAGCCAACGTAGCACACCTGCTCATCCTGGAAGAACAAATCAGATGTTACCACCTCTATGCACCCTTCCTCCCCAACTCCAGAAGAGTGAATGGCTCCTACCTTGGGCTCCCTATATGCCCCTCTATTCTAGCACTTTCCTTGGCTGCAGCATAGGGCATGTCTGACTGCTCTGTTCTGTCCTGATTTTCTTAGGATCTCAGTTATGTTCATTTAATGTTGAACCCCCTTCAGGGCCTAGCAAAGTCCCTGATTCAGGACAGGGGAGGTAACTTTGTGATTTAGGAGCATGCGTTTTGGGGTCAGACAGACCTGCCTTCAAATCCTGCTCAGCCACTATTAGCTATGGAATCTGGAGCAACTTATCCTACAGAACCAAAGGTTATATAAAATGGGGATAATACCTAAGATTATTGGGAAGATCGAGAAAAAATATATGAAGCACCTAGCCCTGTACCTGGCACACGGTAAGCTGTCAAATAATGTTTTTGTTTTTATTTATTATTGTGATTGTTTAAATATTAACAACATATATTTTTCAATGTATGTTATTGTTGATAAAGTTATTGTCATAAAGTTTTATTGATTTATTATTATTGTTACCATTATTATCTAGTCCAGTGCTTGGCACAGGAAGGACTTCACACATGGTACCTGTTAAGTGATAAATGTTTGTGAATGACCAGGTGGGTAGATGGCAGCTGCCAGCCCAGGATCGGCCCCCAATCTAAGCTCTTCTCACTGTATAGGGTGCCGGGAGGGCCACGTAGACCTAGTTCTGCTCGTCGATGGCTCCAAGAGCGTGCGCCCGCAGAACTTCGAGCTGGTGAAGCGCTTCGTGAACCAGATCGTGGACTTCCTGGACGTGTCCCCCGAGGGCACGCGCGTGGGGCTGGTGCAGTTCTCGAGCCGCGTGCGCACCGAGTTCCCGCTGGGCCGCTACGGCACCGCGGCCGAGGTCAAGCAGGCGGTCCTGGCCGTGGAATACATGGCGCGCGGTACCATGACCGGGCTGGCGCTGCGCCACATGGTGGAGCACAGCTTCTCCGAGGCGCAGGGCGCACGGCCCCGAGCCCTCAACGTGCCTCGAGTGGGCCTCGTCTTCACCGACGGCCGCTCCCAGGATGACATCTCCGTGTGGGCCGCGCGCGCCAAGGAGGAAGGTGGGCTTGGCGCGGGACGCACTGGCCCGGGGTTGGGTGGGACGCAGAAGGGGGTCTTCACTGAGGCCTGGGGCGCCCCCTGTGTCCCCACCCCAACCTCCGACTCCGTAGGCATCGTCATGTACGCCGTGGGCGTGGGCAAGGCGGTGGAGGAGGAGCTCCGCCAGATCGCCTCGGAGCCCGCGGAACTGCATGTGTCCTACTCCCCCGACTTTGGCACCATGACGCACCTGCTGGAGAACCTCCGAGGCAGCATCTGCCCGGGTGAGCGCATCTGACTTCGCTCAGTGCCCAGCCTCTGAGCTTTGCCCCTCCTATCCAACCCTGTCTCCTTGGTAGAGTTATGGTCGCGGGTCGGACTCGCTAGTCAGAGCCTTGTGACTCTGTGTGGTCCCTGGACCAGCGGCAGACTTGTCACCTGGTGGCTTGTTAGAACTGCAGCATTTCCAGAGCTCTCCGGACGGGATGAATCAGATTCTGTACTTTAGCGAGACCCTCAGGTGATTCCCAAGGACGTCAGCGCTAAGCGCTAGACTGGGCTGGCTTCCCACGCCTCAAATTAGTGGGTGTTCACAGTAATTTGAGGAAACCTTTTCAAAGGCATGCCACACTCCTTGCGAGCAGAGTCACCTCACATATTCCTTTAACCTGTTGGAATGCAACTACACAGACCTGGCAACGTGACAGGATTGAGTGTTCTGAGTTTGCAAAGACATGGGTTTTTGGTTTTTTGGTTTTGTTTTTTTACAATATCGCTCATAAATTCAATCCATCTACATCTGGTGGTCAGTTGAGGAAAAAGGGACCAACTCTATCTGTGGAGGAGAAGCGGGCTGTTGAACCTGTGTACTGTACTTTACAGGTCATATAGGGACCTTCTCGGGGGTAATTTTTACCACAGTCTTTAGATTCTAACCCGGGCCAGAGATGTGACTCTTTCACATTACCAGGCCCCTCCAGAGCTAGGTTCAGCAGAGCTGGGCTGGCCTAGAGATTCTGTTGCTTAAAAAAAAAATACTTTAGGGCGCCTGGGTGGCTCAGTTGGTTGAGCAGCTGCCTTCAGCCCAGGTCATGATCCTGGAGTTCCGGGATCGAGTCCCGCATCGGGCTCCCGGCTCCACGGGGAGTCTGCTTCTCCCTCTGACCTTCGCTCCTCTCATCCTCTCACTTTCTCTCTCTCAAATAAATAAATAAAATCTTAAAAAAAAATACTTTAAAAATACATAAGTATAGGGGTGCCTGGGTGGCTCAGTGGGTTAAAGCCTCTGCCTTTGGCTCAGGTCATGATCTCGGGGTCCTGGGATCAAGCCCCACATTGGGCTCTCTGCTCAGTGGGGAGCCTTCTTCCCCCTCTCTTTCTGCCTACCTCTGCCTACTTGTGATCTCTCTCTCTGTCAAATAAATAAATAAAATCTTTTAAAAAAATACATATACATCTGTGTATACACACATATATATATACACCCAGGTGTATGTCTGTGCATAAGCATACATACACATACACACCTACCTACCTCTCTATCCCTTGCCCTCTCTCACTCTCCAAGCTCACTCTAATAATTAGCCAGGGTATTCTGGAAGCACTGGACTAACTGCTCTGTCAGGGCCCTTCCTGTCCTGATGCTTATGTCGCCCTCAGTGTGACTTTGGGCAAGTCACTTAACCTCTATCCCTACCATAACTTCCCTCTTCTATAACAGGGGAGGGCCCTGGCTGCCTGAGCTTGCTTCCAGCTCTGAAATTCTAAGAGAAATCTGGGCTCTGTGGTTGAGGCTCTTCACTAATCAGCTGTCTGATCTTGGGCACATCTTCCCCTTTTCTCACCCTTGGTTTCCCCAGCTGTGAAGATAAGCATCTTTGCAGGATGTTATCAGTACCATTGACGACACTTCATACAGCATACAGCTAAGGGTCCAACTAGACTTAGAAATCGCTCTTAAATCATAAGAGCAGCTCTTTTGTGAAGGCATTGTGCTGTTACATGGGAAAAGGTACACGTTTACAAAATTTTGGTGAATTTAAGATACCGTCCATTGTAAGACTCTCCATTATTTTATATACTGCTAAGAAAAAACAGGTGCCAAATTGAGGTGTAAGGCACATATTTTGATTTCAGGAATGTTGACATGTGTGCGGAAATAGACTTGGATCACTGGTTTTGGTTTGCTTGCTTGGATTAGTGCTTTTTCTTTTTTAATTTTTTAAAAAGATTTTATTTATTTATTTGAGGGAGAGAGAGAGAGCATGAGTGAGAGGCAGAGGCAGAGGGAGAAACAGATTCCTTGATGAGCACAGAGCCTGATGCAAGGCTCAATCCTGAGATCATGACCTGAGCTGAAGGCAGATGCTTAACCAACTGAGCCACCCAGACGTCCTTGGATCAGTGGTTTTTAAACATCAGTGTGCAGAAGATTCACCTGGAGGGTTTGTTAAAACACCATTTGCTGGGCTCCAACCCCAGAATTTCTGATTCAGTAAGTCTGAGGTGGAGTCTGATAGTTTGCATTTCTAATAACTTCCTAGGTAGTACTGATGGGTGCTGGTCCAGGGACCACACTTTGAGATTTACTGATCTAATTGAAATACACAATAATGTGTATACTTGAACTAGGCAATACACTAGATCTTCCCTCTCTAATAAGGTACATGTGCCGACTTAAATTACTTTAAAAACTTCAAAATTTTATTTTATTTTAATTTTTTTTAAAACTTCAAAATTTTAGTTCTTTAATCACATTAGCCACATTTCAAATATTAAGTAGCTGCCTGTGGCTTGTGGGTATGACACTGGACAGGCGAGAAACAGAATATTCCCATCACTGCGTGAAGCTTCATTTGGAGAGTGCTGCTGTCATTTGGATTCTCACTAATCAAGGTGGGGTCCACAGACCAGCAGCACCAGCAGCACTTGGTAGCTAATTAGAAATGTGGAGTCTCAGCTCCTTCACCATTCAGAATTAGAGTCTGTATTTTAACGAGATCTGGTGATTCCAATGAGCACTAAGGTTTGAGAAATACTCTTCTAAGATGTACACGTACGTACACACACACACACACACACACAGAATCCTCAGCACCGCCAATGAATAGGTTTTCTCATTGTACCCATTTTTACACCCAAGGAAACTCAGGCTTAGAAAGGTTGCGTGAGTTTTGCAGTATCCCATGGCTGCCTAGCTGGTGTTTGAATCCGAAGCCCACATACGCAGCCACAGGCGGGTGGAGGTGAATCGGAGGGCCTTGCCAGGGCCGTCTCGTCCTCCCGCAGATTCTCATTCCCCTGACTCTCTGTGCCCGGCTGGCAGAGGAGGGCATCGGCGCGGGTACAGAGCTCCGGAGCCCATGCGAATGCGAAAACCTCGTGGAGTTCCAGGGCCGCACGCTGGGGGCGCTCGAGAAGCTGACGCAGAACCATATCCTTTGGAGCCGGGGGCCCGCGCTGGAGGGGGCGGGGGGTGTAGGAACCCCCGAGACCCCCAGAGGCTTCCTTAACCTAGCTCACTGGCCCAGCTGGCGGCGCGCCTGGAGGACCTGGAGAACCAGCTGGCCACCCAGAAGTGAGGGCCGCCGGTGGCCGGGAGCCGGGCAGGGGAGCGGCCCCGCGGACTGTGCCCTCGGGGCGCCGTCGGGGCGCCGGGCCGGGCAGCTCCGGGGACCCCCAGGACTTGGGCTGTCGGGGAGGGGGCGCTGGCGGGCTCCCCAGCGCCGCGTTCGAGCTGGCCTCGCCTGGACCAGAAGCCGGACTGCGGGGGACGGAGGGGCGCCCTAGGTCCGCACGCCCTCGCTGCGTGTTGCTCTCAGTTCTTTGTCGGATTTCCTTTTTGTTTTTTCTTAAAAAAATAAAAAAATAAAAATTTCCACGGGGTCCGTTTGTGGGTCTTGCTGGGCCGCCAGGGGGAGGGGAGGCAAGACGCAGCGCGCTCCGGCGGCGCCCGAGCGGCGGCTCCTCGGAGAAAGGCGCCTTGTGCGGGGGTCGGGCTGGGGGGCTGGGGGCCGGGCGCCGCTTTCCCCCCTTGTTTATTCAGCCGCGAACAGACAACTTCTTATGCGGGCTGCGGGAAGGGAGGGGGCTCAGCGCGCACCCTTGGGGTTTGAGCGAGACTGCCCCCTCCATCCCCCAGCGGATGGAGCGCTTCGCTCTATGGCAGTGCTTGTCTCGCGGTGCCCCCAGATCGGGCTGAAAAGCTGCTAGAACTGGGTTGGGGAGTCGGTGAGGAAGCGAGAGGAAGTCGCTGAACCCCTAAATGGACGGGGTGGGGGCAGATAGGTGAGTGTAGCTTGGATATCTCCCTCCTGCACTACGAAGGAAAAAGAAGGTGTCAGCCAGGACGTCTGGCCAGAGCTGCTGCTCAGGCTGTGACCTGCCCTCTTCACCCCCGCACCCCCAAAACAAAAACAAAAGCCAACCCTCTATCAGAAAACAGCCAAGTGCATGTAAGAAATTGCTAAGATTAAAATACTCCTGTTCTCTGGATTTTGGCCACTTACTCTGGATTTGTTTCCTTATCTATAAAATGGGGATTGAAATTGTTACCCCCAAGCGTGATGGTGAGAATGGAGGAAATTATCCCAAGGCATCAGAACTGTGCCTGGTACATATTAGGCCCTCGATTAATGGTAGCTATTAAGCTTATAATAATAGTTAACATATTTTGGGCATTACTCCAAATTTGCAGGTGTTTTCATTTTATCCTCAGACAACCTTATGAGGTAGGGATTACTGACTTTATCATCCCCATTTTATAGGGAGGAAACTGAAGCATAGAGAAGTTAAGTAAGTTTCCCAAGGTCACAGAACTACTAAGAAGCAGAACCAAAGTATATTAGTTTTCTATGGCTGCTGTGACAAATTGTCACAATTTCAGTGGTTCTACACAATACACATTTATTACCTTATAGTTCTAGAGGTCAGAAGCCTAAAACGGGCTGGCAGGGCTGCCTTGCTTCCAGAAGCTTCTGTTTTCTTGTCTTTTCCAGCTTCTACGGGGTTCCCCGATTTCCTTGGTTTGTGGCCTGGTGTCACTTCCACCTTACCTTCTGGTGACCCGCCTCCTTCTGGGACTCTGACCCTCCTGATTCCATTTTACAAGGACCCTTGTGATTATACTGCGCTGACCCAGATAATCCACACTAATCTCCCATCTCAATCTCTGACTTCATCACAGCTGCAAAATCCCTTTGCCACCTCAGGTGACAGAGTCACATGTTCCAGAGACTAGAGCGCGGACATCTTTGGGGGGCATTATTCTGCCTACACATGAGTCTGAAGCCCCACACACTGACCTCAGAGCAGACCTCTGAAGCACATCTATGCCCGGCACCTTGCTAGGCTTGAAGGGGGAGAAACATAATTAAGAAAAGCCCATGGTGGGGGGACAGGTGGCTCAGGGCTGAGGGGGTGAGGTGCACCTGACTCGCTGTAGCAGAAGGAGGGACCTTCAGGTGAGAACATGGAGCAGGTGGGTAAGGGCAGGTAAGCAGGGAGAGGTCCTGGAGGAGGGGACCTGGAGCCCAGACCTAATCCTTGGCTGGAGTTTGTGCATGGCACGAATGGCATGGTCAGGAGTGACTGGAGGACGAGGAGCAGGATGACTGAGATCTTCCCCACGCAGCAGTGGCAGGTGAGCTGAAGTGCTAAGCACAGTGCTCGGCATGTTACCTCTTGGGCACATCAGACCTAGAGGATGGGATTGCCTGCCCAAGGTCACGCAGTGAGAGAACCTCAGTCAGATGAGGCAGCAGCCTGCGGAGACTGATTAGAAATGAATCCTCAACCGAGGAGGGGAGCACTGTGGGCAAAGGGCGGCCCCCTCTTTCCCTCCTGCCCAGAACTGGCCACCATCACCTCTGGCTTTTCTTTCCTCCACGAGTCTTTCCTCCTGCCGTCTCCTTAGCGGCCACTGGATGGCGCCCGGAGCTCTGACTTGGAATTGGGTCCCAGAGCCCTAATAGGCATTTGGCACCCGGTGCTTGGACTGATGAACCAGGCCTGCCCTTCTGTAAGTTCCTCCTTTCCTCTGAGACCCCTTCCCCACTCTGGAAGACCCACAACCCTAGCCTGGAAGCTGCTTCTGTCCCTTAGGCATTGGCCATAGACCAGCACTGCTACCGACCAGCTGTGTGTCAGTGTTGACAGCCGCTGGTTCCCTTGTCCATCTCCCAACTCGCCCTCTCTCTCACTTCCCTTTCCTCTTCTCCCCTTTATCCTTTGAATAAGAAAGAATGTCCCACAGATGGATAGCTAGCCTTTGCTTCTTTGTCTGCACTGCCTCCTTCAAAGGATAGAAGACTTAGAAAGGGCTCATCGGTTCAGCAAAACAAATATCCGTGAACCCAAGAACAGAAAATAAGAATCCAAGTAACAGTGGAGGGAGCGTAACACTGCCAAGCAAGCCTAGGTTGAGAGAAGTCATGGAACCGAGCAAACACTGGTCTTCCTTGAGTCCAGATGAGCAGGGAGATTATGTGGCTCTCAGAATCCGGTAGGACTGGGTGCAGGGCAATCGTGTTTGGGGAGCCTCTTGAGCGCAGGTGTCCTGCAGGGATCTCAGAGCCTGCAGCCCTCTTGGTTCCCTGCAGACCTGGATGTTTAAAAAGGACAGTATCTTCTGCGGAGGTTGAACGAGAGGTCACTCGTGGAGCTGTTTCTTACCCTTGGTAAAGCGCACTAGACGTGGTCTCAGATGGGAAAGCCAAGGGCAGGAAGGGCTGCTGTAGCCTCAGCCAGTCAGCCCGATCCCCTTTCTGAATTCCATCCCTCTCTGTGTTCTCTGGCTCTCTATTTCTCCATGATTTTTGGCATTTCTATCCTATTCTAGCTCAAGGCTCTTCTGAGTCTCTCCGGTTGGCAAAGCTGCTCTCTTCAAGGGTTATCCACTCTTCTGGATCTTTGGACCCAAGATAGCAAGAAAAGGGAGAGAAGAAAATTGTCAATCACAAAACACCTACAATGTGCCAGGGACCGTGCTATGCCTTGCATCTACATCGTCCTGTTTAAACCCCTCAACCTACAGGGGGAAACAGGTCCAGTTGTCCAGGTCACAGAGCTGTAGAGCTAGGGTTTGAACCCAGGTGTCCCTGATCCCAGACTGTGTCCCACTCGCATTTCTACCCTTCAAGTCGTCAGGGACAAAGTTGAACTTTTTCAAAGAAACTTTTACTGGGAAACTTACAAGGCGGACAAAAGCAAAGCCCAAGGTATGGAAGGGAAGAGGGGGCAGGATGGTCATTCTTCGCTGAGGGGTATCTCGAGCACATTTAAAACTCCCAGGTCCATGAGTCATGTTCTTCTGCTCTTTGCTCTGCTCTGGGCAGTCCTATCTCTACTTGCCCCCACACCTCTCTCTGCCTTTCCCAGGACCAAGGAGAGTCTTTTTCCTGAATAAAACCTTCCACTGCTCCCCTGGGACTCCTCCCTCCCCCACCAGGGGGCACAAGGTAGGTGAAGTTCTCCCCAGCAGCTGCGGGGGGGGCCTTTGAGGAGGGGGCTGGCGGAGGAAAGTAACAATGCCACCATAGAACACACAGAGGACAGGCAGGTCCATTTTCTCCCAGATGAACAAGAGAATCTCAGGGTAACCTCTGTCCCTAATCTTGGCAGGTGCTCCAAAAATACCTTCCCAGTGAGTATTTCTTGAACATCTAGTGCAGAGATACATTAGCTATTCTAGGTGAAAAAGAGAATTGTATTCCTCGTCTTCGACTTCCGTTCTAGGAGAGGAAGGTGGACGACAAATAAGTAAATGAATAAAGGTTCATAGTGATAAATACTAAGAAGATAATAAAATAAAGGTATGAGCAGTGCTGTCCAGGGGAATTTCTGTGACGGTGGAAATGTTCTCTATCTGCATTGTCCAGTGCTCGCTTCGGCAGCACGTATATATCCACGCTGTCCAATATTAGTAGCCAACGTGTGGCTACTGAGCACTTGAAATGTGGCTTGTGTGGCTGAGGAACTGAATTTTAAATACTGTCTTAAATAATTCATTAATTAATTAATTACAAGTTAAACAGTCCCATGTAGTTTATTGGCTACTGTATTAGGCAGTGTAGGGAGGGAGAGAGGGGAGGACCTGAGGAGGTTTGAAGGGACATCGCCACTGTCCCAGGTGGCGATCCGAGTGAAGAGTGAAGAGCCAGCTGAGGTCCAAGTGAAGAGAAGGGGCCAGACTAGCAGTGTTCTGGGAAGAGTGCAAATGCGGGGCTGCAGGTGAACCAGCCCGGTGACCCCAGCGCCAAGGAAAGAAGGCCACTCCCCTGGAACTTGGTGGGCAGGACAGTGGGGCTGGAGTTGAAGGTGGGTGGAGAGACGCCCTGCGAGGGGGGTGGGCTGCTGGATGTGCTCCTGGAGGCCCTGCTCCCTCACACCTCTCGGGGCCCCTCCCTTGCCTGCCCCCTCCTCTCTCAGGGTCTGGGGAGGATCCGATGGGATGAGGTGACAAGGTGACGGTTAGAACGCTTCCTAAACTTAAAATGCTGCCCATGAGAGAAGGCTAGGGCTCTGGTCCTGAGTGTGGAGCGTCACCTGGGAGCTTGTAGGAATGCATATTCTCAGGTCCCACCCTCGATCAACTGCTTCACCCCTCTGGGAGCGGGCCCAGGAACCTGCGTTTCCACAAGCCCCCCAGGGGGCGGTGACATGCACTCAAGTTGGTGAGCAGCGGTCCAAGAGGGATGGCATTCAATTCCTCTTCCTCAGCCTCGTTCACAGCTCCCCCTGTAGAGCCCCCCCACAGTGTCCGTACCCCCCCCACCCCCCGCCCACAGAGGTCCTTGATGGCAGATGTCAGTGCTCACCATCCCCCAGAGCCTCCTCCCCGCAGGACTGGCTCCGTTTTTCGCTCTACATACTCAGATTTTTTAAAAAAACTACTGGTAAAAATAAATGCTCTGTGTTAAAAACATTTTTTGTAATTATAAAAGTAATTCAGGCTCATTGCTAAAATAAAACTTGAATAGCACAGAGAGTATCAAGCGAAAAAAAAAATCGCCTTGCCCTCCTAATCCCATTCCCCAGAGGTAACCACAGGACAACCGTTCCCTGTGATTCTTTCCAGACATTTGCTGTGCTCACAGAGGCGGCCAGTGCAGGGTTCTGAAGTCAGTCGGCTTTTCTGAATCCTAGCTTTGTTTCTCGTTTGCCGGATATGTTGGACCAGTTGTCTTAGTTTCCTCATTCGTAAGATGGAGTTAACAATAGTCTGACCCTCACAGAGTTGTCTTGAGGATGAAATAAATTAATTCACATAAACTTTTCAGTGCTCGGCATCCAGGAAGCACTGTATGAGTGATTTCAGTGTGTATTTTTTATAAGATTCTTTTGATTTATTTTTGTTTTTTTTCCAAGCCAGACTGTATCCAGCTTTATCGAGGATACTTTTCATAAGCAATCGTGGTATTTCAGGCAGGACGTGGGCAGATGATCGTCAACAGTAGGCAACAACTTTCAAACTCCCTTCTTCAACGGGCTGCCGCCGTCAGAACCGCTGTGAAACCCGAAGAAGTCTTCACGGGATGCTCTGAATAGGGAAAGTTCAGCGTGAGGGCTGACATTTCGCATTTGACGCGTTGTTCAGTAACTTTTCACAAGCCAACACTGACTTGTGGGAAGTGAAATGAAAATGGCAGAATTATTCATGTGAAGAGCCACAAGCAAAAAAAAAAAAAAAAAAGAACTTTCTGGAGGTATGCCATCTCCATGGCGACACTGGAACGTCCAGATTACCTGACTGGAACCAAGTTTTGGGCTCAGGTTCCTACAGGTCTCTGGGCTGAAAGGAGTCAAGTCTCTGTGGAGGCAGAGAGGGAGAAGAGGACATAAAAAATGAATTTTAGTTTTTCCACACCACGAGGCCTTTGTGCCAGGTTGACTTATGTGTGTCAACACCAAGGAATCCTTCCTTCTGGGAACCAGGAGGAAGTTCCTCAAAACTAGAAAGGAGAGGTGTTTTCCCCTTGTATTCAATCTAGCTTTGAAGACATTCTATTCATGACATATGCCCTTTCCCCAAAACAACAATGAATTGTTCGGTGTGCTAATGACAAAGCTTAAAAAAAAAAAGGAAAAGAAAATTCTGCATTTTTATAAAACTTGATAAAAAAAGTGGTATTTCACACTGTACAGTCACCAGAAGAGTACACGATTGCCAACAATGCACACACTTCACTTGGCATCTCCTATAAACTTCTTAAAAATTGGAATCATGCTCCACATAGTAGCTGAAACTGTCCTTTTCACTTACTGCTCTATCTGGGACATTTTTCCTAAGGCAGGACATGCACATCTATGTAGAACATGTTACCCCATTAGGAAGGATGGTCAGATACAGGAAGGCAGAAAACAATATTTACAATACACATACCTGACGAGGAATACTTATATCTGACAAAGGGTGCACATAAATTATTAGGATATATAAAGAGCATCTACAACTCAAAGACTAAACACACACAAAACCACAAAGACCTGAATTGATATTTCACAAAAGAAGATATATGAATGGCCAAGAGCACATTAAAGATGCTCAATGCGGGGCATTTGAGTGGCTCAGTGGGTTGGGGCCTCTTCCTTCAGCTCAGGTCATGATCTCAGGTCCTGGGATTGAGCCCCGCATCAGGCTCTCTGCTTGTCGGGGAGCCTGCTTCCCCCCTTTCTCTGCCTGCCTCTCTGCCTACTTGTGGTCCCTCTCCCTCTGTCAAATAAATAAATAAAATACTTTAAAAAAAAAAGATGCTCAATGCCATTAATTACCAGAAAAATGCAAATTGAGTCCACAATGAGATATCATTTCATACACACTAAAATGGCTAACAACAACAACAAAACAACCCTGACAATATCAAGTGTTGGTGAGGATGTGAAACAATCAGAATTTTTTTTTTTTTTAGAGAGAGAGAGTGCGTGTTGGCTGGGGTGGGGGGGACAGAGGAGGAAGGGGCAGAGGAAGAGGAGAGAGAGAATCTTAAGTAGGCACTATGCTCAGCGCAGCAGGCTCACAGCCCTGAGATCGTGACCTGAGCTGGTATCAAGAGTCTGATGCTTAACTGACTGAGCCATCCAGGTGCCCCTGGAGCGACCAGAATTCTTATGCTCTTCTGGAGAGAATGCAAAATGGTACAAGCACTTAGGAAGCCCGGCCGTTTATAATAAATTTCAATATACATTTACTCAATGACCAGAAATTCCATTCATAGGCGTTTACTCAAAAGAATATAAAGCAAATATCCATGGGAAGATTTGAAAGAACGTTTACAGCAGTCTGCTTATAATAGCCGGAAACTGGAAACAATGCAAATGCCCACCAGCAGGAGAATGGATACACAGATGGTGACGTATCCATAGGACGGAATACTGTTTAGCGGTGAAAAGGAACAGACTACCCCCACAGGTGACAACATGGATGAATCTCGAAAACATTATATTGGACCAAAGGAGGCGGACACGGAAGAGTCCATAAATATGACTCCACATACCTGACATTCCAGAGCAGACAAAACTGATCTATAGAGAAAGAAGGCAGATCGTTGGCTTTCTAGG
>CM053610.1:11585018-11612534 GCA_028646535.1 Procyon lotor
GTGATCTCTCTCCTCTCTGTGAAAAAAAATAAATAAAATCTTTAAAAAAAAAAAAAGATTAAAAATCACAGATGCTATTTTGCAGTTCAGAGAATCCCCCTCTGGCCCAGACCTCTCTATGGATAATGTCCAGCTCCGGTTGACAGATTCTTAATCTTCAATGATCTCATCTGAGTCTTGTCAGGGACCTAAATCATTTCCTTCTTAGAGACCGAAGCTCCTTCCATTAGCAATCTGATACACGGGACACCTTCTTCTGAACCCTGGAAGGATTGTCGGAAATGTCCTGGTGTATCTCTGACGTCTTCACAAATCCTTTCTGAACGGGGTTATGGGAAGGCATTCGAGAAGGCATTCAAGCTCTCCTGGTCTATTGCGTCTCCTACCACAGAGGTGCACCTCTGTTCCTTTTGCCCCAGAGTCCAGGTCCTGCCTTTCAACACAGAAAAGGAAATTTGAGGTTAAGGGATAGAGGCATGCACTAGGTTTCCACGGGTCTTAACCATTTTGGAGTCTAAACCATTTCAGGATTGTGATGAGAGATATAGAGGTATGGACTCACTCCTCTGAGAAGTGCAGAGGCTATTTGCATACCATTTCCTGGGGTTTAGAGATCCCATTAAGGATCCTTGGACCTCAGATAAAGAAGACTTCACGGAGGTGTAGAGCCTTAGGGCCATTCTGGAGTCGGAAGTTAGCTAGCACGCCCCCATTTGAGGAGAATCCCTTCTCCCACCTTGCCTCTGAGAAACCTCCCCGGAGCTGGCTAACGTCGACCCACGAGCATGAGGGCTTTCCTCTCTTGGGAGACTGACTGCCCTGAGTTTGGGGCCCAAGGGGGTGCAGAGAGCATGGGAATCCCTACACTCTGAGGGGTATCGCTGCTAGCAGGGGTCTTCACCTTTATCTAACCCAATGCCCTCTTTGCACAGGTGAGGAAGCTGAGGCTCAGAGAGAGAGAGGCAGTGCCTACATCATGACTGTGCGGCGAGTCAGGGACAAGGTCTCAGGGATCCCGGTCTCTGAGCCGAGGATCAGAGAGGATGGGGCAGGAGGCAGAGGCACTCTGGTCATGGGGAAAGATGGCATCTGCTCGGCTGTGGAGAGAGAACTGTAGACTTAGATAGAGGACAGGACCAGATGGGGCTGATGGTCCCCTGGCCTGAGCCAGGCTGTCCCAGAGACAAGATCTGAGGTGCTAGAAGAGCCTGACCCCCCCTTCTGAGCTCCGGACATGCGGGAAAGAAACTATAATAATAATGAGAGCTACTGTTTTTGACTCCCTGCCCGCCAGAGGCTGAGCTGGATGCCTTCTGGCCCTAAGTAAGGTTTGAATGATGATGTCTATTTTACGGAGGTTCCCGAAAATAATAGAGGTCTCTTGATCTGCCGAAATCACCCAGGGAACAAGTTGCAGAGTCAGGCACGGAGTCCAGGCCATCCGGACCCGCAGTCCACCTCTGAGCTGCTTTGCATCTGCGAGCTTCTTATTCACAGTTGCCTCCCCAGCGTGCCCAGCGCCAGGCACGCAGACGGCATTTTTGAGGGACTGAATGAGTCAAGATTTAGGAGGAGGTGATGGAAGCCGAGTAGAGAAGCCACGGTGGGATTCCAAGAGCCAGAGCCGCTCAGGAGAGTTACGGTAGTACAGACCGGATCCGGGAGTGACCTCCACTTGGCAGGTGACCCGGGCAAGGCCCCTCATCCCAGAGTCTGTTTTCTTTCTCGGAGACATGGCTGGTGCGGCCCAGACGACCTTTGAGACCCCTTCTGCTGCTCACATGCAGCGGTCAGGGTCAGGTCAGGGTAGCTCTGAGCAGGGGATACAAAGCTTGGTTCTGGCCTGGAGGGACCTTGGGGGCCCGAGGAAAGTGACCACAAGATCAGGAAGGAGAGGGACAGAGATGGGAAACAAACCTCCCATTGTATGCGAGTTCACACACTAAAGTGGGAACCTGTGTGCATGAAAATAATACTAGGAGGGGCGCCTGGGTGGCTCAGTCGTTAGGTGTCTGCCTTTGGCTTGGGTCATGATCCCGGGTCCTGGGATCGAGCCCTGCATTGGGCTCTCTGCTTGGCGGGAAGCCTGCTTCTCCTTCTCCCACTCCCCCTGCTTGTGTCTCCTCCCTCACTATCTCTCTCTCCCTCTCTGTCAAATAAAAAAATAAAAAAAAAAAGAAATCTTAAAAAAAATAATACTAGGAAAGCAAGTTGGTTTTGGCAGCTGACAGAAGCAAGGGAGACCCTCCATTCTTGAGCTGAGGTTAATTTTGATTAACTTAACACAATCCATGAGGCTGAAGGTTTAGAAAACCAACTTACCCAGAGACTAATGGAATAGTTTTTGTGTTCTTCCCTGACTCTGTTCCCCGAACAACATTCAATCATCACCATATTTTTTTTTTTTAAGAGGGAGAGAGAGCGAGAGAGCAGGGGAGGGGAAGAGGAGGGGGGAGAAGAGAGAAACTCATGCAGACTCCCTCCTGAGTCTGGAGCCTGATGCAGGGCTCAATCTCACAATGGAGAGACTGTGACCTGAGCCGAAATCAAGAGTCAGATGCTTAACCTACTGAGCCACACAGGTGCCCCTTGATAACTATTTTTAAGAAGGGAGGGGCTCTGTTCCTTTTCCTAACCTCTCTTGACGCACAAATGATTGGCTGTGATGAGACCTGTATTCATTCCACTACTGCCCTTGAGGCAAGTTCCATGGGCACAGCCCTCTCTGCTCCTCAACACCAACCAAATCAGCCAGCTGGCCCAGTGTTTGCCCAGAGGAACTTCTCGTGGATACTTTGTAATCACTTCATGTTCTAGGTATCGCTACATGCAAGATTTATATTTCTGAAACATGAGCAAGGATCTTGGTATGATTGCTTAATTGTTCTACTCTATTAATTTATTTTTAAATAATTTGTTTATTTATTTGAGAGAAGAGAGAAAGAAAGTGAGCATGAGTAGGGGAAGGGGCAGAGGGAGAGGCAGAGGGAGAAGCAGACTTCCCACTGAGCATGGAACCCCACATGGGGTCCCATCCCAGGACCCTGAGATCATGACCTCAGCTGAAGTCAGACACCTAACCGACTGAGCCACCAGGCACCCCTCTATTAATCTATTTTTAAACCAATAGAGAGAAAAACAGTTCCATTGTGAGTGTTCAAAGATCTCAGACTTGTACAAGGCATTTTGATGAAGGATCTCTTGAAAAAACAGCCAATAAATTTAACAATTATGGGACGAGTTCACAAAAGGCAAAATGCAAATAATAGTCTAATCCCCTAAATAACTTTGAAATAAGAATTTTAAGACCCTTGAGAGATAAAAGGAGTAACATTCACAAAAAGAGAGCAACAGATTATAAAATAAAAATTGGAGGATATGAATCAAGAACTGATGGATATGGGAAAAAGAAAGGAAAAAATATGAAAAAAAACCCCACACAGCTCAAGTTGTAGAGAGAAAGAAAAGTCAGAAGAGATAATGCAAAGAAGCAATGGGAGAGGATGTTCCAGAATCAAAGGGGGATGTGGGTGTTCACACTGAAAGCATACATCAAGTATGGGGCAGAATGGATAAATTTAACTTCTATGCAATAAGATACTTGGCTTGGATTACAAGTCTGGAGTGTTGACTTGAAGCAACTGGAGCAGAAACTGACTAAAGTTATGGGATGTATTGGCAGGGAAATTCCAATATTGGCCAACAGGGGCATTGCTTATCCCAGAAGGCAATCCTTAGTCTCTATTGCACCTATAGGAGGTGGGGAAGACCCACGGTGATGGGGATGACCTATGGCCTTGATCTTTCCTGTTGATGAAGGAAGGAAAGAAATACCCACAGGTGAGCATGCTCAGACCCCTCACAGCTGTGAGATGAAAGGCCAGCCCTTGCACGGGTGTGTAGGACAGACATAGTTCCCATTGTGAAAGATCCAGAGGGGGCTGGTCTCAGGCAGCCCACTTATGACCACAGCCTTTGGTTCCCTGGGGCCATGGATAAGAGATCCTCTGTCTGTTTACCTCTTTGGGGAGCACTCGTCTAGCATTTCTATCTTCAACACTTTCTTCCATCACATCAATAATTTCGCACAAGGGGCTGTGGTGTAAGATGTCAATTTAAGACTTAATATTATGTGTTGCCTTTCCTATGGATAAGACTGGGGGAAACCCAGGGTGTGGTGTCCTCCCTCAAGTTGGGAGTGTATGTGACTGGTAAGTTGCTGTCGATATCATTTGTCCAGTGTCAGGAGTCCTGTGTTTGGCCATCCTCTGACCCCAGGACAGGAGTCCTTCCCTCCCCAACAGGATCTCTCCAAGAACTGCTTCTATCCCATTCCCCTCTGATCAGGGTTCTGGGAGTGAGGGCTGCTTGGGGCTGGGAAGATGGAGGCCACATCCTAAAGAGCCTTGGATTTGAACCTCAGCTCTGCCACTGACTGGCATTTGATCTCAGGCAAGCCCTGTATCTCTCTTATTGTCAGTATTGGTTAAGGGTTGGTTGCAAAACCAGGAACCACTCTAGCTAGTTTAAGCAGAGAGTGATTTATTAGTAGAAACTAATATCCTACAAAATCTCTCAGCGGGCTGGCAGAGGCTGTAGACTGAGTTTCTGGGAAAATTTTCTCTTCTGAGTCACGCTGCCTTGGTGCAGTTCAGGAAACTACCAAGTGGAGAACCACGCTGCCGTCCACTGTCTGTGCCCGGTGCTCTGTGTCCCTCCCGACTAAGTTTTGGTTCAATGTTTTAGAGAGTGCATCTGGTTGGTGAAGCCCAAATCAGAGCCAGAACCCCAGCTCTGGGGGGGTCATGGAAATGTAGCTTTTAACTTTCCAGCCTCTGTGATTTTGAGAGGTATGCCAGAAAGAAAGAGTTCAAAATTGGGGCACCTGAGTGGCTCGGTCATTAAGCGTCTGCCTTCGGCTCAGGTCATGATCCCAGGGTGCTGGGATCGAGCCCCGCATCAGGAAGCGGGAAGCCTGCTTCTCCCAATCCCCCTGCTTGTGTTCCCTCTCTCGCTGTGTCTCACTCTGCCGAATAAATAAATAAAATCTTAAAAAAATAAAAAAAAAGATCCAAATGGATGGCGAGTGAGTCAATCCACAGATTCTGCCTTAGCCTCTCCTCTCCACAAAACAGGGGTTTGCTGGGGTCTCTGAGTGGGTCATTCGAGTGTGGGCTTGCTGCCTAGAGTCAAACCCAAACTTGTTTCATAATCAGAGTCCCTCTGGAGGTCGTCTAAATAAGTGTTTTCCAAGCCTATGGATCCAATGTCCTGCACCCTTTTAGTAACAAATCTTTTGTTACATCCCCTTAACTAACCTACATGTGTGGTACCAGAAATAGGTCACTATCGTGCACTAACCACAACGATAGAAGTGAGGTGAAAGGAAAGTAAAATTAATAGTAAAATGATATGCGTTTCAATATTTAAATGCCCCACCAGGGCCACTCAGAGATGTGAGGAAGTCGTCGGGACCTCACGCTATATGGGGATGTCCACAAAAGCAGATGGTTGTAGTTACAACTCAAAGATTATGGAAGTGTCTGTCTTGGGGGTACCATCTGTAAATGGTCAACAGCTCTCGATAATGTTCTGATCAGAAGATAAACTTCCCTGAACTTAGATGGTGGTTGTGTTCTTGAAACAACAGCAACAACAGTGGTTATATAAAACTGGGCAAAGATGGGGTGTCTGGATGGCTCAGTGGGTTAAAGCTTCTGCCTTCAGCTCGGGTCATGATCTCAGGGTCCTGGGATCGAGCCCCACATCGGGCTCTCTGCTCAGCTGGGAGTCTACTTCCCCCTCTCTCTCTACCTGCCTCCCTGCCTACTTGTAATCTCTCTCTGTGTGTCAAATAAATAAATAAAATCTTAAAAAAAACACAACTGGTCAAAGAATATTTTGTGCTTATACATAATGTGAATTTAGTACTAGGCTCATATAAACAGATATTTCACCTTCAAAATGTCCGGTAAGACATTAAAAAAACCTTTTACAATGAACGTAAAATTCATATAAGATGAACTTCCTGTTGACCACCCTCAAGTGCACAGTTCAGTGACATTTCTGCAGTCACAGTGTTGTGTAACCATCACCTCTGTTTTGCCCTGAGACACCACCCCAAAAGGAAGGCTGTCCTCCCCATTAACCAGTTGCTTCCCATTTCCCCCTTCCCCAAGCCCTTGGGAACAACTAGTCTGCTTTTTGTCTACAGATTTACTTATTCTGGCAGTTTCATAACAACGGATTTGTAAAAGTAGGTGATCTTTTGTTGTCTGGCTTTTTACTTAGCGTAAGCGTTTTTGAGGTTCATCCACATGGTAGCAAGGATCAGGACCTCATTCCTTTTTATGGCTTAATAATTCCATTGTATGGATGTACCAATACTGTGGGAAATATTCAACCCTTCCTCCAACAGGTAAACCTAGAATTAGCATACAACCTAGGAATTTTGCCCTAGCTATAGACCCAAAAGAATTGAAAACGGTATTTATTTAAACAAATACTTAAACACGAATGTTCACAGCAGCATGACTCACAGCTCTGGGACATTTTGAAAGTCACGCAAGATGTTGACGTTTGCTAGGTGTGAATGATTGATTGTGCAGCGTATGATGTCTGCCACCTTCAGCCCTTATCCACGAGAGGTAAGTATGCCTTCAGAATCATTCTGAAACCCAAAAACACCTTTATGGGTTTTCCAAAGTCCTCTGGAGCTTTGCCACTACCACTGAGATCACTGATGAGATCTCAGTGTTCTGTGAACAGGGGGGCTGAGGGCCAGAGAAGGCTGTTCACATAGGGAGCCAGTTGAAGATGGGGTTAGCACTTGACCTCTCCAACCCAAGCTAATGGTCTTTCTGTGCTGAGCCCCCATCCATCCCACTGAACCATAAGGGTGAGAAGAAAACACAGCAGGTCCCCAGTGGTCTTTTGCATCCCCCAAACTTGATTCCCACCACCACCAAGAGAGAGAGAGGAAGCTCCCTCATAGAATGTAAACTGCTCTCGGTAGGACATAATCTCCTTATTTTCTACAAGGTTCAAGAGGACAGGGACTTAGAGTTTTCATTACTTCTGAATTCCCCATGAGTAGGAAAGTGCCTGGCACAGGGTTCGTTTTAATATGCATTTGTCTAATGAATGAATGGGTGTGCAGTATGTAGTCCTGTGGTCCAAAGATTCTCTTTCTCCTCCCTGGATGGAAAAGTAGAGGATTTGTCCCTAGTTTGAGGACATCGTTCAAGGAAAACTTTGGACTCCATTCATCCACATGCCCCGAGCACTCAACTCAGGGCCTGGCACACAATGGGTAATGCACACAGTGAATCAGTGTTTTATGCACGTTCAGTTTCTGTCTGGGACAGAAGTCTGGCCTGAGACATGGGGGATGATGGAAGGAAAGGGAAAATTGAGAGAGGTAATGGGATTTGTGGTCTTCTTCTCTCGGAATGAGGAGCGGAAAGAACAGAGGGCTCTGAGTCAGACAAAACATAGCCTGAGTCATAGTCGTGCGTTATTAGCACTGAATTGCTGAGCCCATGACTCCACCTGTCTGATTAAAGATGTTACATTTGTGAGATGAGTACACAGTGACCGTAGTCAATAATGGTACATATTTATCTTCCTTTAGGATGAGGTCCAGGTTCTCCTCTACACCAGTGCACACTCCACCTCCAATTAAAAGTGTTACTAATTGCTATTGACGGTCAGGTTTAGGATTTTCTATTGGGCTTTATTCAGAAATTAAGGTAGCACACACAGGGGTGTGACGTTCCTTGATTTCATCTTTCAGGAGTTGTAACAAGGGTCTGCCCTGAACTACTCTAGTGGGGGCCAGATATGACCAGTCTTTCCTCCCTCTTGTCCTTTCTGGGTTCAGGAAGAAATTCACGACCTGAATAAAGTTATCGTCATTAAAGGATTTGAAGTGGTAATTCAATTTCTCCCTTTGCAAAATGAAATTGGTTAAGATATTTCAGTTTGGTGATTAAGTCTCTCTCTTCAAATATGGAAACGATAGTTGGTGCATAAATTTGTTACCAAACTTACAAGAAAGAGACAATTTCTGTCTCCAGCTATGTCAGAGACCAGAACAAAGAAAGCAGGGATACAAACTTTGTGGATTTTATTTCTGGTACCATATGTTTGATGTTATAATTAAAGTTTGAGAAGAAAATTATAGTCTTATTTTTTTCTTATGAAGATATGGTGGAAAAAATCCTAGTTAAAACATCAGGAAATCGTTGATGTTAGGTTCCCTGAAGTCGATGACTGCCTTGTGATTATGTAGAAGAATGCCCTTATTCACGGATAACACATCCTGGAGTATTCATGACTAAACCTGATGTACACAACTTACTCTCAAAGGACAGTGTAGAGTATTTTGTTCTCGCTCACACATGGAGGAAAGAGAATAATAAAACAAATGTGGCAAAACGTTAACATTTAGTGGATCTGTGTGAAAGGAATATGACAGTTCTATGTTCTTTTCTTCAAGTTTTTTCTATGCATTTGAAATTATTTCAAAGCGACAAGCGTAACAAGTGTTAGGATAATGAGTGTGCTAAGAAGAAATCCCTCATAAATAATTAGGGTATATCCCAAGAATGCAAGGATAGTTCAAGAACAGAAAATCTATCCATGCAATCAAGCAAATTAATAGTTTAAAGAAGAGAAGCCAAACGAGTCTGTACATTGATTTATAAAAATCATTCTATATGGTTTAGAATGAGCCTGGGTGGCTCAGTGGGTTAAAGCCTCTGCCTTTGGCTCAGGTCACCATCTCAGGGTCCTGGGAAGGAGCCCCGCGTTCGGCTCTCTGCTCCGCGGGGAGCTTACTTCCCCCCCCCTCTCTGCCTGCCTCTCTGCCTACTTGTGATCTCTCTCTCTCTGACAAATAAATAAATAAAATCTTTAAAAAATCATTCTATATGGTTCTATGTTCATTCATGATAAGAATACACGCTACACTAGGAACAAAAGTGAACATGTTTAGTGTGGTAAAGGGTATTTACCAAATACCTACAGCAAATATACTCAATGGTGAAACTAGAGAAGCAGCATCCTTAAAGACGGTACAAGGTCAAGATGCCCTCTATGGCTATTCTTCTTCAAAATCATTTTGGTGATCTTAGACCAATGCAATAAAATGAGACATAAAAATGAAGAGGCTTAGCTATGTGATTCCTGGGGGTGGGGGGCGTGTGGAGATGGACAGGATGAGTGAAGAGGAGTGGAAAGCACATTAAAACTTGTGAGAAAATACACTGAGTGTGTGTGATGACACATCAGTACACAAAAAAATTAATTGTATACTCACACACCAGAAACAAATATGTGAAAAGATGAAAAGATCCCACATTCATAGTAATCATAAAATTGATAAGTACCTGAAAATAAGACAAAGTTTGCAAAAATTATATGAAGATAATATAATGTTTTTATTTTCTTTTTCAGATAATAAAACTTTATCGAATGACTTGAAAAGGGCTTGGATAGCTCATTGTTTTTATATTTGGGAAGACTTACCGTGGTAAATATTTTGGCTGCCCCCAGTAACTTAGAGCTTTGTTACAACTGGAATGAAAATCTCAACAGATTTTTTTAAGGACCTTGAAATATTGGAGTGCTTGGGTGGCTCAGTCGATTAAGAGGCTGCCTCTGGCTCAGGTCATGATTCCAGTATCCTGGGATCGAGTCCCGTATTGGGCTCCCTGCTCAGCAGAGAGCCTGCTTCTCCCTCTCTCTCTGTCTGCTGCTCTGCCTACGTGTGCTCTCTCTTATCTCTCTGTCAAATAAATAAATAAAATCCTAAAAAAAAAAAAAAAGACCTTGACATATTGATTCTAGAACTTATGCAGTAGAGTAAAAGCGCAGGAAGGGCCACAATAATTCTGAATAAGTGAAACAGAAAAGAAATATGCCGCAAAGCACCAAGATATGTAAAACATATGTGTTACTTAAAAGAGGACCAAAGGACTGGTTTGAGGTGGACAGACGGAGTGAGAACACCTGACGGAGTGCAGAAACACGTCCATCAATGAAAATTGGGTACAACAGATGTGGTTTTATAAATTAGCAGGAGATCAGTGAGATTGGGGGAATTCCACATTGGAAAAAATTGAAGCAAGATGCCTAGCTCAAATCTTTCACAAAAAATAAATTTCAGATGGATTAATATTTTTTAAAAGATTTTATTTATTTATTTGAGAGAGAACAAGTAAGAGCACAAGTCGGGGAAGACGCAGACTCCCCACTAAGCATGGAGCCCAACACGGGGCTTGATCCCAGGACCCTGAGATCTTCTTGACCTGAGCCAAAGGCAGTCGCTCAGCTTGCTGAGCCATCCAGGTGCCCCTCCGGATGGATTCATGTCGAAATGTGGAAAACAGAACTTTTAAAAAGGTTTAGGGGTGCCTGGGTGGCTCAGTTGGTTACGTGACTGCCTTCGGCTCGGGTCATGATCTCAGGGTCCTGGGATCGAGCCCTGCATCAGGCTCTCTGCTCAGCGGGGAGTCTGCTTCCCCCTTTCTTTCTGCCTGCCTCTCTGCCTACTTGTGATCTCTCTCTGTCAAATAAATAAATAAATAAAAATCTTTAAAAAGATTTAAAGAAAATATAGGGGATTGTTCTCAGGTGAAGATGGTCTGCTTAAAATTAGCCATAAAAAATACAATCTATAATGGAAGGGGGGTGAAATTGACCACATCAAAATTAAAAAAATATATATCCTTTTTAAAAAGATGATACCAAGGACAAATTGATGCTACTTGATGCTTGTCTTTGGAGCTCGTTCACTGTGCACAGGGTCCATCATCAACGGCACAAACTACAGAGGTGACCCTCCCAGGGGTTCCCTCCTCTGACCCCCCAGCTTTGGACAGATAGCATCGGTCTGTAGGCAGCCCTCCATCAACCTCATCCAGACTGTTCCCTCCACCAACATTAAATGGGAGACCAACTCTGAGCCTTATTTTTGCTGTTTGTAAAATCAGATGACTGGGGCTCAATACAATGTCATGAGGTTTAAAAGTGATCAATCAGACAAAGCACTCGATGCTGGGCCTTGCATGGAACAGGTCTCAGGAACTATTACCTGTATTTATCTAAAGAAGCATCTTTATTAAGTGGCGGGGAGGAAGTCAGGATTTAAAAGCAGGTCAATCTAACTCCAAAGTCTGTGATCTTTTAATGAGAGTGCCTGGAATCAAGCAGAAGGAGTTGGAAGTTGGGCATTTGAGGGATGTTTCCTGGGAGCTTACACGTGATAGATTTCAGGTCCTGTCCATCCTCTGTGCCCAGTGATCCCTAATCAAGCACAATGCTGTCTTGAGTTCTTCTCAAAGTTCAAGAGCCATTACCAACCGCTCAAGGACAGACTCTTAAGATTATGGGCACCAACGGAGCTACTATTCAGAAGCAAATATTAGACGATTCCAAACTCCAAAACTCATGAAGGTGTGTGCATGAGTTTCTTAGAGGACAGGGAGAAGGAAAGGGTGGCAGGTCAGCAGGAAGAGTTAGAGGGCCTCTGACCCTTTCCTCCTGGATGGTTATGGTGAGAACCAGAAATCAAGCCAAGGTAGTGGCTACCTCAACGACCTATAAAAAATGGCAGAAATCAGAACAGAGATATCAATCTGCATTTTCTATGGGAAAGCTATAAGGTACACACCAGGTTAGTAAATCATGCTGATTTCCCTCCTTCTCTACCTCCACCAATCTATAACTTGTGTGTCTTCTTTTTGCAAGGAATGGCTCTTGCTTAGCTGTCTGATTGTAGAGGATCCTAAAATTAAATTCACATGAAAGCCCCACTGATCAATAATTTGATACTCATTCACAGGAGGAAAAATCACCCAAATATGACAGTTATTGTTAGGTCCTTGTTGACTGAAACTAGTTCTCTTTTTATTTAAAATAAACAGTGATGCTGAATGTTCAGGACAGGAAGATACCTAATAATGGCTCAAAGTGTTTTTCTGCTTAATTTACTAACAGGGTAGCAGAAAAATACACATCATTTAGATTTCCCAAATGGAGATAGACCTCTATCTACCTACCTACGTATCATCTATCTAAGATATATAGATGTATAATATAAATTTATATATAATACATTTTCCGAATAGTAATTCTGAAAATAAAACCTGACTGGAGAATAAAAATAGGTCTGATAGTTGCCAATGGAAGCTCCAGAAACAGAATGGAGAGGATGGCAGAGAAGCAACATTCCAATAGATAAATGGAAGAATTAAAGTCATGCATCTTCAGATTAAAGTGCACATTTAGGACTGAGCAGAACACATAAAAGGCAAACATGACTTGATGAGGTAGCCTTCTGACCATGGCTACCAACCTGTGCTCTTATTTGAAGCAAATGGACCAGGAGTCAACTAAATAAAAAACCCAACCCTCACCAGCAATGGTCACCGATTGCTCATGCAGAAATGCATATTCTACTGTGCCCTTATTTTAAAAAAATTTTATTTAAATTCAATTTAATTAATAGAAAGTGTAGTATTAGTATCAGGGTAGAGTTTAGTGAGTCATCAGGGGCATCTAACGCCCAGTGCTCATTACATGACGTGCCTTCCTGAAGGCCATCACCCAGTTATCCCATCCCCCATCCTGAGTTCTGTTCCCTAGAGTTAAGAGTCTCTTATGGTTTGCCTCCCTCTCTATTTTCATCTTACTTCATTTTTCCTTCCCTTTCCCTTTGTCCATCTGTTTTGTTTTTAAATTCCACATACGAGTGAAATCTTCCATCTTTGTCTTTCTCTGATTGACTTATTTCTTCTGCACCCTTATGAAGTGAATTCACCCGAAAGGTGCAGACCCCCCCGCAACACACACACACAATGGCATCTTCTGCAATGCTTCCCTGAGTTATGTCCGTGGAAGGCACCGGGCAAGGGAGAGGCTCCCAGACGGCAGAGCTGGATAGGCTAGATTCACTGAACAAGAAGGTCACTCTGGGGGCGCCCAGGTGGCTCAGTGGGTTAAAACCTCTGCCTTCAGCTCAGGTCATGATCTCAGGGTCCTGGGATCAAGCCCTGCATCGGGCTCTCTGCTCGGCAGGGAGCCTGCTTCCCCCCCCCTCCCTTTCTCTGCCTGCCTCCCTGTCTACCTGTGATCTCTCTCTCTGTCAAGTAAATAAATAAAATCTTAAAAAAAATAAGAAAGAAAGAAAGAAAGAAAGAAAGAAAGAAAGAAAGAAAGAAAGAAAGAAAGAAAGAAAGAAAGAAAGAAAGAAAGAAAGAAAGAAAGAAAGAAAGAAAGAAAGAAAGAAAGAAAGAAAAAGAAAGTCACTCTGTCACCGGAAGGAAGAAGCCCTCACATCTCTGTCTTCTGGGATACACAATACGTACTACGGGCCAGTGACCATCTGTATGTCGCTTCCCACATTGCTCTTCTGCAAATAGGACTTTTCAGGACAGTTATTCTGTTCCCGCCCTACCTTTGTATGTTGGGTACATTCGAAGTGGTTACGCTTGTTTAGAATTATTACACTGACTTCATCTGTAAAGTCTACAGAGAGCCTTACGTGGATCTCACTGAGAGAACAGCTTTCTTCCAGATTCCAGAACTGGAGATGAAGGGGGTGCTGGAAGAGACACTTTGTCTATCTTGGGAGGGACACTGAGCTCACTTTACGTGAGCGTCGGTGGTTTGGGAAGCGTTTGAATGTGAATTTATCATGACACTGATTTCAGTAGCCATAAGGGATAGACCTTAGAGAAAGAACACTGTTGTCTTTACCACTGGGCATCTTTTCATCCTTCTGGTATCTATGCCCTAATTTCCCCTGGAGAATCAATCCCTCTTCCACTCCCGAAAATCACATTGCATTAGATTACTGCACCTAGTGATGAGCACAGAGACCTCGGCCTACATCAATCAGTACATCCACGTCCCTGGCCCTAATCATTGATTCAAAGCCTTAATTGTGTGAATTAGATTTTTCTCCCAAATGCAGCTGGCGATGATTTGGTGATGACACAGTCCTCCATCTCGCCCAGAACCTGGCTATGTGAGCTGGCGGTCTGCTCCTTCCATGAGATCCCCCATTCAAAACTTTTCCATTTTTCTCTCCCCCATCCTGTTCTTTGAGGCCTCAGGATCCTCCCTGGAATAGATAAGCTGATATCATTGCTCTGAACCGGAATCGTGGGTGTCTGGCTGAGCTTCCTGACCAGGTAACATCAGCTCAGAAAAGCCTAGCCAGTTCTGGAAGGAGAATTAAGGAAAGTAGACGTCACTAGGCTGGGAATGGGCCATCACAACCACTGCGTCTGCCCCCACTACAAAACCCTTGTAGTGATTCCCATCCTTGAAATCCTGGCGCCCAAGGCTGTGAAGGTTGCCAAGAATGGTTGCAAAGTCAGGGAAGAGGCTTTGGCTAGAGGGCACGTGGCCCATTCCCCATGGCCCCACAGCCCCTGCAGATTCAGTGGCCCACGTGCTCCTACTGGCGGTGTTTTGGGGCAACCAGAAGTTTCTGTTTCTTCGCCCATTCTGTGGCTCTTCTTATCTGCCTCTGTCTAACTGCCTTTAAATCCAGGTTTCTCTCTCTCTCTCATCTCTTCACCCAGTCCCTGATTGCGGATCCATCCCCTTCTCAGTCTGGATCATTCACTAGTTTGCTCTCTCTTTTTCTCTCACCATCATTGTCTGACTCGTTGTCTTTGCCGCGAACTCTTGGTTTGTGTTGCTTTGTTCTTGCACCATAACGCTGTTCTCGGACTTTCTCCCGTCTCTGGTACTCTCTGCTGCTCTCTGTCTCCGGCTCTGCGAGTCTCTGATGTTCCCTGGGTTGAAACCCCTGGCTGTGACTTCTGAACTTGTCCTCGGGCAGTTTCTCCTTTAGCCAGCTCACTGGCTGATCTTCCCTCCTCCTTCCCCAGCGTCCTGAGTGCCCACTGGTTCGGCCTTCCCTTGACTTTGAGGATGGCTGTCATCTACCTCTCATTCTGGGAAGTATGTCCTAATGTTCAGGGTCAAGAATGGTGATTTAGCCTCAACAATCCCCTGAATCTTTGGTCTGCCTTTTCAGAACTGGCTTCTTCTTCCCCAAATGCCGTGCCGTCAACTACTCGAGTAACTAGAATTGCTGGAGAGACAGGCATGTCGGCATATTTGTGACCGCAAGTGTGAGGATTCTCTGACATTCTAGGCTTAGGTGATTCTGACTGAACAAAGAGGGACCAGGAAGGCCAGAGCCTGAGGTCATAGAATCTCAGAGCATGCAAGGTGGACTGGGGGTAGGGACTAAGCCCTGGGACTAAGGTGGATGGTGGTCATGATGTCCACCACCCCAGGCAGGAACTGGAGTGCTGGGTGGGTGTTGGGGCTTCTGCTTTCTAGCCTGTGGCTTTGTTCTCTCCAGTCGAGGTGAAGCCTGGAGACTTTTCGGTGGTGCCTTTCCAGGAAGAGAGCTCATCGTCCCAAACTTCGAGGCAAGGGCGGTCAGGGCCAACAATATTCAGATGCCACAAGGAACTTTCAGGAAAGCAGTGTACTCCTGGTCTACGGGAATAGTGTGAGGAGGAGATATGGTTTAGGTCATCAGACTTCTTTTAGTCGATGCCCCCGGTGGTCTCAGGATCCTGGTACCCCAGGCCCATGGGCAGGGGGCTGCCCAAACCCTCAGTCTGGGAATTAAGAGACCAGAATGAGCAGCATGTTGCTGAATTCCGAAGACTCGCTGGGCCCCTGACTTGCTACGACATCATCTTCGGCAAGTGGGCTTACTTCTCTGAGGTTCCCTTTTCTTCTAAGATGGGCTGTGAAAATACTTGTTTCCCTGTGAGACTCCGTATGCAGTGATTCTATTTCTAGAATTCTCTTCCAGGAAGTCTGGGCTCTCTGGCTTCTGAGTATGGGGGGAAGGGGAGGTGCTTCTAAGGCCAAATCCTGGCTGAACTTCTCGATCCGCCACCTCTGGGGATTGTGTGCCCCAGTGCTCAGCTCTTACAAATGTGGAAATTTGAGACTCAGGGGTAGCAGCAGTCCTACATCAAGAGATGGATTCTAGCTCCATCTCCTGAGGACCACAGGGGCCCTGGGGGCCAGAAGTGAGGCTGTCCAGTGCCGGTCCTCCATCCTCTCCAGGCCCGCCGCTGTGTTCGGGTCATGGAGGTGCTCTCTCCAGATCTCAGGCCTGGACATGCAGAAGCCTCCAGCTGCGGTCCCCCCAGTATCCTGCCAGCGCCTGGAAGGCTACAGGGAGAACTCTCAGAGACTCCTCTCCCTCATCTGTAAAATGGGCCAGCATCCGTACCTCCTCCGTATCACGGGAAAATCAACTCTGATAATAAAGCATGCAAAACCCTTAACACGGGGACTCCCTCTGTAAATGTTTCCCAGCAAACGTTTGGGATGGTGACGGGCAACTGCCCACAGTAATACAGCCACTCTTAAGTGGGGGAGCCAGGATCATTCCCCGCTCTGATTGATTTCGGAGTCTGTGACGTTTGCAGGAGAAGATACTACACCCCACACGCGAAGAGTTGGGTCTGCTCCAGAGTTTAAAAATTCAGTGTTTCTTTCCCTCCCAGCCTTCCACAGGTAGTCTTGCTCGCCGTTACTTCCTGTCCAACGCCTGTTTTCTTTCTCGTCTTCCCAGACCCGGAAGTATTTCCTCAGGGCAAACCACAGCCTCTGATTCATCAACATCACTGAAAACTGTCTCTTCTCCTGGGGAGACATTCAGCCTCTGAAGGAATAAATTGTAGAGCCCTGATCTATACAGCAACCTCCCCTTCCATGGGTAGGTAGGAAGACCCTTGAGAACGACCCTTGTTGGTGGTTTCCATCCATCTTGAACGGACGGCCATTTCTCACCTCTGCCTGGATTCTACTTAGCCTGGGAGCTCCTCACCCATTCACATCTGAGCCTAAAAGAACAGTTCATTTTCCCCAACTGTGTCAGGAATCCGACGAGTGGCTGGGGAAGGAAATTCAAACCCTGTAAAACTCAAATGTTCTTGGGGGAAGAAACGCTACGAAGGAGGCGGCCATCTTTTCCTCCCTGAGGTGTGGGGAGATCTGGTTACCAACTCCATCACCCACGGATCTCCAGGGGTGACCGAGATGACCCGTCCTGCCCTCGTTCTGATTCCTTCCTTCTCAGTCTGCTCTTTCTGTCCCAGCATGGTGGTATTCTTCCCTGATATTCTCACCACCCTGTCTGGCTGCTTCTCCAGCCCTCTCGGCTTCTGCCTTCCCTTCAGTCACCACTGCATATGGTGTGGGTTTTGTTTGACGGAGTATTTTGAGTGAAGTTATAAAGGCAACTGCAAAAGTCAGAACATGGGCTGAGACTCCTGGGGTGTGTTTATGACCTGGAAGGAAGCAGGGTGACCTTGCTTCTTACAGAGTCATGGGATCAGCTTGGGACAGATGGAGGAACTGAGGCACGGAGAGGGCCGGCGGCTGCCTCATCCATACAGGAATGAGCCATGAGAACCCGGGCTCTTGACTTCTGGATTCTGAGATGGTTTTGGTTTTTGGTTTTGAGACCGAGAAAGATAATGAATTTTAGCAAAAGGCAAAGATGCCATTTGGATCGGTGTGGGGAGCTCAGGGACGTGGCTGCCTAAGATACAGTAACGGGGGGACTCCCTCCCGGAGCCTCTCATCTCGAGGGCCCTGCGCTTTAGAGCACCTCCCTCAGAATTGTCCGTGTTCTCTCCGCTGCCTGGGGCCCGCCAGAGCCAGCAGTGCCGAGGGGGAGCCACCTCCAGCTCGGCCCAAGACCTGCATGGGTCCTGGTTCTCCTTTGTCCCCTTGGGTCTTTCCCACTTTGTATGCCTGCCGTCATCGATGGCCTCCGCAGCAGTCACCCGGCCGGACCCCAGCCCTAGAGGCCCTTCCGGTGGATGGGGTGGGGTTTTTGTAGTTGTTGTTGTTGTTTTTACTTCTAACGGACCCCTGCTCCCTCCCCACCACCCCCACCCCGCCCCGCATCAGACTTGAGCCCCGCGGGGTGAGGAACAGACATTTCCTGTGCAAATGGACCACTCCTCTCACTTCCCTCACGAGCCCTGCACGGTTGGCTACTTAAGCTGTAGGGCCCATGGCAAAGTGAGCATGTGGAGGGGAAAAAAGTGCCATTAAAGGCCTTAAAATACCCCTAACCGACCCAAAACAGCCCCCATTTCCCTTTCTCCTGTGATTGGTCATGGTGGGTTTTATCTGTTGTGGCATATTATTCCCTCAGGGACGTGAGCAGGGAGCGAGCAGAGCCTCATGGGTGCCCTGGGTCCCTGCTGCACTAGCATGTCCGTGGGCCCCACCCACCAGCCTCAAGGCCCCCTTCCGCCCCCCCCCCCACCGGCTGCCCTGGTGGTGACATCAAAAACCAACCTTCAAGGCACCAGTGGGAAGCCAGTAGTGAGCGGTGGCAGAATGGATGACGTGGTCTTGGGGCATCAGTGCAACTGACATTGAAGAAATGATGTTGGGAATGCAGAGGGAAGGGGCTGGGATTGGCCAGGCTCCGTGGTGAGATGGAAGACATAACACATGCATATATTAAGATCTATAATATTACACAGTTTACATATAATGTACATGGTACATGATGCTATTATATGATAGATGAGAGATAGATGAGAGACAGATAGAGGGAGGAAGAGAGAAAGAGAGAGAGAGAGAATGAGACATTTTATTTCAAGGAATCTTACGCAATCCTGAGGCCCGGCAAATATGAAAGAAACCCCCAGGGTAGGCTAGACAATCAAGTAAGAGCTCAGGCTGCCGTCTCACCCCTGAACTCCGCAGAGCAGCAGGCTGGGGTGTCAAGCAGTCTTTCTAGGTTTCAGTCTCAAAGAGCCTTCTTTTCTTTGGGAAACCTGTTTTTGCTCTTAAGGCCTTCAACTGATTGGGTGAGGCCCACTCACACTATGGAGGGGAATCTCCTGGGCTCAAAGTCTACTGATTTAGATCTAATCACCCTTTAAAAATGCCTTTAGAGCGATGCCTAGACTGGTGTTTTACCAAAACCAGGGCAAATTGATCATCACAAAAGTCTACATTGTTTTAATACAGACGATAGAAAGTCTTGGTGCTCCGAGTCACACCGGGGCTGCCATCTTTTCTTGTGCTGGGAGATCTGAAATCCATCCCCTCTGACCATCAGGAACCCGAAGAGCTGGTGTCTGGACCCTGAGAGGAAACTTCTCGTGTTTTCACTGGACAACAGGCAAAGACAATGGTGGCCCCTCACATTATTCCAAATCTTCCTGGGTAAATAACTGTGCCTGTCATGGGCACAGTGAATTTTGTAACACACACACACACACACACACATAAAACAAATTATAATTATATATATGGCAAATATAATTAAATATATATGTAAAATTAAAATTTATTATTAATTATATTAAAATATAAAAATATTACAAATAAGCATATTACAAATATATATTTAATATTACATGTTATACATAATTAATTAATATTACATATATATAGATAGATATTTAAGTTTTTTTTTAAATTTTTAAGTAATATCTACACCCAACATGGGGCTTGAACTCACAACCCCAAGATCAAGAGTCGCGTGCTCCACCAAATGAGCCAGCCAAGCGCCCTTATAATATATTTTTTAATCACACTGCTTATATAGACAGAGGGCCCTCAAGAAATACTTGCTCAGGCCCCCAGGTGTCCTAGAAGCAGCCCTGTCCTGAAGTCTCAGTTGGGCATTTAATGGGCAAAGCAGGCAGGGTTCGGGCCCAGGGTCAAGGGCTGTTGTTCAAACCCACCAGCTGGCTGTGTGCCCAGTGCTCTGACCATAATGAGAACAGGTCTGCCCTTCTGATTGGACTAGACGTTGTGTTGAGTGCTTGCCAAGTACCCCCCACAGCAGCCACGTGATGTAGGAGAAACCAGTACTGCCCCGAGGACCGGGCTCAGAGAGGTTCAGTGATTTTCTTCCAGCCTGGAACTCTGATTCTGTTTAGGTTCTTAATGACCGTGCGGTATGGACTCTGTGTGTCTTCTTCACTGTGGCCTCAGGGCCTAGCACAGCACCTGGCATGCAGTAGGAATGCGTTAAACAATTCTCGTGTGGGTGAATTTAATGAATGAATGAATCCATAGTGTTTAGGAGAGGGCAATCGGGGGTGTGTGACGCAGGTTTAGTGAATCAGTCTCAGGTTGAGATTGGGGTAGGAGGGGAGGTGTTCACCACAGAGCAGGTTCTGGGGATCTGCATGGGAGTAACCGGCTTTAGTAAATCTCCGTCTGGTGCTGTGTCACTAATTCCTTATGCAACTCTGGGCTTGTACCTGCTCCGGAGGCCCCAGTCCCTTGCTGCAACCTGGAGGTTTGGTCTAGATCAGGACACGGCAAACACTTTCTGTGAAGGACCAGAGAGTAAATATTTTAGGCTTTGCAGTAAGTGTAGGTCTCTGCTATAACTACTCAACTCTGCCATTTGTAGTGAGGAAGTAGCCACAGAAATACATCAATGAATGAATGTATGGCTATGCTCCAATAAAACTTTATTTAGAAAAAAACAGGCAGCTGCCTGGATTTGCTCTGGGAGCTGTAGTTGCTGACCCCTGGTCAAGATGACCTTTTAATGGTCTATGATTTAAAGACTAAAAACCAATGGTATGAAGGACAGAAATGATCACACAATGTCTTTCTTCTTTTACCGTGCCCATGGCAGACATTGCTAATGGATCACAGAACTCTTATGAGTTGGCTTTTATAATCAATCACAGGTGGAGAATTCCAGCTGGAGCATTCTCCCTTTGATCCTTTGACCCTTTAAGGAAGGAAGGGTAGGAAGCATCCCTCTGGCCTCTCCAATTACACACTATAATTACATGTTCATTCTGGAGGTCAGGGAGCTCTTTGCTCCTTTATCTCAGATTCGTTTCAGTATTCTTCAGTTGTAAGGGATGTAATTCATTTGTTCTTTTTCCAGCTCTTCCACATCCTTAATCTCACAAATCTCTGAGAGGGGCTGATTTGTTAGTATCCTCTCATTGCACAGTAGGGAAAACTGAGCTCCAAAGAGATTTGCTGTGGGCAGAATTCTTCTTCTGAACCTTTTATTTGACAATTGTTTTTTAAATTTAATTTAATTTTTAATTTTTTTTTAAGTAACCTCTGCACCCGTCATGGGGCTTGAACTCACGACCCCAAGATCAGGAATCACATGCTCCACCGACCGAACCAGCCGGGCACCCCTGTTTGACAATTGTTTCATGAGTACTTTCCATGTATCAGGTATGGACAAGGCACTGGAGATTGAATGCTGTCAATGTTTCAGGGAAATAAATATCTGTTGGTTGACTGATATGTCATCTAAACTTTTGAGAAGGAAATTGCATTGAGCAATCAGTAGAGAGTTTCACAATCCCTGAGAGTCAAGGAATCTGAGAATTAGGGGGGCCTTGCACAAGGTCTTAGCTGAGAGTTCACGTCTGTGGTTTCAGTTCCACATCTAAAGAGCTTCTTTGCAACTGGCAACTCTTCTTGGCCTCTCCTCCCACCAAGCTAATGGGCTTGGGATCTCCACGACATTCACAGTTCACGTGGACACATGAGAAGGCCTCCTTTTTTTTTTTAATTTAAATTCAATTTAATTAACGTATACTGTATTATTAGTTTTAGAGGTAGAATGTAGTGATTCATCAGTTGCATACAACATCCAGTGCTCATTCCATCAGGTGCCCTCCTTAATGCCCATCACCCAGTTACCACATCCCCCCACCCGTCTCCCCTCCAGCAACCCTCAGTTTGTTTCCTGGAGTTAAGAGTCTCTTATGGTTTGTCTCCTTCTCTGTTTTCATCTTATTTTATTTTTCTTTCCCTTCCCTTCTGTTCATCTGTTTTGTTTCTTAAATTCTACATATGAGTATAATCATATGGTATTTGTCTTTCTGACTGACTTATTTCACTTAGCCTAATACCCTCTAGTTCCACTCACGTGGTTGCAAATGGAAAGATTTCATTCTTTTTGATGGCTGAGTAATATTCCATATCACACACACACACACACTCACACCCCAAATCTTCTTTATCCGTTCATCTGTCAATGGATGTCTGGGCTCTTTCCATAGCTTGGCTATTGTGGACATTGCTGCTATAAACATTGGGGTGCATGTGCTCCTTCAAATCACTATGTTTGTATCCTTTGAATAAATACCTAGTAATAAAATTGCTGGGTCATAAGGTAATTCTATTTCTGAGGACCCTCCGTACTGTTTTCCAGAGTGGCTGCACCAGCTTGCATTCCCCCCAACAGTGTAAGAGGGTTCCCCTTTCTCGGCACCTCCCCAACATCTGTTGTTTCCTGACTTGTTAATTTCAGCCATTCTGACTGGTGTGAGGTGGTATCTCAGTTGTGGTTTTGATTTATATTTCCATGATGCCGAGGTATGTTGAGCATTTTTTCATGTGTCTGTTGGCCATTTGGATGTCTTCTTTGGAGAAATGTCTGTTCATGTCTTCTGCCCATTTCTTGACTGGATTTTTTGGTTTCTGGGTGCTGAGTTTGATAAATTCTTTATGGATTTTTGAATACTAGCCCTTTACTGAGATGGCCTCCTTATCAGCCTGGTAACATCTTCCAGGCCAGCCTTTCTTCCTTGGCAGTTACTGTTGGCCTCCCAGTCTTGCCCGGGACAGGAAAGAGCCTCTGTCTCCCAGGTACTAGCGTTGTCGGTCTCACCTAGCTTCCTGTGTGTGCAATCACAGCTGGGCGGGGCCAAGGAAATTCTGTTGGAGCCACACCCATTAGTAAAAGTATAAATAATGAGGTTTGGCTTTGACCTTCAGAGCCATACCTCCTCTCATCATGCAGCCCAGCAGCCTCTTCCCACTCGTGCTTCTTGTCCTGGGAACCCTGGCACCCTGGACCGCAGAAGGTATTGGAAATGGTGAGTTAGAACCACGCTGGCACAATGTTGGCTGCAGGGCAGAGGTGGGGGCTCCTGGTGGAGTGGGGGTGTCTCCTTCTAGAAGCTCTGATCTCTCAGCTTAGTTTCCAGAGACCTCCCTGAGGGTGGGTTCATGTCCATCTGGGCTCCAAGGTCTCAGTGTGGGCTTCCGAGCGTTGGGATGTGCTCTTTTACCAGGATCCGGTCAGCCCAGGCCCCACTCCCTCTGGTCTTACTGCTCGCTCTCTCTTTACCCCGTGAATCTGCAGTCATCTGTCTCTGGCTCTCTCCTCTTCCTCGTCTCTCTGCTCTGTCCTTCCATCTCTGTGCCTCTGCCTCTGGCTCTCACTCTCAACTTGCCCTGTTGGCTCTATTTACCTTTGTTTGTCTCTCTCCATCTCCTTCACTCCCGGACTGCCTCTTTGACTTTGTGGAGCCTTGTTTTCCCTGGGGTAGGATAGCTTGGCTGGGAGCCCTCTGCCCTTCTCTAGGATCTCCCCGCATGCATGGCTTACTCAAGCCTGTCACTCTTTGTGGAGGTCAGACAGGCATTTCCCTCTGGGCTTTATGGGCAGTCATCTAGGGGAGGATCTCTCCTGGGGAGCGGTGCTTTGTCCTGGAGTCTCAATGGCTACTTAGCACCCCGCTCCTTCCTTAACTCGTGACATCCTCTTTAACAGCGCTGAAAGCTGGAGCCTGCCCTTTTGTACCATCTACTCGGTGCCTTTCTGGATACGAGGAACCAGAGTGTCGCAGTGACTGGCAGTGTCCAGATAGGAAGATATGCTGCCCTGATATTTGTGGAATCAGATGCCGGAACCCCGTTAACATCTTCAACCCAAGTGAGGAGGTGGAAGGGCGGGTGGGAGGGAGTGAGCTTGAGAATGCAGCACCTAGGGGGACAGGACTGGGTGCTGGCCCCGCCGGGTCTCCCCCTTTCCGGGAATTGTTGAGTCAAATTTGTCATCTGGTCAGGGAGTCACACTGACCCAGACAGGAATTTACTCACCTGGCTGGCGAAGCAGCCAGTCTGTCCAGAGGTCAGTTTTTTGGGCGGCAGTCACCTGGCCATTCGTGTAAGCAGGTGGATAGCAGCCACCGGTCCGGTCAGTACTGGACAACTGGTCACCTATGCGGACGGGGGCCTAATGTGAGAGGAGACCTGGATCTTGCCTTGAACAGATACAGAGGTCCTGGGAAGGAGGAGGTGGTCATCATGGGGACGGAGAAGAGATGATTCTCCCTGCACGGGCTGAGCTGGCGCTGGGTCCAGCAAGGAGGGGTGGTGCAGAAGGCACAAAGCCTTTGACCTGTGACTCTACTCTTACAGATAGGGTGAAGCCTGGCAGGTGTCCGGCGGTCACTGGCCAGTGTCTGATACTCAACCCCACCAACCACTGTGAGACAGACCGCCAGTGCTCAAGGGACTTCAAGTGTTGTAGGGGCATATGCGGGAAAGTCTGCGTGGCCCCTGTGTGAGGTAAGGAGGGGCCTGGGCCCATCCATCCCTCTCCCACCAGTTCTCTCTGTCCCAAGCCTTGGCAGCTGTGGCATATGGCAAGGGGACTCCCGATCCCTCCCCCCAAACAGCTTCTGCCTGGCCCCCTTATCGCTCAAGGGCGCTGCTCCCCAGGCCCCAGGGCCAGGATTTCTGTAGGATCACTCATGGTTTTGATGCTATTCCGACCCCTCTGGGTGAGAGCCCTGGGTATATGGCTCTCTGAGTCTCAGTTTCCTTACCTGTCAAATGGACATAATGAAGTTTAAAGTGCTTTGTAAAGCACTAAGTATTTCTTATTAAGATTGTCTCCAGCATGTTGTCTCGAGTCAAAGCCCAAAGGACCCATTGCTATTAGAGTCCTACAGTAAAATCAAGACTTGAACTCAATCCTCTGATACTAAGACTTTTCCAACTAAACCACCATCTTGCTATTTTCTCTGTGTTGGGGGTTTTTTGGGGGAAGAATGGGGAGATAATTTGGCTAGTTCCTGTATTGAAGCCCTGATCTGATTTTCTCTCGTAGCCCAATTCCTGTCATTTGGAAGAGGCTTTGGATTCCTACTCTGTGGTCTGGGAATTCTGCTCTATGCTCTTAGACTTGGAGCAATGGGGCAGCACTCCATGGTCAAGACTTGGTTCTATCACCAATATCTCCATTGGGGAAAGGCTTGACACACAGTAGGCTTTCAGAAAATGCCTGTTGATTGGCGAATAAATAAATGAGCACATTTCTTTCTGTCCATCTGCGTCTGTGGTTTGCTGGTGAATTGGGTGATGAGGGAATATGTGGCTATGAGACCCCCCTCCTATAGATACAGAGTGGAAGGAAGAGGCTTCAGGGCTGGACAGACATGAATCTACATCATGAGTCTGAACATACGGGCTCTGCAATTTTGCACAAATGACTCTTTCTCATACATCTTCCTTTCTTAGCCTGCGAAGTGGACCAATGTTTGGAGCACTGGGGTATGCGATGTGTATGAAATGAATAGCAATGTTGCTTGAAAAATGGTGGATACTTGCCTTCCGTGGGGATTTGGAGCTTCTTATATTTCTTCACTCTCCCAAGACATGATTTCTTCTATTTTTTTTATTTATTTTTTATTTTTATTTTTTTATTTTTTAAAGATTTTATTTATTTGACAGAGAGAAACACAGCGAGAGAGGGAACACAAGCAGAGGGAATGGTAGCGGGAGAAGCAGGCTTCCTGCAGAGCAGAGAGCCCGATGCGGGGCTCAATCCCAGGTCCCTGGGATCTGACTTGGGCCGAAGGCAGACGCTTAACAACTGAGCCACCCAGGTGCCCCTATTTTTTTTTTTTTAAAGATTTTATTTATTTATTTGACAAAGAGAGAGATCGCAAGTAGGCAGAGAGGCAGGCAGAGAGAGGGGGGAAGCAGGCTCCCTGCCGAGCAGAGAGCCCAATGTGGGGCTCGATCCCAGGACCCTGAGATCATGACTTGAGCCGAAGGCAGAGGCTTTAACCCACTGAGCCACCCACGAGCCCCGATTTCTTCTATCTGAAAGTAGGCGTTGAGCAGAACCACATACACTGATTATCAGTCTTGAGAAAGGACTCCAAACATGCCTGCCCACGGCATCTTGCTGTTGGCTTTCCCAAGGAAAGCACAGGGTAGTCAAGCACTGGGTGAAACAATGCTTTATTACATAGAAAAGAAACAGCAAAGTCAGCTTCCACCGTGGGCCTCCATTTCCCATGGCCCGCAAGTCTCTCCCAGGAGGTGATGCAGGGCAATTTACCCCCCCATCCCCAGCCCTCTCAGGCCACAGTAGGAGGCCCCATTCCCTCCCCACGGAGGACAGACGCAGCGGTGGGGTTGGTCAGTTGGGCACACGTATCCACACAGGACAGAGGAGCAAACACTGAAGCTTGAAAGGAGAAAAGATACTCCCCCCCACACAGCCATGAACCTGGCACGGGCTGGTGAGCTCTTTATCTCTTGGTGAGTGAGTATTCCAGGCCCAAGGCCATTCTTCGGCGGCGGAGTGGGGGACGCATGCACGAGGGTGCCCTTCCCCACCATGAGAAGATTGTCAGGGTGGGTCGCGTCACGCCATGCTGCCGGCCAGTAACCACACGAGGGTCACATTGTTCTTGAGTCCGGGGAGCAGGAAGAGTAATAAGAGCTGGACTTCCAGAGTTCAGAGCAATCAGGGGACCGGGCTCCTCGTTTCCTTGTGCTCTTCGGACTCCAAAGGAAGCAGAGCACTTGGTTGGATAGTGACACAGAAAAAGGACAATACACAACCGTCATTCAATCCTTTCCTGGAAAATATCACTGATCTAAAGAAAACATTCCACACACTACATTCAGCCAATGTTCCAAGAGCAGCAACAGGATGGATTAACTGTTTGGGGGAAGAGGGAAAAGAGGGAGTGCCATTTTCTTTCTTTTGTGAGTAGGGTAGCCGTCCTCTGAGCTGCCTCCCGGTGACCCTCACCTGTTGGGATTCCCGCCCTTGTGCGGTTTGGCGCGGCGGGTTTGTGTGACCAAGAGAGTATCGCAGAGTGACAGGTAGCTGTGTCCTGATGAGATGAGTGAAGGATGGCACCCTCCACCCGGGGACCATGGACCCTCTCTCAGATCACCTGCTCTGGCAGAATTCAGCAGCCCTGTCAGGACACTCGGCCATCTGCGGACGGGCCCATCGGGTGAGGAGACTCCAGGTCTGCCAACAGCGCGTGAGAAACTGAGCCCCACCAGCAAACACGACTTTGGAGGCAGAGTTCCAGGCCCAGTCTATTCCTGAAAGGACTGCAGACCCAGCACACAGCTTGATTGTGACCTGGTGACAGACCGTGACCCAGAGCCATCCAGTGAAGCTATTCCTGGCTTCCTGACCCTCGAGCTGGGAGATGGTGTTTATGATTTTAAGCTGGTAAGTTTGAGGGCAATTTATTACGCAGCCACTGACACCTATTACAACGAGGCCAGCAAAGTCTGCTACCGCCGCCAAGTAACGGACAGTATGAGAAAAGATCACTGTAAGGCGATGTCATTGTCTCTGAATGAAATTGACAACTCCCTAAGTAAAATGTTAAAATTAGAATTCATGAAGGCTTAACGAGCTTTCGTAGAAGT
>CM053610.1:11613034-11635381 GCA_028646535.1 Procyon lotor
ATGTGTGCAAAGAGAACATCAGTTTTCATACAGCAATTGATAAAAGTTTAAAATCTGGCCATATATTTTCATTACTTTTTAAGGCAATAGGTATTTTTTTAATTTCAATCTGAGATGCATATAGATACAAATATGGATAGAGATACTTGAAGCCCTTAACAGCCTTTTTCAACCGGGTTCCTCTGTGAGAGATTAAGGCCGTGGTATCTAACAGTCACGAGTGGTATTGGGCAGAAGACCGGTCTGAACTCAGGTTCGTCTGCTCTGTCACTTGAAAATCGATACTCAAGAGACGAATGATAATGAGAAAGCAGAGGCTGCTTTATCTAGGAAGCTGGCAACCAGAGAAATGGTGGACTAATGTCTCAAAGACCACCTTCCCAGTCCAGGGGCAGCCGGGGGATTTTCAAGAGGAAACAGGGAAAAAAGGAAGTGGGTTCCGTGCAGGAGAAGCAGGTTCCCTGGGGCCATTAGTCCTAGGTCACCGTGACCCTGAACAGACTCGCTGACATCATCGAGGGCTGTCTTCAAATATAGTCAGGCCTTATTTTCTGGGAAAGTCTGGCCCTTCGCTCCTCAAGGCCAGTGGTCTGCAAATCTCCAGGAAAGCAGGTCAGTTCTGCTAGAGGGCTACTGTGGGACCTCAAGTCTGGCCCCAAATTAATTGAGTCACAGGCAAGCAGAGATTCAGATGCCACTGGAAGGAATATAAACTGGCCCATTCTGTTGGCAGAGTTACTTGACGTTTTCTCTAAGAACAACCTAGCTTTGCCAAAAGGAAACGCCTAGAAGCCATTTGAATTCTAGGTATCCAGCTTAGGGGGACACATGCCCAGGGGGATGTGGGTTCATGCTGCAGGAGGGATTCTCTCTGCTCCCAGCGACTCCCAGCCTCCCGGCTAGACTCCGAATCACCGACACAGGGTTTGCGGAGACAAGCGCGTGCTTTTATTCATTCTCTACTCAACCCCGTTTTCTGTGCCCAGCCCTTTTCTGGGCGCCAGGGGTACACTAAGGACCAGGCATGAAGCTGTCTCCGTGGTAGAACCCAGGCTTCAGCTCGGGACGCCCGGTCTGGTGGGGGGAAGGGGCCCCCTGGACCCTCCAGGTGGGAATCCTCCGTGTCGCCCTGCTGGTGACCATCTGTCTTCAGACTGAGCACCAGGTCTGAGCTTCCACCACTCGGCGCAGCCACCTTACCCCCAGCTCCTCCACCTCGAGGGGGACCTCTGGCCACCAAGTTTGAAGGCTACTTGAGGCAGGGAGGAAAAAGCGTGTGGTGGCAATCCTACCTGTTTATTGACTCAGTTTCCCCCCTTGTAAATTCAGGACACTGGCTGGATGACCTTGGCAAGTTCCCCAACGCTGCTGGTCCTGAGGGGCTTTAAGTTCAAGAATAGAGTCAGCTGGGGCGCCTGGGTGGCTCAGTGGGTTAAAGCCTCTGCCTTCGGCCCAGGTCATGATCTCAGGGTCCTGGGATCAAGCCCCGCATCGGGCTCTCTGCTCAGCAGGGAGTCTGCTTCCCCCTCTCTCTCTGCCCGCCTCTCTGCCTACTTGTGATCTCTCTCTCTGTCAAATAAATAAATAAAATCTTTAAAAAAAAAAAAAGAATAGAGTCAGCTACAAATGGAAATATAATATATGATAAATGTGGCATTTCCAGTCACTGGAGAAATACATACTTTGTAAGAAATGATGTTAAGAAAGCCATAATAATTTTTTTTAATGCATGGCAAAAAGAAAAGGAATTGTAGTCAAAATCAAAAGAAGAAAAATTGGGAAAAGTATTCTCAGCTAACATCAGAAAAACAGCTCATCTCCCTCATCTGTAAAGAGCTTTTTAAAATAAGAAAACTATCAAAAAGCCAAGGGAATGTGAGTAAAACATAGGAACAGAAAACTCATAGGAAAAAATTAAAATGGCCCCTGAAATAAGGAAAAAATAAATATCAACCTCTCATATAAGAAAACTATACATTAAAATTATACTCTGATACCATTTTCTACCAGACTGGCAAAACTATAAGAGTTTAACAGCAAACTCCATTGGCACAGCTGTGAAGAAACAGTCTGTTTCAGACATAGCTGGTAGGAATCCAAAATAGTGCTGTCCCTGGGGATGAGAACTTAGCAGTGTCTAACCAAGCTATGTGTCTACCCTGTCAGCAATCACATTCTAGGAATCTATCCTAAGGACATATGTCAACAATCATGCTAACATAATTTGTGATATTTGCAATAGCAAACGATGATTTATTAATGCAAGACAAGGAAATCAGATAAATAAGCTTAGGACATGTCCACACAATATAATATTGTAACATCATTCTTTAAAAATCAAGTGAGGGTCACTATGAGCTGAGATGAAGTAATTGTCCATTATACTCGTATGTATATAGTAAGCTCTCCTTCACATAAGAAACAAATGCAAATAAGGATATATAATGAAAATGTAAAAAGGATAAATAAAAAATAAATAAAATTGTTACCTATAAGGGTTGGATGGAAGGTGAGTAAAGAGTATAGGGACGGGAAAAAAACGGCTGTAACTATAGCCTTTTTTTTTTTTTTTAAGATTTTTTTATTTGACAGTGAGAAACACAGCGAGAGAGGGAACACAAGCAGAGGGAATGGCAGCGGGAGAAGCAGGCTTCCTGCTGAGCAGGGAGCCCGATGCGGGGCTCGATCCCAGGACCCTGGGATCATGACCAGCGCCAGAGGCAAACGCTTAACGACTGAGCCTCCTAGGCCCTGTAACTATAGCCTTTTATGTAATTTTGATTTTTCACCCCCAGCTTTATTGGGATGTAATTGACACATAACATTGTGTAAGTGTAAGGTATACCTTGTGATGACTGGATACACGTGTATGTTGTTAAATGTTTCCCGCAGCAGCCTTAGTTAACACAGCTTTATCTCAAATAGTTACCATTTTGTTGTCATTGTTACAGTGGAACATTAAAGCTCTACTCTCCTGGCAACTTTCAAGAATAGGATACAGTTTTGTGAACTACAGTCACCTTGCTGTATAGTGACCCCTGAAAGTTAGCTCATCTTTTTTTTCCAAGCTTAGTTATCTTATGGCTGAAGGTTTGTACTCTTGGGCCATCTCCCATTTCCCCCACTTCTCAGCCCTGGCAACCACCACTCTAATCTCTGTTTCTATGAGTTTGATGTTTTCAGATCCCATACAGAAGTGAGATTGCACAGCGTTTGTCTTTCTCTGTGTGGTTTATTCCAGTTAGCATGATGCCCTCAAGGTCCAGCCATGTTATCACACATGGCAAGATTTCTTTCTCTTTTAATGGCTGAGTAGTATTCCATCGGATATATGTACCGCATTTTCTTCCTCCCTTCATCTGTGGACACTCGGGTTATTTCCAGATCTTGGCTACAGTGAATAATGCTGCAGTGAACATGGAATGGAGATATCTTTTTGAGATAGTGATTCAGTCTTCTTTAGATATTTACCCAGAAGTGAGATTGCTGGATCATGGGGTAGTTCTATTTTTAATTCTTTTAGGACCCCTTGTACTGTGTTGCTCCACAGTGGCTGTACCAATTTACATTCCAACCAACAGAGTACAACAGGGCTCCTTTGCTTTGCATCTTGCCAATATTTGTTATCTCTTGTTTTTTGTTGATAGCGATTTCATCAGGTGTGAGATGGTATTTCATTGTGTCTTTGATTTGCATTTCCATGATGGTTAGTGATGTTGAATATCTTTTCATGTACCTGTTGGCCATTTCTATGTCTTCTTTGGAAAAACGTCTATTCAAGTCATCTGGATTTCTTTTCTGCTGTTGATTTGCAGGAATTCTTTATATATTTTGGATATTAACTCCCTTATCAGATATAGGGTTTACAAATATTTTCTCCCATCCTGTAGGTTGCTTTTTCTTTTTGTTGATTGCTGATTCTGCTGTGCAGAAATGTTTTAGTTTGATGTAGTCCCACTTGTTGATTTTTGCTTTCGTGCTATTGGTGTTGTATTCAAAAAACCATTGCCAAGACTGATGCCGAGAAGCTTTTCCCTTATATTTTGTTGCAGTAATTTTAGTTTCAGGTCTTATGTTTAAGATCCATTTCAAGCTAATTTTTGTGAGTGGTGCAGATCAGGGTCCAATTTCATTCTTTGGCCCCTGCATATTCAGTTTCCCCAACACCATTTATTGAAAAGATTTTCCTCTCCCCACTCATCTTACCTTCCTTTGGGATCACACACTGCTTCCTGCTCTTGCCTCTGTCCCACTTCAGGCTTTCTCAGCCCAGAGCATCCTGTTTGCAAAAGTCTGGAGGGCTGAGCATCCTACACATGCCTTTTACCACTGGGGACTTCCCAGGCTTCACCTGAACTGCAGAGAGCAGGCCCAGAGCTCAAGAGCATCCTGCCGGCCATCCAGGACTCCAGCCCCGCCTCAACCTGCTCCCGAGGCCAACCACTCTTCCTGCCCCCAAGGCCCAAACTGAGGCCAACCACTCTTCCTGCCCCCAAGGCCCAAACTGAGGCTGAACCAGCTCGTACTGGAAGGCCTGATTCCTTTAATCCAGTGGGCCCCCTGGTGGACTGACTGGTGGCTGACCCTTGGTCAATAGCACCAGCAGGATTTACAAAGTGGGCCATGGCCGGGGCCTAGCTAGGCCTAGTCGCCAGCCAGATTCAGAGGGAGCCCGGTAGCACCCCAAGACTCTCCGTCCTCAGTCTCAGCCTTTGCTCCTTCCTTGTAGACAGGACCTCCTCACCCAGGTTCAGAACCTCTGTAGGATTCCTCATGTTATTCAACAGGCGCTAGGCCACCATTGGCCCTTCTCTGAGCATGGCTGCTCATCCTGGCACAAACCTGAGGGCTCACTGACCTGGAGCCAGTCGGGGGGTACAGGGGAGCAGACTCTTCTTCTGTTGTTTCTCTTCCTCTGAAGAGAGACAACATGGACAAGGAATGTGTGTGCATGTGACAAATGCACAGAGACGTCTTCTCAGGAAGGGAAAGGAGTCCCCAGAAGCCGAAAGGAAGGTGGTGTGGGGGGAGGGGCTGGCGGAAGTCATGACCCAGACACAGGCAAGGGGAGAGTGCCAAGGAGTCACTGGCTCAGGAGGGAACACATGGGGCACATGTTCAGGTGTTCCTGGCCCAGGGAAAGACAGACATTCAGGACAAGGACTGACAGAAACCAAAAGAGGAAGGAAATAAAGACGAACATCTGGAAACATTAGGATGAAAACAGTTTCACTCAGTTTCAGATAGATCGAGTGCGAGAGAGGAGAGTAAGGTACAGTAATACAAGTTAAAATGAGCCAGAATTAAAAGAAATCCTGACAGCTATTGAGGGGAACGAGGTGAGGAATACAGGCACAAGGAGATGTAGAGCATGAGACTGAGGCGAAGGACAGCAGAAAGCCAGAGGGAATATGGCGGACAGAGCTCTTTAGTCAAGGGATGATTTCCGGTTGTTCAGATGTGGTCTCAGACGGAGTCCCCACAAAGAACCTGCCCAGTGTTTGTCTGAGCTCCCTTTCCTTCCAGGTTTAATGGAAGGACTTGACTGAACTCCTGCCTTAGCAATGGAAGACGAGGTCACCCCTAAGCTAGCCAGGAGCCCCACCGTCTCTGACCAGATTCAGAGACACAGGAGACGCCTGTGGTAGGTGATGTTCATTCAGCTGCTCCCTGCCAGCATGGTTGACACTTTTATATTGCCCTGTCTTCTGAGACATCCTCCATCCTGCCCCTCTCCTCCATCAGAGGCAGCCTGCCTTGTGGCCTGATGGCTTTCCTTGTCTCCCAGGTATTTCCACCAATAAACTCTTAATCTAATCTCGTCTTGACATCTGCTCTTCAGAGGCTGCAAAGAACACATGCATCTATTTGTCTGGGCCTGAATTATTCAGGCAGTGAAAGAAAAAGGAAGTAGGGAGGCAGAAGAAGTTTTGGAAAAGAGAATATGTTTTTCTCTGATACATATCACTGTCGAAAGAAGTTGGTAATTGGATTCCATTAGAAACATTAAAAAGTGAGGTCCTCATTTTATTTAAATGACTATATTCATCACATACCTAAAATTTCAGCACTTGCGGCCATGTCAACCACGATGAAAAATATTCAGTGTCAACTTAAAACCTTCTAGGCAATCTAGTCTTCAGAGAAATTGTTTCAGATGTATGTGTCAAGGCAAAGTAAGTTTTTGAAGACCATTCTCCCAGATCTGAAACCCTTGTATGACCCCCTACTCCAGACTGAATCACATAGCAGAAGGCGAGAAAATGCAAGGCTAAATAACACTTCATTATCAGGTAGATCAGGGGCTGAATGCCCAAACTAACACTCCAGGTAGCTAACCTGGGTCACAGCCTTTCTTTTTCCTGATTGATGATGGGCCTAAAGTTTAGACCCTGAAGTAGCTTAGAGCTAAGGCATGGCCTGCTCCATTTCCAGCCAGAAATTCCAGACCCGGCTCTAGGTCTTCCTACTCCAACAAGTGGAGAAAGGCTTCCCGCAGCAGTACCAGAGACAATGTAGCAAAAAGGCTTCCTCCCCCATCTCCGGGTAACCTGGGCACCTTTCATAGGATCCACACACAGACAATAGGACTCGGAAAATGCCGCTGGAGTCCAACCAACAGAAAATCTCAGGGTCAGGAGGAGACACTGGAAGAGAGAAACATCAGAACAAGAGGAGTGCCACAACCAACCAAAATGAACTGTGAAACAGTAACCTCAAACTCTTAAGGATCCCCCCAAAAAGCTGAAGACAGAGAGATGGAGGTAGGTGGACAGCCAACAGTCTTAGATTTTCAGGTAGTTTTAAATATATAACACTTTATTTCTTTGTGTTGTTTTCATGTCAAAAGCATTTAACTCTTGATAAAAGGAAGCGTGGGCAATGAGGAGAGCATGGGGACCTGGGGGTCAGCTATCCAAGTCTGAGCCTGCTGGAGGGGTCTCCTCAGGTCTGCTTAAGAAGGGGTTTTTACCTGGGGAGAGAGGAGCAAATCAGAGAGGCGGTAAAGTGCAAACCGTGGGTCCCAAGCCCCCTGTTGGTCTGCATCCCACTGGGTACTGTCCTCCCAGGAGCACTAGGATACGCTGCCCAGGAATCAGGGATGGGGCACAGGGAATTCTAGGAGAGCCATCCCAGGAATTAGAATCTCATAGAGGAAAGTGACTCATAGAAATTAGAATTAGAATCTCATAGAGGAAATTAGAATCTCATAGAGGAAAGTGACTTACAAGCTGTAAGAAAAAACAATGGTAATTGAAAATAGCCGTAATAAAACGTCTATAATGGTCGAGGGGCTTGTCGACCATCCTGTCTGGACGGCTGTGTCATCCCAAAGAAAGGAGGGACGCCCAGGACAAGAAATGGAACTGTGCCTCCCTCGCTACGGCCCCACCCGCGAACCAAATTTCAAGGCGGAACCTGGTGGTAAAGCTCTGATCTCAAAGATTTCTCAGGGCACTGCCAGTTCTCGATTCCCTCCGGGACACCTTGTTCTTCTGGAACATTCCCGGGGCACAGCCCAGAGCCACGGATAGGGAAGGGGGGGGCTCTCACCTCATTCCAAGCTGAGCCACGGCTCCATACACTGCTGCCTGCAGTTGTAGTGGCAACACTTCTTGTCCCCATTGCAACCTTCGTCGTGACGGCACAGAGGTAAGAGGATGAAAGGGCAGCCAAGTAAAAACTCTGGGCAATAGCCAGGTTTCTTTACAGCTGCGGAGAAATGCCGCGGGGTGAGCACGGGGCGCCGGAGCGTCGTGGCCGCCGGAGCGTCATGGCCACAGGCAGCGCGGCCCGCAGCCCCCACCCTGCCCCTGCACCGCTCGGAAGAAAGTTCCCCCACCCCAGCCACGCGCGGCCCCGCCGCGCCCGGGCCCACGCACCCCTCCGCCGCCACCTCCGTCCGGGCTGCGCGGTGTGGAGGCCGAGCAGGAGGAGGACGAGGAGCGCGAGGAACGCGGAGGGGCCGAGCAGCTTCATCGCGCGGCCGAGTGTGTGCGCAGCGTGCGGGGTGATTCTTGGCTTATATCGCCTCTAGCGGGGGCCCGCCGGCAGGGGGAGCTGTGGTTCCCGGGGTCCAAGGTCACGGGTGCCTCCCTCGGAGCTGGACGTGGGGGTGGTTTCCTTCCCACCGCCCCCCAGGAGACGCCTGGCAGTAACCCCTCGGCCTAAGTTCCAAGTTCCGAGAGCCGGCGAGGGCTCCCTCTTTTTCAGGGAGGGTCACGGCTGGCCTGGCCCTTAATTCTTCTTGCTGTATGGAGTGGATTTGGGGGCGGTAGGAGGGGACCGGCTTTTCCAGGGCGCTCGTTAGGTCTGATACACTCCGCTCTTCGCACTGTAGCCAGAACAGTTTAAAGCAGCAGATTTCAGAAATGGGCACATTTGAAGAGCTTACTTGGAAACAAACGAGCATTTGAAGCAGACACAGGCCCAAAGACAAGGCAAGAAGGGGCACCTGGGTGGCTCAGTGGGTTAAAGCCTCCGCCTTCAGCTCAGGTCATGATCTCAGGGTCCTGGGATCGAGCTCCGCACCGGGCTCTCTGCTCAGCGGGGAGCCTGCTTCACGCTCTCTCTGCCTGCCTCTCTGCCTACTTGTGATCTCTCTCTCTGTCAAATAAATAAAATCTTAAAAAAAAAAAAAAAGACAAGGCAAGAAAATGAGCTATTGGCAAGATAACATCTAGACTCATGGAGACTATTGATGCGTTGGACATCGGAGACAGAACTCGAAGTTGTATCAGTGTTTTCTACTTTAACCCCTGTTTTCATGCCTCCGTGACTTTGTATACACTGCATTCGCTGGTCGGGTCTAACTGGAGGTCACTCTGGAACGTGAAACCCAGGCCCGGAGCCCCTGCGAGCTCTTTCTGCCGTCCCATCAAAGTGTGTGCTGTTCCCGCTTGTCTGTGGCAAAAAACACACCCACCCATCTTAAGCAATGGGGAGAAACAGCCGTATGGATGCTCACAGGAGACCGGGTACCAGCTGTGGGAGGCAGGGAGCTACTGCAAAGGGTCAGTCCCCCCAGCGGGAGCTCTGCCCACCTGCACCTTTCTTTCCAGCGCCATCTCGTAGCTACCTCCCCGCGTTTTCCCACTGTGCATCTTCCTCTCTAGCTCTAGCTTGGTCTGTTCTCTGTGAAGTTCAGTCCAAATTTAGGAAAACAGATCCTTTCCCATGGCTTTAACGGGGCAGTAAATTCAGGTGTCTGCTCTTCTCCTCTCAAGATTTTTGTTTGCAGTCCCACACTCCCACTCGTGGTGTTTCTGTTTTCAAAGAACCTTGATATTCACTGGGTTTTATGCTACTAAAACATGACAAAGCTTGACATGCAAGGGAAACTGTATGCTACTCTTCCTATAAGGAAGACAAAAATCCTAAGCACAATATTAGCTAGTGAATTTTGTCATATATAGAAATGATGATGCATTATGAACAAGTGGGGACTTATTTCCACCATATATGGTTGCTTTAACATTCAAAAGTCAGCCAGTGGACTACTCCTTACTAAAAAAGAAAAGGAAACTCATATGATCATCTCCACATCAGCAGTAGAATATGTAAAAAATTATTTGGGGCGCCTGGGTGGCTCAGTCATTAAGCGTCTGCCTTCGGCCCGGGTCATGATCCCAGGGTTCTGGGATCGAGCCCCGCATCGGGCTCTCTGCTCGGCAGGAAGCCTGCTTCTCCCGCTACCATTCCCTCTGCTTGTGTTCCCTCTCTCACTGTGTTTCTCTCTGTCAAATAAATAAAATCTTAAAAAAAAAAATTATTTATCCCGGGGCGTCTTGGTGGCCCAGTGGGTTAAAGCCTTGGCTTGGGCTCGGGTCATGATCTCAGGGTCCTGGGATCGAGCCCCTCGTCGGGCTCTCTGCTCAGCAAGGAGCCTGCTTCCCCCTCTCCCTCTGCCTGCCTCTCTGCCTACTTGTGATCTCTCTCTCTCTGTCAAATAAATAAATAAAATCTTTAAAAAAATAAATAAAAATAAATAAAAGAATTATTTATCCATTAATGATAAAAGAATATAATGGTACAGGATTAGAAGTTCACTTAAGTACTTTGATAGCAAGCCTCTGTACAATCCCTACTGCAGAAGTGATCATTTCCAGAATGGGGGAATGAGAGCTGTCCCTCCATACAGGCCGTTAGGATAGGAATAAATGTCAAAATCGACCTTTTCGGAACTTTGGAACTTACCAAAGGCGTGCAACCATCCATGATGTGTTTATTCACGAAGAACAGGTGCATCTGGGCAGGAGGAGAGAGCTTCGTGGCGATCTGACTCACCCCACTCACATCCCTTCCTGGCTGGGAGGTAGTCTGGAGGCCAGTGAGCTTGCAGGGCGTGGGGTGTGAAAACCAGCACTCATGGAAGTACAGAGCGCATTTGACGCTACTCGAAAGCTCCATCGCCTAAAAAAGGGTCCCTATTTGCCCTGTCTAGCAACTTCATAAGAAGAGCCTCTTTTATTTCACCCAACTCAGAGCTTGCTGTTTGTGGTCAATCCTCTCCCTGGGTCAATTTTTGGACAGTATGGCATCTTCAGTGAGACCAATCAGAGCAAGTGAGAGGCTGACCAAATAACATTAAGAAAAGTGGGGAAGGTCACACACACGTGTGGGGGTGTGTCTAGGCCCAGTACCGTGTACATGTTCTGTGGACAGGCCTGCTGCTCTATTCACATATTGGTCCCATCCTTCATCTCAATTAGGATTTTATGGCTAATTATGATTGATGTCAGGGACTTGCTGTTTGGGTTGGATACAGTCGCTGTCTTGGGATGTATCTTGGTGTCCACCATGTTGTAGATGACAGAGTGGTTCTCTACCGTGACATTAGCCTGGCATGTCACTGCATATAGGCCACATCCTTGATCTTGATTAGGATAGGTTGTATCTGACTATGATCATTGTCATACACTTGTTTTAAAGTGAGGATATGAGAACTCCCTTTGGAGCCAGGCTGGTGTCTGCCTTTTTGTCCGGAAGAGTGTGGACCTTGTTCTCTGTTTGGAAATCTGTATAATCCATCTGGTGACTGATAATAAGAATGTTTGGGCTCGGGGCACCTGGGTGGCTCAGTCGTTAAGTGTCTGCCTTCGGCCCAGGTCAGATCCCAGGGGCCTGGGATCGAGCCCCGCATCGGGCTCTCTGCTCTGCGGGAAGCCTGCTTCTCCCGCTACCATTCCCTCTGCCTGTGTTCCCTCTCTCGCTGTGTTTCTCTCTGTCAAATAAATAAAATCTTTAAAAAAAAAAAAAAAAAAAAAAAAGAATGTTTGGGCTCAATAATCTCCAAAGTTCCCTTCCATCTCTTACCCCTCCCCATCTGCTCCCCACCAACTCGTGATGTTTCCCAAAGGGCTGTGGCTTGGGTTGCAGAGAATTAGTTCCCATCAACAAGAAGAATATGTGCCTGAATAGGTTATCTGCTAGCACTCAGAATACCAGTAAAAGGCATTCTCCTCGATAGTATTTCCGCAATGTTCCTCCTACACTCACCACTGAGTCCCACCATAGCTACTTCCTTCTCAAAAATGAGGAGCAGAAAAAGGACAAAGATATTGGACTTCATCTTGCCAGGAAAGCTTTGGCTGAGAGCTGAATTGAGTTTCTCACGTATGCCTTCCTTGACTGTGTGTGCCAGAGGTTGGCTGAAGCCACAAAAGGCACTACCCCTTCTAAGCTTATCAATAAATACCAACTTCCTCAGTCCTGCTAAATAGGGGACATTGTCAGAGTCCCCAGGGACTGCACAGGGACGTAATGTCAGAGGCCTTTGTTCCACTATAAGCTCCAGAAAATCTTTATCAATACTCAGAGGTCATCACGCTAAGCCTTCTGTATTTACAGAAGAAATTCAGCCAGAGAGTAGAGACTTACTTCAGGTTATAAAACTAGTCCTTCCATAATGCCATCATTTAAATACCCCATCACAAATATAACCCTATGCTTCTTGTTTCAAAATGGGCTTGAGAAAACATCCTATTTTACCCAAGAAGGAATAATCATAGAAGTAGAAAGACACTGAAGACAATGCAACTTTATGGTAGCCAAATAAAGAAGGTTTCAAGAAGCAAACAGTATACACCAATTACAAAACTGGCTGTGAGCTTCATCATGATGAAGACTGACTTGTGGGGGCGCTTGGGTGGCTCAGCCAGTAAAATTTCTGCCTTTGGCTCAGGTCATGAGCCTAGGGTCCTGGGATGGAGCCCTGAGTCGGGCTCCCTAATCAAATGGGGAGCCCTCTTCTCCCTCTCCCTCTGCCTCTCCCTTCACTCCTTCTCTCTTTCTCCCTCCTTCTTTCAAATAAATAAATAAAATCTTAAAAAAAAAAAAAAAAAGACTGACATGTGCCCAAAGCTGTACTGTCTTCAGCTGTTGCTACTAACTTTAATTACAGAAGATTAATAGAGTTGCTATGTTGAGCTGTCAGTTGGAGAATAGAGAACAGAAGTCGTGTTTTCAAGAAGTCTGAGTTAGTAGCAGAGTGGGACTCTGGGCCATTCCTGTGGGCAAGGTGAGCTCCAGGGAGATTTTCAAAGGATGGGAGGAACTTAACATGTTTAATGGTGATGGGAATGAGCGTTGGATAGAGAAGGAAGAGTGGTGATTTCCTTAGTGGGTTCTTTTTAGTTAATCTACCTAAACAACAAAATTAATTTTTTAACAAAAAATTTCCTGCATTGGGGCACCTGTTGGCTCAGTGGGTTAAGCCTCTGCCTTCGGCTCAGGTCATGATCTCAGGGTCCTGGGATCGAGCCCCACATCGGGCTCTCTGATCAGCAGGGAGCCTGCTTCCCTCTCTCTCTCTGCTTGCCTCCCTGCCTACTTGTGATCTCTCTCTCTCTCTCTCTTTCTGTGTTAAATAAATTTTTAAAAAATCTTTAAAAAAATTTCCTGCATAAATAATAAATGGTTATACCCCAACAGTCTGTGAATTAATGTGATGTGAATTTATAAATTCACATCAATGCATTTATTAATATATTGACAGAGGATGCAATGAGAATATTTCCAACTTATCTAGAGAAGTGCAATTCTCTGCAAATGTGAGAAGGTCCTGAATAGTCCAAAGAGCATTCCTTTACTTTGACCCATGAAAATTGGGCTCGTGGGCAGACCGTAGGACCAGTGATGCATCCCAGTAGTGACCTTGTATGCATTTAGAACACTACGGAGGGTGGTTCTGGAGGAAGGCTGGCTTGAAAACATATTTCCAATCACATTATACTAAGATTCTAATCTACCTGCAGGGAATGCCGTATGTAAGAGAAAAAGGGAAAGACCAACCAAGTTTTGGTGTAAAGAACAAAGATTAAAAATTACTAAGTCATCAGACATAAGGCATGTGAGCTACGTGGTTTCACTGAGCCATTCTGAGCTCCTACCAAGGTTACGTATGTGCCCAAGGGTGATAATATCAAAATCTGAGGGGCAGTATTTCCCTGGGGCAGAGACCTGAGCAGATTAGGTTGAAATGTTCCTGAACTATAATTGCCTACAGTGCCTACTGTGCTCTAATTACATATGCACTCCTTCCCACCATTCCCTCAAGAAAATACCAGACACTACTCCATTCCAAGCTGACTAGTAGAAGAAAAGATCTGACAGCGTTAATCCTACTTATGGATCAAAGAACAAAACCTTTATCTATCCTGTGTGCAGAAGGTAAATAAATAAAACTAAGGGATAAAACTAAGGGACTGAAGATTTGCAAAAACAACCAGACAATTGCAAGCCAAAAAATAGCACAAGATAACGATACTCATATTAGAATAGAATTCAGTGAAATTTGGGGGGGGAACATTTCAAAATTAAAAATGAATGTATTGATAAAAATGAAAGAAGCAATCAGTGCTTTCAAAAGCAGAAAAATGTATGATTGGTGACTAAATCCTTGGTATGGTATCTTGATAGGGGAAGGAAAAAGCTCCTCCTGGAAAAAAATCAAGAAAAGGTTTGGAAAATATTAAGATGTGTAAAATTTCATATGAGAATGTGAAAATAATACACTCAAAGAATAAAAGAGGGGAGTTTTACAGTGTTTTGCCAATTCAATGCAAAATTACTTGACAACATAGAAAATGTAACAGAATTACCTTGTTGCTTTAAGAATAGATAGAAAACACAAACTGTACAAATATCATAAAAGAAATACAGAAAATTGCCTATCTCTCTTTTAAAAAAAATATTTTATTCATTTATTTGACAAAGAGAGAGCTGGGGGAGCGGCAGGCAAGGGGAGAGGGAGAAGCAGGTTCACTGAGCAGGGAGCCCAGTGCAAGGCTTGATCCCAGGACCCTGGGATCATGACCTGAGCTGAAGGCACATGCTTAACAACTGAGCCAATCAGGTGCCCCTAACTATCTTTTGCCTTAGCGCCACAAAAGGCTAGGCCCAGACAATTTAATATAGAGCAATAAGATGAGAAAAATCATGGTAGAAATCTCCTGCAGAAACTTCCTTAAGAGTGTGAAAGAAGAAATTATGGGGAGAAAGGACAAGGCCCACATTAACCCATACAGGAGCAGGATGGAGGACAGGGACATTCGCCAGGGTGATCATTTGGATCAGCTAGTAGAACAAAGTCCACTCCTCTCTATCACTTGTATTTGGAGTACTGTTCCTGTCCAAGAGTTCTATACCCAGCAAAACTACCCATCAAAAGTGAAGGAGAAATTAAGACACTCCCAGAAAAACAAAAACTGAAGGATTTCATCATTACTAGACATGACCTACAAGACATACGAAATGGAGTCCTCGAGGAGAACTGAAAAGAACACTACATGGTAATTCCAAACCATAAAAAAAATAAAGAATAACAGTAAAGGTAAATATTTCATCCACGTTCCTTGTTACACTGCATAACACTACCCTATATACATACCACCATTAATCCAATCACTCTCCTTCCCATGTGTGGGCACTTAGGTTGTTTCTGATATTTAGCTCTTACAAACAATGCTGCAATTGATGCATGAACTTTAACTCCACACTTTCGCTTATATTATTCTATTGGTCTGGAATGGTTACCGGACAAGTAGCAATTGCTACTGGTAAGTATAACCTGTACTTTCATTCGGGGTTAGCATGCCAGTGTGTCTATAGTTGTTGTTGTTGTTTTTTTAAGACTCTTAAATCCTGCCTTGACCTTCATCCTATGGAAAGAAAAATGATCTGGAGTCAGAACAGATCGTTTTCATACCCAGCTCTGTTCCTAACTCCTAAACACTGTTCCCATCTGTAAGATGGAGACAGTTCTCTGCTTTTTTCAACAGGGATTTCAACTCCAAACTCAGGGTAAGGTTGTGGCTCAGGGCATCTGTTACAAGCCAAAAGAACCTGACGGCTGGGGACAGACACACATGGCTGGCTGGAACAGAGCCCACAAGGTCCTGGAAGGTGGCTCAAGTATGCCTGAGCTTATAGTGGCACTCATCCACACCTGGGGTGCACAAAGACCCCAAAGAGATGGTATCCGGTTCTTCGTCTCAACAACAACTGGGTGGTACTGGACAATTCTGGGTGTCTGGTGGAGGTTGGTGTCAAACAATGACCTATTTTCTGGTTTCTTTATTCACAAGCCACACTGAACACTATTTCCAACACAGCTCCATAGACAGCTCAGAGATTTTGTCCAGGGTAAGAGGCAAGTCTGCAACAACAGAGGCCTCTGAAGCTCTCCCCCTAAAAATGGACTTTATTTGGAACAGAGCATGGAAAAGCTCAAGCCTAGAGGCACTCCTGAAAACAATAGAGATTTTGACGGTAAGCAATTAAGAGCAAGTTAGTAACTCCATGAGAGCAAAAAGCTCAACTACAAGCCAAATAGTTTACTAATTTACAACTAGTAATTCCCAGAAAGATTCATAGAAAAAGACAACTAAGCAGAATCCTCCTGGGGTGGGAAAAAACAAAAACAAAAACAACAATCCAAAGACTACTCTGCAAAGGGACTCAAATAATTAGAAAAAACTGCAAGACAATTTCTGCCACAGGGAATATTTGGAAAAAATAGAACAATCAACTGACAATTTCGTGGGGCCTACAAGCTGGGTGTGATGCTGACAGGCACAGAGCTCAACAGACAGCCGGGAAGACTGGTGATAACCTTCCTAAAGGAACACTCAGGGTGAGACATGGGAAAGGACTTAGGCTTCTTAGAAATTTCCAGTATGGGAGTGTTTTTAGTATTTGGAGGGATCCAGGGTTCTGTTCTCAACCAGAGCGATTTTACCCCCCTGAGGACCCTGAGCAATGCCTGGAGACATTTAGTCTAGTAGAGGCCAGGAATGCTGCCGAACATTCTACGGTGCACAGGACAGCCCTGATCCCCACAAAAAAGAATGATCTGACCCAAAGTGTTAATAGTGCCAAGACTGAAGAATCCTGGGTTGGGTATGATGGACAAGCACTTGTGTTCATCAAGGACAGTTAAGGAAAGGACATGATTGCGTATTGAGTCCTCTCTGAAAGCAGCTACACCAAGCAGACTTTGGTCAGCTGTCCTTCTGCATCTTGGTCTTTATGAGACATTGGTTCCAGCAGCTCTCCTGATCACGATACCTAAGGGTCTCCTAATCCATAGACTCCAGATGCTCAGCAGGAGAACTTCAGCCCTTGGTTTTATTTTGAAGGTCTTTTTTTTTTTTTTAATCAGGAATTTGTTTTGGTTTTTAGTTTGTTTACTTTTTAGAGCCCATAACACTTGTTCTGTAACATGCTCAAAATCTTGTCATTGGAATTTCCTACTGAGATTTATTTTTTTGGAAACAAATGCCCTATTTCAAGTAGAAGCCTATTTAGGAAGGGACGAGACAAGTCCCACTTCGGCTGTTAAGTCCATCCACAAAATTGTTTGAAAGTTTTCAGTCTATTTTTAAAGGCTCTTTATCTTTATTACACTTTTGATTCTCTGTGCAATCTACCCTTGAGAGGAGGCTTCTGAAATGGCCCTAGTGTGTTTCCTGCTTTTCTAGTGCTCTCAAGGACATTTTAAATAATAAATTACTGTATACCATAGGTCAAGTAACTTTTCTACAATCAATAACCAGTGAGAAAGCATAGTGAAAGAAGATTCCATTCACAAAAACAGACACGCTATTTCTTATGCTCTAAATTTGAGGCATTGTGATGAAATAACCAATAGTTGGGGTCTATAAATGACTTAAAATTGTTATAAATATCACCTGGTAAAGTAAGCACTTGAGAGTCACCAGGAAAAAACTGCTGATAAATTGTCATGGGAGAAGGAGTTACGCAATGACAGCCCCCCCCCCCCATAACTGCCCTGTGCTAGGCACTGTCAGGAATTTTTATTTTATTTTTATTGAGGTACAGTTGACATGTAACATTATATTAGCTTCAGGTGCACAACTTAACAATTCATTATAAATATACACTGTGAAATGATGATCACAGTAAGCCCAATGACACATTTTAAAGCAACCAAGATTATCATAAATATATCAACATAATTAGAACATATAGGAATGGTGAGGGAAGACACACACATACCAATGGAAGAAAAGAGAAACTCGGTGCCTATAGTAATTTACAGATGATAAAGGCAGAATTCCACATCACCAGAGAAATGTTGGAAAACTCAGTATATGATATCGAAACAGATTGTCAGCAATTCGGGGGAAATACTGGATTTCTGTCTCATCCATTAGCTCAAAATAAGTTTTAGATGATTAAGGATTTAAGCTATAAAAATACTCAAAACATATCTTCATTTTCGTTTAATACTGACATGGGGAAGATCTTCTAGAAGCCACTTGATACAGCTAACCAGCTACAAATGAAAAACTTTTGTAAGGCAAAAATCAATTATACAGTGAGAAAAACAATTAGAAATTGGAAAAATATGAGTAAACGCATATGATGGGGATATATATTCTGTAATGTACCGAAAGACTGTTTACAATGTAATAAAGAAAACAGATGCCCAGATAGAACAAAGAGCATGGACCATGAATATGTGGTCTACAGAGAAAATAATACAAGTGGATAGTTTATCTATGAAAATAAATAAAACCTCACCCATAGTTAAAGCAGTAGAAATTAAAACAAAACACGATTCCTTTCTCACTGGGGCCCATGAGACTGGTTTCCCACCACTGATCTTGGGCAATTCCATTTGCCACTGGCTTCTGTCTCAGGTCCTGTGTGAAACGAGTGACTTGATCTCCCAGGACCTTTCTCGCTTGAGAAAGGCTCCAAGCATCTAAGCAAAGGTCTGGGCCTGGGGAGGAGTAAATTGGCAAGAGAAGAGCAGAAAGATCGCTGGGCAGACACTAAAATGATACAAAATACCTCGTGATAACGGCTGACTTGGCATTTTGTGCAGCTGACTTCTTCTCTTCTCCCCAAACCAACATTATCTTGGATTCTACACTTGGGCTTGAGTTATCCCATCAGCATGGAATGTCGGCTACGAACTTGATTTCTGGTCCAGGTAAAATGAATGCTCAACAAGTCTTTTTTTTTTTTTTTTTTTTTCAACAAGTCTTTTTTGAAAGGCTACCCGTCTTCCAGGGTTAGTGAGTATCCTATGGAAAGAGAAAAAACATAGTATCAGGATAGGTAGTTTCCGGCCCAGCTGTGCCCTTGACTGCTAGTGTGAACTTTGATGTCTCCCCTAGACTTCAGTTTTCCCATCTGCAGGATGAGGGTACTTATCTGCATTAAAGGGGACTTCCAACCCATATGCTGCGGAAGGTTGTGGCTCAGGGCATCTGTGACAAGCTAAGAAGCACATGATGTCTGGCACGACCCCTGTCGTGCTGAACTCCTCCAGGCAGACACACATGGCTGGCGGGAACAGAGGCTCCTCATCTGAGGATCTTCTGGACAACATGAGCCTAGGAAGTGGCCAAAGGATGTGAAAAATTATCAGGGCCCCTGGCTGCTCAACCCCCAAAGCACACACAGAGCCTGCAGCTGTGACATCAGGATTTGATCTCAGCCCAAACCTTCTCAGCAGCTGGGAGAAACAAGGCTGAGCTGCTCCTGATTAGCCACATGCCTTCTGGCTGTGCCATCCATCTAGGGCATGTCTGCCAGCCCCTTTGGGTAATTTCACTAACATCACGCAGCCTCTCACATCATGCTCGCTCCCACTCCTTGCCACTACATGCAGAGTGGAAGGTGTCTTTATGAGACAGTAGGTGGTTTGGAGAATGACAGCCAAGAGGTCTCGGAGGCCCTACTGCTCCAATCCCCTGCTTTTTACACTCGATTAAACTCCAGGCCGGGAAGCCGGGGCCAGACACGGAACAGAGGGGAGGGTGCTCCTCGTGGGAACGGAGGTGGTTTAGAACAATGTTCATTTCTGGACAGCTGAGCATACAGACACCATTCCTATAATTAGGGAGTCTCCTGTCGGGCCAGTGTTGGCAGTGGGAGGCCGAGCCCAGGTCCCCCACAGATGATGGAAAGTCCAGATGCCTGCTCTCCCTGCCTCCTCTGCGGCCACCACGTGTGCTCTGGAATTAGTGCAAACATTGCGTACGTGGACTGTCATAGATGCGGGGGCGAGCAGTGGTAAGCAGACACAGAGACAGGGAGAAGCGAGAATTTATTCCGGCAGCCAAGGGCGGCAGCATCTCCGCACCAGGGAGGGGAGTGAATCTGATGACCGAGGCTTTGGCAGTGTGGGCCGACCAGAGGTGACATCAGCTTGCCCAGAGGCATCAGGTCTGTGCTTTATTGTGATTCCACAGTAAAAAACCTTGGGTGTTTTAAAAGTAAAAGACAGGTATTATTGAGGAATTCATGTCCCCATAGAAACACTAGGCTGCAGACTAGGGAGGACCAAGCCTCACGTAGTGGTAGCATGGAAAAGTGGAGAATGTAAACTGGAATTAGAATTCTAATTAGAATTAGGGCAGAAAAGTGATCCGGGCTTATTAAAAGGACATTGTGAAATAAATTACTGCTGAGGGAGAAACGGTTAACAGCTGTCTGCTGGCGAGCACAGTATGAGAAGGCACTTTCCCAGGGCATCCCCGGGGGGCTAGGGAGTGTGGTCTCTGTTGCAGAGACTGTAACATTTATTCTGTTCCCTTTGCCAGCGTCACCCTAAAGAGTTTCATGGGGAGTTTGGAACCTTATGGAAATCCACAGAGGAGAGGCTACTTATTGTTCATTGACTGCCCAAGATGTGGAATTTCCTTCTTCTATGTTTGGCGCCTTTCTTTTTGAGTCTGATAAGAGACAGAGATGGCGTCCCGCCATAGAAACTGAATAAACAGGCTCACTTTTCATTCACACACACACACCTCACCCGCCCCTCCCCTCCCCCACACCTAGGGCTGCTCAGCAAATCCGATATCCCACCAGAGCTTTAGATCTCCCTGAGTGACTCCAAGCAGCAAGGATGCAGGGGTATCGGTTCCCAGGCTACACGGTAGCCTTGTCCACAGCAGCCCCCGAGTCAGGGGCTTTGGTGGCCCCGGCCAGTGCGCAGCCGTCCGCTGTCCACGTCACACAGTGGCGGGGCTGTACCCCCTGTGCATATGTGAATTTTCATAATCCCTGGAGCCACATTTTGCAGATTGGGTTCTTAGGGGAGCAGGAGCTGGGACAGAGTGAGGGGCGCAAGTCCCATTGCAAAGGGCCACCGGTGAAAGTACCGACCAGAGAGAAGCAGGACTGGGCACCGACAGGGAGCCATCACTATGCAGACCCGACGGCATCTCTCCCAGCCCAGCCGGGAGCTCTGGAGCAAGCATTTTCCATTAGAGGAGGTTTCCCTCCGGCAGAAAGCACCCCAGCCTTACCCTGTCCCTGGCTGGGGTTCCCCAGCTTGAGCACCACGGTAGTGCCTGAGAAGCGCTCAGCTGCGTATGCTCCCTGCAGCTGGGCGGCCCAGGGCCCCTGGAAGCGGGTCTGAGCTGCACCTGTGCCAATCAGTCCCTAGTGCTGCCCTTGTGCCTCGGGATGCGCGTCTCCGCACACATTGGGGTACAGCTCCTCCACGTGGGCGCTCTTCCTCCTGGAGACCACAGAGAATGGGGTTAAGTGGGGCAAACTTCGGCACCAGCCCCCGTAGCTGGTGTCAGGCCCGCAGCCGCTCCTCCTCCTCCCAAACCCTCCCTCTGAGAGGTCACCACCCTGCTTGGGCCGGAGCAGCTGCACCTGTCCTTTCGCAGACGCACCTCACAGTGAAGTTGCCGAGAAACTGCGCCTTTCCTAGGAGCATCTTCCTCGCTGTCTCCTGGCTCTGCCGCGCCTGTCCCCCCTGAGATCCAGTCTACGTTCAGGAAAAATCTTCTCAGATTGGTTTTGCAGATCGGGTCCTTAGGAGCCTGCACTGGAATTCTCCTGATGTTTGTCCCCAGCCTGGCTTGTAAAGCTGAAGCATCATTCCCTACCAGCCTTGGAAATAACAGCCCTGCGGTGCATCGGGGCGCGGGGCATGATAGTCTCTGGTCCCCTCTGTCCTCCTGCTAAACAACCACGCCCACCGCAGCTGACAGCGTCCTCCCTCCCTCCCTCTGCCTCCTCACCCGCAGGACAGCAGCCCCAAGGGGTGAGGGAAGAACCTGGTCTGCCCAGTGGTCTCAGGATGACTGTGTCTCTCCCAATACTGGTTTCCACTGTGGTACTTCCTTTTATTTATTTCTGCTTCCTGTCTTTTTATCTGGGTTAAGTAGGTAGAGGTTTGTCTATTCGATAAATATTTTTTAAAATAAGATTTTGATTTATTAATCACAGCTACTGTTTTCCTAGCGTCAACTTCGTACATTTATTATTTTACCTTTATCTTATTATTTTCTTAGGGGTCCTTTGGTTTACTCTGCCCTTTTTTTTTTCCTGGCTTTTTTGATGTAAATTTTGATGTACTTATTTTCATTATTTTTTTTTTTTTTGACGTAAGTATTTCAGGATACTCTCCTCTGATCTATATCCTCGGTTTTTGTTGTTCACATTTTTCTTGTTCACTACAATAATAGTGTGTTGAATTCTACTGTTGGGGGGTTGCAATCTATTCTCCTTGCATATCCTTGCATATTTATTTTTTTAAATTGAAGTGTGGTTGGGGCGCCTGGGTGGCTCAGTCGTTGGGCGTCTGCCTTCGGCTCAGGTCATGATCCCAGAGTCCTGGGATCGAGCCCCGCATTGGGCTCCTTGCTCGTCGGGAAGCCTGCTTCTCCCGCTACCATTCCCTCTGCTTGTGTTCCCCCTCTCGCTGTGATTCTCTCTGTCAAATAAATAAAATCTTTAAAAAAAAAAAAATTGAAGTGTGGTTGACGTAAACATCATGTCGGTTTCAGGTGCACAACATAGTGAATAGATGGGTCTGTACATTATGTAGGGCTCCCCACCATAAGCATG
>CM053610.1:11635881-11660420 GCA_028646535.1 Procyon lotor
GCTGAGGAGGGAAGGATGCTGGCGAGTTCCAAGGCCAGACTCTGCTGGCTGTGGTTCATGTGGCTCCTCACTGAGAGGCTGGGAGATTGGGACTTTTTATCCCCATTTTGCAGGTGAGAAAACCGAGCCACTTGAAACGCCAGTTCTGACTCTCTCTTCCTGCCTGTCTATTCCTCAAGGCTCAGCTCCTGGCCCCTCCTCCCAGAAGCTCTCCGGGCTGTGTGACCAGGTGTCCTCCGCCCCACCCCATCCCACAGGGAGATCCCTCTTAGACTTCAGGCAACTCCTCTCTGCTCACTCCCCGAGGCCTGACCACCTCTGGCCAGGGCTACCCTTCTGGACCTCAGAGCCTTCCTGGGGTCTCACCTACCTTCAGCTGGGGAGAAGGGCCTCATGGGAGTAGGGGGCACCCTCACAGACTAGCTGCTCTTTCTCCAGCAGGGGGCAGCAATTCAGTTTAAGACGCCGGATGGAGCAAGTGAAGTGGGTTTTGAGCACTTACTGTGTGAGCAAGGTGCCCCCTGTGAGCATGGCCAGCATGTCGTCAGAGGCTGGAGGGGGAAGGGAGATGCAAGGTACAGTCACAGCGTCGGCTGGAGCTGCTGCTGGGGGCTCTCCAACCTTTTCTCAGATGCTAAGTGAAGGCCTGGGACCAGACTCCACCCTCCCCAGGACTCAGTGGCGGCCCGAGCAGAAGGGTAGGAGGTCAGAGGACTCAAAGTCCTAGCTCAGGCCCCTGTGGGTCTGGACAATCGCTGCCCTTCCAACCCTTGACCTCCTCCTTTAAATGGGAAAAGATACTGATTCAAGCCTTCTGTGTGGAATCTGGAAATGGCCCGACATCCTAACAAGAAAAATGACTAGATCAGCTCTGGGACAGAACATTCTAGAACTTTCAGAGAACCGGGTTCAGAGACTTCAAAGACCAAGTTCATACAGATCCCTGACACAAGGCCACATGCAGCAGGACAAGCACACAGTACAGGTGTGGCCGATAGCAGCCGGCCATGTGACAATGCACCAGCCTGGTGACAGGTGACAATGCTGGGTCGCACTTCAAAATCCCTTCTTTCTAGTGGTTGCTGAGCCGCCAGTGTTTTGCATCAAGGACTGTGCCTCCGCCTGATGGTGAGAGAAGCAGGCACGGGGTCTGTTCTCGTAGCCTCCAGCCAAGGGAGAGAAGCAGACAGATGCAGAGTCACAAACTCTGAAGGAAAGAGTGCAGGGTGGGGGCGGGAGGCGGACTTAGTCAGAAGGGGGCAGGGGGGTCCGAGAGGGAGGGTCCCCCGAGGATGCGATGTTCCCACGGGAGGAGAGAGCACCATGCAGAGCGCCCAGCAGAAGCAAGACCCCTCCGAGAGGAGCATCTGGGAGCAGAGTGGGAGCCCCAGATGGAGAAGGTGTTGAGGCTGAACGCAAGGAGATGGTCTGAGTCTCAAACCAGCCTCGGGGGAAGGAGTCCAGCCTCCCATTCCACAGACAGAAAACTGAGGCTTGCAGTCAAAAACAAACAAACAAATGAACAAACAATTTGCCAGCCATTTGCAATAATGTGGATGGACCTCGAAGATGTTACACTGAGGGCAGTAAACCAGGCAGACAAAGATAAACACTGTATGATCTCACGTTGGAATCAAGAAATCAAAACAAACCCAAAATCAAGCTCTTAGAGAACAGATTGATGGTTGCCAGGGGGCACAGGTGGCAGCTGGGGGACGTGGGGGAAGGGAGTCAAAGGTACAAACTTCCAATTACAAGAGAAATAAGTCATGGGGATGTCATGGGCCGCGTGGTGACTACAGTTAGTAACACTGTATCGCATATTTGAAAGTTGCTAAGAGAGAAGATCTTAAAAGTTCTCATTCTAAGGAAAAAATTTCTAACTACGCATGGGGAGAGATGCTAGCTAGACTTGCTGTGGTGACCATTTCACAATGTATACAAATATCAAATCATTTTATTGTACACCTGAAACTAATATGTCCGTTATACCTCCATAAAAAATTTAAATAAAAAACAAATAAAAGCAAGTTCACTCCCCCCCCCAAAAAGCCAAACAAAAACAACAACAACAACAAAAAACTTGCCCAAGGACAGTCAAGAAATAAGGGGCAGGGAATTCGGATCTCGTGATTCCCAGCTCGGTGCTTATTATGTGACTCGGGGCTGCCTCCAGCTACAAGATTTGGGGGTTCTCTTCCAGAGAAATTTGGGGGCTGCCCACCGGACGATGGGCCCTGCCTCCTCTCGGTGCCTGACCACTGCCTGGATGACAGCCAGTGTCCCGCAAGCATGAAGTGCTGCCACAAAGCTTGCTTCCGCCAGTGTGTCCCCAGGGTCTCCGGTGAGTGTCCCTCTCCCCCTTGCTGAGCGCCCAAGCCCCGGGGCTGGGCACAGGCAGGGCTCACCAGGCCCCTGTGTTGCAGTGAAGCGGGGCAGCTGTCCCGAGGACCGCCTGCACTGCCTCAGCCCCGTGCAGCACCTGTGTAACAAGGACTCAGACTGCAAGGGCTCCAGTCGGTGCTGCCTCGGAGCCTGCGGCCGAGACTGTCGCAACCCCATCTAAGGTATGTTCTGGGGCAGGTTCCTTGCTTCTCTGAGCCCCAATGTTAGACATCCTTCCAGGTCAATAAGCCTAATGGGACACTTACCCTCCCAGGAGCCTCGGGAAGAGGATGGAGGGGCGATGGGTACTGTTAGGACCCGTGGGGACCGTGGAGGAACCGGTGACCCTCTGTTCTCTTGCTGATCTCACAGTGGCTCTGAGCTTCAGTTGGCCCTTGTGAAGGGTCCCCGGGCCTGGGCTGATGGGGTGGATGGGGGATCCGAGTTTCTAAAGACCCCAGAATCCTGTGATGGGGGGGTAACCCTTTCCTTCTCTCTCTCCAGGCTAATTCTGGTTTCCGATCCTCAGGATGGGGTCCCTACCGGGAAGAGATGATGACAGGGGGCCTGGGACCGTGTCACCCGGATATCTCTGTCTCTGCCTGCGGCAGTTCCAACCTTCTGAGAAATACTGATCTGCTGTCCCCTCCCTTGCCACCCATCCACTCCCGGTTTCTCCTCCTGGGAGTCAAGGTGCACAGAGAGACTCCCATCACGCGGCACCACTGCCCCATCTCTTTGCGTGTTTCTCCACCTAAAATGCCCAACTCGGGTAGGCCCCTCTTTGTGGGGTCCAAACCCACCTCTGAGGCAGGCTGACCCTGAATGTATGTTCTAGCAGAGTTTTCCAGACATTATCTATTGGCATACCCCTTTCCGCCGGTTTTGCCCCACCTGAAAAACAGCATCGTGATATCTGGCGTACTGCCTATACTACTAGTTGTCTGATGTCTTTCTCTAAATGGGCTCGCCTTGGTATATAAATAAATTTATTTCAGAAGAAAACCTTGACATCATCACTATAAATGGAATACGCAGGATCGCTTGCCACAAGTAAAATGTAGTTGTAAAAGCAAATGCAGTGAAAATAACCAAGGTCCATTAAAATAAATGTTGTCAGATGAAACAATATTAAATAACAGTATTAAATTCTACCTAGATGTTGCCGCCTGCCAACACTGTGAGCCGGAAGGCTGCTCTCCGCCTCTGGTAATAAACGAAAAGCAGCAAGGGTTAAAGACGCAGATCTCAAAACTGTGACCTCTTTCATGGGATAATCAGAAGGACTGAGAAGACAACTTTCTCAGGAGTCAGTGTTGTAAAATGTTGCAGCCAGGTCCACCCTAAGATCATTTCAAATCGCCCCACATTTGGGGAATGTTGGTCAATCAGCTAGGATGTCATTATGGGAGAGTCTGTTTCCCATTAGGATACGTCATTCACCTGGATTTCTCAAAGGTCGTACTGTAGTCCGGGCGTAAGAGCGTGGGGGGAAGGGGGTCAATGAGGGAATGACAGCCATCCCCAGGGACACTCCTGGACCCCGAGGGCTGGATTCCTGATGGTCCCAATCACCCAGGACTCACTCTGGGGAGGGGCAGGAAGCAGGCCGATGCCTCCTGGCTTTATCTGCTGGGTTTCCCCTTGTGTCCCGATGGAATCTGGGGTTGGGCAGTCTACCACACAGGTCAAGTTGGGAATCCTGGGTCTTCTTTCCTTGTTCCTGTGACCTGGCAGGGTGGTCACAGGTGAGTCACCACTCAGGGATTCTGTCTGCCCTGTTGAAAGATGGAAAGACTCCTACGTCTTCGCTGCCATAGTCCGTCTCATGGGGTTCAAGTGGCTGAACTCAAAATCCAGCAAATGCTGATTATAGGGATACATGCTGAGGCCCAAGAGAGGAGAAGGAGGAGGATAATCTGTGAGTCACTGATGCCCTGTGAGCTTGGATATTTCCTTTTCTTCTGGGCCTCAGTTTCCCCGTCTATAAACTCAAGCGGTTGATGCAGATAATAGGGTACATTGTACTGTTTTCCCAGAGATGCCTCTTCCCTCCCCACCGTTACCATGGCTTCCCTGGGGGAGAGCACACATGTCCCGCCCGGGGCTTTAGGGCTTTTCCCTGAGACTGATGGGACATGGGCTCACGTGTCAGTGTGCCAGTTCCAGGGCAAGGCAACAGCCTTCTCGGGGCTTCTGCCCTCTGCCATGAGAAGTGCTTGCCCAGAAGCTGCTCGTCTTGGGACGAAGGATAGCTGAGGCAGGCCTGAAGTTGAGTTGCCCATCCTTCAACCTGCAAGAGCCAAACAGGAGTAGGAATAGGAGAGGAAGTCTGTGAGATGGGGGGAGGAGGGAGGCATTGATTATAGCTTCATAGCAGGGAGAGCTTGTTGAATTTAGATAATGATTGTGACTTTTGAGTGAATGCCCATTCCAAGCCTCACACTCTAAAACACCATTTCATTCACCCATCCCCTAACTCTGAGGGAGGTAGGCATTCTTATTCCCATTTGACAAGAAGAACGTTTGAGTTAAGTGACTTGCCCAAGACTCCCAGTGAAGAGGCAAAGTAGCCAGGATTCGGCCGTATCATGTTCCTCCTCGGGCCCTGTGCTGGGCGTTGTTTCAATCACTTCATACACATATAATCTCATTACGTCCTCACAGCCTCACAGGAAGGCTTCATCATTTCCCCCCATCGCACGTATGAGGACACTGAGGCACAACAAGGTTTATTTGGCCAAGACTGTATGTACAGCTGGTAAGTAGCGGAGCTGGGATTCAAAGCCCAGCAGCGGGATTCCAAAGCTGACATCCTTACCGACCACACTAATTACATCCCATCTTCGAGAATTCTTCCAGCTCTAAAGACTCAGTCTGCACATCTGAGACATGGGGATCACAAAGAGCCAAGAAGGTTAAGTGGCCGGCCTCACTTGCAGGCAGCTGGGACCCAGCGCATTGCCCTGGGTTTCTTTCCTGGAAGGCGTCAGGAGGAAAATGAGGGGACCCCAGGACAAGGATCCCAGGGGAGCGGGTTAGAACGCAGCTGCTTAGGGCCGCAGGGCTGAACTAGGATCCCGGAGCAGCAGGAGGCGGCGAGTCACAGGCCAGGCCTTCTCTGGCTATAGATGGCAGCATCTACACAGTCTCTCCTAGAGTCTCCTGCTCAGCTTCTTGGCCAACTAGCTACCTGCTCCCTCCGGTCTGAGCATCGGGCCTGGAAGTGCCGACTCTGTCCTCAGCCGCCAAAGTCTGGTCCACCCAGCCCCATCTCCACTGCCCTTCTGGAAAGTGTTCTGGGAGGCTGGACGTCTGTGTCCAGGATGCTGGGTCTTCAGCCTCCGATCTTGTTTTCTTCCCTCACTCGTTCAAAGTTTGCTGAGCACGGAGTAGAAGCTCTAGGTGGCATCAGCACAGAGCTCATGCACTAGAAGATAGGACAAAGCCCTGGCTACAGAGCTGCACGAGGTGCTTCTGAGAGAGAAAACCAAGAGACTGTGGGAGGCCAGAGGGGACCTCGCTCAGCCTGAAGACCAGAGGAGATTTCCTGAAGGAGGTGATATTTGAATATTGAGTATTCAATATTCAATTTAAGTAGGAGTTAGCCAAGCAAGACACTGCAAGGCATCCATTCTCCCCTTCTTCCCACAGAAATGTCCCCACTTGGAAACATCCAGCCATCCCTCCCCTCCCCCCAGCCTACGGGGAAGCTGGTGCCATTCTACATCTTGACTTGGGTAGCATAGTCACCTGGATGCATAAATTTGTAAAAACCTAATTCATTTGTAACTTAAGATTTACTATAAGAACATTTTACTCTAATTTTAAAAAGTAAAAATTAAGTTTTAAGAAAATTTGTTTCCCTTGCAGCTAGAGACGATCATGGGACCCAGGACTGGCCAGTTGGAAGTTTGGGGAAGTCTACTGGGGGGGGCTTCCCAGAAAGCCCTCGTCGTGCTACCAGATGAGACAGATCTGTCTTTTGCCCATCATCCATTTGTACTCTGTCCAGAATTCTGGAACATGGATGCTGCAGCTAGAAGAGCTATCTGGTGATCGTAAGGATTGTCTTAGGGGGGGGTCCCTGAAAGCAAATCTTTAGATGAAGATTTGCTGGATGATGATGGTTCGGAAATGTTCCAGGAAGACTGGGTCTGGGAACGGAGAGGTATACCAGAAGGTTGGGGGGGCGGGGGAGGCTAGCAGGGGTGTGACCACAAGCAATGTCCCATGGGGGTGGGGGGGTGGGGGGGTTAGAGAAAAGAGTAGGTGACTCCTCAGAGTTGTCCCGTGGAGCAAGAGAGTTGAACATTAATGTCTCTGTACCAGTCAGTCATCAGCTACGAACTCGGGGCTGGGGGACACAGATTCCCAGGCACTTCGGGCTCTCCCTGTGGGCAGGCGGAGCGGGCGGCAGCAGCTTCCAGGAAGCCCTCTGACAAAGAGATGCAGATACCAGCTGTCGGGAGGGAAAGCGTGCCAGGAGCCAGTGCGCACAAAGGTGGCGAAGGAGTTCGAGGGGATATGGGCAAAACACGGGCCTCGCCTGCTACGGGGATGAGAGCCACACAAGAAGAGCAGAGGGGGAAAAGTCAAGGAGCCTGGGTCTTCAGGGTTGTTCCTGGAAGGCTGCATGCACCTGCACTGCGGAAAAAATCACCTCCTCTCCAGATAGGCCACCGGGGCTCACTCTGTGCTCTGGTAACTACAATGACTCTTAGCTGAGATGCTGGGTAAAGGAAGGGGGAAGAGTTTTTCATGGAGAGGGAACAGCTTGTGCTCCTCCTCAGCACAGTCCCGAAAGGTAGGCGTTGTTCCCATTTTACAGATGAGGAAGATAAAATCCAAGTGGAGACATCACTTGGCTCGTGATCCCACAGCCATGCAGTGGTAAAGGCAGGCTGCAAACCCGTGCATTCGTCATCTATTCCCGGGTAGCCGAATACCACCCATGCATCGGCTTAAAACAACACGCCTTTGTTATTTTGTAGTTTCTGTGGGTCAAGAACTCAGGCACAACTTAGCTGGGTCCTCCGCTCCAGCGGCTCACGAAGCTGAGGTAAAGGTGTGCAGCCAGGGCTGGGGTCTTCACTGAGTCTCGACTGCAGAAGGATCCACTTTCAAGTTCATGTGGCTGTTGGCAGAATTCCAGTTCCATGACGGCTACAGGACTGACTTCCTCAGTTTCTAGTTCGTCGTTGGCCAGATGTGTCCCTCAGGTCCTTGCCAGGATAGCACCTTGCTTCATCAACCCAGCAGGAAGTCAACCTTATGTTACCTAATCCTGGAAGCAACATTCCCTCACCTTTGTCATAATTTGCTCATTAGAGGCAAATCAGGAAATCCTGCCCAGGCTCCAAAGGAAGAGATTACACAAGGGCATGAATACCAGGAGGGAGACATCACTGGGACACATTCTAGAAGCTGCCTGTCAAACCTAGTGTACTTAATTAATTACAAAAATTTCTGTACTTTATGCAACATCAAGCTTACTCTTCAGGGTAAAACCTCGTGGATTCAGATGGCCATTTCCAGCCAGGGACTGAAGGAGATTTGGGGGCATAGCCCAATCATGGCACATAATGGATATGGCTAGCCCCTTTAGCTTCAGAGGTCCATAATGCTTCCCTTCCCATTCCTATCACCCATGAATTAATCTAACACTCCATGTTCTTCCCATGTGATCTGGGGAGGAAACCAGATCCTAGTTTCCATCTTTTCTGTCCTTGGGAAAGAGGTCTGCCTTTTCTCTTTTTGGAAGCTACTGCTCCAACTCCAGGGTGGAGGTGCCCCCTAAGTTTTGGGGGGCAGTGAAAGCTACTAGAGAGCACTGGACCAGGAAATGGTAGATTTGCTTCTCCACAGATCTGCTTCAGTTTTTTTGTTGAGAAAAACAAGATAATTAGGCAAGATGATTGCAAATGTCCTGCTCTAACTTCTTACTTTGAGGGAAGGACTGAAGTGCAACAGCCTAGAGCTACGTGGTCCAATATGGCAGCCATTAGCCACATGAGGCTACTCAGCATGTGAAATGTGATTAATCCAAATGAGATTCACTGTATGTGGACATAGCAGGCAGAATTCTAAGATGATTCCTAGGGACCCTTTCCCTCTCCCTCTGTATGATCTTCTCTTCTTGAGTGTAAATGGAACCTGTAAAATGTGTTCTCTGAGGAAAGGGAGACTGTCCTGGGTGGGCCTGTCCTAAGCAGGTGAGTCTTTTAAGAGCAGAGCATTTTCTCTGGCTGGTTGCAGAAGAGGAAGTCAACACTCCAGGTTGCCTGAAAGAAAGCAAACATCCATGTTGTGAACTGCCCATGGGCCACTTGGCAAGGAACTGCAGGCAGTCTGTAGAAGCTGAGAGTGATCCCCAGCAGAGAGCCAGCAGGGAAAGGTGTCCTCAGTCTTGCAATAACAAGGAAATGAATTCCAACAATCTGCGAGCTCAGAAGTGAAACTTTAGGGGAGGAACCACAGCCCTGGCTGACACCTTGACTTTAACGTGGTGAGACTCTGGGTATAGAATTCAGCGATGGTGTGCTCAGATTTGTGACCTATAGGAACTGTGAGGTAGTAAATCTGTATTGTTTTAAGTTACTAAGTTTGTGGTAATTTGAATATCCTGGATTTTCCAGACTTAGTACAAAATGAAAATGTAAAATACCTCCTTAGTAATGTCTTCATTGATCCCATGTTGAAATGGTATTATTTAAATATACTGGGTTAAATAAAATATATTATTAAATAAACTAATTTCATCTGTTTCTTTTTATTTATTTTCTTTTTCAATGTTATCAGAAAAATTCAAATCATATATGTGGCTCACACCCTATCTAGGGGACACTTCTGTTCTAGAGATCTCAGAAATCGGCTGTGTGACCTCACCCTCAAAGCCTTGAATTTCTTGTCTTTGAGATTGGAAATAATAGCACCTATCCACAGAATATTGGCAGCATAAAATAGATGAGGCCTGTAGGATACTAGCCCCAATAAATGTTTGTTATTATTATCAATAATAACAATATTTGTGAAGTAGGAATCTTGCTTGTATCCAGGTCCTAGTCCCCAGCACCTCTCTCCAGCCTGGCACAGAGTAGGCACTCAATAAATGCTTGTGGATTATATAACCTTTTTTTTTTTTTTAATTTTATTTTTAAGTAATCTTTACACCCAAATTGAGGCTGGAACTCACAACCCTGAGATTGCATGCTCCACCTACTGAGCCAGCCAGGCTCCCTGGATTACGTAACCTTGACAAAGCTCTTTGGCACAGTTCTCCTTTACCATCCCAACCCACTTGAAGGCAGAAATCAGGGACCCATGGCCAGGTGGGGAGACAGAACTTTAGGGGGTAAAATATCTGCTTCAAGCTTCACAGCCCAGGGGGGCTCTGGAGGAATGAGACCACCTCTTCCAACTCCCGGATATGTTGATTCCTGCCTGAAGTCCTGGAGACACGAGTTCCAATCCCAAGTCCACAAGACTAAGCTCAGGGACCTGCACAGGTGACTGAGCCCCATCTGTCCCTGTCAAGTTTGTTTCAGGAATAACTTGGATAAGTCATCTGAAGCAGAGTACCTGGCACATACTAAGGGCGCAGTTACGGAAGGTATTATTACTGCCGTTGTTGTTTCTTTGTCAGCGATGCTCCGAGATGCTCCGGACTGAAATCCCTCCCTCGCGGGATCCCTTTCCCATAAATGACCCCTCCCCCCCGGTCCCTGACTGGGGAGGATGTCCTGGCTCTTGGACCCAGTCTCCAGACACCACCCCCACCCAATCGAGTCAGGAATAGAAATCACCGCCTCCGGCAGCCCGCGGTCTCCCTCCCTCCCCCGGCAGCGATCGATGTGGCCTCCGCTGCGGGGGACAGAGGAAGACAGGGAAGGACGGGGCGGCGGGGCCTCTGGCAACAGCGAGGCTCCGCGGGGCAGCAGGGGCAGGGACGAGCCCGGCCGGCCAGCAGCTCCCCGGCCTCAGCGGCTTCGCTTTCCGGGACAGACGCACCGGCCGGTGCGCCCTGAAGGGGCCTTGCAGGTAAGGAACCTCCCCGGGGAGGGGCGTGGCCTGGGAAGGGGCGGGAGCTGCAGAGCGGGAGGAGGGGGCTGCCGGGGTTCCCGGTCCCGCGCCCCCTTCGTGAGGCCACCCCTCCTACACCCCGGGGGGGAGCACTGTGGGGCGGCCAAGCTCTGGGATCTGTTCTGTTGGTTCATCCGTTAAATGGGATTAGAAAACCTCCCTGGCAGGTTTGGTCTAGGCATTAAACCTAGTGAAGTGTATATGGAAGCCAGCGAAGTGACCAGCACATAGTAGGTGCTCCAAGTAAGTGTGTGGAAAGGACCTTAAATGGAAAAGCCTAGTTTCCAACCTTAACTGTGCCCTGGACTAGCTGGGTAATGTTGAGCAGCCCATTTAACCTTTCTTACTGATACTCAGATTCTTGTTGGGGAAGGTTTGTTGAATTAATTATCCCAATTAATAGAGCAGGAGGGTGAATTCCAGGAAGAGAAGGGGATTTGCCCACAGTCATGCCGCTAACGGGTGATGCAACTGGGTTGGAAGTTTCATCTTTTGACACCAGGTGCCTGGAGGAGGTGTGAGCAGAGCGGCATCCCGTCCGTGTCCCGGACGTTTACTGGGCACGGATTCTGTACCAGGGGCCACCGTCCTGCCCATAAACATCCTACCCTAGTTAATCCTCATACCCTCTCAAGGAAAGTGTGATGTCCCCCATTTTGCAGATGGGGAAACTGAAGCTCAGAATGGATCCCCTCAAGGGTCAACAGTAAGTGGCAGACTCAGAATTTGAACCCAGGTCTGACCAGAAGAAAGTGCAAAGGACTGACGTTTATTGAGCACCTACCGTGTTCTAGGGGCTTCGCACACACACTCACAGTAACCTTCCACCCCAAATGTGGTTCTCCCTGTTCTATAAATAGAACCAAAGCCCAGAGTGGGAGGAGCCTGGCCTGGGGACGCAGAAGTGATCGAGCTAAGGACCTGACCCTTATCCTGACCAGCTTAACTCTAAGCCTAGGGTAAGTGAAGGGCCCCTCACCTGACTCCCTGCCTGGCACCTGGCCAGCCGCTTGATGTATATCCAGTCCCCCGTCCACCCTGGGAAGCAAGCATCACTGGCGGGATGGTGCAGATGGGATTACCCAGGATCAGGAAGTGAGTCACTAGCCCTCAGCTCCGGCAGAGCCTGGAGACGTGGGCAGTGGAAGGATCTAACATTTTCTGGTATGAAAAAGGCGGAGCACCTTCCGCAAGCTACTTTAGTCCTCTAGCCTGCCTTGGGGGTAGGTGCTTTTGTCTGCAGTGTGCATTGTGTAGGAAACTAAGACCTGGAGAAAAACACCTTCCTTGAGGCCCTAAGTGCATCAGGGGTGGAGATAAACCCCAGATTTGGCTGAGTCGGGGAGACAGTGAAACAAGTGGATAATTTACTGAACCCCTTCAGACCCCATGAACACAGTGGCTCGTTTAGTCTTTTAACCACACTTGGAGGTGGCTATATTTATCTCTACTTGACAGAAGTTCAGGGAGGTGACATGACTTGCCTTTGGTCACAGAAGAAAGTCAGTGTTCCATCTGATTGACTCCACGAGTGCCTTAAATGGTCTAAGCCAGTGGCTCTCAAACTTGACCATGCATCAGAATCACGCTCCACACTTGTTAAAACACAGACTTCAGGACTCCATCCCGAGTTTCTGATTCAGTAAGTCTAGAGCAAGCTGAGACAATTTCCCGGGTGGCACGATGCTGCAGTGCAGGGGACCCACCTTAAGAATAACTGGTCTCTACTGATGCTCCAGCAGCCCTCGGTGGTCAGCATTACCACCCCCATTTTGCAGAGGAAGAAACTGAGGATCAGAGTGCTGGTGTGTCCAAGAGCCCAGAGTAAGCCCCTGGCATATGAAAATCCAAGTTTGGGAAAGGGAGATAATCCTATCTGAGCACCACCCACCCTAAGGGGTGCCGGGATATCCTACCATTCAGTCATTTCATAATCCCCCCCCCCATAGATCTCAGCATTTGTTCTGTGCAAATGAAATGGGGGTGGGCAGACTCAGTGATCTGGCCAAAGACCCTCGGTCGGGGAGTGAGGGACAGCCAAACCAAGCCCGAATCTTGAGAGCAGAGGGTACTTGACACCTGCTGAGCGCCCCCTGCACACCAGAGCGGGTGCAGGGGACAGGGGGTTCAACCCCGGCCTTCCGGAAGGGACGCCCCGCAGCACCCCCGTCCCGGTGTCCGCAGGCCATGGTGAGCGAGTCCCCGGGGCCCGACGCCCGCGTGCCCTGGCGGCGGAGCGACGAGGCGCTGCGCGTGAACGTGGGCGGCGTGCGACGGCGGCTGAGCGCACGCGCACTGGCGCGCTTCCCGGGCACGCGGCTGGGCCGCCTGCAGGCGGCGGCGTCGGAGGAGCAGGCGCGGCGCCTGTGCGACGACTACGACGCAGCGGCGCGCGAGTTCTACTTCGACCGGCACCCGGGCTTCTTCCTGGGCCTGCTGCACTTCTACCGCACCGGCCGCCTGCACGTGCTCGACGAGCTGTGCGTCTTCGCCTTCGGTCAGGAGGCCGACTACTGGGGCCTGGGCGAGAGCGCGCTGGCCGCCTGCTGTCGCGCGCGCTACCTGGAGCGGCGCGTGGCGCGGCCGCGCGACTGGGACGAGGACAGCGACACGCCGAGCAGCGTGGACCCGTGCCCGGACGAGATCTCCGACGTGCAGCGCGAGCTGGCGCGCTACGGGGCCGCGCGCTGCGGCCGCCTGCGCCGCCGCCTGTGGCTCACCATGGAGAACCCCGGCTACTCCCTGCCCAGCAAGCTCTTCAGCTGCGTCTCCATCGGCGTGGTGCTGGCCTCCATCGCCGCCATGTGCATCCACAGCCTGCCCGAGTACCAGGCCCGCGAGGCGGCGGCCGCCGTGGCCGCGGTGGCCGCGGGCCGCGCCCCGGACGGCGTGCGCGACGACCCGGTGCTGCGGCACCTCGAGTACTTCTGCATCGCCTGGTTCAGCTTCGAGGTGTCGTCGCGTCTGCTGCTGGCGCCCAGCACGCGCAACTTCTTCTGCCACCCGCTCAACCTCATTGACATCGTGTCGGTGCTGCCCTTCTATCTCACGCTGCTGGCCGGCGTGGCACTCGGCGACCGGGGCGGCGCAAGCGGCGAGGACCTCGGTGACCTGGGCAAGGTGGTGCAGGTGTTCCGCCTCATGCGCATCTTCCGCGTGCTCAAGCTGGCGCGCCACTCCACCGGGCTGCGCTCGCTCGGCGCCACGCTCAAGGTAGGGCCCCTGGGGCTGGAGAGCGGGGCGGGGTAGGCGAGGGTGAGCAAAGGGCAGGTTAGCAGGTGGACTCTGGGACGCGCGGTGTCCTGGCACACGGTGAACCAAAGCGACATTCTTTGTGCCAGGCACAAGGCTGGACGCCCGTGTACATTTCCCATCCCGTCTGCCCTTCCCAACAGCCCTGGGAGGGCTCTTTCCCAGGGTTGAAAACTAAAAGTCAAGGCAGAGCTCTGCTTTGCTCTCTTTAAAAAAAACAAAAACACAAGACAGAGGTCACTTTTGGTCTGTCAAACATCAGATAATACACAGTGCAGAAATTGGCATAGCAGGGTGCTAACTGGCTTCTCCACTGAGCCTTTCTTCCGGCCTTGTCGGGGGCACGGATATCGCAGGTCACCCTTGACAGGCCAAGTCCAGCAGCAGCCTCAGAACTAACACTGAGCGCTAATTCTGCCAGTTTTACGTCCACTATTGATATCATTCTCAGGACTTCTGCAGGAAGATGTGGTTATTTATTCCCTTCCCGTAGGTGAAGAACCCGAGGCTAGAAAGTTGGTTTTCTAAAACCTGCTTGCAATTTACTGAGCACCCTTGTTGCGCCAGGCCCTGCTCTGGGGGGCGCGTCACTGCTCTGGCCAGCTTAACCTTGAAGGGGTGAACTTAGCCTGGTGTGGGGACAGAGGGGATGTGAACAGCTTGGACAAAGGCCTGGAGAGCGAACAGGATGAACACTGAGAGGGGACCTGGAAGGGGGGTGCCCATTGACGAGGTTGAAGAGGTGCGTGGGATGGGGTACTGAGGGGCCGTGGACTCTTGGCCCAGGATTTTGAACTTTGTCCCAAGGTAATAGGACGGCTTCAAGCTGGGGCCAGGATTATTGTCACCACATAGCAGATGTGGAAACTGAGGCTCTGAGAAGTGACAGGACTTGTCAGAGATTCCTCAGTAAGTTGCAGAACCCACAGAAGAACCCAGCTGTGCTTCCTCCAGCACTTCCTGCTCCTTCTCCTAAAGCTCTAGGCAGCCCCCGTAAGGATCCCCAGAAGACCCCCCCTCCACCCATGGCTTCATAAAGCCTTTTTCATGCCCTTGTGGCAAGGCAGCCGGAATGCTGAGTACAGGCAGGGTGACGTGAGGAGAATTGGGGGGGGGGGGGGCAGTGAGCAGGAACAAGGAATTCCATTAGCCACATCCCTGAACTCAGTATCTCTCCAGGGAAGATCCCTTTGCCCCACACTCTGCCTCGCTTCCAGCCATGCAGGGAGCCAGGGCCTGGTGCCACCAGCTTTTTCTGCAAGGAGGGAGAAGAGTATTGATCGAGGCTGCCAGGGTCCAAGACGCGGTTGTCAGCCCCCTGGCTGCTCAAAACGAGGCCTCTGACCAGCACCAGCTTTCTCAGTACCTGGAGGGTTCTAGAAGTGCAGAATTTCTGGCCCTACCTGCAACCCACTCAGCTGAGTTCTGCCTTTTAAGCAAGATCCCAACGTGAGTCCTCCACACACTACAGTTTGGGACTAGGAGACTGCAGGTGCTAGACGGGGGGTCTCAGCCCCGGCACTACTGACATTTGGGGAGAGCAAATTCTTGGTTGTGTGTGTGGAGGCGAGGGTGGTCGTGCGGTGCATTGTAGGATGTTTGGCCTCCTAGGATCTCTGGCCTCCTCCCAGTAGATGCCGGTAGCGCAGCTGTCTCAGTTGTGACATTGCCATAGGTCAGGGTGCCTGGGTGGCTCAGTTGGTTGAGCATCTGCCTTCGGCTCAGGTCATGATCCTGGGGTCCTGGGATCGAGTCCCACGTTGGGCTCCCTGCTGCTTCTGCCTCTCCCCTGCACTTGTGCTCTCTTTCCTTCAAATAAAAAAATCTTAAAAAAAAAAAGGTATTGCCCTATGTCCCCTGGAGAGCAGATTGCCCTGTTTGAGGACCGCTGCCTGGCCTCAGGGGCGGAGCCGATGTGTATGCCCATAGCAGGTGCGTTCAGTGGCTGGTCTGGGAACCTGGATCCTGTCAGCTCTCCTGAGAGGCAGAATGCATTTTTGTACTTGTCAGAAAGGGGGTAGGCCAGCCAAAAGCACATGAAACGAGCCCTCTGCCTCTGTGAAATACGAACTCTGGTCTCCGTTGGTTCTGTTACTGTGTAGAAGTCACAAGCTTGTTATTAACTGGCTGGTGCCACCGGCTCCCCCTGCCGTGGAAGAAAGCCCTGCGGCTTAGCCGGCATCCCGGACACAGACCTAGGTCCATGTTCCCTGCCAGCTCTTGTGGTTGAAAGATCTTAGCTTGGAGTCCAGGGACGTGGGTCTTGCGCACCAGCTCTACTTTGCTCTATGACTGGGCCTCAGTTTCCCCTGTATGCTCGACACCAGGTCTGTGGGACCACCCAGCTCTGACTTGGCTTCCTACACTCTCTTCCAGCACAGCTACCGTGAGGTGGGCATCTTACTGCTGTATCTGGCCGTGGGGGTGTCCGTGTTCTCCGGTGTGGCCTACACAGCTGAGAAGGAGGAGGACGTGGGCTTTGACACCATCCCCGCCTGTTGGTGGTGGGGCACCGTGAGCATGACCACCGTGGGCTACGGGGACGTGGTACCTGTGACGGTGGCTGGCAAGCTGGCGGCCTCGGGCTGCATCCTCGGGGGCATCCTGGTGGTGGCGCTCCCCATCACCATCATCTTCAACAAGTTCTCTCACTTCTACCGCCGCCAGAAGGCACTGGAGGCCGCCGTGCGCAACAGCAACCCCCGGGAGTTTGAGGACCTGCTGAGCAGTGTTGACGGGGTGTCGGAGGTGTCTCTGGAGACTTCCCGTGAGACCTCCCAGGAGGGAAGGTCTGCAGACATGGAGGCCCAGGCCCCCCGTGGGCCTCCAGACTCTCGGGTTTACTAAAGCCAAGGCTCGGCGTCCCCCTTCCCACACCCCTAGAGTCAGCTGCACCAGCAGAGATCCCTCCCTGCTTATGGCGTTCATGGTGGCCTGATGGCTGAGGATCACTCACCCACCCATGAGGAATGACACCCAGAGGCTAGGTCCGTTCCTCCCGAAGGCCCGGGGCCAGGATAGCGTTGCCCGGGATTCTTGGGCCTGGTGAACAGCCCAGAGAATTCCGTCCCTGGACCTCCAAGCTCTGCACGAAGGAGGCATGTGCCAAAGAGAAAGCTGGAAAGCTGACGACGGTTCCTGAGCACCTCCTGCCTGTCGGCCCTGGCCCATTCGGGATGGGTGTCGGAGAATAAGAAGACAGAGGCCCAGAGAGGTGGCGGGACTTGCCCGAATGTCACCCAGCTAGTCGTGGTGGCGCCAGGCTTGGGCTCCAGGCTCGCTGGTCTGCCAAGACCGGTGTTCCTCGCGTGCTGTCTTTCTTCTGCCCTTACCAAGTTCGCGTGTGGTTTTACGGGGTTCACGGATCTCCAGAGTTGATTCATCGGGTTCAAAGCCTCTGTCCGGGCTAGGGAAGGAGCAGACGGATTCCGGTGGGGGAGTCCTGCGGCTTCCTGCCGGGGTGGGCTTGAGGTACGGACTCTGACGGGGCCCTGGCCTGTCCCATCCCAGGACGGAACATGGACATGCCCCACGGAAGAGGACGTGCCCCTGCCCCATCTGCAGACCTAGGCCCGTCTGTCAGGTGGTCACAGTCTGTGCCCCCGAGGGAAGTGAAAGCCAGTGTGCGGGAGTCACTAAAGCCAGTTCAGCTCTGAAGTGCTGGCAGCAAGGGGCTGCCAGGCATGGATGCCCATGACCCCCGGGGCCCCCCAGGCTGACTTCGGTAGTTCTCCGGCCCTGCCTTGAGTTACCATCCGGGCAGATGCTTGAGACCTCCGCCCCCTTCAGCCAGCTCCAGCCCCCTCATCCTTGCTCAACTGCTGAATCCTCGCTACTTGCTGAGAAATTTGGGAGGGAAGGCTTCCCATCGCCGTGTTCACACACTGTTCCTGAAACACCCATTTCCGTCCTGTTGTCACCTGGCTACGCCTCTGCCAGTCCCACCATGCGGAGCTTCATCATGGAGACATGATCCGGTGGAACCCAGGCTCGTGAGAAGAAGGTGTCTAGTGACTGACTCCCAGATCAGCCGATTCGTACAGCCTACTGTGGAGGGCAGGGCAGGAAGAGGCAATGACCAGACAGGGGTCTCACCCTTGAGACGATGTAGACAAGACTGAACAGAAGATTCCCCCGGTTCTTTCAACCCCTTCCTCCTTATTTCATTCATTCAACAAATATCTTTTGGAAGATCCACAAGCTGGGGCTTCCCCTGTGGCCTGCAGATGTGTTTTATTTAGCTAAATGGGCTGTCTATATATCTATATATTTTTTTAAGATTTTATTTTTAAATAATCTCTACACCCAACATGGGGCCCAAACTCACAACCCTGAGATCAGGAGTCACAGGCTTTGCTGATGGAGCCAGCCAGGGGCCCCTTTAGGTGCCTTTAGGTGAGGCACATTCTCTCTAGTTCCTCATAGTGTGCCCCTGAGACAGACAGACAGACAGACAGACACACACACACACATACACACACACACTCCACCCCCACCACTTCTCAGATATCCTAGACATGCCTGGCCTCTGATTCATTGACTGCTCGCTAGGTTCACAAGAGATAACGGGGAACAAAATACATATCTCTATATTTGTGACGCTTATAGACTAGGAAGACGGGAGATGGAGCGAAATCCAGTGGTCATAGACATACGTAACAGCGGGCACTACTAAGTCTAGGGAGCTAGAAGCACGTCCTGGGGCAGGGACCATGAGTGGGGGTCAGAGAGGACTTTCTTGAGGGTGACGATTTAAGTGGCCGTCACATGGATGAACAGTTACTTAGGCAATACGGGATCCAGGAGGTGTTTTTGAGCAGAGGGGATGGCCAGTGTAGGCCCCTGTGTGCGGATGAATCCTCCAGATTGAGCAGAGGCTGCAGCCGAGCCGAGGGGCCGCCCGGGACTCCCCACGTACTCACCAGCCCTCCCACGGGCTCCCCGTCTACCACCCAGGCCCCGCTCTGCCCAGGTCGGGGCGCAGAGAGGGGAGGGCTGCCCGTACCCCCTCCCCGAACTGCTGAACATGCCAAGGAGCCAGATAGCTTCCAGACTTTCTGACCCCACAGACAGCCCCTGAAGCTAGTGGAGGCAGAGCTCAGGTGAGCCTCACCTGGCCTGCATCCCTGACCAGGTCACGGGTTGTCCTGGCAGAAAAGCGGCCACTTGCTCCCACTCCCAGGTGCGGAAGAAAACCGTTCTGCGGCTCCAGAGGCCGGGCCCAGGGGCCCGCTGCTGGCTGCGCGGCGCTGGCTGCCTGGTGGGCTTTCTGGGTGAACAAGGAGGACGGGGGACACATGGAACAACCCAGAATCCGCCTTCTCTGGTTCCAGTGGTGGGTTTGGCACAGGTTGCGAGTGACTAGAATCCAGCTGGAACTAACTTGGTCAGAAAGAGTAATTCATTGCAGGTGACTGATGAACAACTGTGACCATTAAGGTTCTTTGGTTACAAGCAATAGAAACGGGCTCCCTGGGACGCCTGGGGGCGTGGCCAGTTGGATGGCCGACTCTTGGTTTCCGCTCAGGTCATGATCTCAGGGTGGTGAGATGGAGCCCATGTTGGGCTCCGGACTCACTGAAGAGTCTCCTGAGGTTTCTCTCTCCCTTTCCCTCTCCCCCTCCCAGTGCTTGTGCTCTCGCTCACTCTCTCTAAAGTGAATAAATAAATCTTTAAAAAAAATTCTTTTAAAAAAGAAACTGTCTTACGGAAATAGAAAGAATTTATTGGAAGGTGTATTTGTTTCCTGCGGCTGCCGTAACACACTGCCATAAACCTGATGGTTTGGAACAATAGAAATTTCTTCTCTGACAGTTCTGGAGGCCAGATATCCAAAATCAAGGTACCAGCAGAGCCACATTCCCTCTGGAGGCTCCAGGGGTAAATCTTCTTGCCTCTTATAGCTTCTGGTGGCTGTTGGTGTTCTGGGCTTAGGGCCATGTCCCTCCATTCTCTGCCTCGTTCATGACGTCCCCTTGTCCTCTGTGGACACCAGTCTCCCAGGGCTTCTCTCTCAGAAGGGCCCGAGTGATGGCACGGAGGGCCCACCCAGCAGATCCAAGCTGATCTCCTCCCCAGACCCTTAACGTAATCACATCCGCAAAAAGACCCTTTTTCCAAATAAGGTAACATTGACAGGTTCCAGAGATTAGGATGTGGACATATCTTTGGGACCACCATTCAGCCCGCCACAGACTGGGTCAAGTGACTGAGCCGGTCTCAGGACACGTAGGAAGGAGGGGAACTCTGGGGACCTCAGTGGGAGGACTCACGGATCCTTTGTTGGGGACACTGCCAGCTAAATGCTCAGCCTTCCATCGCCTTCCTCCCCTGTGTCGTTCTGCTCACCATTCCAATGCCAGCGGAGAGCTGCATTTGCCCAGCTTGGGGCATGTGCCTCTCCCTCGGTGGAGACGGAGGGCAGGGCCCCTGGATTAACACCAGCAGCAGACCACCTGAGAGGGAAGACAAGGGGTTACCCAAAGAGAAGGTCATGTGACGTCACCAGAATAAAGGGGAGGGTTCCTAGGCAAACTAGCAGATGTCCGCTGCAGTCCCACCCTGGGCTGCCCAGCACACTTTACGCTCAGTCCTCCCCAGACACAGTTGAGGAAAACGTTCCTAACGTCAGAAACCTATCGTAGACGTAGCCCTAAGCATACGTCGTGCTCTCCAGGCCCCATTACTGTGATTTAGTCAGGGTAGTGGGTCAGTCTGCTGTCTTCTAGAATAGCACAAAGTCCCTCCCAGGCAGATCTGGCAAACTAAGGTGTCCCTGAGCTGCCTACTAAAGGAAAACTGTTGTCCCCTCCAACTACTAGCGAAATGCTCCCAGCGGTGTCTGTTTCTTGGAATAGAAAATGAAACCCACAGAAGCCTACGAACACCGGGGTCTGTACTGAGGAGCGCGAGTCTCACCCGGCCGCTGCGGCTGGGGCTGCCACTTGGCCAAAAGGGCCCGCTGCCACTCTCCAGGACCCAGCTTATTTTACCAAACGGGGGAAACTAATGGTGTTTTGATGGGAGTCCTCACCCTCCAGGGTCTTTGGTTGTCTCTGCAGCCTCCCCAAAGGGGTGGTACTGCTTTGAGTTTTCTATTTCAAAAGTGTAGTTCAGTTGGATCTGTTGGTCTTTCATATTGTGCCTCCATGGGTCAGGGAGCCAACGTGGGGATCTTTTCCAACTGTCACTCAGAAATTGGAGATCTAGCTCTCTGTGATAGGGACGAAGGGCAAAATACTGTTTTCCACATGGTTGGTGGACCTATGGTAGTACTCTCAGAGCCAAGAAATTGGTATTAGCTCCAAGTTCTTTATCCAGTGCTCCCTGGAAAGTTTGGGTGTTTCCCTTTCTTCAGTACCCAGTTACCTCGGTAAATGGCCACAGGCCTTTTGGAGAAGGCTAGAGAAATGTTTACATTACACTCGGTAGTAGCATAGCAGAAACCTTCCCCAAGGGCAAGTAATGTATCCTTCATTCGAGGGGCTTTAGATCAATAAATGAACTCAAGCCTAAGTGTTAGGTGATGATCAGTTTTTTGTTTTGCTTTGCTTTGCTTTGTTTCTTACGTTTTATTGGTTATACAATTCAGACTCGTGGTCAGTTTTGCCTTTTCAGGGCCCTCCAGCAGAGACCCTGCCTCATTCAGAACCTGCTGAATATTATGATGACCGTTTTCTCTTAATTTCTGAGGCACTTAAATGCCAACACCTGGCCTCCCACACCTCTGCATTCTTCCTTCCCTTGGAGATCAGGGAACCCTTCACCAAGCACGCCTGATGGAGACTTTCCTCAAAGCAAGGGTGAAGTTTCTGGGTCCAGTGAGAGCCATAGAGGGAAGGAGACACAAAATAAATCCAAGCCAGCATTCTTATCTTCAGAAATCTTTGAATCCCTTCCTCTCTATGATGCCAAGGGATCTGGGGCCTTTAAGTTTCATTTCTCATGGGCCAGCATTTGGTCCAAGTTTGCTTTAGCCAACCCAGCAAACGAACGGTCAGAACCCAGCCAGCTCCTGGAGCTAGCACAAAGAAGGCAGACTCCCCGATCCTCACATCAGTATCAAGGAGATCAGTCTGGTCCAACGTTGCATTTCCCCTTCCTCCAAGCACTGTAAAAATCCTTTCCCACAAATATTCCCCAGATTTCGGCTGGTATCCACGAACAGTTTCTCTAGCTCTGTCTGGGTCCAGAATTCTTTCCTATCAGTCTGTTTTTCAGCCTCCAGGCCAAAACTCATCCCCACCACTGAGCTAAGCAGCCTTGAGGGCTGGCTGGAGCAGGCAGGAACTCAGGAGCCCTCTCCATCAGGAAGGCGGAGACAGCTTCCAGCCAGCGTTGGAGATCACCCTGGCTTTCTCCCACATCCCCTGGATGGCGGTCCCACTGGTCAGAAGCCGCACAGCAGCCTGCGCAGTCGGTCAGCAGTCAGAAGGTCAGAGGGTCAGGTTTTGGGGATCTCAGCCCTGCAGCAAGCCGTGGGGTTCCTGCACCGTGGTCCACAGATGTGTGCTGTACGGTTCATGCTGTGTCTCCCCCGCATATGCGTGCACGTGCACACACACACACACCTGCACGTGCCGATATTTACATTACTCTGTGCAGTTGAAACAAAACATTCTATCCCACAGCCTGGGCATTCCGCATCCTCTTAAACCTGAACTGTGACAGAAGCTGCCCTTTCTCCAAAAGCCACAGTCTCAGTGGTCAGACGACACCAAGCAATGCAGGAAACAGCCCTCTGCCGCTGCGTCCCATAGGCCGCTCTCCAGGGCCAGGGCATGATGGCAACCTCACGGTCTCACCCCAGGGAAGCCCAATTGTGTGTAATACCCGACACTTCCTGGAGGTTGTAGAGTAGAACTCCATTCTGCTTCCAATTTCTCTAGGAGTTAGGAGTCTTTGGCTACAAACCAGAGAACCCAACTCTGGAAAAGTTAAGCAAAAATGGCTGCATTGGATAGATACTAGATCGGGTCAAAGTCAGATTCAAAAACCAGGCTTGAGAAAGGTAGGCGTGCGGGCAACATGGGGATGGAGGTGGTTAGAGCCCACAGATCACCTTGTTAGGGGCCCTGCAATGAAAATGCCTGAGTGACAACACTCACTCTAGCTGAAAATTCCCAGAGAGCGGAGTCCAGCTGGACTAGTTTGGGTCGTGTCCCCACTCCATGGCTGGGGAAGGACAGAGGAACTCCCACAGATGGTCTCCCCAGGACCCAGAGGGTGGAGGCGCAGTTTCCTGAAGAAAAAGTGGGGTGCTTTCATTAAAATGAGGGAAAGGGATCCTGGGTGGGCAAAACCAGCAAATATCTATCATAATGGGGTGGGAGTGGGAGCCAGGCAGCTTGACTTCGGCAGCTACAGAAACCAGGAATGAGACAGACGGACATTGGCTGAATCCGCATCCCAGGGCAGCCAGCATCTCCCAGCTCCGTATCTTGTGGCGCCTCCACCAGAGAACTCCTCCCCAGTTCCAGGACGAAAAGCGCGAGTGAGATGCTGACGGGCCCAGTTCCGGATGAGGTTGCTGGATCACTCCACCGTGGCAGAGGGTTGGGTCCACGAGAACACGGCAGCCGTCATGTGAACTCTTGGCTGATGTGGGAATCGAGCAGTTTCTAGACTTTCCTGGTGAGACATGTTCCTCCAACTTAAGATCTTCCCCCTTCCTGGCCCCACATTATAGATCAAAGAACGGAGACCCAGGGAGGTCCAAGGTCATACCTGAGTTTCTCAGTGAAGAGAAGAGCTTTTTAGCTTAAGAGCCAAGTAGAGTGTTCATAGTGGAGAATGGCGGTGGAAGGGAATCTGGTTGCCTCCTGAGGTACTTCTTGAGGCTCCCAAGAGTAAAGATGACCTATCAACTAATAATAATAAGCACCCGTCACACGCCTGTGGCACTCAGATTTCTCCTCATGCTCGGGACATGGCCCTCAGGTGCTGGCTCCATGGGACGCTCCTTGGTGACTACTGGACCTCCTGTTCCAGGCCAGAGAAGCCCTGAACCTGAGTGTGGAAGGAACTGTCCAGGAGGAAATTTAGTGAGTTGGGAAGCTAACTTTGTTAAGGCAGGAGATTTGAGATGAAAGGGACAGTGTCTTCTAGAATTTTTTCTGCTAGAAGAGGACAAGGGCAGATGTAGACTGGTGATTAACCTGTTCAAAAGGAGTGGGTTCAGAACCTTCAGGAAATTCATGAGTTCAAGGGCAGGAATGGCACACACCTTGCTCCCGGGGTCAGGCCTGGGTTCCAGCACTTACCCGGTGCCTGATCCTGGATCGGACCTTTGATCTCCAAGAAGCATGTCTCAGGGTCGGCCACCATCCTCCACTCAGGCTGGTATCCAAATCCCTCCCCCACCCCCATCTTGTCCTACCTTCTTGGATGGGTAAGCAATCCTTCGGGTACAAGTGACAGAAACCCAGCACAGTGGATCCAGAGGTTCAGCTGAGTCCCCAGGTCTCCTGCCCCTGCTGCCCTCTCGGCTCTGCATTCCTGTGTTGCCTTCATTCGCGAACAGGCAGTTACTACAATTATTTGAATCGGATGGGAGAACATGAGCGATACCATGTGGTGTAAAAACTCTGGGCCCTGAGGCCAGACGGACTTGTGATTGAGTCCGGCTACTTACAAGCTGCGTGGTCTCGGCTGGGGTTCTTTGTGTCTCTGAGCCCGTTTCTTCACTGGTCTTGATATAATGACACCTACACCTCAGAGTGCTGACGCCGAGTTCAGGGGAGATAACGCATGTGAAGATGCCCGGCATGATAAAGGCTAGGAAGAACGCTGGAAATGCAGAGGAAGGACACGGAAACCAG
>CM053610.1:11660920-11690135 GCA_028646535.1 Procyon lotor
CTCGCACACATAGCACGTACTGCTCACACTCTCATTCCTGTTTGATTTTCTTCACGGCCTTTCATCTGCCTCCGAAATGACTATTTATTCATTACATGTAACACAGACTGGCTGTGAGCGTGACACAGACTCACTGTGGGTGTGACAGCTCCAAATCTAAACCGATCTCAGTGAATTGTCTTGCACCAGCGCCTGGAATATGGCCAGCGCCGCCCCGCACGGCCGGCAGCTCTTGGGAAAGCCCCAGAGCGAACCCCGAGTGTCCCTCCATTCCACAGCATTCATTCTTGGAAAACTAATAGCAAAACCTTGTACAAAGTATTTTGTGTTTAGATTTAATGAGCTCTGGTTTAGCATCGGGGGCTAATAAACACGTTTTCACCAACATAAACGTCCGGTGGGATTCGACAGTGGGGCTGAGCGAGGCGGAGCTGTCCCCGAATGCGCCGCAGCACATTGTAGCCTCCCTGCCTGTTAGATGCTGAGGGGACCCGGGATCACGGTCACCACACAACCTCCCTGACACATTTTAGAACACTCCCCAGCGGGCGTACCACACACTATCAGAGTCTCGTGTCTCCAGGGAGGGCGTGGGACTAGACACGTCAGAGTCTGTGCAAAAACATGAAACCATCTACAGGCTCTGGCGTGTCTGCCACGCAGGAAGTGCTTAGGAAACGCGCGTTTTCATCATCTCTCCGCCCCTCCTTTTGGCCCCTGGTCCTCAGTCTGAGCAACAGGGACGTCTGTCAGCAGCGCTGGCCACAGGGAGGGAAGACAGGCTGTTAGAGGGAGTGAGGGGAGTGAGTGAGGCAACAGGAAGCGCACATCACCCCCACTGCCGGGAAGGCTGACACGCAAGTGGCCGGAGGGACCATTACACCAAATACTGAAGAGCAGTGCGACTCGAGACTCATGCTTAATTTTTGGTCTAACTCCACTCCTCCCTACTCTGCAGTAAACTCTGGGAGAACCCAGGGTCTGGCGAGGGAAGTCTTTCCAGACAAGGACGGGCCCTGGAGGGCAGCTTCCCTCCAAACGCGGGGCGCACCGGACCCTCACACCAGCCTCTTGGCAGAGGCTGCTCACGCTCTCCCTTCTTGCCCTTTTCTTGCTCTGGCCATCTCTTGCTCATTTTTAAGGTCAGGATGTAGTACCTCCTCCAGAAAAGCTTTGGGGGACACCCCGGCAGAATTCACTGTCCCTCCCTCCGCCTGTGTCCGCGCTCCGTGCGCTTCCGTCTACTGTGGTGTGTCCGGGGGCGCCCGTGGGCGCCCGTGTGCTGGACGGACTACCTGTCTGGTCTGTGAGAACTGCGTTCATCTTTATGTCCCTGCCACCCAGCTCAGGACCTGGCACACGGCAGGCATCCAACGAAAGTCTTCTCCCTACCCTACCCTACCCTCTGGGCCCCCAGCTTTGGATTCTAGAATAAACACACCACTGAGTCAATATCACAAAGGTTCACAACACCATTATCCAGGCTACAGATGGGGGAATCTCATTTTTAAAAAGAAGAAAGTCTTGTGTTCCAAAGGGCAGTTTATTTAAAACAAAGGTGGCGATGTATAGGAAGTAGGGAGAACAACTCTAACATAAAAGCGCACAGGGAGCACCTGAAATTAAAAAAATGGGAGGGTGCAGGGAGGAAGCTATATCTCATACATATACAAACTGCTGACCTTGATTGATTATTTACATCCAAACTTTATAAAATAGCATTTCAAGTCAGCACTTAAGCCAGTGTTATTAGTTTTTATTACAAAAAGTTAAAGCTACAAACTTCACATTTTTAAGTTGTACATCAGCAATAGCATTTAAGCTTTTTCCAAGTTGGTTTGAGTGCAAGCTGGTGGAATAGATTTTTTTTTTTTCCCCAAACACAAAAAAGAACATGGAATCTAAACACGATGAATAGAATCCTGATGAAAACACACAGTGTGTAAGGAAGGACGGGGTGGGAGGCTGAGGAGCTGATCCTTAGAGGCAACGTGGCAGAGGCTGGAGAGGGCACCAGAGCCCCAATCAGAAGACCTGCCTGACCTCGAGCAACAGACGTCCCCTCTCTGAGCCTCAGTTTCCTTATCTGTAAAAGGAGGACCATAAAACCAGACGTCCCAGTGCTATTAAGTTTTAATAGACAGAGGGCAATTCAAATTATCCACGGAGTGAGACTTGGTGTTTTGTATCTTTCAGGGAATTTGTCCATTTTGTTTAAGTTGCTGAATTTATTAGCATAAGGTTGTTCATGACATTGTTCTTAGCCTTTAGTATCTGTCGGAGCTAGAGGGACGTCACTTCTCTCATTTCTGATATTGGTAATAAGTCTCTGGCATCTGGCAGCTGCTAAATAATTGTTTCCTGGGTCAGAATATACAGTCTCAAGGAGTCAAAGCTATAGCTCTTAAGTCGCTTCAGTGTATTGGTCCTCTCTGTCTGTCTGTCCATCTGTCTGTCTAGCCAGCCAGCCAGCCATTCATCCATCTACCTATCCATTCAGCTGGTGGTTGGGAGAAAGGACAAAAGAGAAAGAAAAATAGAAATCTGCGCCAAAATTACTGGTGAGGAAGCAATCAAGATATCCTTAGAGAATTTGAGATTTTTTTACAGATATCATTAGGTGTGGGTCCTTGTTTCTTAAAAGGAGAGAAGAGGTGAGGGCCACAGTGTTCCCTGGGAGTTCAAGTCACAGATGCTGAAGCTCGAGGCTCAAGGAAAGCGCACTGACCTATCCTGCAGTTAGTGCTCACGGGGAAAACAACGAGGACTCGCCCCTCTGCCTGTCCATCCCCAGGACACAAATACACTGTGTCAGGAAATGGACTTGGTCCAAAGAAATGGACTCCTGGCCACAGGCTCTGTCCAGCGAGACTGGGGAGCAGTGTTCTGTGCTGGGCCAGCACGTGGGGTGGGGGGGTGCACACGTGCCTGGCACAGAATCAACTCCGGATCAAGATTCATGACCCAAGAATATTTACAGGGAAAAACTGAAACTTTCTTTTACTTGGCTCTAACTTAGGAAGGAAGAAATGGGCGCTTCCCCTCCTGTCTGGCCAAGTGCAAAGTCCTTTCTAAAATGGAAGAGGCTGAGGCAGGCTGCTCGAGAGCACAAGCAGATGGTGTGGGGGACGCACGCTCCGCGCTGAGGCTGGTGGGACTCACGTGGCTGTCAGACTTGACGACTAACTCAGCCGTTTCCCAACCTAAAACTCCCGGTTGGAGTTATCTCTTCTGTGCAAGAAAAGGTAGTCACTTCATTTGAGAGACTTGTGATCTTCCTTTTTCCTGTAAATACTGGTCCCCATGAATCCTGATTCTGCCACTCACCAGCCCTACGGCCTTGGGAGACACATTGCCTTTTTCTCTCTGAACTTACTCCTTCACCTATGAAGTGGAGATCCAGTGTGTAACTTACGGAGTCACTGTGAAGCCTGGATCTGACATCTACAAAAGGCCCACCCAGCTCAGTGCCGGGCATATACGAAGTGGTTGGTCTATGACTGCCAGCTGCCGTCGACTCTTCCAGTGCGATCCTCTGTTCTCTTCAGCCCTATAGCTGCCTAACTGGCCAAACCCTGCAGACCAACCACTGCCTCTTACGTTTTTAAAAACTGCCTTTAATTACAAAGAACAGAATCTGGCCAGAGAAGAAAGAGATTCCACTGATTCACGGTTTGGGAAGCAAAAGAAATTATGGAGTCAAATTACACTGTCTTTAGGTGCAACCCAGTCAGAACTCTCCACCTGAGGGGAAGAGAGATTCAAAAATAAGCAGACAGTTGCCTTTCCTCACACTACACGCCACGTGGCCTCGAGCCAGTGCTGCAGAGGGATGGCTCAGTGCTGTGTTTTGCGAAGCCCTCTGATGTGCCCGAGGCCCGGGATTGGCTCCGTGGCGCGGTCTGCCGTCTGGCAGAGGCTGCCGAATCACGGACCGGCCGAGCCCGAACCACCTGGCTCCCCCAGGGGTCCCATCCTGGCCAGTCATCCGCTGATGAGACCAAGCACGGGCCAGCTTCCCTTGACAGGGTTCCCTGGGACAATTAACCCAAACTGGCACAGGTTTCTCCCCCCGGGAAAGGGAGCGCTCAGGTCAGCGGCGCAGGGGTGAGGAGTGCTGGTCTCATCCCAGCTCTGCCTTCAGTCTGCTTCTGGTCACCCTGTCACTTCCCCTCTCCAAGCCTTAGTCAGGCCAGATGATGCCTGGGGTCCCTTCCAGCCCTGGCACTGTGCGGGCCTGGACAGAGCTCTCCTGGGGAACAGGTCTGAGTCTGCTATTCACGTGTCCTTTGCAGACCCCTCAGCAGTAAAATAAAAAGGAAAACAATCACATAGTGGAATGTGATCACAAAAGCCATGCCCTCTGCCCCGTCTGTAAGGAACGTGGAGCAAGGTGCCCCGTGCGATCTTTGTGTGAAGAGTGGGAACTCCGGACACACCTTCCCTCCTGCGGACTGCACACAGCCCCATGAGTGGGGAGAGGTCCTGGCAGGCCCGTCCCCGCACTGGGTCACATCTCCTCTTAAGGCACTGGGCAGTTGGGAGAGTGCAGATGGATGAAAGGCATTGAAGCCACAAGGGGCAGTTTGCAAAGAGGATGCCAGGCTTCTCCTGGGACTCAAGAAGTAAACACAAACTCCCGAGGCTTTCCCTCGGACGCGGTCCACAGCTCCAGAAGCCGGAGATGACCCACACAAGGCTGAAACCGAGAGGAAGAACCGGCCCAAACCTAATTTTTAAATGCAGCCCCGCAGAAGGGTGAGGTTGGGTCCTGGGAGCGGAGTGACCCCAACATCCGGGCGTCTCCTGCCCGCCTGTCCCACAGTACCATAATCTCATGGAAAAGAGGCCAACTGTTTAAAACTGTACCTGTACAGAGATGCCACCACACTCGGTGGGGAATCCAGTTATAATTTATATATATGTGCATATTTATACATTTTTAAAAAGTCGTCCAGAAAGAACAATCAAAAGCTATTGGGAGAAGACAGACAAGACATTTAACACTTTCCCAGCTATCACATCCTGGAGTCTCTGTTCCTGGGGTTTAAAACTCTGAGTTTAAAAGCGCCGATACAAATCCTTTGAAATAATATAACTGACCAATTTAAAACATACACGAGGCAGCACGCGGATGGCAGGCAGCCTTTCCCACTGGCGCACTTCCTGAGTTCACGAAGGTGCAGGTGCTGCGGAGAAACGATGGGGCAGGAGTGTCGGCGAACGAGCCGGAGCGGCGAGCAGCCCAAGTTCACCGAAGCTGGTGGGCGGGTGGGCGCTCCGGGCCTCCCTCAGAAGTTTTGTTGCCGCCGTTTCTTAGCCTCAATGGCGTCCAGGATTGGCTGCCTCTTGGACTGGTACTTCTGTCGGATCTCTTCAATCTCTTGCTCCATCATGGGGTCGAGGGCCAGGAGCCTCTTCTGAAGGTCCTCCACTGTCCAGCTCTTAAGCTAGGAGAAGTGGAAAGTACGGTCACAACCAAGCCCAAGTCAGCGCAGAACAGCCGAGAAGCCCAACCTGTCTGGGCACATAGAAGGGAAGGGTCTTCCCAGAGTCTGGGGTGGCGGTGGTTGGAAAGTGATAATTCATTCACGAATGGCAAAGACAAGCTCTTTGGAGACAATTTATCTCTGGACAAGTTCTAAGCGCTAATTTCTCTGATTTCCTCTGCCTTGACCAAGAACTTAACCAGTAATACTTTCATCTCTCCTATCCTTTCAGTGAATTACAGATCTACGCCTTCTCAGGGCATTAAAATAACAGCCACCTGGTGTATGCAAAATAACGCTTGTCCCTGGTTCTTGTTCTACCCAGGAGACGAGCCTCTGGATGGTGACCGTGTCTCTGTCTGGGTCCCACATGAGGGAGAGTGGATGCTCTCTGAGGATCAGATGCTGCCCCCTGCCGCCCCCCCCCCAGTGTCTTGGGCACTGCCGTACTGACCGTCATTAACCCTTATCAAGTGCTAATTATAGACCAGGCCGCCCCCCGAAGCGCTTCATATGCATTACCTAGACAAGTGACTTGAGAACCGAGACACAAGCCTTGGGCGGGGAATGGGAAGGACAGCCGGAAACCTCTGCGATTAGGTTTCCATCACCCAGAGGGAACAGCAGGACTTGATGTAGAAACTAAGAGTAAAAGCCAGCACTTCCACATCGCATTCTGTGTGCACTCCGTGCTCTACATACGTCCATGCATTTAATCCTGGCAACAACCCTATGATTTGCATATATTATTAACCCCATGTTACAGAGGAACAAGCTAAGGAAGAGGGCGGGGAAGTAACCTGCCCAGCGTCTCAGGGCTAGAAAGCGGCAGGATCAACATTCAGCCCCAGGCCGTGAGGCTCCAGAGTTCTTGCCCTTAACGGGTATCACCCAAGAGCAGCCTCGCAAAGCCCAGGTTTGAGAACCGACTCAATCTGTAATGAAAACACGGCTCTGCCTCTTGCAAGTGCGATGAGACTCTGGCAAGTCTCCCACCTCTCCAGGCCGCCCTCGCCCGTGGAAGTGGGACAGCCACGCCTCACCGTGCTCCTCAGAATCCAACGGGGTCATGGCTGTGAGATGCTGGCACAGCGCCCAGTGCACCGTGTGCCTGAAGATGGTGGTGCGGGCCCCCCCCTCCCTCTCCAGAGTCCGGGAGCGCGCTCATGTTGGGCCTGGGACTGCGGCTGTGGGGCGAGTGGCTTCCCCGCCGTGTGTATGGAGTGTCCCTGAGTCCAAGCCAGGCCCGTCCCAGCTGGCGGGGGTGGGAAGGGAAGCCGCCACTGTCGAAGCAGGTGCTGACTGCCTCCGTGAGCTGACAACCGGCCTAACAGGTGCAGCGTTCCGAGAACCCAAGGGCTCACTCACGTCTCCGGAGACATTTATGGAATCGCCCTGTCCCCCAGCCCCTTCCTGAGGCCTCAACGGGCAAGTGGTGTAGGAAGGGGGTGAAGGAGCCTCTCTTCCTTTCCAGGGCGTGGTGTGACCGAGGGGGAGGGGCCCCGTGGCCTCCCCAGGGGTGGTTAAGTATCCTGTGGCCACGGGAATGTACCTGCTGCAGGGGGTGGTCTGAGAAGCAGGAAAAGCCGAACCGTTCAAGACGAAAGGCTCTCCGTGATGTGTGGGAAGCCGAGGGGGTGGGATGCTGGAAAGCTGCACTCGCAAAGCCGCATCTCCTTTCCAGCCTGTCTTTCAGACCAGCTGGAGGGGCTCTGGGCCTGGGGACTCTCCAAAGAGCAATGCTCGCCTCATTTTTAGCCTTTTCAGTTCCTAACACCTAACACCGAGTGTTACTGGGAGTTGGGATACTGATCTTCAGGATCCCAGACGGTTCGTCCCTAGTGGCTCTGCCACCCTGCACGAGAGACTTCACATCTGAGCCTCGAGTCCTCCTCTGGAGAAGAGACCCCCGTTCCGCCACCCTCGGGCTCTCACGAGGGTCAGGGCTAATGGGTGTGACGTTTTCAGCACAGAAGAACTTCATGCGGTACGCGTGTCACAGACAGTAAGCGTTCCATAAACTGTGGTCGTCACCAGTTACTAACACCTGCTATTGCTGCTGTTACTAATACTACTGTTATTATTAATACTTTGAAAAGTCTCTAATGAATCTCCCGTAAACAAACTGTTCCTGTAACCTCTGCTCTAAGCCAGAATCAAACAAGTAAAAAAGAAATATTCTACTCTATTTCGACCTAAAGGGTCAGCATTTTCCTACAACATCTGTTAACTTATTTATAGTTTAACAAAATATTTTTCATCCACCCATCCGTCGAATATGCACTGAACACCTACCGTGGGTCAGGCACTGCCTGAGGCACACAGGATAAAAGAACCAAAAAACCAAAAATCACTGCCCTTATGAAGCTTACATTTTACTGAGGCGAGACAGACACCTGAGAATGAACTCAGTAAATCAGAAGATGACTCTTACAGGAGCAGGTGCCAGGAGAAAGGAAAGAAAGCCTCAGCGAAGGAAGGGCAGCTGGGAATCGGGGGACCCGCTCTTCACCTTCCATCAGGACGAAGTGTCAACTACAGGGTGAAGACATCAAGGTCAGGGGAGCAGCCCTGGCTTTCCAGCTTGTTCGGCAGCGTCAGACAAGCCCCTCCTGCCCCCCAGGCCTCCACGCCCCCGCTCCCCCTTAGAGGGCTGCCAAGATGACCTCAGGTCTTGTTAGACCCAGTGTTTCTCTCTGTAGGACCCATGGATCGTGAGCATCAGAATCACCAGTTCCGATTAAGGTTAAAAGTCATGAGCGACTCGATCACACTCACTCTCCAGGAGGTGAGGATTCTGCTGGCTGAAGAAGCTACTTGAGTGTTTGTTGTAATTCCTCAAGTCTGATGACCATAATTCTACAATCTCCTCATTTTCCTCACAGCAAAACTCTCATAAAGTAATTGCTGCCTGTCTCCGGCCAAGGCTTCTAGGTATCCAATTCCTATGCAGCCCTTCCGCCCTTGATCTAATCTGGAGGCAACAAGCACCCTTGCTTTATCTCTGCCACCTTCAGACTAATTTACTTGCCCTAAGGCTTTGGGCTTAAGTTACACCTGACCCATTAGGACACAGGCAGCCAGTCACCGCTAATGCCTCGGTCACACTCCAGATATGGATTTTTCTGAAAACAAGCTCAGGGAATGGTTCCGTGGCGCCAAAAGTAGCATCTCACCTTCCTGGTCCTTGGCGGCATAAATAAATTTCAAACAGATACCTTGCAGTGAGTACTTGCGGTTCTCTGGTTCTGCAGCCAGCGAGCTGTTTATAGCAGCGGCAGGAAGTACCACCTTCCAGGACCTTATCTGCCCCCCGGGCATTTACACATCCTCTATGTACTGCGACTCCCACACAGTACAACTCCAGAGCAGCATTCTCCTTCCTCTGCACACCGAGCTCACACCTCCAGGGGCAGATCCTACTGTACACGGGGCCCCTGGATCAGCTCTTGGAAATCCAGCACCTTACTCTGACCAAAACAAAACTCTCGAGTCCCACCCCTTCCTCACCTCCAAACCTGTTCTCCCGTCCCGGTCTGCCCCATCTCAGGAGTGGTACCGTCATCCTGCCAAGTGCCCAGAATCATCCCCGATTCTTTCTACCCTCAGTACCCCCAACCACATATCTAAAACGTGGGCAAAACTCAGATTCAACCCCTCAATCCAGGCCACAACATCTCACAGCAACAAGCATAATTAAAAATACAGAAATGAACCAGATCACATCCCTGTTTCCTGCTGCACTTAGAATAAAATCCAACAACGCACCAGGGCTACGAAGACCCTCCATCTCTGGCCCCACTGTCCCCTCGGACTTCATACCTACCACTCTCCCCTTTGCTCAGGACCCTCTGGTCACCCTTTACTTCAAATCCTCAAGCTTCAAACACAAGCTGCACTTTTTCTGGCCTTAAGGGCTATATGGTGACTGATCCTTCCACCCGGATGGCTCGTCCCCAGTTCTTCCTTATCCTTTAGGCCTTAGCTCAACAGGGCAACTCCTCGGAGAATTTGAGCAAGCCTTCCCCGAGCACCTTCTCTAAAAGGTTGCCTCCCCTCCGTGCCTTGTTCTCTATCTCAGCCCCTCGTTTACTTCCTTTGAAATGATCGTGGCGCCTTGTAATCAATCCTTCTCATTTCTTTTCCTTTACTTGTTGTGTCTCTTACTAGGACAAAAGTTCTACGAGGGCAGTGACTTTGTCTTGTTCACTATACTATCTATGTATTATACTGGTTGAGGGAATCAATAAATCGCCCTCCATTTCCAGTCAAATAATAATGGAAGCCACTGAAACCGAGAAGCAAGCATCCTGAGCACCACCACACGTAACAGGGCTCTGGTTGAGGTGCTGAGGGGGCCCAGGGAGTGGGTCCTGCCCTCAGAGAGCTTCTATTCCTCTCAACATTTTTTTGAAATCGAAGGCAGTCTCTGCTCCCTTGATTCCCATTTCTGTGTTTGATACTGACTGATAAAAAGCAAGTCTCCAACCCTGGCTTAGTCATCTCTCCCAGGCATATCCACTTTAATTTTTTCTGACAAAAAAGAACTACTACTCTGGAAAGAACGAGATGATCAAAAGAAGACGAGACGTGATCCTTCTGGACAAGACAAAATGCCAAGCCCAGAGCCACAGGCTCCTTAAAGAAGGTGTGTTGTGCTGAAGAGAACAGACCAAGCACCGGAATCTTCTGCTCTCTTCCTAAGAGAGGTCACAGAAGGGAGGAGAAACTAAAATAAGCCTCTTAACCATGGTTATTCAGAATCCCCTGGTCACTCGGATCCTAATCAGCATGTCGGTCTGGAGTAAACGCACACGGACGGGCCGGAATCTGTCCGCGCGGATGCCGTGCGGCTGGATGCACTCACTGCCGTCTAACGAACACCTGGACTCCGCTCCCCATTACCTCCCACCAGGTCTGCTGCCTGAGCGAGCAAAGGTGACAACACAAGTGCAGGTGAGCGTCCTCTTCGAGGACGTGCTCTCTGGACATGTGCTGTATCCTCAGGTGGGCGCTTGTTTAGTCTGAACTTCAGCCTCGCCCTGTTTGGCTGGATACAAGGCTGTCTTACCACCGGATCTGTGAAACGGGAGTAACACTGTCTACTTCGCTGCCTTTCAAGTAAAACTATGCAGCGGCCAACTACGAGCCAGGCGCTGCTGCTGCGGGGCAGTGACCCAATCCGAGGCTGCCACACAGCATTCAAATTGAACCAACCAACTTTCCCAGCAGCTCTACTGGGCCAGGAACATGGCTGGGCAACGTGAGTGTAAAATGCAACATGTGGGGGGGAAGCAGTGAGGTCTCAGGGCAAGAGCGCTGGCTCTGGGTCCCATGGACCTGGGTCCCATGGGAGCTCTGCCCTTGGGAGCTCCCACCTCAAATCCTTTTTTGGAAAATGGGGAAAATGTGTAAGTAATACAAGGGCGCTTGGGTGGCTCAGTCGTCTGCCTTCGGCTCAGGTCGTGATCCCAGGGTCCTGAGATCGAGCCCCGTATCAGGCTCTCTGCTCAGCAGGAAGCCTGCTTCTCCCTCTCCCACTCCCCCTGCTTGTGTTCCTTCTCTCACTGTGTTTCTCCCTGTCAAATAAATAAAATATTTAAAAAATAAATAAAAAAACCCCTTTTGGGAAAATGGGTAAGTCATAGAAACAGCAGCTCTGGCGCCTGGGTGGCTCAGTGGGCTAAAGCCTCTGCCTTTGGCTCAGGTCATGATCTCAAGGTCTTGGGATCAAGCCCCACATCGGACTCTCTGCTCAGCGGGGAGCCTGCTTCCCACCCTCTCTCTGCCTGTCTCTGCCTACTTGTGATCTCTCTGTCAAATAAATAAATAAATAAAATCTTAAAAAAAAAAAAAAAAGAAAAAGAAAAAAAAAGAAACAGCAGCTCTGTTGCTCTAAGAACCGAGCCTGATGAGCTCACAATAGGGTGCGGGACACACACATACACACACACACACACACACACACACACACACACACACACACACACACACAGGGGCCTCTAGGGAACTCAGTGTGAGACACCCCAAACTGGATGAATCTGGCTTGTTTCCTCCAGGCCAGACCACAGCAAAGGCCTTAGATTCCCAGCATTACGGATTCCCAGCTCTGTAAGTACATGAATACATGAATAGAGAAGGCTGATAGAAACTGCTTTCTTCTCAAATAGCTTTAGCAACTCCGAGACTCGGAATTACACTGTCAACCAGCCCAGAGAACAGCTGAGATCCGGCTTAAGTTTCATCACACGCGGCAACTCACAGGAATTAAAGTGACTGCTTGTCTTTCACAAGCAGAGTCAAGCTGAAACACATGAAAATGTGTAGCAGAGCTTCATCCTTCCCCAGCAACAAGGCTCATCGTGAACAAGGGTCTGGCCCGTATCCTAGGTATAGGGTTCAAAGTTCTGCTCCTCTGCTGCTAGAAACTCTCACCTCAGAAGTCTATTACACAAACAGAGTCGTGCAATGTCCCCAAAAAACCATCCGAGAGACTTGCCAAAGTGTTTAAGGACAAGCTTCAATTCTGTACACACTGCCCGTGCGCACTCATAATTCTGCATCCATTACAACCAGGTTTCTCAAACACAGCATCCCCTCTGGACAGGTGAGTTGGGCTGGCGCCCTGTCACAGGAGGTCTTTCCAGTGGCCCAGAATGAGGAAAGCACATGCCTTTGGAATCTGGCAAGAAGACAAGGAAGCATGACAGAGTCGAATGGTGCCACCAACAAGCCGTCCCACACCTTCACCTCAGCAAAAGTGCGCCAGCGAAGACGTACCACGGACAGTCAAAAGCATCCCAGGCACTGGTTTAGTTCCATCAGAGATACCTACCCCTTCCTGATGTGAACCTGTCTCTCTCCAGGAGTGGATCCTAGGCTGGGGAGAGGGAACTAGTCGGGTTCTCAGGGGCTGCAGTAATCTCTCAGATGAGTGAGACGGCCGTCAGGCAAGCAAGCCCGCAATCAAATAACCCCTTGCGTGGGTGAAGTCGGTACTACGCGGTTCAATTTTAGCACATCTTGCTGCTTAAATGAATCTTGTGAGAAGTTTCATGGGAAATTTCCTCCGATTCAAATTACGGTCATGCCAAATTATGCTTCTATCAGCCCCTTGTGAATCTTCCTAACGCAAAACCTAGTACTACTGATTACTTCAACCCACTTTGAGTTTCTGATCACTTCAGATCAATCGGTGGAACTGTCCTCAGAAGTCCAACCAGAGAAAGCAGGGCTGCACGTATTTCAGGTATTTACCAAGAAGACAGGAACGAAACACAGACCTTACGCCAGGGTAAGACAGAAATTTGGCTCTAGGCAGGCTCCTGATGGAATGACACAAGCCCCGACGTGGGTCAGAGGGCTGCTTCGAAGAGCCGAAGGCTGCATCCAGGAAGCCTCCCGCCCAGCGGCGCAGCGCCCACCACACGTGTGTGTGTGTGTGTGTGTGTGTGTGTGTGTGTGTGTGTGAGTGTGTGTGTACACGAAGGATGCGATCTGATAAATGGTATACACAAAAGCCCAAAAAGCAAAAGTGGTTTCACTATGGTACAATAATGTACCATATTATTGGTATATGAATACCATATACCAATGGTATATGAAACCCCAAATAATTGGTTTCACTATGGTACAAAATTTATTACTTGCATACTGTTAGTTTTTTGTGATTTATCAAAAATCATCCTTCAATTTACAAGACAAAATTAATTTCTGACGTAGGGCTTTTGTATGTCTAAAATTTACTCCAACTCTGTCCTGGCACGAACTTTCACAACTCACTCTGAAAAATCATAATGCTCCTGATTTCGTTGTTTTGTTTTTGTTCTGTGAGTTTATAACAGTCTTTGGTCAAAGGTAAAAGAAGTTTTCACCAGAATCAGATTTTTTTCCCTACCATCATGCCTCTGGCTTTCCACAGCAAGAACCCATAAGGAACTTTCATACCCCAAATGCCGAAGAATAATGGATCTTAGGAGGCACTGCATGGCTGCCACCTAGCATCAGGCTGTAATGACAAAGATGTAGGGAGTATCTGCTCGTGGTCAGACACGCGTGCCAGGCCTGGCTGGGGCAGGGGTCGGGACGGCAGAGGTGGGGGTGAGTAGGGCTGTGGACACTGAGAAAGAATACAGCAGGGTCCCTGTACACTATGCAAGGAGCTCAACGAGGCAGGTAAGTCACGAAACAAGCTAGCCCACGGTGCTCTATAGGACTCATGACTGTAATCAGAGCTACTCTGAACTGAGTGCTATGTGCTCAGCATTTCACATGCATTATTTCATGTAATCCTCAGGATGGTCCACGAAATGAGTGGAAGTATATCTGTCTAGGGAGGTGGGAACTGAGGCTCAGAGAACTACGGAAATTTGCTCATGGCCCCAAAGCCAGTAAGTGTAAGGGGTGGGGTTAAGCCCTGAACCCCAGCACGACTGACTGCAAAGCCTGAGCCAGCCTTGTGTTGAGGCAGCATGCGCTACAGGAGTTGACAGAAGGAAGAATCTTTGTGGTCAGTCTCTGCAAGAAAGACCTTGCCCTTTTTTAATATACATTTACAGTATATTAAAAGAAGGTGCGCTCACTCTAATTCAGAACAAAGTCTGAATTGTAGAATTTTTTTTGAATGACATGCAAATCTTGTTATTTCAAGTATCTAGTGCACCTGAGATACAGGAGGCTAATAAAATGAGGTTAAGTAAATGAGAGGACTTAGGAGTTCATCTGTCAATATTACTACTAGCTACTCAAAATCCCTTCAGGCGCCATATTTTTTCACACCTCCATGCGTCTGCTGAATATAATCCTGTTTTCAGTTTAGGGAATGCTCATTCAACCTTCCCGTCCAGCCCAAGCTCCAACTCTTCCCCCTCGCCAATTACCTTTTCCTTTCCCTAAAGTGGGAGCTATATAAGAGCAATAACCATATCTAATATGTTTTCAGAGAGTCAGGCCAGCAGAAGAGTTCTCAATAAATATTTAATAAAGAAACATATCCCTAATCTTTATTTGAAAATGGTACTGACTTTTTATTCGGTTCTCTCAAGAAGCTTTGGAAATACATAATCAATAAATAAACCTAAGAGTATAATATACATTTGTTAAATAAGATTATGTCAATCACTCCAAACTGACCCACGCATGACCAAATCAAAAGGAACAGCACATCCAGTGTCATGATTGCAATGAAGCTACAAGGAAAAATGGACATAAAAATTAACTCTATCTAGTCTTGGTTGCTAATGATAGCTTTTTAAGAAAAAAAATTTTTTTTTCAAAGATTTTATTTATTTATTTATTTGACAGAGAGAGAGAGAGAGAGATCACAAGTAGGCAGAGAGGTGGGGGGGGGGAGCAGGCTCCCCGCTGAGCAGAGAGCCTGATGTGGAGCAGAGAGCCTGTCGATCCCAGGACCCTGAGATCATGACCTGAGCCAAAGGCAGAGGCTTTAATCCACTGAGCCACCCAGGTGCCTGAAAAATTCTGTTTTAAGAGCAGCTCTACGTCGGTTTACAAATTGCACATTGAAGGAAGCTGAACTGTGAGAGGAAAACTTTCAGGAAGTTAGTGAACACCTAATCTAGAATAACAATAAACGTCTAAAGAAGGTGGAGACAAGAATAGAGCAGAGTGTGACGCTCCTGATGTCAGAAAGCACTAACAGGAGACATCCAACCTATCATCATTCTTGTGAGGATATTAATCTTTCAGAAGATAGGAAAACCTAAAACACAAACTGCGCCAAGCTGCTGTTTTAATGTAGCTTAATAATTCAGGAAAAGAGCTAGCTAGTCACCTAAGAATCCCTGCAAGCTGGGCCTCTGTACACTTTCCTGGGCTGGAAATTTCCAAGATGACAAACAGGCCAGGCCTCTTTCTCTCATCTTGCCAAATGAAAGGAGCCCAAAGAATCCCAAGCAAAAGGAAAGCTAAAATACAAATTGATCTCACTTCATTTAATAAAGGCAGTCTTAAAAGGTATCTCGGACTAAAGAAGGTCCAATTTAAATACACTGAAAGAACAAAATGTTTACAGAAAACTAGTCGAGAATGCATCAAAGCTCTCTGAGTAAGCGACTTTGCAGGCCTGAATTTTTACAATTTGGGCTTTCTGATGTGGGAAAACTTGTAAGTGAACAGTGCTTAATTTCTGGAAAGTATATGAAACCCTTGCAAGCCCTACTGCTGGGTACTCCCATGTAATGAAGTGTCAGAGATTTACAACCTAAATACCCAAAAAGAAACAGTCTCTCAATAGCCTTGGCGGGGTGGGGGTGGGGTGGGGTGGGGGATGGGGGGCGGTGGGGGCGGTGGGGGCGGTAGGGGAGGATTCTGCAACAAAAGCAGACTAGTTCTACTTGCAAAGCATGTCTCAATCCTTCTAATGACCATCAAGTCTTGGGGACCTGAGCCCCCTGCAGTGTCAGAAATAAGGTCAGAGGCGTAGGGGTGTGTGTGTGGGGAGGGGGTGTGTGAGGGGGTGTGGGGGGATGTGCACGTAAGACCTTCAATTCTGCAAAACCACATAACTGCTAAATAGGAATTTGTATCATTTTTTCTTTTATTTTTCTGATTTAAGACTGTCTACAAAATATGGCTTTATTCCTTATTCTGTAAAAGAATTAATATGTATATGTTCTTGACATTTTGAGATGGTCCTCTATTCTTTCCAACAAGTGTTTAATTGGGTACGGGTAATCAAATGTGCTTTAATTTATGCCATGATAATATTTTTCACATGTGTAAAACTTCACAAACCAGAAAAAATTCTTTGTAAAGACCATGTGTCCTAGTTTTTTGGTTCAGAAAGGATGATCATCATATTCCTAGTATTAGCCCATCTAAGCCCAGAGTTAAAAACACTTACCTTTTAAAAAAACAACAAAACAGGGGTGCCTGGGTGGCTCAGTGGGTTAAAGCCTCTGCCTTCGGCTCAGGTCATGATCTCAGGGTCCTGGGATCAAGCCCCGCATCGGGCTCTCTGCTCTGCAGGGAGCCTGCTTCCCTGTCTCTCTCTGCCTGCCTCTCTGCCTACTTGTGATCTCTCTCTCTGTGTCAAATAAATAAATAAAATCTTTAAAAAAACAAAAACAAAAAAAAAAAAAACCACAACAAAACAACACTTAGCTTTTCTGGTATGAAACTCTCGTATCCTGAATGTGTTCTGTAATGAGCAAGTGTCATGAAGAAAGAAACTGCCTCCAACCTGAAGTCTGACATAAAGCTGTCGATCCCCACAGACGGGAGCGGGCAGAACAGGGACTGCAGAGCCGTGTGTGTGGCAATAGATTGCGATGAATAGGAGATTTATATGGGTCTATAAGCCTATTCTTTGTAAGTTCCAATTTTCATAAATCCTTGTCCCCTCATGAAGTGTCTGCGAATAGCACAAGCATGTGGGTAGTACTGCTTTTGATTTGATGGCATTTCTCTTAAAAAGAACAGGGAAGAGCACATCGGTTCCCGATTTATAAGCTCTGAATGCACTTTCTCTGCGATAAATGCTCTGAGGTGAATGACGGCACTTGAAGCCCTTCTCCTTTGAAGTATGTGTGACATGAAATTCTCTCGGCAGAGAGGCCAGAGGGAGAGTGCAGGGAAGAAGAGGCTCTCCTGAGTCTCCGGCACAGGGGCTGGTGGTATGGATGTGAGGACGGCTGGCCAAGTGTGGCCCAGCGACAGCCCAGGACCTGGTTTCTCTGAGAACCTGAAGCCTTGGCCATAGCCTTTCAGCATCCGTGTTGACACAGACCCAGAGCTCCAGCTTGGCTCCCGGGCTCTGAAGGCCTCCTGCCCCCCCACTAGCACCTAACCCCCTTTGCTCGCCCATGTTACTGGCTGCAGGTCCGCTCCCCCTCACCTGAGCTGCAGAGGGAAGTCTACGGCTGGCCCAGACTGGTCTAGCCAACCCGGCAAAGCCCTCTGCTAAGCCATGGGCTGACCTCTGCTTTCTCCACTGGAGCTGGAATCTCTGCGAGTTCGTCCTCCCCTGGGCATGCTCCCTCAGCCCTAGGGAGCCGCACAGAGTTTCCCTACATCTTACAGTTCTTTTATCATAGGCAGCAATTCCCTGTATTAAACTGCCCTTGTTTAATTCACTTTGTGGTTTCTGTCTCCCGACTGGCCCCAGACTGCTACAGGAGGAAGGGCAGAAGTGAGTACACATGGGCACATGCTTGCCCACTAATGGAAAAACTTCCAAAATGCCAAACCCCAAATAAAAATTTAAATGTAAAAAATGCCCAGACAGCCTCAAATCCAGAATAGTCTAGTGTATTTACAGCCCGCGTGCAGAATTAAAATACTCTGACTGGCTCCCACTGAAAACCATGTTACTGGTGAAGAGACACGTGGTGGCACAGCTACACAGTGACAACCCCACTGTGAGCAGAAGGAGCCAGTCCGTACACAGCAACAACATGGATGGGCCTCACGACAACATGCTACACGGAAGGGCCAAACACAAAAGGCAGTATTCTGTATGATCCCATTCACATGGCATCGTAGGGAAGGGGACTATCGGGACAAAAACCGAGGCTTGAGGGAACTTTTCAAGGTGATGGAAATGTTCTAGATCTTCACTATGGTGGTGTTTATACTACTATATACATCTGTCAAAACTGATCAAACTGTTCACTTAAAAAGGAGCAAATTTTATGGTATGTAAATGAAACTTCAATAAACCTGACTTTACAAAACAAAAAACTACATGTCAAAAACTGTGAAAGGTATTTAAAGTAATACCGAAAGGGAATTTTATAGCTTTTATGCAGATATTAGAAGAGAGAAATGACTGACAATTGGACAAACTTAATTGTCCAACTAAAGAAGGAAAACACCCAGAATAAACCCACAGAAAGTGGATAAAGGTAAGAACATAAATCATGAATTCTAAAGCTGATGCCCGATGGCAAAGACCAATAAAACCAAAAGGTGGTTCTTTCAAGTGACTAAGAAAGGAAAAGAAGAGAAAAGAAAAGAAAAGAAAACCTCTGATGAGTCTTACTTTTAAAAAAAGAAGAAGAAACAAATACTGGGAATGAAAAGTAAGTTGGAATTACAGATACTGCAAATTTTAATATCCAAAACTTTATGCCAAAAATTTTTAAAACTTAGATGAAATCAAGATTTCTGGGGGGGAGGGGGAGGAACAGCGACTAGATTTATCTGGAATAAAACCATAAAGACCATGGACTAAGAAACCTGGACCATAAGGACAGAGTAGGAGGGGCCAGACTGCTCACCACATACACCGAAATGAAAGAGCCACCGAAGATGAAAGAGTCTTTGCAAACAGAAGAAATGGTGCCATTACTGCGCCAAGGTGCTGCCCTGTACTCAGGACGAACTCATTCATTCCCAGAACTTGCAGTTCTGGCCACAAGGCAACCACGGAGGTGCTTCCCAGAACTTCTAGGAAAGGAGGGGGCCCCTCCAAAGGGCCAGAGGTGTTGTTTGTATGCCTACCTCCCTTTCTCAGAACGCTAACACTGCTCTTCCAGGTGAGCCAAGAGAGCATCAGGGAAGGGGGAGGTGGGGGCAGGGGGCCAGGGCAGCAGCAGCCCTGCGGGCGCCGCCTGCTGGACACTACGGGATTTAGGACCTCACTTCATAATGATGACAGTAATAACCATAACAGTAATTCAAGCCAGTGTTTGAAAACATATTTACTAACCATTATTAGCTGGTCACTACATTAATCACTCTTCCCATATTATAATCTCATTTGATCTTAATTAAATCTACAGCTATAATTATTAACCCATTCTACAGACGGGGAATTTGAGGATTGCAGAATTCCATAATCTGATGTTACAGTCAGCAAGAGGCAGAGACCAAAACTGAATCTGGTTCTGCCGAACCCTAGTCTATACTCTTAATGGAGCATCATCCAATCTCTACTATTGGGCAGGTGCTTTCCCCCTCATAGTCTGGATTAGAGAGAGAATAGAGCACAAAGCTATCATCAAAGCAACACTGAATAGAGAGAATACCGGAGATTTCCTTGCTTGTCTTGGTAACAATGAGTCAGCGTAAGGCTGGCAAAGTTTACTCAAGTCAAGTCACCATAATACTAAGTGGTAAAAAGCAAGAGACTTTCTTGCCTTCCCTACCTGGAAGATGGAACAGCCGAGATAATCCCAACTGATTGACAAAGTCTTTGTGAGAGACAATCAAAATAAACACACGGGTAGAAGTTCCCTGGGGACAGATCTTAGACAAAATAAAAAAACACAGTATCTCTAGGCAGAGCTTTGGAGGAGTCTTCTGGAATACTTCCCAAATGCAGAATCCCCCCCTCCTCTCAGAAATGACCAGACCTGGTCAAGAAAATGCTGGACGGTGTGTCTTGTTGGAGAGACAGCAGGAGCCGGCACACGTGCCCTGGGAGGACCCTTTCGCCTCAGACAACCCGTCATTCTCGGACTGAGGCCCTGTCAGAACAGCTTCGTCAGAGATGATGGCTCCGAGTCGTAGGCGGCTCGTCACCTTGCTTCTAGTGAAGCCACAGGAAAGCAAGCTCGGGGCTGAAGGTGCTAGGACACTACATGTGGATCTTAGGATCCATTTCTGACCCCCCCACCCAAGCCACTTCCATCTCAATTCTTTCTTTTCACTGTTCATACCACCACTGCCAAAACTCACAATATCCACAGTCTGCACTGTGGCTCACCTTGTGATTAAGATAAAAACTGGCCTATATTTTAACAGCAGAGAATAAATGGTCATGAAGGACCAGCTTTAAAGAAGCAAGCTGCCAAGGGGCCATAGATCAAGCAGCCTCAGAGCCAAACAAAGGAAATGAAAAACAGTGTCAAGGTCACACCGGCTGATACCTCTGAAGCAGCCTCCGGGAGTCACAAAACCACCAACATTTAGGTCTTGCGCTCAGTGCCGCTTCAATAACTGAGTTTAAAACTAAGTTCAAATCAGCCAGTGCAAGCCACCAGCAGAACCAGGCTGCTGTGACTTGAGACAAAGACGACATTCATCTGCCATGTGCTTTCTCAGAAAGCATAGCTAAACAGCAGGTTTCCCTGGCAATGCTGGATACATACTTCTTTTTCAGACTGCTATTCTTGGCTGGTTTTCTGAAAGTAAAAAGTACAAGATCTCATTATATTCCCAAGTACAAATGAATTCAGCCTTAACACACTTTTAAACCCAGCTGTACAGGAAAAATGAGAAATTTGAAGCAAAAATAGTATACCTTGTCAAGAACGATTTAGGGTAGTCTTCTTACCAGAAACTGCTCGGTATGATTACCCAATAAAGACCCATTAACATGCAACTGGTGTTTATCCTGGCTAGCTCCGGGATATCCACATGGTACTACAGAGATGGAGGCTACAATATTAATCATGGTCTCCATTCATCTTTCCTCCCACACAGGGTTATTAAAAGAAGCTCACAAAAAAAAAAAAAAAAAAAAAAAAAATTAAAAAGCGAACAAGTATGGAGATACTCCAAAACAGGCAAGAGTCTGAGGGCACAGGGTCTCTCTCATGTTTCAAATGCTGCCTGAATTCACACAGCCACTAGACAAAACAACAAAAGCAAACACGAAGCCTCAATTCCTAAACCTGTCACTGACAACAAGAACCCCAGGCTTCATAAGGTAAAATGACCTAAAAGCAACCTAATTCTAACCAAAAAAGTTGCAAATACGAAATGCCAAATAAAAGGAGAATGATTAAATCAACAAAATAATACAACGTAAGGGAATATCATGTAATCATCAAAAGTGATCATTTTATACATTTTTTTAAAGATAGGAGAAAAGATTTAAGATATGTTTAGAGAAAAAACATCGAGATACCATATTACACATATAGTATGATCTCAGCTATGAAAAACAATATACAAGTATAAAAACCCGGAAGTAGCTAAGTTAAAATGTAAGCTGATCCTTCCTGGGCATTGTGGAACCACAGGAGAAATTTTCTTCCCTAAGCTTTTCTTCAATTTCTAAACTTCCTGTAATAGGCATGTATTCTTTTTACACAATGAGGGGGAGAAAAAGAGCATTACAGCTCAGGAGGGCAGAGTAACACTAAAACAGATGACAAAAAATAACATTTATTGAGTGCTTCCTGTGGGCCTGGTACCATCCTAAGTGCTTTGTACGCATTATCTCACATGATATTCACAACAAAGACAGGTGTGACTTTTACCCATTTTTGACAGGTACGGAAATTGAGTTAGCCGGGTGACGTAACAGATGCAAAGATGGGATATGAAGCCTGAATGAATGACTCTGGTGATTTCAACCACTACGTATACGGCCTGTCAACCACAGTCACAGACTCTGCCTCCCTGCCTGCAATCGGAACCTAAAAACAAGCATCGATGATCAAATCTTAAAAGAAATGACAATAATTTGGGAGAATATGACTACAAAAGAGGAATCTGTCCAGTTACTAAGATACTCAAGTAAATTTTTAAACTACTGAAAGCATCTCTAATGAAAGCTATAAAGAAAATCTATGTGATAGAGTGACCCATCACTGTAGGGGAAAATACACCAGCACAACAAGTCCAACCCACAGCTAAAGTCCACAGTACAAGAGAGAGCTAGGACGATCTGTCAAAGAAAGACATCTGATATCTAGTCATCAAACTACCAAGGAGAAAAAAGCATTTGAAAGATAGAATTAGTAGGACTTGAACAAACAGGATCTGAATTTGTCCTTCCCTCCAAAACCCTCCACAGCAGTAAGAGGCATTGATGAGTGGAGGCTAGAGAATAGAAAGAAACTTATGAGAAAAATAAGCATTGTACTCGATGCCAAATTATATAAGCTGCCACCAGCTCAGGAGGACCCCTGACTCTTTTCTCAGTCCAACGCTGAAGGCCCTGTGAGTAGAAATAATCAATTTTGCTTGGCAAAAAAACAACAGGACATAGAAGTACTCTGGATCAAATTCTGTAGAATCAGCCTATTTCAGATGCATTAAAGTGAATGCCAAAACCAATATGGTGTTCTGTTCACAGCTCCTTTCGAGAGGTTTTCACAGCAGAAAAATACTGAAACTCAGAGTTTTAAAGGGAAAGTTTCTATCTATAAAAACAAATACTTTTAGATAAAAGCCATCAAGATTTGGTAATTCCAAATTCACCATGTATATTAAAAAATGTTAGTTGTTAGGAAAACTGGCTAGCTGATTAGAAAAATATGAAGGTGGATTGCTACCCTACCCTTTACATCAACACAGATGGCAAACAATAAACAGGGGAAAAGAAAAAAGAACGCATTCTAAAACAAAGTAAGGGTTACCCTTTTTATAAGCTTGGGATGTGAGAAACTTCTAAACATGGCATAAAATTCTAGAAGCCACAAAAGAAAAGCTGCTAAATCAAAATACACAAACATTTTAAATACCTGAACAGTTAGATATCATAATGTGTTTAAAAACTGGGAAAATCCAGATTTTTTACATGCACCCTAATGTTTATCAACAATAGCCAAATTATGGAAAGAGGCCAAGTGTCCCTCGGCTGATGAATGAATAGGTGGTATGTGTATGTGTATTACACACACACACACGTACGTATACACACACACAAACATATGTACACATATATGTAATATATATGTGCACACACATACACAATGGAATATTACTCAGCCATCAAAAACTGAAATCTTGCCATGTGCAGCCACATGGACGGAGTCAGACTCTACTGTGCTAAGAAAATAAGTCAGAAAAAGACAAATACCATATGCTTTCACTCCTATGTGGAATTTAAGAAAGAAAACGAACATGGGGGGAGAAAAGAGAAGCAAGCCAAGAAACAGATTCTCAACTATAAAGAACAATCTGAGGGTTACTGGAAGGGAGGTGGCGGGTGGGCAATGGGGAAATAGGGAACAGGGATTAAGGAGGGCCCTTGTGATGGGCACTAACTGCTGTATGGAAGTGATGAATCCCTAAATTCTATACCTGAAACTCCTATTACACTGTTTGTTAACTAACGGGAATTTAAATAAAAATTTGCAGAAGGAAATTAAAAAAAAAAAAACTGGGAAAGTATCTTTACCGTACATTAAAAGGCCCGTAACCTTACTTGGAAATTAATAAGAAAAACAAGAATCTCGTTAATAATTACATAAATAACACAAACTGGCACTTCAGACACCAAAAACAATAGGGGAAATCTGACAATACGTATCATAATTTCAAATTTATAAACGGTTTGGCCCAAGCATTCTACTTGCAGGAATTAATTGTAAGGCCATGCATAGCACGCAAAGATGATTATTAAAGCACTGCCCCCCTGGGGCTCCCCTTCCCGGGAAGGCGCCTGTGGCACCGGGGCGGCTCCCAGAGGTCATGGAGACGCACCTCGGCCCGTCAGAAACCTGGCAAGGCCTCTGCTCTCACACGGAGCTTTCCTCGGGCGACAAGCCACCCAGCCTTGTCCAACAGGCCCGGGCCCGGAGCGCAGGGAAGGGAAGGGGAAGGAAGGAAGGAAGGAAGGGGACAGGGAGGCAGGGCAGCAGTCAGGGAGTAAAGACTAGGCCTTCTGCAAGGGCTTCATTTTCCACAGGAACAAAACTGAGGCGGAACGAGAGGTGGTGAGGGAACAGGGGTGAACACGCGCAGCGCGTTCCCTCTCATGTAAGGTACACATAAGGTACATGTAAGGTACATCCCCACCCAGGGATCTCCCACCAGACACTCAAGCACTGCTTCTGAAAATGCTCTCACAAAGCGCTGAGTTCAGAGGACACTGTCAGACACTCTTCCACCAATAAACCTCCGGGCAGCGGCGGCCTTCATCAGCCAGGCTGGCGCGGAGAAGGGTCGCCACAGACAGTGTGACGGGCAGCATGTGGTATTTTATCACGAGAGCTGGACTTGGGCCAGGAATCGGTTTAAATGAATCCGAGAATGGTCGTAGTCCATCAAGCCAGCCGCACCTCCCAAGGGGAAAACGTCCACGAGGATCTGCAATGGTACATCTCTCCACAGCGTGTGAGGTGTGTGAGGGTGGCCTTGGGCTCCGTCCTGCCGCAGCTGGGAACGAGAGCCTCTGGGAGACGACGGTGGATGCCCTGACTTCAACTGAAACACCACTCCCTGAAGATTCTTAAAACTCCAAAAGAGACACATCAGGTGGAGAGGAGATTAGCGGTGGCCAAGAGTCAGGAAATGTGCTGTGGACGGTGTGCCTATCAAAGCCAACGGGAGCGCTCCTTGTGGTGACGGAAGTGTTCCTTCTCTGGGTGTGAGTGTCAATATCCTGGTTGTGGCAGTGCGCTGTAACTCTGTAAGACATCACCAGTGCGGACACGGTGTGTACAAAGGACCTGTGTGTATTATCTCTTATAACTGTATGTGAACCCACAATTATCTCAAAATTTAAAAAGTTTAGTTACAAAAAGGAACATAAATACGATTTTTAAAAAGGTACATCTATGCCTGAAGGCTAGAAAATCCTAGAATAGTATTTAATATATAATAGGATGTTCCTAAAGAGCGAAGGGAAAGGACTGGTGGATCTGTAAAGGGGATGAGTTTGCCCCCCTCCAGCAGCCGGCCGCCTTCTGCGCCGACCTCTGTGCAATGCAAACCAGCACTCAACCCGAGCACTCGCAGGTGGGGGCTCCCAGCTATGGAAGGCTCTCTGTGGGTCTCTCTTTTTCTCGGATCCTCTCTCCTTCTCTCTTAGACACACACACACACACACACACACACACACACACACACACACACACTCGAGCTATTTTATGTTAACAACGGCACCATCAGGATTGAAACCATTTTGAAAAAGAACATCAGTGTGGGAACTTTCCAGGTCTTACAGCTTTCAGGCAGGCACAGAAGGCTTGAAGAGATCTGATCAGAGAACACACAAAAGGTCTGTTTGAATCAGCGTGTTTGATATTTAAACCCTGTGACTAGGACAGTCACAACAGAATTAGGTTCACCTTAGGTATGAAATAAACACTTCAAGGCTGACAACACTGAACCAGAAAGTGGGAGCCGCTACAGCAGGGCCCTCAACAAACCCATGAAGTAAGTTGGGGGCCTGGCCCCCACCTCTCTGTTTTGGGCAGCCCCCGTTATTACCTTTAGCTCTTCCCCTGGTGGTTCATCTCTCCCACCTAAGTATTACACATGTAAGTCAGTTTTACTGAATGCCTGTTACGTGGCAGGTACTCTGCTGAGCACTTTAAAAGCATTTTCTAATTTAATTTTCTCAATAACCCTGACATAAATATGATTAGTATCTTCCTTCTCGGTTAAGTGACTTGCCTAGAGTTATGTAGCTCACGATCAGTGCGGCCAGCCCTGAATCCGGGTCTACTGGCTCTCGGTCGGTGTGTCCTACTGCGGCCTGTGCTCACTTCGGTCTCCAGGGCACCCCAAGCACCTCCCTCCCTGCATATGCTGAGCATCTTTTATATGCTTTACCGGCTTTCTCTTTTAGGCTCAAATAACCCCCACAACAGGTGTGCATTATCTCCATTCTAAAGATTAACAAACAAAGACTGAGCGAGTTTGAGGGCCTTGAAGACTTTTAATCTCACCTTTATTTAAACAGATGAAGAAACAAGAGCCCCAGAAAGATTAGGTGGCTCACTTAAGGACACAAGGCTAGTTACTGTCGGAGCTGAGATCTCATTCTCAGTGCATGGCTCCCTTTAACCACATGGAAGTTGGTTGCTCTGAGAGAAACCAACATATAAATAATAGAGTAGAGTAGGACTGCCAGGTGCTTTGCTAAATGCCTTTCATGCTTTATCTAACTCTGATCTAGGGGATTCCCAACACTGCAGCTCCTATCATTGTTTTCTACCAACACCTTACCGAAGAAGCAACAAAAAACTGAAATTGCCCATCAATCCAATTTATAAACTAATTAACATGCTCCCATACACACAGATGAATGGCTATTGCCAAAGACAAAAAACAAAAAACCGAAAAGATTTGGAAAGCTTTTCAAATAACACACCATGGTTTCAAACGACATAATCAAAGAACACATTGAGAGCACCAGCTAGTGCTGGGCACGTCAGAGAAAGAAAATATGGAGCCTCTGAATTAGACAAATACCGCCAGTGCCTACACAACACTGCTCACAAATGCGTTACGGTCTTGTCATCAGAAAATCTGGGTTTAAGAAACCTAATGCCATCAGTTACTCACCTAGAGTCTCTGAGCCTCACTGTCAAATGCGTGGGAATAAAATCAACTGCGTGAGGATTCTATGAGAGACAACGGGGGAAAACACAGGGACGGACCACAGGCAACATGCCTTCAATAACTACTACTTTCATCATTTTCTCCTCAAATTCTACAACCTTAAGAGAGCAAGTGTCCTTGCCAATAAAATTTAAAGTATGACGAGACAAACAGGAGCTATTACTCAAAGGGCACAAAACTTCAGGTAGACGAGATGACTATTCTAGAGATCCACTGGAGTGCATCGTGCCTGTACCATACACCAAAACACATGCCAAGAAGGTAGATCTTACGTGAAGTACTCTTGTCACAACAACAATGATAATGATAAAGAGCGCGGGAGGAAAAGACAGGATGATGAGCAACCAACAAGAAGATGACTACAAATATCCAATATCTACCACTAAGATACGAAGAGTCAATTTACAGAAGAGCTAACATTGAATAGATGACAGAGCCTGAGAGAGGAGAAAGTGGGGACTGGGTGCCCGAATGAGGCCGACAGGCACATTGCGACAGAGATATGACCCTCGGAGGGAGGATTGAATGTTTGCCAGGGTCAGCACGACTCCTCCACAAAAGACACCTTTGTTTTCACGGAGGCTATATTTGGTCAAACTGAAAGTGTTCTGCAAATACTAATGCCTTTTTGGTTAGCATGACATTTCCTGAACAACAGCATAATTATCGTGTAGCCCACAGTTACAAAGTAAATACTGCTTTGTATCATTATCATACAAAGCAGAAGGTAAAAATTAAATCGTCCCAACAAGGAAAAATATTTACATAAATAATTAATGAAAAGCAAAGTTTGTCAATCTATAGTATGTTCTGAATAAGCATAAAAAAAGCCATCTGAGTGAATCATAAATACTCCTCTAATACCACAAAATTTGCAGTAATATACACTAAAGCTGAAACCATTCTTCCTCGTGACTATAGTCCCCAACACATTATCTGAAAAATGATTCTTTTATGGCTTTGTAACTTTAACTAAGTACCTAGTATGTACCTGGAGCTCATAGTTTGTCTTGTTCTGAGTTTTTTTTTTTTCCACATAAGAAAGCACCCAAGGATTAACAGAGACAGGAAGCAACCTGGGGATTTGGGTTCTCCACCTCACTCTGGCATTAGGTAGGAAAGCTGCCTTTTACTGTCTCTGGACACAAGGACATAAGGATCTGGACTTCAGATCCTCAAACGATGAAAGGCAGAAGAAACCTCAACTTGCCTCCTTCACAGGAACACTGTAAGCATCACCAAACTAAAGAGGAAAGTATGTTTGTACCCTTAACTATATTAAATGCTATACTGACCCAATGTGGTGATAACATTACTGTTGTTATGATAACATCAGCAAACAAAAGCAAACCATGAGTCTGGGCTTACCTATTCCCTTCTCCTGTGTTTACATTATTTGTTACTGTTCAAAGAATATATATATATATATATATATATTCACTAAAGCAAAACAAAAAGTGGAACACTAATAAAGTAATACTTGATATATAATGTGAATTATACTGAAACAAAACAAACACATGAACAGTCTCATAATTCTCTGCTAGAATTCTACCACAGTGCTAAAGATAAACTTCGTTCAAATGACCACAAACTACATTTCACTTAATCCTTCCTCTAGCCCCGTGGGAAAAATGGGACAGGTGGTATTATGCTTTTCCAGACCACCAATCTGAAAACTCAACAGAGGTGTGACCCATTCACGGCGCCAGCTGAGGCCAGGGTCGTTCACCCATCTTCTGGAATGAGTGAACACTGACTCAACTCACTTCACACAACGTCCAACTGTCTGTCAGGATGAGCTAGTTTAATCATGCACGGGAGGCAGATGCCCCCTCTCCCTCGGGGCCCTGAGGGAGAGCCACACACGAGAAGTCGGAGGGGGGCCTCTAGTGGCAGCAAGCGTGTGCTGCACAGAAACCGTGTGAGTGGCAAGATTGGGAAGTTACCAGTGTGTTAACAATTTATGAAATGAGGGGTGGGTACAAAGAAAAACTCTATGGACAACAGAGGTAAGGGAAGACCAGCAAGCTCTGGGAAGCTCTGAAACTGACACCCCTGCCCACTGTGGCTGATCCATTTCCAACGGGTCAGAGTTAGGGCAGCCTTCCATCCATCTCTTTGGGAGCCTGCCTTCTCTGGGAATATATTTCTGATTTTATTTTTCAATTATTTTTTTGGTGCTCCAAGAGTCATTGTTCATGCACCACCCCCAGTGCTCCATGCAATCCATGCCCTCCTCGATACCCACCACCAGGCTCGCCCAGCCCCCCACCCCCACCCCTCCTAAACCCTCAGTTTGTTGCTCAGAGTCCACAGTCTCTCTTGGTTCATCTCCCCCTCCAATTTCCCCCAATTCACCCCTTTCCTTCCCCCAAGGTCCTCCATGTTTTTTCTTATGCTCCACTCATAAGTGAAACCATATGATAACTGACTCTCTCTGCTTGACTTATTTCACTCAGCATAATCTCTTCTAGTCCCATCCATGTTGATACAAAAGTTGGGTATTCATC
>CM053610.1:11690635-11719714 GCA_028646535.1 Procyon lotor
AAAAAACTTAAATGTCTACGGACAGAGGACTGGCTGCATGAACTATGGCTCAGCCATACAACAGAATGTAAGCATCAGAAAAAAAGGGATGAGGACTAGCTCTCTACAATGCTATGGAGTCATTTCATACATCAGTTATGTAGTTAAGTGAAAACAGAAAGGTAAGTGTGTAAACTGCTTACCTAAGAATGGGAGTAAATATACATGTATTTGTAAATATATATAATTAAAATGTAACAAAAAAGGGAGGAAACAGTAGAAGGTTTAAGGATGGCAGCTAAGTCCAAATAACTCTGTTTTATAGATTTACCTTTGGAACCAAATAGTTTATATAATTATAAACCGAAGCAATAAAAAGCAATATCTAAAAACAGAAAACAACAAATCTATCTATATATTGTGTCTGTGGCATAACAACATAGACAGAAATTATCGCAAGTGACTTTGACATTGAGTGATTTGACTGCATGTCAGCTGGGACAAAGAGAACTGCAATACAAATGTTACGTTGTTTTCAGTGATTATTGTCGGTGGTAGTGTTGGTATTGTGATTCCGAGGATGGCTTGTGTATTGTGGGACATAAAGCAGATGAACAGTTGCACCGCTGCCGCTGAGAAGTGAGACGTTTAGCATGAGGGAATGAGTTACAGATGTAGGATCAGTGTGATCATAAGTACAAGTCCTGGGGTATTGAACCTGTACTAGAAACAGCCTAAGAACTCATGAGTTTGTAATAAATATACTTTCTGGTTTTAACCACCGAAAAAGCCTAGAAAAAAATGACCCAACTGCGATAAGCACACCGTGTACCCAGACTGTGGTCTCTAAATACCACTTCCCACTAAAAAGAAACAGAAAGTTCCCCCCAAAAATGGCTGTTTCCAAGAACTAAAACAAACAAACAAAAAGAGTAGAATGTAGAATGGTGGTTGCTAGGGGCTGGGGGTGGGGAGGGCAGAAGGAAAGATGCTTGTCAAAGGGTACAAACCTCCAATAATAAGATGAGTAAGTTCTGGTGATCCAACATATGACACGGTGACTATCATTAACAATACTGTTTCACATACTTGAAAGCTGCTAAGGGAACAGATCTTAAAACTTATCAACACACACACACACACACACACACACACAGGGAATTACATGCGGGGATTTAACTAACCTGATTGTGGTAATCATTTCACAACATATACATGTATCAAATCATCACGCTGTACACCTTCAGCTTACATATGTTCTCTGCTAATGATATCTCAATAAAGCTTTTAAAAATGTGGCTATTTCCAGGTTTGGAGCAGGAAATGTACAACATGAGCCTGGGACATCTCATCATACTGGAAGGAAAGGAAGCCATGAGAAAAACTACCGGGGGTATAGACATCACTAAACCAGATTGTTTTTTAAAAAAAGAACAAACTACTGGCATCACATCAAGATGGAAGAATTTGGACATAAAAAAATAATGACTTCAAGGATTGAAACACACCAAATATTTAAAATCCATTTTGTTATTTTTCCTATATAAATTATAGCTGAGATTACATAATTAATGAAGCACTTCACTACAGAAATATTTCAGTTGGCAAATGGCAAAGGAATGATCAAATGTCACCACTTTGCAACCACAGATGAAATAATGCATCCAGGCAATGGCCCTCAGTGGCTGATACAGGAGAAACAGAGAAATGAGCAGATATCCAGGTATTCTGAACCTCCTGATGGAAGTATACATGCTGTCCACGAACCATCCTTGCCAAAAGGAACTGAGTTTAGTCTGAGCAAGGTTCTAGATCAGCAGTTCTCCAAGAGCAGCCTGCAGACCTCAGGAAGTCCCACACACCCTCTTAAGGAACCTGTGAGATCTATTTTCATAGGCATAGCGAGACATTATTTGCCTTTTCTACTGTGCCGGCATTTGCACTGACGATACAAAAGCAACAGTGAGTGAAACTGCCAGCCGCTCTACGAATCAAGGGGCACCAAAGGGCCCTAGCAGCTATTAGGTTCTTCCGGACCACAGGATCTAGCTGAAAAACCAACCACCAACCAACCAACCAAAAAACAATTCCCTGAAGGAGTAAAAAGTATCAATTTTATTTAAGTTCACCCTTTGAGTATATGTATGTCTTTTTAACATTATCCGTGATAAAATGGGAGGTTTGCATAAAGCGCTTCTGCTGTGCACTGGACTATGACGGTTGTCCTGAAGCAAAGTACTTGTGCAAATAAGTGATGATCTAAACTAGCTGCTTTCATCACGGAACACCATGTTTACTTGAAAGAATGACAAATCGGTTATTCGGACTCGGGTGCCTGGAAGCCATTTTCTCAATAAGCCAAGTGAGGACTGTCATCGGGAGAAACAGCAGAGATTGTTTGCTGCCGATGATAAAATTCAAACTGTTAGACATTAGGTTTTATCTTGCTGATGGAGGCTGGGAAATTTAAGGATGTGCACTAGTCTTTTAAAACACATTTCAAAGAAAATGAACAATAAATTCAAAGATAGAATGTGTGGGGAGTCCTTTTGTTTATGTAAAATGGCAAATAAAGTTTCAAATTCCCAGAAAACATCAAGATGCATTAATTTAAACATAAGTAAGTAAAGCATCTCTGCTACCATACCGATCATGATTTTAAATCACAAACGTAGTAATTCACAGCTCCCACCAAATGTCTCATTTCTAAAGTGTATAACTAAAAGCAAAAAGTGCAACTTCTTAAACAATGAGCGATCAACCATGTCCTGACAGCTTCATAAAGCTTCTTTATAAAAACCCGGAGAAATCTCTACTCCACAATCATATTTGGAGCTCTGATCTAGGAAAGAAGGATTAAGATGAAGTTTCATGAAATCATAAGCTGTTGTCACCCTCCCGGGGAAACCTCAGCGCTAAAATGTATCCTTCCCTCCCACAAAGAGCATGTGAGTAGCTTTAACCACCCAGGGAATCCAGACAATCAATCTTGTTCATGTGATGTTACTTTTACCATAGTAATTTTGAATTGACAGTTCAATGGTTTTATATCCTGATGGGCCCATTATCACACAACTTCAGAAAGGTATTAATGCTTAGCTCTTTGGGCTGCATTAGGAATCTATTTTTAATTTCTTGATACACCCAGGAAAATCTAAAAGAGTACTAAATACTTCCCCAAAAAGAAGGGCACAGTGACCACGATTTACTTCATCGAAGAGCTGGCCTTCAGTCCACGCCTCTCTGCTCACACCCCCGCACCCTCTGCGCCTGAAACACAATCTCTTTGTACTTCCTGGTGTCCCACATTCCTCAAGACCCCTGCACACACACTGCCCTGTCTCCGCCTAGAAGGCCCCCTTCCCTTCTCTAGCTCAGGAATTCCTATTGTCTTTCAAAAAAACACTTCAAATAAGACTTCCTGATGCCTTCCCTGGGGTTCCTGCTGGGGTTCTTGCTCCCTCTTCTGGGCTCCTACAGCAATTTTTATATGCACTTCATCAAGAGAATTGACCACAGCAGCCTAGAGAAGGTGGTTAAGAGGATGAGTTTCAACAGCTGAATGGATAAAGATGTGGTCCATATACACAATTGTTCAGCCATCAGAAAGGATGAATACCCAACTTTTACATCAACATGGATGGGACTGGAGATTATGCTGAGTGAAATAAGTCAAGCAGAAAAAGTTAATTATATGGTTTCATTTATTTGTGGAACATAAGGAATAGCATGGAGGACATCAGGAGAAAGAAGGGAAAAATGAAGGGGGGGGAGTCGGAGGGGGAGATGAGAGACCATGGACTCTGAGAAACAAACGGAGGGTTTCAGAGGGGCGGGTGGAGAGGGACGGGTGAGCCTGGTGGTGGGTATTAAGGAGGGCACAGGTTGCATGGAGCACTCGGTGTTATACACAAACAATGAATCATGGAACACTACATCAAAAACTAATGATGTACTCTATGGTGATGAACATAAAAAAAAAAAAAGAAAGAAAAGAAAGATACATTCTAAGCAGGAAAAAAAAAAAAGAGGATGGGCTCTAGAGCCAAACTTCTTTGGTTCAAAACCCTGCTGTGCCACTTCCTATCTGTACAACTGTAGTCCATTACTTACTCTCTTTGAGCCCCAGTTCGCTTATCTGTAAAATGGCAACAACATTACCTGCCTCCTGGGATGGTTATAAGGACTGAGCTAATACATATAAAGGACTTAGTCCAAGGCCCTGTATTGGTATCATAAGTTCTCAATAAATGTAAAGTATGATTAGCACAACGTATCAAAGTTATTTGACTGTCTTTTCTACTACACTATCAACTCTCCCAGGGTAGTGACTATTTGTTGAATTAATTCAGAGACTGGGTCAGCGTTTAATCAAAAATAATGTGCTAACTTCAAGCCAGGCAACTGCTGGGTATTAGGGATACAAAGAGGAGTTCAGTCAAGTCCTGGCTGTCAAGGATCTTGCAGTCTTGCCTATTCACACAAGGTAGACATGAGGACCTCAAAGACTAGAGGCTGAGCTCATGTGGGGGCTGGCTACTATCAATTCTGTTTATAGAATGAGTCACAAGAAATCTGGAAACAACTTCATTTGAATAAACAGGAAACTTACTCTGAAAGCTGATACACCCCAAGACCTAATGATCAATTATACTTGCAAAGTTATTAGGATTGAAAAGTACTAGATCATCTAGCTCTGCAGAAGCTCTGGCTAACTCTCTTTAGACTAAAACCAAGAAAATCTATGTAGAATTTTTAAAACATCTCATTGTGTTTTTTAAAAAATTTTAAGTAATATGTTCTTGCTGTAAAAAGTTAACTCCGCAAAGGTAATGATGACTCATCCAATAAGTTCATATGCTGTGTTTTATCTCTGCAGTTGCTTGTATACATACACACAGAAATATGTAGCGTGTTTTGTGATTAGAAAATTTACACAAATGGTATCAGTTGCAAACTGATACTTACTTTGCATTTTATTATTACACAGATTCCTATACATACACAGGTATGTTTCTTGACTCTGTTCTCTATACTACTAATCTGTGTTCTATTCTTGTGCCAATTATCACAATGTTTTCACTGTTGTGGTTCTGTACGCTTTGACATCTGGTGGTGTATGTTGAACCTCACTGTTTTTGTCCAAAAACATCTTGGATACTTTACATTTCCATATAGGAAGTAACGATGGCATAATGGTTCACCATCTATGTATCTAGGTTTTCTTTTTTTATTTTAAAGATTTATTTGTTTGTTTATTTGAGAGATAGAGAGAGAGAGAGAGATATCACAAGTAGGGAGAGGCAGGCAGAGGGAGAGGGAGAAGCAGTCTCCCTGCTGAGCAGTGAGCCTGATGCAGGGCTCGATCCCAGGACCCCAGGATCATGACCTGAGCTGAAGGCAGCTGCTTAATCGACTGAGCTATCCAGGCACCCCTATGTATCTAGGTTTTCAAGTGTAGGGATGTCAAATCATAAATAATAATATTCTCTTACAGCTCAAATATTCCTCTGTCTTTAGTAACATTCTCTCCCTTTTGCTCTTCAGGTTTTTGGGACCTTCTTTTCAACTTGATCAGGTCCTTTCCAAGAAGCAACATTTAGTTTTACTAATCAACTTTGTTGTTTGCTTCCTAATTCACTGAATTCTGGGTTCATCTTTATCCTATTCTGTCTTATTTACAATCTTTCTTGGATTCTAAAAAGAAAATCCATTTATGGTTACAAATCTCCCTCTAAGTACCATTTTTGCTGCATCCCATAAGTTTAATTTACTGAGATCTGAATTCTGTAGGGTACTTGTAATTCATTTCTAAATGACTTTTATCTTGAAAACAAATACTTGCAAATATACTCTTATATTTCCAAGTAGAACAAAGTGGTTTTAGCCACTTTACTGTTAATGTCTACTTTTCTTGTGTTACAGTCTGTGAACGTGGCCTGTGTGATTTCTGTATGAGACTTCTTTCTGAGCACTTTAAAACACAGTCAGATTTTGCAAATATTCTATGTATGTTTTAAAAGTGTCATGGATACTTGAGAAATGTTCCTATTTTATGTTTTATCAATCTTGTTAATTGTGGTAACTTTTTTTTTGGACCTACCTGAAATGGCCATTTTTGAGAGAACACTAAGCCCTCATCTATGACTGCTGTTTTCTCTTTACTGCTTGTATTTCTAGCAATTTGGGAGAAGTCCACCTGCTTACAGAAGTTCACAACTTTGGTTTTCCGGCCAAGTATACCATCCAGCAATATGAAATGTATCTTTCCCCATGTAATAGTCCTTCGTCTTGGATTCAATTTTATCAGATATTAGTATTGTTTCACCTACTTCCTTTTAGGGAGGATTTTACCCAGTGTGCATTTTTCCATTCTTCCATTTTAAACTTTTCAATGATATTTTATTCCAGTTATATCTCTTATAAATAAGATTTAGCTGGATTTTGACTGTTATTTTGATCTCAAGGTGATTTTTTAAAAAGATTTTATTTATTTATTTGAGAGAGAGCGCACATACACGAGGAGGGAGAGGGAGAAGCAGGATCCTTGCTTGGAGCCCGATGTGGGGTAGATCCTAGGACCCTGGGATCATGACCTGAGCCGAAGGCAGACACTTAACCAGCTGAGCCACCCAGGAGCCCCTCAAGGGGATTTTAATTTGCTCACAAATACTGTGATCACCGAAGTGTTTACATTCAGGCTGCTGTCCTCTGGGTCACTCTGCTCTGGCCATGCCCAACATGTCCTGCTTGGGGGCCTTTGTAGGTGCTGCCCCTCTTCATTCAGGTCTTAGCTGAATGTCCCCTCATGCTGAAAGGCATACTATCTCATACTATCTCTTTACTGTGGCTTTTCTTTTTCTTTAGATAGCCATTATTACCTGAGCACATAGACTACCTAACCTAACGTCTGTTTCCCTCACCACTGTGAGCTCCCAGGCAGCACGGCGTCATCTGTCACATTTACCACCCCCCCAGCCCCCACATCCCGGCATTCCACCACCTTAGACTGAAAGATTACAGTGTGTTTCTGGAGGATTCATGAGCCAAACTGGATTTAAGTTTACAGTCTTTTGTGCCTTTATGAATGGCAAAGTGGGAGGGCCTGAATTCTCCTAGAATTCACTCCGTGTAATCTGTTTATAGACTGACTATCAAATACCAACTTTAGTGAATATTGCATTTTCACGCATCTTTTATTTATACTTCTATCACAATACATATTAAACATTAAAAGAAGCCTTTGTTGCTTTTCCAACATAGCAAATAAAGTAATTCAATTTCAGAAATGCAGAAGTACTCAATTTCAGATGAAAATATAAAGGTTTTTGACAGTATTGAATTCTACCACTCCTGACGAAATTACTTCCTATTTGCCATTTTGAGCAAAAAGTTCACTTCAAAATAGCAACTGCCTTCACAGGAAGAAAAAAGAGTATCATTTTCAAAATTAAAACCTGTTAAATGTATTAAATTTCATAACTAATACTGTGAAATGCCTATTGGGAAATCAGAGTCTCTGAGAGATTGCTGAGGGAGATGTGTTGGCTAGTCTGACACATAACCTTCTACAAGCTCAGTGGAGTTATCCAGAATACTTTCTTCACGTAACAGTTTGGCTCTTTCTTTGCCAAATGTCACTTAGAAAAGGACATTTTCCTTATTTTATGTTTCTCTGGTGTTTACAATAGGAGTATAGGAGACGCAAAGGGAGAGTAAAAAAGAAACTAAAAACCATGCAATGCTAATAAAACACGAATAAGTCCTTATCTCTGAGTTTCTATAGCACCTAATAGGAAGAAAGAAGAAACCTATATAAAAATATACTACAGTCCAAAAACCGTTTAGACCAGGATGTAGCAAGGTAGAATCACATTCAAGGTAGGTTAGAACACAGATCACTCAGTGCTGACCTCAGAGACTGATGCAGTGAGTCGGGAGTGGGGCCTGAGAGTCTGCATTTCTACCAAGTTTCCAGGTGATGTGGACACTGCTGGTCTGGGAATGACACTTTAAGAAACTGTCTGCCGCTGCTATTTCAAATGCTTGATTTAAGGTTAAGGTTAAGAGCAATCTAGCAAGAATACCATGGCATTAAAAATCCTTTTCAGGGGGCGCCTGGGTGGCTCAGTAGGTTAAGCCTCTGCCTTCAGCTCAGGTCATGATCTCAGGGTCCTGGGATCGAGCCCCGCATCGGGCTCTCTGCTCGGCAGGGAGCCTGCTTCACCCCCTCCCTCTCTCTGCCTGCCTCTCTGTCTACCTGTGATCTCTCTCTCTGTCAAATAAATAAATAAAATCTTAAAAAAAAAAATCCTTTTCAGGGGCTCCTGGGTAGCTCAGTCTATTAAGTGTCTGCCTTCGGCTCAGGTCACGATCCCAGAGTCCTGGCATCGAGCCTCACATCAGGCCTCCTGCTCAGCAGGAGTCTGCTTCTCCTACTCCCTCTGCCCCCACCCCCCCCAATTGTGCATGCGCTTTCTCTCTCTCTCTCCCTGTCTCAAATGAATAAATAAAATCTTAGAAAAGAATAATTTTCATTTGATCTTTGGTATTTTTTGGAATAGCAGCTCATGTACACCCCACCTAAACTTTCTTGCACTGTTTAGTTTGCGATTCTCTTAAGAGAGAAATTATAAATTAATTCTGTTGAAATTTTGACAGTAAAGGTAGAATAAAATTTTATATGGCAGGATGGGCTTGGTTCAGGCCCAGTGTGGACATATTCACAGCCACAGGATTTACAGCAAGAATCCCAGTGTCGGATGCCCCTAAATGCCGGACAGGTCAGTTAATACAAACGAAGTAGGCCAGATATTGAGAAGAACTGGACCTAAGGAGGGCAGCTGCCACTCAGCTCCCAACAACTGTCCTCCAACAGTCAGGTCTTTCAAGTTTTCAAAATAAGCCAAAGAGCAAACATTTTATTTAAAAGCTCTCAATTTTTAAATACAGGCAGCTATTGAAAGATTCGTGAGCACTGTACAGAGCACACAAGGTCTGTGGGCTGGATGCTGCAGTTTGTAAGCTCTGGTGTAGAGGGCGGTCTCAGGACCTCCTCCCACACCGGCCGGGTGTCACCCAGGCTGGGCAACGTGCTCACCCACTCCAGGTGCTCACGGCCACCCCCTCCGGCAGTCACCTCCTCCCAGAATGGAAAGCATGCCATGCTCTCGAAAGACCCACTAAAGCCCCTCTGCATAAGCACCTTGACCTCGGAAACAAGTTCTCTGCCGGTGATCTGGGAAAACTCGGGAAAACTGCGGCAGAGAGAAGTGATTCTTCTAACACTGGAACTACCGATCTGAAAATAATGATTAGAATGACTGGATTTAGGGGCGCCTGGGTGGCTCAGTCGTTAAGCTTCTGCCTTCGGCTCAGGTCATGATCCCAGGGTCCTGGGATCGAGCCCCGCATCGGGCTCCCTGCTCAGCAGGAAGCCTGCTTCTCCCGCTACCATTCCCTCTGCTTGTGTTCCCTCTCTCGCTGTGTTTCTCTCTGTCAAATAAATAAAATCTTTAAAAAAAAAAAAAAAAAAAAAAAGAATGACTGGATTTTCAGGATCACTAACTACTATAATATTAAAAAAGAAAAAAAAAAAAAAAAAGGAACCTACACCTAGAAATTCAGACTTGAGGATTCTGAAGCTTTGTGTCACAATGCTGGTGTGACGATATCTGGTATCCAGAAGCTTTCTCATCTTTGCCTAGAGACGCACTAAACTGAGCAAATCAGTCCTTACAAATATGCCGAAGACAACTATGTGGGCAACAGAGAACAGCAAAAATGATTCAAATCTCATGAGTCGACTAATAACTGAGTGAACAAAGAGCTGACAGTAACAGGTGATGCTGAACAAGGAAATGAAGGCACATGTGACAAAGCAAATGAAGCTGGGCTCTGCCGTGGCTCCGGTGACTGTCAGCTACCCAGCCTCCGACCAGTTACTCCCGTCCCCAAACGCTCTCCGTCGCTAGCGGTATCAACTGTGCCATTCCCGCTCCTGGATGACACTAGACGTTATGTTATGGAAGGAGGATGTCATGACCTTAAGGCCAGGGAGCAGGAGAACGGAAAGCCAGGCCTAGAAAGGCCTCCCAGAACCCAGTTATGATGCCCAATCTGAGTTCTTTTATAAACAACAGAGCCATGACAGAATTTAATGGTGTAAAAGTTGGGGCGCCTGGGTGGCTCAGTGGGTTAAGAGCCTCTGCCTTCGGCATAGGTCATGATCTCAGAGTCCTGGGATCAAGCCCTGCATCTCTGCTCAGCGGGGAGCCTGCTTCCCCCTCTCTCTCTGCCTGCCTGCCTCTCTGCCTACTTGTGATCTCTGTCAAATAAATAAATAAAATCTTAAAAAAAAGAGTGTATAAAAGTTAAAAATCCCTAAAGAGAAGATTCTTTTCCAAAAATATTCAGAAAAGGAATGCAGACTCCTTAGCTTACTTTTTCCCCCAATTTTTCATTGCCTCTACTTATTAAATCTCTGTGAATACTAACAAGTGTCTGTGGTTGAGCAAGAATGTTCCACTGCAGAGAAAGGAAAAACACACCCACTTTTTCATAAGAAACTGTAGAACAACTTAATATTCACCCTCAGGCAAAATGCAGAGTAATCCTCTCAGAGACCCTAAAATTAGGATAATGATTACCAAAACAGCCAAGATGCTACAAACCAGCATGAACTGCCCTCCAGTCTAACTCTTAAATATAAAGTCACAATCCCAAATAAATGATGAAAGACAATGTGTACTCATTCGATGAGTATTTCTTTTACCATTAACAATTCCAAGCTCGACAAAAAGAAAAATGGCAAGTGAATAAGGATTCTTAAAGCAAAGGAGATGCCACCAATCAGGAGTCCCAGAACTGTTCAAATGTCAGTCAAAATGTCGTCTCAAACTCACGAGTGTGAGGCAGGCCGGGGGCTGCTGCCGGCATGGCCAGGAGCTTGCGCTGCATAAGAAGATGCTCTGGCCCTTTCAGTGAGGTGACAAGTGGGTGTGCGATACAGCAAATGACCCCCGCCCCCCCCAGCAGACATACCGTCCATTGCCAGCACTACTTACAAACTCATAGTCTCCATCCTGCGGCACTTTCCAGTCGGAGGGGTTCCTCAGGGGACCAGGTACACTCTGGCCGAAGCTGTTGATCTGATTTTCCTTTTCTTTTTGTTCAAAGTATTCAAGGAAAGATGGTCTGGCAGGCTGCATAGTCTCATCCCTTCCTGAAAACCAAGCACAATAAAAGGTGAAAAATGGTATCTTTGATTTCAGAGAAGTTTAATAAGTATGTCGGTCTCCAGATGGGCTTCAGCCTCTGGGTGGGTGGCTTTTTGTTGGAGAAGCCACAAATTCATCTATGAATCAAATCAAAGATGAGATTCATCTATGTTGAATCTCATAGATTCCTATGAGAATCTAGTGAAAACCATAGGAAAATGCACAAATGCTCACTCCAAATGCTTCCCATGGAATTTCAGAAGATTTATGGGCCCCCTAAAATGCAAATATTTCCCCAGGACCCCCTTTTTCTGGGTGGAGAGATTTGGGTTATGTAACAACTCTGAGAAAGCTGCAAATAGTACTTTGTGGGTCTCTTAGAGCAAAAAGTTCCCATGATACTTAGACTGAAAACAGAGAAGCAAGCAAAGATATGGACTCATCATCTACATAGACAACATTTTCCATAGTTAACGGGGTAGGGAAGGGTAATAATATAGTAGGGTGACTTCCCTTTGATATTCTCATGATCCATTGGATTAATATTTGCACAAAAAAGCAAATATAAGTAAATCATACTCCATCCACTCCAGGAAATATTATGTAATTTTTAAAACCCTATTTACAAGCGATTTACAATAAGGCTAGAAGCTGAAGATAAAATATAGTATTATATAAAGAATATAACCTCAACTCTGAAAAATCATATACATAGGAGAAAAAAAAGAGTGGAGGAAAATATATCAAAATGTTAACAGGATTTGTCTCTCACAGTAGATCTCAAGATCTTACAGGGAGATCTCGTAAGCTGGGGTGGTCAGGAAAGACAGGCAGTGGGTGCTTAGGCTGGGCCCCAAACGTCCCTGAGGAAAGAATCAGCAGTTATTAGCAGCTGTTGGAAAACAGAGCAGAATACAGCAGTTGGTAACTGGCGGCGAAAAGAATAATTTTACCTGGCACACCTTAACAACCTAGCTAGCTGAACGTACCTACTTCACAGAAGTTCTGCTTCTGATCAGTGTTCTAATACTAGAAAGTATGGAAGATTTTTGCCAGGGCTTTCCATGAACACGTGGGTTTATACTGCCCTTTTCTCCAGTAACCAGAAAAAAGACCAGAAAGTGCAGAGCCCTAAGGAGCGGATGGGGACAGGTCTGGAAGATAAAGACCAGCGTGTGTTTCTCTCCAGACATCCTTGTTCCGTGCACTCTTATCTCCCGACGTCTCCCTGATCCAGCTTCACGCCAGCACCCTGACTGCCTCTCAGACGTTTGTCACCCACTTTGACCACTGCCAAGTTCAAGTGCAGCAATCCCAGGTTTGCCCACTTCCAGATGCTGCCAAAAGCCTACTCTGCTGTTGTCGCCTCACTTATTCGTGATGAAACGCAGTGTTTACTGAGACCAGTCAACGACTCTGGCTAAATGTGTGTTGTTTGTTTGTTCTAGGTGTAATATTAAGTGCTTTTCATGCTCATTTAATTTTTAAGTTGAATTTAAGGTATTATTTCATAATCTAGTTCTGAAGGAACCACACCAAAATAAAACTTGTCCAAGTGGGGGTGTTTTGGATTTACTGCCCAGACCTTTTGTTCAGTCCCCTCCTCTGGGCCCAGAACCAACCCCGCAGCAAGCCTGCACACAGTCCTACACATGCAGCGAGATTATTTAGCGAGCCTCCTAGAAGCACATAATGGCGGCGGTGTGCCGGCTGCCGCCGCAGACAGCAGACAGTGCTCTTTCGGACAGAATCTCCCGCTACACAGGCCAACTGGCCGAACAGAACAGAAAGTCCTGAAACAATACAGAGAGCCCAGATGGCTTTCCAAACAGCTAGTTAGTTAGAAAAACACTAAATTGGATCCGCACCTTACACCTTAAACCAGGAAAACTCCACATGGGTAAGAGCTCTGATCGTAACAAGAACCATAAACACTACAAGAAAACTTGTGTGGATGCACTTGAAACTTGGGTGTGGTTTCTTTTTTTTTTTTTTCTCTTTTTTTTAAAGATTTTATTTATTTGACAGAGATATAAAGAGATCACAAGTAGGCAGAGAGGCAGCCGGGGGTGGGGGGGGAGCAGGCTCCCTGCTGAGCAGAGAGCCAGGTGCGGGGCTCGATCCCAGAACCCTGAGACCATGACCTGAGCAGAAAGCAGAGGCTTAACCCACTGAGCCACCCAGGTGCCCCTTGAGTGTGGTTTCTGACTATGACAGAAACTCAGATGCAATGAAAATGGATAAATAAAATCCTTTTGTGTGAAGAAAACATCATAGATTTTTTAAAATTAGTAAGCACACATACAAGCCAAGACAAAAAGCAAATGGCGAAATGGATGAAAATATTTGCAACAAGTAGCATAAATTTTTTTTTTTAAAGATTTTATTTATTTGACAGAGAGAAACACAGCGAGAGGGAACACAAGCAGAGGGAATGGCAGAGGGAGAAGCAGGCTTCCTGCCGAGCAGGGAGCCCGATGTGGGGCTTGATCCCAGGACTCTGGGATCATGACCTGAGCCGAAGGCAGAAGCTTAACGACTGAGCCACCCAGGCGCCCCCAGAACCATAAATTTTTTTAAAGAATTTTCTTTAAAAAAATTTGAGAGTTCTTGGGGCGCCTGGGTGGCTCAGGGGGTTAAAGCCTCTGCCTTTGGCTCAGGTCATGATCTCAGGGTCCTGGGATCGAGCCCCACATCGGGCTCCCTGCTCGGCAGGGAGCCTGCTTCCCCCTCCCTCTCAGCCTGCCTCTCTGTCTACTTGTGATCTCTCTCTGTCAAATAAACAAATAAAATCTTTAAAACATATTTTTTAAATAAATAAAAATTTAAAAATTTGAGAGTATTCTTGGTATTAAGCAGGTAAGTTCCTATACACACACACACACAATTCCTAAAATCTATCAAAAGAAGACCAAAAAAAGGTAGGAAAGTGGGCTGAAGACTTGAAAAGATAGTACAGTTGACTTTGAACAAAGTAGGGGTTAGGGCACCAACTCCCACGAAGTTGAAAATCACATGTGCCTTCTGACTCCCCCAAAACTGAACTACTAATAGCCTACTGTTGACTGAAGCCTTACTGATAACACACATAGTCGATGAACTCATATTTTGTATGTTGTAAGTATTACATACTGTATTCTTAAAATAAAGGAAGCTAGAGAAAAGAAAAAGTTAAGAAAATCATAAGGAAAAGAAAATCATTTATAGTACTATATTGTATTTATAAAAAAAAAACCTGCATATAAGTGGACCTACAGAATTCAAACTCAGGTTGTTCAACTGTATACATACAAAATTATCCAATTAGTCCTTAAACATGAAAAAAAATGCTTAGGGTCACACACAGTAAGGGAAACTCAAATCAAAACTATTTAGAGATGTGATTTCTTACACTTCAAAAGGACATTCAAAAGCCTGACAATACCCTACCTGTTGGTAAGGCTATGGGGACACAGGTACACTCATCTATTGCTGAATAGGTGTGCAAAATAGTACAAGCTCTACAAAGGGGATCTGGCAATAGCTGAACATCAAAGTATGAAATAGGAGAAGGTACAAAGAATCTGGGTGTGTTATATTTGAACTGGAGGTATTACCATGAGCTCATAATTAAAAAAAAAAAATTCCAAGCATCTTTCATTAAGAAGCCTTAAAACAATAACACCCCATTATCAATGAGCACACCTGGTGCTCACATCTTGGTTTGCAAATACCATCTCCCACTCAAAGGAACTAAGCCTTCTTAAGGAAAACAGCTGACTCCTGGTCTAGGGCAGGAAAAGTACCAAGTGGGTCCAGAACATCTTTTGTGCCATAAAAAGCAAACAATTACTCAAAAACTAATGGGTTCATATCAACAGGAAACAGAAGCCACCTTGAGGGGCTCCCACTGGTAAATTATGGGACACTTTCAGCACCAGAAAGATCTCACTGAAAAAGAATCTAAGAGCTTGGAGTACTAATCAAACAGTGAAGGGGTTGGGGAGAGAAGGGTGTTGTCAAGAGATCATACCACTTGACAACTGTATTATCAGAATAAAAGAGAACATTCTCTTTTTTAAAGAAATACACATAGATTATATCCTTTCTTAGAAAATACAGGATGTTTGAGAGTAAGCTGCATATACCACACACTAACCTCTCATTACGTCTGTCATTTCATATCTATTTACCCCATCCATCTTTATATATGCAAAGAAATGACTGAATTGAGTTCAATAAAAATGGCAACTCTGGATAGAAATAATGGGTAATTTAAAATATGTTCTCCTGTGGAATTGTTACAAAAACCACAAAGACATCATTTTCTTTCTTTCTTTTTTTAAATTTTTATTTATTTATTTGTTAGAGAGAGAGAGCACAAGCAGGCAGAGTAGCAGGCAGAGGCAGAGGGAGAAGCAAGGAGCCCGATGTGGGACTCGATCCCAGGACCCTGGGATCATGACCTGAGCCAAAGGCAGCCACTTAAACAACTGAGCCACCCAGGTGTCCCAAGACATTATTTTCTTAAAGCAGCATATCCAACAATAAAAATTGTATAATTGGTACTCTATATTTCTATGATTCTTTGTTCCTTTCAGTTGCAATGCAGGTGGATCTTAGAAATTCGGGTCTCTAAATTAGGTAAGAAACATTAGAGATAAGCTTTCTGTGGTCTAATTCTAAACCGTATCACAAAAATCAAAGGAATGTTTGTTAAGCCAGAGTATAATCATTTGTCTAATTTCTATCACTGCTTAAATGAGAAAACGAAACACTAGCTTTCTTTGTATTTGAGTTTTTTCTCTTATTTGATGAAGACAGCCCTTCCCAGGTCAGTTGAAACTTTCTAATATTTTTAAAGGTAAATCACCAACTATTATTTGTCTCTTTCAACAACTAAAGGGTCAGAAGTAAAAACTATCTAAAACATCTTTGCTTTCACCTTTTGATACTGATAACCAGGGGCTTGATTATACCTGATATTTACTAGAGACCAAAGTTCCAAAAACTAGACAGAATTTTGCAATAAGAGAGTTTTGATCTAATCGCATATTCAGACATGTGCTGGAGGTAAAATTCACACATGTGTACAAAATGTAAGTATAGTCAATGATTAAAAAATTTTTTTTTAATATTTTATTTATTTGATAGAAACAGAGAGAAACACAGCGAGAGAGGGAACACAAGCAGAGGGAATGGTAGCAGGAGAAGCAGGCTTCCCACAGAGCAGGGAGCCCGATGCGGGGCTCGATCCCAGGACTCTGGGATCATGACCTGAGCCTAAGGCAGACGCTTAACGACTGAGCCACCCAGGCGCCCCCCCCCCTTTTTTTTTATAGTCAATGATTAAGTGCTCACATGTATCAGACTACAAAAAAGCTAATGCTGATTTTGGAGATAGCACTAAAAAATCCCTATCATGGGGTTCAAAGATCTAGATTTTGGTCTGACTATAAGATCTGAGAAAACCATAGGTTCTCAGTTACAAAAAGAGGCCACTGGACCATTACTTCTTATGTCCCTCTGCAGCTCTGAAAATTTCATAATTCTGTGAGTTGGCAGTAGCTCACGAAAATGTATTTATGCTCAGTTACCAATAACCACTGAAAAACAGTTCTTATCTCCAGAGGGATCGTGGCACTTGATAACCTCTAATCTAACATATGCCAGAGGGGCACCTGGGTGGCTCAGTCAGTTGAGCGTCCGACTTGAGTATCAGCTCATGTCATGATCTCAGGGTCCTGGGTTCAAGTCCCTTGTCAAGCCCCATGTCAGGCTTCCATACTCAGCACAGAGTCTGCCTGTCCCTCTTCCTCTGTTCCTCCCCTCGCTCACACATGTGCTCTCTCTCTTTTGGGTAAGCAAAGTAAGTAAATAAGCAAATAAGCAAATAAATAAATAAATAAATAAAATATGTGACAACTGAGATGTGTATGGGCATAAACCAAAGACCAGACCAAAGCAAAAAGTTAGTTAGGACTTAACAAAATACTTGTGACAAGACTGTCTCTTGAATTTGTTGCTGTTAAGGAGCTTATTCTGGAGGGAGGGAAGGAGCAAGGAAATCTTTTTTAAAACAGATAGAAGAGGTGACCACCTTTTTCTTGGTCCAAATTGTAATAAAGATATCAACTAGAGATGCTGGTCATAAAAATGTTTTATATAACTAAAGCTGAAGACATGAATGAATCAACTGGTAAGGGAAGCCAACTCAACTGGCAAGAATCAGCATGCATTAAAAGAAAAAAAATATGTGTATTTGTAATTCCTGTATCTAGTCATTCCAGAAATTAACTGTCTGCGTCAAAGCATTCTTATGTGTTAGAGTGCTTCTCGGATTAAGTTTATATGGAGCATTGCTCTGCAGGAAGCCTGCTTCTCCCGCTACCATTCCCTCTGCTTGTGTTCCCTCTCTCACTGTGTTTCTGTCAAATAAATAAAAAATCTTTAAAAAAAAAATTTATATGGAGCAGTCAGAGCTCCTGCTGTGACCAACATTTTCTCACTAACGCTGTAAGAATTAAATTATAGCACCTGTTCTCACTCTGATTTTATAGACTGATAATAATTCTCAATAACAATATCTGCATTACTGTAATAATGAACATCTTAGATACGATGTTTGCAAAAAATGGCCATGTTCGTTTCCGCCCAGTGTTCTTGGTATCCTTGCCCACTGTCCTCCCACAAGGACTTCGGGTCTGGCCGTGTGATTCACTTTGGCCAATGAAACGAAAGCAAAAACCTTGTAAGCAGGGACTTGAGAAGTGCCTACCCATCCTACTACCATGTAAATAAACCTAAGTGAGTCTGCTGGATGGCAAAATACCACGCGGCGTGAGGCCCTCGTCAACAGACTATCTTCGTTGAGGTCTCCATGTGTCGGCCAGCGCAGGCCGCCATCACGGGGAAGGCAGCTGCGCTCCTCACTATAGCACCAGTGCTGCACAGAGACATCTAGATTTGAAATGGTTTGTTATGCAGTAAAAACTGAGATGGTGTCTCTCTCTCTCTCTCTCTCTCTCTCTCTCCCACACACACACACACACACACACACACACACACACACGGCTCTGTATCTACAAAAAGAGTTCTAGTCTTTAAGAACTCGAGTTCAAAGTCAACTAAGGTTTACTGAATACTTTCTAAGTCCCAGGCTTTTGAGTAGGTACTTTTACATGATGTTCTCATGTAAACTTCATGAGAACCACGTAAACTTCATGAAACTTCAAACTTCATGAACACCACGTAACTGAAGGAGAGAGGGAGGAGAACCTGCACTTACCAGGCACCCACGTTCTAGACGACGTACCATTTCACTTAATCCTCAAATCTTTAGAGGTATATATTATTATTTCCACTTTACAGATGAGAAATCTGCCTAAGATTATGTAGCTAGTTACCAACAAAGACAGGATGTGAACCCTGATCATCAGATTTTAAGACTCGTGAGGTGCATCTCATACTGCAAATTCTCCAAAATCAAAATGAAAACTCTCTTGGCATGTCAGAACTGCCACTAAGTTGAGTGTAGAAAGAGTGGGGGAATGGAATTTTCCCAGGAACCTTATCTTTGAAGTTTTCTTTTAGCACTCCTGAGCTAGACGATCGAGTGTGCTGGACAACAGCCTGTCCGTACTGAAAAGCATGAGAATCAGTCCAAGCTGATTAAAGGCAACACTGTCCCTGGGGCTTTGGCTGGCTGGTGGGCTTTTTGTTTCCATGTGAGCTAGGGTATTTTTTCAGATGCATCCCGGGAAATAAAGACATTCAGCTGAAAGAAAATGCCAGAAACCTGAAGCCAAGGGGAGAATGGACTGAGCAGAAAAGTCAAACTTTCCAAACAGCCATCTCTTGCTCGGATTCTTTTATCTAATGCAGGAAATGCAAGAATTCCTGTATTATGAATGACCTGTTTTTCTTTGCAAGCAGCATTCGGCAAGCTCAATGGACAATCTGTCTAAGCTCACAGACCAGGGGTGAAGTCATAAGCAACTGTACCTAATATTCACTTTTCTCTGAAAAATGCTATATAAAAACAGAAGGACCCAACAACCCAATGTCCATCAGCTGAAGAATAGATAAATAAAATATGGTATAGCCACACAATGGAATATTGTTCCACGATGAAAAGGAATGAAGTACTCACACATACTCACGCGGGCTACAACACGGATGAACCCTAAAAGTATTACACTAAGTGCAAAGAGCCAGTCACAAAAGACCATGTATTCTATGTTCAGAATGGGCAAATCTGTAGAGATAGAAAGCAGGATGGCAAGTCACTGCTAATGGATATGGAGTTTCTTCTGGTGGTAACCAGAATTCTCTAAAATTAGAGTGTCAACCAAATACGGTATTATCCATACAATGGAATTATTCAGCCATAAAAAGGACTAAAGTACTGACAGATACCACAACATGGATAAACCTTGAAAACATTAAGTGGAAGAAGCCAAACACAAAGGCCACATTTTGTGGCCTATTTGCCTATTCTAGAATAGGCAAATCCATAGAGACAGAAAGCACGTGAATGGTTGCCTGGGGAGAGGGGCACGGGGGTAACAAGAAGTGACTGCTAACAGGACTATGGGTTTCTTGGGAGCGTGAAGAAAATGTCTGGAATTTGACAGTGGCTGTGGCTGCACAACCCTATTAACACACCGCCCCCACCCCCCAGAACTGTATTACTTTACAATGGTGAATTTTATGATAGGTGAATTATAGCTCTCTTTTCTGTGAATGACATCTCAATTAAAAATACATTTTTAAAAATCAGATTGTGGTGATGGCTGCACAACTCTGTAAACATACTAAAATCCACTGAATTGTATACTTTAAATGACTCCATTACATTGTACGTGAGTTATAGATCAATAAATCAATATTGATCTGAATCAATCTTGAATATTGATCAAAAAAATCAATTTTTTAAAAAAAAAAAAGAAGGACCCCTTTCCTTTACATTTGGTTTCTGGATTCATACGAGCCATGGCACAATGCTAGGGTAGTCACAACTGGGAAAGAGCCTGACCAAAGACTGAAGCCTGTCTTTTCCTTCGGAGGGACCACTTGCTGGATATTCAACTTTATGCTCTTTCATGTTTACGTTTTGGTTTTGTTTTTTTTTTTTAAATATTTTATTTATTTGACAGAGAGAAACACAGCGAGAGAGGAAACACAAGCAGAGGGAATGGTAGCGGGAGCTCTGCTCTTCCTGCAGAGCAGAGAGCCCGATGTGGGGCTCGATCCCAGGCCCCTGGGATCTGACCTGGGCCGAAGGCAGACGCTTAACGACTGAGCCACCCAGGCGCCCCGTTTACGTTCATTTTTATAAGGCTGTCACTAAATAAACCATAATGGTCACTACTCTGTCCTTAATTTCCACAATAATAACCCTCTTCTACCTTAGTTCTGTTTAAAATTAGAGCAGTAGGCAAAGCCTGCATTTTCTTCTATTTCATATATGTGCATTTGCAAGAAAAAGCTTGAGTAATCCCTCAAATGTCTTCTTCTGGCCTGGAATAATATGCCCTATCAGAGGGTTGTTTGTTTTGATTTTTAATCTGACCTTTGTCAGACTTTTTCGTGTGTTTTTTGTTTTTGTTTTTGTTACTGGGCACCTAAGTGCTTTCTACATAGTAACTCATTTCATTACACAAGTTACTCTTCAAGTTTCTATGTCTGGTCATAAATATTCCTTTGAATGTTCTTTGAAACCACTAAGAACTACTGGAATCATAAGTTATAGGATTCCCTGGAGGCCGACTAGAAGAACTCTTCCAGTTAACCAATTTTGGCAATTGCCTCTATGTAAATCGACGAGACTTCTGGGCTGTGGTACTTACGTCTTTAAGTCTGGTGAGCTGCCATATATCTATTTAAAGGGATCTAAATCCAAATTTCAAAGGGTTACTAACTAGAGCAATAGAGGTAGCATATCTGAAAAGATACGAAGGTTGACAAGTGAAAATGATCCATGCCTTGATTGTTGCAAACATTTCCTAATTGGTCTTCCCTTTTCCAGCCTTTTCAAACTCCACATCATCCCACTGACTCTCCTAAAAAACCACCTTGTTCTATCACCTTTCTGATCAAAATGTCTTTATATTACCCTGTGACCAACAGAACCAAGCTCAAACTTAGTGCGGCATTCAAGGTCCTTCAATAGCCGGTCAAAATCCACTTGGGCCAAATTGAATATTCGATATATATGTTTACACGTTCCTGACTTTGCACCCGCTAAAACACTGCCCCTGCAGCCTTTCTGCACAACTAGGTTCTTGCTTTCCTTCTCACAAAACCTTTTACACTTGTCTGTACTACTTACCCAGCATTTGGCCTAGTATTATATTACCTTCATATACAGAGGTCCCATATTCTCAACTAAGTTATGTCATCATCAAATACCACTATCTAAAGCATTCAGCTTTATATGTCCCAGACATATAAGGAATTACAATGAACAGTTACAGTACAGCAGGCCCTCCATAAATACTAGATAATGATAATGACAGATGTCATCTTCCCCTTTAAACCTATTATATTACTGGTCAGCAGCAAATGCCTCATTTGGTTTTTGTACACTATATAGTAATGATACAAGTGATTACCTAGTAAATACTTTTTGTTTGGCATTAGATACTTATTGTTAACAAATACAGATTCCAACTTGATATTTTTTACAGCATAAACACTTAAGAGAATCATCTACTTTTTCTATATAGAGTAATTTAAGTAGATAAAATGCAACTCCATTTCTTTGCTGAACAAGAAGAGACAGGTCAGAACAGCTTAGAGCACCAGAGAAATATATTCCCCTAACCAGTCACAACTGATTTATCTGCCTCTTAGGCATAAGAGCCAAAGCGTATCTTTTAGGACTCATTTTCCCTTGCTCTTCATTACTTTCGTGCTACTGCTCTCTCTCTCTCTCTCGGAAAATACATTTCCCCCATGGCTATTCTTGGCTCTCCTTTCACCAATTTAACTATAATGGAGCACCTTATCTTCCCAAAAATATAGGCCTTGAGCCCTTCGCCCAAGTCACACTGAGATCTGCTACTTTCATATCCTAATACGTGGTCTGGCAGGGTGTTTCAAATGAATTTTCAGGCACCACGTGTCTGTGCTTTTTGGCTCATCCCAAAAGAATCAAGAATGTTAATGGTTTCCAAAGATAAAATTGAGCCCAACATCTGGACACAATTAGAAAAACTGCACAAACAATTAGGATTTAGTTTCCACTCTGGCAAGATGACCTTGAATTATTTGTGCAATTGTGAGAAAAGTCTAAGGACGAAGAGCCCACTCTTCTCCTGTAAATCCCACCCAGCAGAAAGCTTCTGATAAATGCACAGTGACCCACAGCAATTATCTTTCAGGGAGAGAAAAAAAATCCAGCCAGTAATAAATGCCACAGTATTAAGATAACAGTTTAAAACTTAACAAAGGAAGGCTCAGGTGGATCCAAAGACTAGCCTTCTTTAAAATCTGACATCTTCTATTTTGAGCTATTTAACAGATTCTCAAAACACCTATATCTTATTGCCAAGGACTGTGAAAACACACACACACACACAAACACCCACTCACTCGCTCCCACTGAAGCATATTTTTAAGACATTACTGAAACTGACAGGTAACCTTCCTTTAACCATTTTATTCTTCTTTTATTTTTTAAAGATTTTATTTATTTATTTGTCAGAGAGAAAGAGACAGAGAGAGAGAGAGGGTTCGTCCAAGCAGGGGGAGCGGCAGGCAGAGGGAGAAGCAGGCTCCCTGCTATGCAAGGAGCCTGATTTGGGACTCAATCCCCGGGTCCCATCATCATCCCTCAGCTCAAGGCAGACACTTAACCAACTGAGCCGCCCAGGCATCCCAGATCGACCGCTTTCATGCCAGTTGCACAGGCAAAGAGCAGCACTTACAAAACACCATTAATACTAACTATGAAAATATTACCAGCAAGAGAAAAGGAATTACGGTGAGAAAAGCAGCTCTGGTTGAAGGAACATTTAGATCCAATTATAAAGCCACTGTCATTCATTAAAAGACTCATGAACTTATATTACTTACCATTTTTAAGCATTTACAGGCTCAGTACTTTACATATATTATTTCATATCATCTTAACAGCACTACAAAGTAGGAACTTTTACGCCCTATTTTTTTTAGACAAGGAAACTGAGGCTCAAAGACAAGGAAGTAACTTGCCAAGGCGGAACAAAGTTGTTTATAAGATTCTGAGCAAGTTTTGTTTTTTTTTTTTTAAGATTTTATTTATTTATTTGACAGAGAGAGAGAGAGACAGTGAGAGAGAGACAGTGAGAGAGGGAACACAAGCAGGAGGAGTGGGAGAGGGAGAAGCAGGCTTCCTGCTGAGCAGGGAGCCCGAAGCGGGACTGGATTCCAGGAGCCTGGGATCATGACCTGAACACTTAACAAATGAGCCACCCAGGAGCCCAAGATTCTGAGCAAGTTTCAAAGCAAAGACTCTGACTCCAAAAATTAATGTTCTTTCCATGATCCCTTTTTCTTTCTCCTACCCTTACTAAGTGATATATTTCTAACAAAACAAACTGTTTTACCTTTTAGCTTTGATATGTGTAACTATACCAATGAACGTGAAACTCTCAGACTCTGCTGTGAGTGGCAAAGATACAAAGATACAAACGGACACTTAATATTCTCCAACAATAGTATTAAGCATCCTGAGGAGATCAGAAATTGGGACACTAAGCCTACTGTGGTGAAAGAAGGGTTAAAATACCTGCAGTACTTTATGTCCTATTTACCATCCTTGCAAAATGCTATCACCGGAGTCAGGGAGAATGAGACAGAGAACACACGAGGGAGGCAATGTTTCAACAGTCCCCTCCAAACATCGGCAAGTGTCAAGAAAATAGGCTCTGAGTCAAGAATTTCCATCTTCTGCAGCTCTGAAAGTAGTATCTGATGGATGGTGTTGAAATAAAATCATTTCAACAAGAGCCTGGGCTTTGGTTTTGACATGAGGAAACTTATGGCAACAATAGGGGCCTTCATGAGACTTAGGAATTTCTGGGGAACTACAAATACACAGTGTTTTCACCACATAATACTATCACAGGAATTTGCCCCAACTGTGCTCCTGAGTTGTCCTAACCTAAGTATGCCACTCGCTTTAAAATTCTATTTCCAACAGATTAACGTGGCCATTGCTCTAGAATAAAAATTGGAAATCTCTCAATGGTATGCAAATTTTAAATAGAAATCTCCCACTTACTCCCTTTCACAGAGTCTAATTTGAAAAGCTTAAGTCAGAACTTGGTCCACTGGAAGACGGAAATTTTTTTTTAAGATTTTATTTATTTATTTTGACAGAGAGAGAGCGCATGCACATGTGCTTGCACAGGCAGGGAGAGGGGTAAAGGGAGAGGGAGAAGCAGGCTCCCCACAGAGCAAGGAGGCCAATGTGGGACTCAATCCCAGGACCCTGGGATCATGACCTGAGCCGAGGACTGACGCTTAACCAACTGAGCCACCCAGGTGTCCCTGGAAGATGGAAAGATTGATGCCATGGAGTCAAGTCTTTTAAACAAGAATACCTACCACCACTACTATTCAACACTGTACTGGAGATCTTGGTAAGAAAGAAAAATATAAAAGGATCAAAAAAGAAGTAAGATTGACTTCTGTGTAGTCAGTGTGGAAACAGATCAGGTGAAAACTAAAGAGGCAACAAAACTATAAGCTGCCATTATTAATATTTACTTTGATACACAAGTAACATTCCTCAAGTCAGCGCTGTACCAGAATTTTAAGTTTTATTTAAAATTTTTATTTAATTATTTGGTTAGCCATTTTAGCCAATGATGGCTGCAAAACTACATCCACGGTACTGTGCTGCAGAAAGAAAGCATCAGTTCTGGTGAAGGTCTACTGAGAAATCCGGGAAGAGAGAGGAAATGTTTAAACTATTTTGAGACCTTTTGGCAGACTTCAGTCTTATTTGAACTTCGCCAAGTATGAGGTATCCAATTTCCTACCTAAATAAAATAAAGACACTGTCCTAGTGTTGCTGCGCTTACTTAAAATAGATTTTAAAATAAATAAACGACAGTCTTGAGGGAGAATAAAGCCTACCACAGAAAGGGGATTTGTGAACGCAGGTGGGGGGGCAGGGAACACACCATTCTAACCATGATCTGTTACAGAGCTCCCTCTGCTGGTCCAGAGAAAGAACAACAATTCTAACACTGACCTACAACCTCTCCTGTCGCTTCAGATCTTTGGGGCAAAGTTCTTGTATATCTCTTACCAAAAAAACACACTTAAGTACACAAATAGAAGACATTTTCCCAAATCCCCAAACTGATATTTTACCCAGATCCAAGTTTTCAAAGTAGTGTAGGCCATGGTTTTTCACGGTTCTTACAGATGTTCCTGAGGTCTCTTAAGACAGCTGGATCTCACCCCACTCTGATCCCCGCCCTCCAGCTGCAAATGGATTCTTTACTATAGATTCAGATATACGCAACCAAAACATACTCCCTCGGACGGAACACACCGTTAAGCCTACCATCCCAGGCAGGCCCCCTTGGAGAATCATCTGTCCTTCACTTCTGGAACTGCTGGAGAAACTTGTAGAGTGGCTAGTTATTCAAACAACCAGCAAGGAAAGGTACATTCCTGCAGGCTGAAGCTTACCAATGTATAACCTGTAACATGAGCCTCAACCACTTAATAAAAAGGTTCTGTCAAAGTGGAATATAACATAATAAGCTTTGAAATCAAACAGTATCTGGCTTAAAGCCTCGGCTCTTCTATTACTCACTATGTGATCATGAGCAAGTTACTTAATCTCTTTGCAATTTCATTTCTGCTGCTATAAAATGGGAGGTGGCTATGTTTACCACACAGCATGATACTAATGATTAATACGGGAAATGCTCACCAAGGATTAAGCACAATGCCTGATACATATTAAGGGCCTAATCATTAATGATTATTAACAGTTATAATGCTTATCTTCCTGAGTAGAACAAACAAATAATTTATATATAATACAGAATTGGTTCTAGGAAAAAGAAAGAGATATCTCTGGAATCTCGTCAGAAGCTAGCCCCCATCTGGATCATGAATTTTGATGAGCTCTGTATTAGCTCTAAGGCCCACTAATATAAGAGTGGGCTTCCAAACAAACGGGAAGTTCAGTAGAATGAAAGGAGCAAAGACTCTGGACTTCAGATTACCAGCACAGGCACTTACTAGCCACGTGACCACGAGCAAATAACAATCTCTCTATCAAGTCTTCCCCGGTAGAGAAAGGATAGACATATCTTCACTATAGACAGCTCAATACGACTGAATGGGCGGAAGCACTAGAGGCCCCCCTCCTGCTCTAAACACAAAAATTCAAGGCTTAACAAAACAGACACATTGTAGCGCTCAAAACTAGAACAGGAAACTCTGCAAATGGCAAAAGCAACAAAGGAACCCACAGCACTGAAGTGAATGGCCCACTGGGAAAACCAAACCTTAGAGAGTAGTTTTAAGCCTGATGTGGGAACAGGAACTGGGCTAAAGACCTGAGCCAAGACACATCTATAAAAAGGAAGCTAGAACTCAGTTCCCAGCACAAAGATAGAAGCCAGGACAAACTCTACCCACAAGCTCAAGGACATGGCTTAGGAATGGCTTCTGCCCATATGAGGGGTGGAAAGAGTCTACTTCTAGAAATATAATTCTAGAAGTAGACTTCTACTTCTTGGCTATACCACAAGCACACTACAGAAATTAGAAATATCTAAGACTCCCCTGGAATGAAATATCCCTTAGGGCCCCAAAGGGATACCTATGCAACTCAAGGAACGGACCTCCGAAGAAGATACTTCCCACTGAAGATTAGCCCACAAACGAAAATCACAAAGTGTAAGAAGAAATCTAACAGCACGAGAGATAGCAGACACAATAAACAGCAGAAATTAGACCCAAGAAACTCAAGACAATAGCGGGATCTAAAAAATACCTTATGAGAACCTGGGTGGCTTAGTCAGTTAAGTGTCCAACACTTGGTTCTGGCTTGGGTCATGATCTCGAGGTTGTGGATCAAGCCCCACAAAGGGCTCACTGAGCTGAGTGTTGAGCCTGCTTGGGATTCTCTCTCTTTTTTCCCTCTGCCCCCACCCCCTGGACTCTATTTCTCAAAAAAATTAATTTTTAAAAATACCTTAAAATAAAGACATAATATTCAAAGAGATAAAGGAATAATATTCCTAAGATTAGAACATTACAAAAGAAAAAATCAGGTTTAAAAAATAACTAATTAAAACTTCTGGGAAGTGGGGCACCTGGGTGGCTCAGTCAGTTAAGCATCCGCCTTTGGCTCAGGTCATGCTCTAAGGGTCCTGGGATTGAGCCCTGAATTGGGCTCCTTGCTCAGCAGGGAGCCTGCTTCTCCCTCTGCTCCTCCCCTGCTTGTGCTTGTTCTCACTCTCTCAAATAAATAAATATTAAAGAAAAAAAAAACTTCTAGGAAGCAAAAAATTTTTCTACAAAATAAACTCCATGTCTGGGTCAAACCGTTGATTCGATATAGCTAAAAAAGGAATGATAGAATTAGAAGATAAATCCAGAGAAAACACCCAGAAAGTGGCACACAGACGTAATGCACGGGAAATAAAAAGAAGTGGATACAGAGGGAGAAACCAAGGGCTCTGAGAGCTATTACCCTCATAGAGTGTGATGTGGTACAAACTTCGGAGGACAATTACACATGAAATACTTCTGAAAACTTTGTCAGGAAAAGCAACATTTTTATGTAAGACATTCTCTGAAGAGCCATCTATGATGGTGAAAATTAGGAACAATCAAAATGTCTAGCCACAGATGTATGATTAAAAAACCTTTTTAAGGGATGCCTGGGTGGCTCAGTTGGTTAAGCAGCTGCCTTCAGCTCAGGTCATGATCCCAGGGTCCTGGGATCGAGTTCCACATCAGGCTCCTTGCTCAGCAGGGAGCCTGCTTCTCCCTCTGCCTCTGCCTGCCACTCTGCCTGCTTGTGCTCTCTCTCTCTCTCTGACAAATAAATAAAATCTTTTTAAAAAAAATCATAAAAAAAACAAAACCTTGTTAAGCGTGATAAATATAAAAAAGGGGTTTGTAGCAACATGGAAAATGTATATGCTTATTAAGTGGAAAATAATCAGAAAACAAAATATCTACACAAATTATTATTGTATAGGAATCATATAGGCACATTGTCAAAAATAGGCATTCTTTATTGGAGTGAGAGGGTAAACTAACAGTTCATTAATACTGCTATAATAATGTCGGTATAATAATTTTTAATATAGTAAATGAGAATAGGAGCAAATGAAATACCTAACTTTTCAAAGACAAGGAATAAACTTTTAGAAAGGTCTGTAAAATATAGTCAATTGTCAAAAAGTGTATCAAAAATTTCAGGAAATTCCTGACCTAGATGTCCTACACAAATTATGTATGTGAGCCTTCCAATTTTCTTGTTATCATTTCTTTAAAATTAGAAACGAAAATGAGGTTCTCTGAAACTAATGCAAACAACTATAGGGATAGGTCTTTTTTTGTTGAGTTTATCGAGGGTAACAGTTATAATTTTAATTTTCGAAAATTAAACATTTCACAGAAGGTCAAAGAAGACACTAGGTGAAAGCCTATTTATTTTCACAAATTTCAACTATTAGAAACTTCAGTTCTATATTAGTCATGAGTTATATAATCTTTATAAACATGTGGACTATTTGAGCTATAAGGGAAAGGAAAGTACATAAATTTAATAATTCTTTAATTTTACTGATTAAAGCACGGAGGCCTATACAAGGAAAGTGACTTCTCTAAAACAACATACAGAGCTAGTTTCTGAGCCAAGCTTGGT
>CM053610.1:11727154-11777807 GCA_028646535.1 Procyon lotor
GAGGTCTGGGTTGGGTACAGCTTACAAACTCCCTTGGGTGTCACGCTGATAGCTTTGGTGGAGACTGGACCTGTGAGCCCTTACTATTCTGGAAATCCATGGAAGCTGCCAAGTACAGAGCCTCCAGGTAAGGAGAGTCTAGGGATCTACAAAGCAGAACTTACCAATGTAAATACCTCTGAGGGCAAGGCAGGAAAAAGATAACAAACAAATCGGGCTGGGTATTAGTGACATGAGTTCAAAAAAATTGTTTGCTTTCCTCTTAACACCACCATGAGAAAAACAGTACAGAAAACACTGTGGTGGGGCATCTGGGTGGCTCAGTGGGTTAAGCCTCTGCCTTCGGCTCAGGTCATGATCTCAGGGTCCTGGGATCGAGCCCCACATCGGGCTCTCTGCTCAGCAGGGAGCCTGCTTCCCCCTCTCTCTCTGCCTGCCTCTCTGCCTGCTTGTGATCTCTCTATCTGTCAAATAAAATCTTTAAAAAAAAAAGAAAAGAAAACATTGTGGTAAGTGACAAGGGATACTTGGTGATTAGGGAATCTTGGAGACGGATAAAGTGGAAAGCCAGTGCCCTATATAAAGGAGGGACCACCACCCAGCTCCAGTTAATGTTATGTTAAAATGTGAGCACCCAAATTATTAAAAAATATATATTGCACAAGCCAAACCAAGCATTTCTATGACCATACTGTCAGATGGCTAGCAACACACAACCTCCGGAATGGGGTGGTGGATCACACTTGAATTGATTAATGACTACAACTAGGAGTCTAGACTGACACTTACCAGTTATATACAGTGAATTCATTTACTGTTCAGTACCTAAATCAAGTAAGTCACCAACTTTCTAATGATGACCAGGAGCTAACCACCCCACTGGTTTCCTTACCCTCATTGGATGGATATCAGCATATGGTGGCTTTCCCTCCGCCATTTCTATGGCAGTTATTCCCAATGACCAGATGTCTGCCACACAGTTGTATCCAATTTCCTGAATCACTTCCGGAGCCATCCAAAACGGTGTTCCTATCACTGTGTTCCTTTTGGCCATGGTATCCTAAAACATAGAAGAGTAGAGATCAACACTAAGCATTAAAATTAGTGAGGAAAAGAGACTTTTCCAACAATAAGAAACATCTTGTACTTGGGATACATATAAAAACCATACTCAAGGCATGACTGAGCAGGTAACAGAAGAAATTCAAATGACCTAGAAACATAAAAGATTCTCAATTCTTAAAACAGACACATTAAAAAACCCACAAAAAATAACAAACACTAAAATGAGGTTGACAAAAACTTAAAAGGTTAATAATAACTAGTGCTGATAACAGCATAAAAATGAGGCACTGAAATAATGTTATTAGAGTACAAATTGGTACAAGATTTTGTGGGCAATTTGGCAATATTTACAATGTTTAAATGTCCATATCCTTTGATCCAAATCTTTTTCTAGAAATGTATCCTATGTGCAGGTGCTCTAGGATACATGCACAAGTATTGGAGAAATATTTGTAGGAGAGGCAGGAAAAAGAAAAAGGAAACAACTCAAATGACCATCTAAAGGGGTAAATTAAATACAATAAATACCCATTGTATTTTTTAAAAGATTTATGTAGGGGTGCCTGGGTAACTCAGTCTGTTAGGCAACTGGCTCCTGATTTTGGCTCAGATCATGATCTCAGAGTCTGGGGATCAAGACCCAAGGTCAGCTCCCTGCTTGGCAGGGCGTCTGTTTCTCTCCCTCTCTCTCTCTCTGCCCCTCCCCATCCCCCCGATCCCTGCTCACATATGTGCTCTCTCTCAAATATTTTTTTTAAATATTTATTTTAGAGAGAGAGGAGAGGACACATGCAAGTGGGGTGGGGGGAGCAGGGGGAGATGGACAGAGAGAAAGAGAATCTTAAGCAGACTCCCTGCTGAGTATGAGACCTGATTAGGGGCTCAATCCCACAACCCTGATCTCATGATCTGAGCTGAAATCAACAGTCAGACCAACTAAGCCACTCAAGTGCCCCAACCACCATGTATTTTTTAAAAAGGAGATAGATACATTTTCCTGGCATGGAAAAATGTACAAGGCATATTATAAAGAGAAAAATCAGACTGCAAAATTATATAAAATTATATATAATTATATTGTATATATTATATATATGACAAAACAGCAACCAAGATATAACCAAGTTATATCTAGAAGGTAGAATCATGAAGGACTTTTACTTTCCACCCCACATACTTCTGTAACACTCTGATGAGTTACATGAATATATAGTAAATGTGCTATCCAAAAATTTTAAAAAAATCATATGTGTTCATCTATGTACACATACAATTTTTCTTTTTATCATATACATATATTCTATAAAATAGAACACATACATAGAGAAAGTCTTAGTTTGGGTCTTAAAGAAAAATATATGAATCTAGCTCACATTTGCCTACTTCCTCAGAAGAGTGTGGCCTTAATGAAAGAGAACCTAGAGCTCCTATATTTTAGGAAGATAAGGATTTTATTTTTTTTTTTTTTTTTTTTTTTTTTTTTTTTTGGAAGATAAGGATTTTAAACAGAACTAAATATGCAACAGGACTTGCTATCATCACTCCTGTTCCTTTTGAAATGCCTGTGGCTTCAGTTAGGCTATGCCAGTCAGGAGCAAATGACAGGTAATATTTTTAAATCGATTTTACTTTGTTGGTCCAACGTAAAAACTAGCACAGGAACTAACTTATCGCTTAGTCATTTCCTTTGCTCTGAAACTTAAATTTGCACTTTTCAAATGGGGCTACTCAAAGTTGTTTTCAAGAATTATATCCTTGGGGCGCCTGGGTGGCTCAGTGGGTTAATGCCTCTGCCTTCAGCTCAGGTCATGGTCTCAGGGTCCTGGGATCAAGCCCTGCATCGGGCTCTCTGCTCGGTGGGGAGCCTGCTTGCCCCCTCTCTCTCTGCCTGCCTCTGCCTACTTATGATCTCTATCTGTCAAATAAATAAACAAAATATTTTTTAAAAAAAGAATTATATCCTTGAAATACTCATTATTTAGAAAGGAGTATTTGGATATCTAGAAATTTTTTGAAAACTGAAAATAATGAGTGGATACTAACCCAGCTTGATCTGTATGACAAAGCTATATTGGTCGGGAGCATAATATGGGAAAATATTAAATCCAGAAAAAGACTATGGCATTCTATGTGTACTTATATGTGTACACACACACACACACACACACACACACACACACACAGAGCTTGAAGATATGATTAAAATGTCATTCCAGGGGCACCTGGATGACTCAGTGGGTTAAAGCCTCTGCCTTAGGCTCAGGTCATGATCTCAGGGTCCAGGGATCAAGCCCTGCATCGGGATCTCTGTTCCGTGGGGAGCCTGCTTCCCCCTCTCTCTCTGCCTGCCTCTCTCCCTACTTGTGATCTCTCTCTCTCTGTCAAATAAATAAATAAAATCTCTAAAAAAAAAAAAAAGTCATTCCAAATTACCAAGCAAAGAACAAAAAAAGTGCTGGGCATCTGGCCAGTTATTTGTAAAATTCTATACTTAATTTCCTAACTTATATTTTCAACAAAGGAAGTTCAAATAGATTAAAAATTTAAATACAAAGAACAAATTCTACAAAGTACTAAAAGGAAGTATAAATGAACAGTTATATAATGTTGGAGCAGAAAAGGACTTTTAAAGGTGACAGCGAAGGCAGAAACCACAATATAAAAGGGAGGTGGATTTCCCTATATAAAATATACCAAAAACCTTTGGTATTTAAAGAAAAATAATAATCAAAGTAAGAAGATAACTAGCAAAATACAGAAAGATGTTTCAACATATATAATAAAGGATTAACAATTTTAACAAAACTTTTTTAAGTTTTGGTTTATCTTTTTCACAAATAGATTTTTTTTAAAAGGTCCAACACAATTAGGAAAATTAAGGTGAACAGTTAAGTTCTTCAAAAGAAGAATTATAGGGGCGCCTGGGTGGCTCAGTTGTTAAGCGTCTGCCTTCGGCTCAGGTCATGATCCCAGAGTCCTGGGATCGAGCCCCGCATCGGGCTCCCTGCTCTGCGGGAAGCCTGCTTCTCCCGCTACCACTACCTCTGCTTGTGTTCCCTCTCTCGCTGTGTTTCTCTCTGTCAAATAAATAAAATCTTTAAAAAAAAAAAAATTATAAATAACCAATAATCAAATGTAAAAATATTGTTTCAAAAATGATTTTAAAAATACAATTTATTGCTCATTCAGTATTGGCAAATATAAGGGAAAATGGATGCATTCTTTTTTTTTAATTAATTATTTTAAATAGGCTGCACCCAATGTGGGGCTTGAACTCATGACCCTGGGATCAAAGGTCACACCCTCTACTAACTAAGCCAGCCAGGCACCCCCAAAATGGATTTATATACATTTATATACTGCAGTTGGAAGCATAAATTTTCCTTAGAAGCACTTTATGTGTTAACAACAAAATCTTTTGAAAGGCCCAGTAATCACAAAATGGAATAAATTTCTGATTTTCTTTTTTAAACATCAAAGCAATTTTTGTGCCATTGCAATACCCATTAAACTCCCTAACATAATCCAAGCAGATTTAAAAACAACAACCAAAAAATGAACAAAAAATTCTACCTAATACCAGCCCTAAACAAACAAAAAATATTTTTTCTACCGCCCAAGAAAACTGATACATAATGCTGTTGTAAATTTTAGCACATATCTGTCCAGAACTGTTTCTATTTTTCTACATATATGTCATATATACTTAGGTAGTCTTCAAAATCAGGTAATTCTGTATTTCCTGTTTTGAAAACATGGTTTTTGTCATTGCCATACACTGCGGAGGTAAGAGGAGAGTAGAAAGACTATATCCGGGAACCAGATGAAGAGTGTTTTCAGTAAAGCAACTGCCAACTGCTACCTGGTTGAAATGGTGTTAGGTCTTATTCAAGGAAAGCAGTTTGGATTGGATTTTTCTTCCTTTTGCAAATATAATGAACAGAATTTCAATTTCTACTCTGTTATTTCTTATTTTACCTTTTATTTTTTTCAAAGTTAAACCATGGGACCTAAATCCCCGGAAAGGATCTAAAATAACAAACTAGCTCTTTCATAACTTAGTGCTACCTTCTATAATCTCTTTACAAATACAATGAAATTGAGTATTTTATTGAAAAAAATAACTAAAGGAAAGGAATTCCTTCTCTGGACAGAGCTGAAAGTTACCAAGAGAAGTAATGTTTTTACTTACTGTAAGTTGACCGGCTACGCCAAAATCTGCAAGTTTTGCATGTCCTTCTGTATTTAGCAAAATATTTCCTGCCTTGATATCTCGGTGTATTTTTCTCATAAAATGAAGGTATTCCAGTCCCTTAAGTGTTGATTGTAATATTGTAGCTATTTCATCTTCTGTTAACTAAAAAAAAAAAAAAAGAAGAAGAAAGGTTAAAATTCTATCCGTTTACAGCATTTTATATTCAAAAATGGGAAAAATTCAGATCCAAGCTCCCTTGCTAGAATAGAAGGTCTTTAACCTGTGGCAGCATTTGACAGCTTATACCACCACTCCACTAACCCTTCCCAAAGTTACATCTCCTGTCTCATCTCTCTCCAAGCATCAGATTCGCGTACCCGACTACACAGTATCTCCAGCTGAAAACCTAACAAGCATCATAAGCAGAACACATCAAAATCAAATTCTGTACTTCTGCCGCCACCCTACCCCACCTACTCTACTCTTCCCACAGCATTCTCTCTGAAGGGTTTCCGTTGCCCTGACCAAACACCTTGAGGTCATCCCTGGCTCTTCCCTAACTTCAAAATACATGCAAATATATCCTCTGTAATCACGAATCACCCTGGTCCACGCCACCAGCACGTCCTGCCTGAACTATTCTAATAACTTCCGAACTGGTCTCGCTGCTTTTGCCCTTGACCCTGGACAATGTATTTTCCACGTGGCAGCCTGCCATAATCAACTTTTGAGATGAAAAGGCCCAGAAATGGAAGTGTGCTTTGAGTTTTGGAGAAACAGTAAGGAAGGCTATGAGGCTAAAACAGAGTGAGCAAGGTAGAAAGTAGTAGAGGATGAAGGTAGCTGGGAACCAGATCATGTAAGACTCTGGTGAGGACTGGTTTTCATTTTGAGTGGCTTAGGAGGCCACTGGAGGGTTCTGAGCAGCTTTGGCTGGAGGGAAGGCCTCTCTGACCTTCTGGATGAAGACCACTGTAGGCCTTCCCTAGTTCCCTCCATTCCTAGATCATTCTCTACCCCTTTATCCCATCTTATTGGTAAATGCAGTATTATCCCCATCTGACATATTACATGTTATTTGTATACCTATTATGTGCTATTTTCCCTATTAAGAACATAGCCCCATTTTAAAATGTCTTTGGGGGCATCTGGGTGGCTAAGTTGGGTAAGGGCATCCAATTCTTAGTTTCAGCTTGGGTTGTGATCTCAGGATTGTGAGATCAAGCCCCATGTCAAGCTCCACGCTCCATGGGGAATCTGCCTGAAGATTCTCTCCTTCTGCCCCTCCCCACACACGTGCACAAGCATGTGTGCATCTTCCTTCTCTCTCGGAAAAATACATAAATCTTCAAACTTACTAAAAATAGACAAATAAATAATAAAATGTCTTTGGCTTGTTTACTACTGTATCCCTAGCACCAAAAAAGCCACCTGGCACATAGCAGGTCCTAAAAAAATATTTGTCGAATGATGATGAATAAGTGAAAGCAAGGATACTGATCGACACAGAATATCTACTCGGCCCATGCTGATTTTCTGCAGACCCAACTCCAGCGCTAAACAAGTACAAGCCATCGATAAACTGTCTCCCTTTTGACAAACAACTCACATTTAGAAGAGAGCATGCTGTTGCAAAAAACATGGGATTGTGGAGTAGAAAGACCTAGTTTTTACCCCTGGCTCTACATTCTAGCTGTTTGACCTAAGTCGAACTTCTCTTGGTCTCAGTTTCTCAATAAACAGGACCAATAAAATAGGACTACCACCTTTCCTCAAGAATGTCATGAAAATCAAATGATATAAGGCATATACGAATACGCATGGCTTAATAACTACTATGCTACCAATCAATCAATAGTTAATAAGCACCAATTATGAGCCAGACACTCTGCTAATAAAATTAAAGATAGCTAATTATTAAGCATTTATTCTACGGTAGGCACTATTTTTATAATCTTATTAAATCCTTATAAAAATCACATGAAATAAGTACTATTACCGTCACCATTTTATAGAAAATGAAGCTGAAGCACAACAAGCAATCTGTGCTTACAAATGATAGCACTCTCTGGGGCGCGTGGGTGGCTCGGCTCTAGTCACGATCCCAGGGTCCTGGGATCGAGCCCCGCATTGGGCTCCTTGCCCAATGGGGAGCCTGCTTCTCCCTCTTCCACTCCCCCTGCTTGTGCTCCCTCTCTCACTGTTCACTATGTCTCTCTGTCAAATAAATAAATAAAATCTTAAAACAAAAACAAAAACAAAAACAAATGATAGCACTCTCACTGCAGTCCAAACAAACACTATTGGCAAGGTCGCAAGCTAGAGTGTGGGGACCTTCTGTGGCCTAAGAGAACAAAATTCATGTGACTGACTTGCTGATGCCTTATTCTAACCAATTAAGCTAATCAGTTAAGGGAGCACTGCCCATAGAAATACAATGTGAGCCACAAATACAGCTTTTAATTTCCTAGTAGCCGCATTTTAATTAATTTTATTTATTTTTTTTAGTAATCTCCATACCCAACACGGGGCTAGAACTCATGATCACAAGATCAAGAGTTGCATGCTCCTCCAACTGAGCCAGTCAGGCACCCCAAAATTAATTTTGATAATATATTTTAGCCATATTTATCCAAAATATTATCATTTCAACATGTGATCAATATATAAAAAGTGTAAAGAGGTTGAAGACAAAGCTTTTCAAAGCCAAAAAAAAAGCATAAAGAGGTTTTTTTTTTTTGTTTTCCTTCTTGTAATAATTCTTCAAAATCTGATATTTTATACTTCTAGGACATTCAATTCAGACTAGCCACATTTAAAGTCCTCAATAACCACATGTAGCTAGTGACCATCATGCTGGGCAAGATTGAATTAAACCGTTTTACAGGGGGCGCCTGGGTGGCTCAGTCGTTAAGCATCTGCCTTCAGCCCAGGTCATGATCCCGGTATCCTAGGATCGAGCCCCACATCGGGCTCTCTGCTCGGCGGGAAGCCTGCTTCTCCCACTACCATTCCCTCTGCTTGTGTTCCTTCTCTTGCAGTGTTTCTCTCTGTCAAATAAATAAAATCTTTAAAAAAAAAAAAAGTTTTACAAATAATGTGTAATAAGATCACTTGATTTCTAAAAATTACATAAATACAATAAACTAATATTAAAACATCAAATGTACCATCAAAATTAGCTTTGGATTGTTTCAAAATACCTGAAACAAAGTAACTTAATGCTGCATATAAGAAGGCCTGGAACCCATTTTTTTTTTTTTTTTTAAGTAGGCTCCATGCCCAGCACAGAGCACAAGGTGGGGCTGGAACTCACTGGGGCCTGAGATCAAGACCTGAGCTGAGATTAAGAGTTGGACTCAATCAACTCAGTCACCCAGATACCCGTGGGGCCCAATTTTTAATTCAATAAATTATTCAAGCTTTGGGACTTCTTTAAATATAACTTATGGTAAGATATAATTCCTAACTAAAGAACTTGCTATTTGATTAGGAAAACATACTAACCCTGAATAATATAAATTAAGAAAAGGATATAGTCATATAGATAATCCAAAAGTTACAAGTGAGTTTTATTTTATTTTTAAATTATTATTATTTTAATTCCAGTCTAGTTAACAAACAGTGTTCTATTAGTTCCAGGTGTATAATACAGTGATTTGACAATTCCATATACTACTCAGCGCTCACCATAACTGGACTCTCAATCCCCAGCCCCTATTTCCACCCATCCCCCAACCATCTCCCCTCTGGTAACCATCTGTTTGTTCCCTAGAGTTAAGAGTCTGTTTTTATTCGTTTGTCTCTTTTTTTCCCCCTCTGTTCATTTGCTTTGTTTCTTAAATTCCACATGCGCATGAAATCATATGATATTTGCCTTTCTCTGACTGGCTTCTTTTGCTTAGCATTATACTCTTTAGATTCATTCATATTGTTGCAAATGACAAGATTTCATTCTTTTTCATGGCTGAATAATATTTATAAATACAAACACATATACACCCCACATGTTCTTTATCCATCCATCTACCAACAGACACTTGGGCTGCTTCCAGGATTTGGCTACTGTGAATAATGCTACAGTAAACACGGTGTGCATGCAGCCCTTAGATCACTTTTTGTATTCTTTGGGAAAATACCCAGTGGTGTGATTACTGGATCCTAGGATAGCTCGATTTTTAATTTTTTGAGGAGACAAGTGAGCTTTAAAACATTCTCACCTTATAATTCCTAGAGTGTCTCACAAAGTACAAAGTATTTTCACACATTTAAATTCATTTTCATAATTCTGCAAATATTTCATCTAGGTATTATTCCTGTTTTTCTCATTAAAACAAAACAAACAAAACAACTAAAGGCTAAAGCTGTCTCAAGCTTCTCCTTTTATACATTCACCATCCACACAGAAGCCACAGTTTATCACAGAAACCATGTTTATCTTCTAAAAAGTACACCATCAGACGCCTCCTGACTTGCTTAGAACGTGGCAATTGTTTCCTGTTGCAGTTGGAATGAAAGGCACACTCATTACCGTGGCCAACGCCACCAACGGAGGCCAGGCCTGCTCACCTGTCCCACCTCAACTCCTGTAGGTCCTCTCACCTCTCCCCTCTACTCACGGTGGCCTCTTTTGTGCCAAACTTGTTCTAGCCTCAGGATCTTTGTACTGCTTACTGCCCTACCTAGAATGTTCTTTTAGAAGTCACAGGTCCACCTTGTCATTCGAGTTTTACTTTAAATGCTGCCTCCATGAGTGGCCTTTCTCAGGTGTCCACTCCCAAGTAGCTCACTGAGCACTCTGCCAGTTGGTTCCTTCAAAGAAATTATATCACTATCTGGTATTTCTTTTTCTTTTTTTAAAGATTTTATTTATTTATCTGACAGAGAAAAATCACAAGCAGGCAGAGAGGCAGGCAGAGAGAGGGGGAAGCAGGCTCCCCGCTGAGTAGAGAGCCTGATGCAGGGCTTGATCCCAGGACTCTGAGACCATGACCTGAGCTGAAGGCAGAGGCTTTAACCACTGAGCCACCCAGGCGCCCCTAGTATTTCTTTTCTAGTTACCTACAGTTGGCTTTTTAGTTGCCCTACTAGAGAATGTACGAGCATAAGAGCAGGATTGTTGTCTTCTTTACTATTGTATCCCTAGAACTTAGGACAAAATTCTAGAAATATTTACTGAATGAGTAACTGAACCTGAATTAGAAATAATCTTTCAAGGGATTATTCTCTGATTAAAAGAATGTAGAAGGGTGCCTGGGTGGCTCAGTTGGTTAGGTGTCTGCCTCTGGCTCAAGTCACGATTCCAGAGTCACAGGATCAAGTCCCGAATCGGGATCCCTTCTCAGCAAGGAGTCTGCTTCTCCCTCTGCCTCTCACCCCACTCTCTCAGTCTCTCTCAAATAAAAAAATTAAAAAATAAAAATAGAATGTAGAAGAAGTTAATCTGTGAACATGCTGGGCAGGGGGAGAAAACCAAATCTAAATTTAAACACTTAAAATTCATTGCTTCACCAAGATTTGATAGTCATTGTTTTCTCTCCCAAAACATGCTAAATATCACTGGATTGGGCTGGTGTCAGAAACATCACTTTTAGGAGGCATCAGAAAGCAGAGGGGGAAAGAATCATGGAAAAGGGGAATTCTGACAATCATCTCTCTGGATATGGCAGTAGGAGAGTGCCCTCAAATACAAGGCCAGGGACTAGCCCAAGTCTATTGTTCTAGAAGGTAAACTTACCGTTTTATTTCGTAATCGAATGATATCAGACACAGAACCAGCCCCACAGTACTCCATAACGATCCACAAGTCTGTGTTCTTAAAATAACTGCCATAATATTTGACTACATGAGGACTAAAGAGAAAGTAATGATACAAATTAGTGGAACAGCCTTCAATACATGAAAATTTCTCTGCTCAAAAGACCAATTATTCATATTTAAGGTTAAAATAGACACCTCTTAATAAAAATGTAAATAATAAATAATAATTTTCTAAATAATAAATAGCCAAAGTGGGGACATGTATAGGCCCTTTAAGCTGCGTTTCTAGATACACAGTTCATCCCAGGAAAAGAACTACAGCTATTCAAAAAGAAATAGCTTACCATCACAGTACTATTTTAACAACGAAAACTTAGATACCATCTAAGTGTCCAACATGAGGGAGTTTATTTAAGAAATAATGATACAGACATATAACGGAATAACCATGAATCCATGGAAAATATTATAGAAGAATATTTGCTAACATGAGAAGATATCCTGCTCACAAGAAAGAAAAAAGGAAAGAAAGAAAGGAAGAAAGAAAGAAAGTTACATAATTATAAGCATGGTGAAACTCCAAAAAGAGATATGGAAGGATATGTATACCAAAGAGCATTTAACAATGATTCCCTCTCCAAAGGGGAAAATGATTTTATTTTCTTTTTATTTGCATTTTTCCAAGAAGTCACATGTTCTTTGTAATAAAAAAAAAAATCACACTCCAATCTATTATAAAGAAAAAATATTCAGGGTGCGCCTGGGCAGCTCAGTCAGTTGAGTGTCTGGCTCTTGATTTCAGCTCAGGTCATGATCTCAGGGTCCTGGGATCAAGTCCTGTGTCAGGCTCCCTGCTCAGCAAGGAGTCTGCTTGTCTCCCTGTCCTTCTGCTCCCCCCATCCCCCGTTCATGTGCACCTGTGCTCTCTCCCTTTCTCTGTCTCTAAAATAAATAATCTTTAAAAAAATTTTTAAAAAGAAGAAATATTCAGTATCAGACCTGGAATTTTGGGTCTCAAGCTTAAAGAGAGATACCAAATGAGATTTTAGAGAAAAGTCAAACATCCTATTAAAATGAAATAATATGCCCACTGAGAGCCACCAGCTTTAATTGGTTAGATTGTTATCAGGGCTCAATAACGTTGCATAATAACCAGAGATGCTAAAAACCTACTCAGCTTCATTAATGCTCAGAATTTCAAATGCCCCTTCACCCTTGGGAAACATACAAATGACAAGGACAGCAGGAAACACACACACACACAATTAATGAAGACATGGATGAGTAACTCTCCAAAGGTATAGATTACCACATCTGCTCTCCCTTCCTTAAATTCCTGCAGTATTTAGTGCCTTTTAAGGCAAGTAATCTCAGCTACTTACTGCTGGAACATGTTCTATGTAATCCTGTATTGTCAGCTAGATTTTCCTGTACATATATATGCCTGGCCTGTCCAATTTGTCTATGAACTCCCAGAGGATAAGAACTCTGCCCTGTATTTCTCTGTACCCCTTACCATGCTTAGCACAGAGTAGGCTCTTGGAAATAACTCTTCTTTAATTAGAGATATTTGCATACTCTGTTTGAAACACAGCTCCTATGTAGCATATCAGAAGTGGCAAAGTCCCTTTCGGCACCTAGGCGGCTCAGTCTGTTAAGCATCTGACTCTTGATTTTGGCTAGGGTCATGATCCTGGGGTCATTAGATCGGGCCCTACGTCGGACTCCATGCTCAGCAGGGAGTATGCTTGAGATTCTCTCTTCCTCTCCCTCTGCCCCTCCCCACCATGCAAGCTCACTCTCTGACTCTCTCTCTCTCTCTCTCAACTCAATCAATCTAAAAAAAAAAAAGTGACAAAGTCCCAATATGCCTACTGGAAGAGCTTCCATACTGTATCTCATAGCAGAGGAAAAGGAAAACTTCTACCTAACTCTGGGCAATCTGGTAAAGAAATATGAGGACTTTGTCCAGTGGACAGTAACCACAAGAGTTTAAAGAATAAGGGAGCCTGGGTGGTTCAGTGGGTTAGCCTCTGCCTTCGGCTCAGGTCATGATCTCAGGGTCCTGGGAGCGAGCCCCTTATTAAATAAAATAAGATTTTATTTATTTATTTGACACAGAGAGAGATCACAAGTAGGCAGAGGCAGGCAGAGAGAGGGGGGGAAGTAGGCTCCCTGCTGAGCAGAGAGCCCGATGTGGGGCTCGATCTCAGGACCCTGAGATCATGACCTGAGCTGAAGGCAGAGGCTTTAACCAGCCACCCAGGTGCCCCAATAAATAAAATCTTTAAAAAAAAAAAAAAAGAGAGAGCATAAAGAATAAAAGAAAGGGAGGGAGGGAGAAGAGAAAAAACTTCATTCACAAGCCTATGAGATCTAAGGGCTCCCGGGCAAATTTCCCCAAAGGCAGCCCCACCTGCCCCAATGCTGAAGCTTTACAAACAGGAGGTGCTAAGCTGGTCTGCTGTCCAGGAGAGCTTCAGGAGAACAGATGCAGCCTTCGATGCAAGATGTTCTCCTTCTCCTTTCAGCTCCCTGAAGCTGGCGTTGCCCCTGAATTTGTGTATCTCTCAAATTTGAACAGGAGTGGGGAAGCCTGCTCCACCAAGGCGACCAACTCATGTTGTGACGGAATTTCAGAGCAAACCACGTGCTTTTCTGTGGTTGCCTGGTGGCCTGACTTCCTGCTTACAGCATTTGACAAATCTTAGTTCCTCAAAAATAAAATTCTTAACTACTCTGAGCTGGAAGAACTCTTTTTTTTTGGAAGAATTCTTTTTTAAATGTAGGAAGGAGCAGTAATACATAAAAAAGCATTCCTTTTTAGATCCGCCTGATAGATTCTAACGTTTCTAGAGCTCAAAGTATTTGGATTATCTCTTCTTAGCTATCTCTGCAGAAGTGTTTTCACAATAGGAAGTAAAAGAGATCATTATCAGAAAGGAAAAAAAAAGTCAGCACCACCACCTTCTGCCTTTCTGCCTCCTCTTCCTAGTTTTGAAAGGGGCTCACTGAAAAAAAGAAAAAATCTATGCATGATAGAAACTTTAAAAGTCTAGCTATTAAAACACACATTTTTTCATCAGATTTTTCCACCTGTACTCTCTCTTCTGCAAAATCTCTAAGTAAGCATCTGTTACCTGTTAAACTCTAAAAAATCGAAGCTAATCCAAAACTATGTTCTCGCCACATGCCTTTACCTGTCACATTGCTGCATTATAGAGATTTCTTTGATTATCTCCTGAAGGTCTGATTCCACAGGAACTTGCTTAATCGCAACAATCTGACCGGTCTCTTTGTGAATAGCTTTGTACACACTGCCATAGGACCTATAATTGGGGGAAAGAGAACATTTATAAAAGCAAAGCAAGTCCAGAGATAAAAAATGATAAAACAAAAGCAACTCATGGTTCTAACTTATATCCCTAAATGCCCAATGCACTTAGACTTATCTACAGCTGCAAAACTTTTGAAATAGCTAAAGTACTTTGGGAGAAAACTGTTAACTTCACATTTAACCTTTACAGATGTATTCATACAAGATAATCACTTGGTAGCAACCACGCATTGCATGCCTGATGTCTGCTAGCAACTGCGCCATCCCAATTCATCTTTACCAAAAACAAAACAAAACAAAAAAACAAAAAACACCCCCCCACACACACACACACAAAAGAGGTCATTATCCCCATTTTACAAGAAAATGTGTAAAGGGTACCTCAGAGGGTATAGGACTTGCCACTATCACAGAGATGAAAAATAAGTGGTCAGGCCAGGATGTGAATCCAGGTGTGTCTGAACACAAGGCTTATGTTCTCCCCACATCTACCTGAGCTGGAATGCAGAAATGGAGGTCTATGTGCTCTTGTGTTCACTCCAGTACGAGGTCCTTCCATCCCTACTCTTCTTATAAATGGGCCTTATTTGTGATAATACTTAAAACATGATGGAAATTAATTAAAAATCTAAGCCCCTTTAAATGCTAGTATCAGGTGACCATACCACATAGGAAGCCTTTTACATCATCTTCCCTTACAAGCTTATTATCAAAATAATTTATGTGCCCATTCAATTTGGGCCTGAAACAGCATGAGATTTAGAATCAAGAGACTGAGGATTTGAGCCCTACTCTCATGACATAATAGCCAGCATTTACATACATATTGACCTTCTTATGCCTCAATTTTCTCACCTGTAAAATGATAAGACAAACTACAAGACAGTTGTGATGGTCAAATGAGATACCATTATCACCCTACACCGATTACATTTTCAGCGGAAACCATGAGGGCTGTCAGTAAAAACACAATGAGTAAGCCATCTTTCCTATTTCCCAAATCCACCTATTTCTTCATACTGTCCTGGCCAAAAAACATCAACAGAACAGCGCTCCCTGATATGTCAAAGTAGCTGAGTACTCTGTCAAAATGAGGCTCCAGACCATTTCCATGTGAAAGTAACATAAAACTAAAAAAATTATGCAAAACACATAAAAAAAATTTCCATCCCATCAGAATCCCTTATGTTGGCAAAACTAGTATAACAACCCTCAAAAGTTATGTAATTTTTTCCCCAGAGAAAAGCAACTGCTGACCACGTGTGGAAGGCCTGCCTGCTGCCCCTTCTTCCTTATGAAGATAAACCTCTGATTTGCTGGGGTAGCCAAGGTTTGGTTCTAGGGGATAAAACATGGCGGTCCAGGAAGTCAGCCTTCCTATTCCTTCTGCCAGTGACTGAACTAGTAGTAAGCACAGGACCTAGATCTGGCCAATGAAATTTGAGGGGAATCCTGCTGAAAGGATTCTGAGAGGCTTTCTTTCCTGATGAGAGAGGCACACAGAAGAAGGCCCATTTTTATCTGCCACTTCCTTTCCTATTTTGGTTACTGTTACATAAGGCATGATGCGTGAAACTAGGGCAGCCATATTCAGACAATTACACAAATGCTAAACCATTATCAAGCCAATTAACCATTCTGCAATCTTTCACTCCAGCTCTATTATTAGTTATTAAATGCTCTTATTAGTTAGCCATTGCTAGTTGGGTATTCTGTTACTTTCCAAAGTTATTCCTGATACACTAGGCTCCATATGTGTGAAGATGTCTGTATTTCACATTCCCTTTGGAATTGGTTTTGCTGGATATAGAGTTCTTGGACAATAGCTTTCCCTCAGCATCCTTTCTGCAGTTTTTTAGCTTCTATTGTTGCTGAGAAGTCAGCTATCATCGGATTATCATCTTTCACAGATCATCTCTCTTTCAGTAGCATTCAGGATTTTTTCTTTATCCTTAACATTTTACAATTTTACTGTAATGTAATTAGGAGTTAATTCATTTGGCATTGAGCATCGGTATCATAAGCTTCTTCCATCTGAAGGCATATGTTTCTCTTCAAGTCCGGAAATTCTCAGCATTATCTTTTTCTTCTCTATCTCTTCTACTATCTCCTTATAGAATTCCTACTGGACCCATATTGCATACCTCCTCAATCCATGCCATCCTCCTGATTTCTAACACTGTACTTCTCTGTCCTGCACTCTGTGATCAGTCTCAGTTCTATCTTTCAATTCACAAATTCTTTCAGCTTGTCTAGTTCACTGTTTTTACAACTTACTGGGCTTTCACAAGTTCGATCACTGTCAAGATTCCCAACTTTAATTTCTCCTGGAGCCCATCTGTTCATGTTCATAACCTGGTTATTCCCTCCTTTCATGTTTTTGAAAATCATAAACAAACATGTTAAATCCCTTTTGAGATCCCTCCATTGTTTCTTACTTCTTTGGATGTGATTTCTCCCTTTTTTTCTGTTCATTCTCCCATGGCAGTAGATTCCTTGTATGGGTTTCCTTTTATCTGGAATGATTTCCCTCTACACAATGCTAACTGTCCCAAGCATTTCATTATGTCATGATGGTTCCATGGTTCTCTCAGCCTGTCATCTAGACTGTACAACTTAACCTTGGTCTTGTGTTAGGAGTTGGGGGTTTCTGCCTCTCTAGATCCCATACCTGAATGCAACCCAGGCTCACTTCTTATTGTCAAACCAGTACCTCCACTTTTTCCCCAGGTCACAGGCAAATGATACTTTCTAGCGGTGATCAGGCAAATTTACTTCAGCTTTAGTTCATAGATGGGGAGCCTCGTCCATCCCACAACTTCATGTAGGAAGCTCACCTGCCATCTCCTGACAAGGACAGGGCAAGCCCTATTCTCCTGTTACTATTACATATCTTTTCCATCCTCACTCCATAGCTGGCCATGGGTCCTTTTATTTAAAAATTTAATTTCTGGGGGCGCCTGGGTGGCTCAGTGGGTTACACCTCTGCCTTCAGCTGAGGTCATGATCCCAGGGCCCTGGGATTGAGTTCCATGTCCTGGGATCTGGGATCAGGTCCCATGTTGGGCTCTCTGCTCAGCAGGGAGCCTGCTTCTTCCTCTCCCCCCTCTCTGCCTGTCACTCCCCCTGCTTTTGTACACTCTGTCAAGTAAATAAAATCTTTAAAAAATTTTTAAAAATAAAAATTCAATTTTCATTTATCAGTTTTACCCACTGAAATGGAAAGAGAGGTCTCTGTACATACTCCCTCAGCAATCTCGACCAGAAAACTCTCCATGCTTCTCTATGCTATCTTGAGAGCAAGGAATGTTCCAACGGCTCGTATGAACAATTAAGATTCATGATTCCACATACTGAACTTACAGTAATCTGAAGGGAATTTAAAAGGCTTCAGCAACTGTGCTCACTTTTAGGCAAATCCCATAAGACCTGATTCCCAAAACAAAAACCATGACTCGATGAATTCTGACTGGCAGAGAATAAACTGGGGAAGTAGGGGTTTCACACAAGCCACACAAGGTAAGGATTAATTTGGAAAACATAAATAATACAGTACCTGGAGCCAAATTAACTAGATACAAGTCTTTACCTATGAAACCAGGGGCAAGATGTTTTTTTTATTAACCTATGATACGAACTTTAGTGAGTCAAGGTGTAAAACTTCTAAGTCTAAGGGAAAAAAGAAAGGTGCTAGGCTCTCATGCAAAATACTTTCCAAGCACAGGCTACTCGTCGTGGTCTGGTGCACTGGCTCTACTCTGTCACAGATCCACAGGCTTTCCTCCAGACACAGAAAACTGTGGCCTCCGGAGAATCCAACGTGGTCCATCAGCCAGAGCTCATTTCGTAAGACAATAGTGAGTCTTCACAATCCACGCATTTTCCAGAACAACTTAAGGATGGCGTGGCAGTTTCTGTTAGGACTGCTAAGTGGAGTTAAGATCTTCCTTCAGGATTCTGTTAGGTAAATGAAACTCAGTCAGGATCATTCAAGCCATGATGACAGAAATCCAAGCATCTGTGGTATCCCTTAAAAGAGCATTATGGTGATAACACAAGGAGAAAGATCTGAAGCTTTATTTCGATTTTCTTGCTGGTTTTATCTTTGTGAGGAAATTTTCAAGTTCCTCAATGAAGACATGCACAGATCTAAAAGACAATAAAAAACAATCATAATCAGCTGAGTTTCCCCTTTCTATATTATCAGAATATATCAGGAATATATTCTATCTGTCATTTTCTTTTGGTGTTCCCCAAACCCAGTCAGCCCAAACAGCGCTCCCTTCAGGACTGCCTAAATATGCTGAAGATTTAAGATTAAACTTTGATTTGACATGATAAGGCCTGAAAAATGCTTCAGTTGGTAGGCTTAAAAATAAAAGCATCATAGTTGCCACTGACTGAGCACACACTATGTGACAGGCACCGTACTCAGTACTTTACCCCTATTATCTCAGGTAATACTTGGCATGACCCAAATGAGGGTGATGTGAATATCTGCCCTTTATAGCTGAGGTTTACGAAGCTTCGAAATATTAACTAATTTGCTCAAGCTCACTTGTTTATTGTGACTAAAGAAACAGTAGAGCAAGGGTTTTTTGTTTTTTTTTTTTTTGAGCAAGGGTTTTAACACAGGTCTAGCTTTAGAGTCCATGCCCATACTACTGTAACACATTTCTATTAAAAATGAAAGAAACAAGTTAGTTACAATTATGCCTACCATGCTTTATCTTATTCAAAGGAGGACCTGTGAGCACTGTTGGATTAAGGGCGTTAGACTCACTGCCTTGAGGAAAATAGCAAGGAGACCAAGCTAAAGCTGAAAAGGGCAGACAAGAGATATGGACGGACTGTCATTTTTCCATACCTTTAAGGACGCTAAGTCAACCTGCAGTCTTCAGACTCATCTTGTACTTGTCTTCTAGCAGCACAGCTGGTGTCCTCTTTTACTTCCCTTCTCTGCTTGATGTCTTGCTTGATTCCAAAGAATATTTTTCCAACTTACAAAAAGATGACTAATGTTTTTTATAAGGAGGCAATCCATGAAAACCTATGCCATGTAATATAGGATCGGGCTTAACATTATTCCTGACCTATATTAGACATAAATAACACTATATCCTAAAATAATCTAATGACATATAAGAGACTTGATTTCAGGGGTACCTAAGTGTCTCGGCCGGTTAAACATTCGCCTTTGACTCAGGTCATGATCCCAGAGTTCTGGGATCGAGCCCCGCATCAGACTCCCTGCTCAGCGGAGAGCCTGCTTCTCCCTCTCCCTCTGCCTACTGCTCTGCCTACTTATGTTCTCTCTCTATCCCTCTGTCAAATAAATAAAATCTTAAAAAAAAAAAAAAAAAAAAAGACGATTTCAAAAAGTACACAGTACGTAAACAATAGAAATTTTTTAAGTTAGTATTTCAGGTCTTCTCTTGAACGAGAAGTACTCTTGAGAGGCTAAACACACACACGCACACGCGCGCGCACACACACACACACACACACACACCTGCTTATTAATGCAAAAACTATAATTGAATGATACACAAAAAACAATATTACTAAATACCATTTCAGCAGTATTTCATACACTCATTCACAAATTTGGGTTTTAAGAAGACCACTGGTTCCCAACCTGGGATTTTCAATCTCTTAGAAGTTGTAAAGGTAGTGACAGTCCTTGATTTATTTACTATATTTCACAAAGCTGCACTAATTAAAATGCTGAATTCTATTTTATGGAAACAATCGTTGTTGCATATTGATCAGAAACTATGAGCAGCAAATAAAAACATATGACTAATAAAAATTGTTAAACGGGGGCGCCTGGGTGGCTCAGTCGTTAAGCATCTGCCTTCAGCTCAGGTCATGATCCCAGGGTCCTAGGATCAAGCCCCACATCAGGCTCCCTCTCCCACTCCCCCTGCTCGTATTCTCTCTCTCACTGTGTTTCTCTCTGTCAAGTAAATAAATAAAATCTTTAAAAAAAAATGTTAAATGAAGTATAAGCTAGTTAGTGCTGTTACATACATAAAATCATGTAAACTATGGATTCTACCACAGAAAAAACAATAGATGCCCTTGGTGTTGAAGACACCAGGCATCACTAAATCTGTCTATAATGGTGACTGGGGGAAAGAGGGAAAGGGCATCTCAAGCTGTAAATCTCCCGCCCAGCCCACTCAGAGCAGTGCCATATGCAACATTCCTCTTCCCTCTCCTTAGGTTTGTGAATTATTGACATGAGAAAGGTTCAGTTCCTTCTGGTGTTGGGGGAAGAAAAAGATCGGGACCTTCTGGTCTACCTGTATTTTCTGTACACCTACCCTTCTCCAAGTTTCTCTAAGACATCAAACACTTCTTCTGGTTGTTTAGTTAAACTATCTTCATCCAACTTTTTCAGCTGCCTGTGAAAGAAAAAATAAAAACATAAAACACATTTTACTTGCTACCTAGACCACATTATTTATATTACAATTAGCATCTTAGGAATTGCTCTACAAAGTCTTTACTAGTAAACAACAACAACGGCAAGGTAAGAGACATTTTTTTTTACTATTATGTTAGTCACCATACAGTACATCATTAGTTTTTGATGGAGTGTTCCATGATTCACTGTTTATGTATAATACCCAGTGCTCATTATAACAAATGCCCTCTTTAATCCCCATCACTGGGCTACCCCATTTCCTACTCCCCTCCCCTCTGAAACCCTCAGGTTGTTTCCCAGAGTCCATTGTCTCTCATGGTTCGTAAGAGACATTTTTATTTAAGTTTTTTATTTAAGTAATCTCTACACCCATTATGGGGCTAGAACTCATGACTCCGAGATCAAGAGTCCAACTGAGCCAGCCAGGTGCCCCAAGCTGAGAGACTTAAGGGCTGTTTGTGGCAGTATTACATGTGTCCTGGTTCCCTCTGGTGAGCGTAATCAGGACCAGGGGGTAGAAGACTACCAGGAGTCGGACTTTAGTTCAACAGGAGTAAGAAAATTTCCAAAGCACCTGGGTGGCTCAGTCCATTAAGTGTTTGCCTTCGGCTCAGGTCACGATCTCAGGGTTCTGGGATTGACCCCGCCCCCCCACCTGCATGGGCTGCCTACTCAGCAGGGAGTCTACTTCTCCCTCTCTCTCTGTTCCTCCCCCTGCTGGTGCTCTCACATGCACTCTCTCTCTCTCTCAAATACAATTTTAAAAAGAAAAAAATTTTCTAACAACAAAAGTGGTTCTAAAAAGGTTTAGACTGCCTTAAGAAGTCCCTAGTTCCCCATCACTGGAGAACTTAAACAGAAAATGAATCATCATTTGGCTGAAATGCTACAGAGAGGATTCAAGCTTTGATAGAACCTTTAAAAACCATTTAAAGCTTGAGATTCCAGGAATCAAAATGGCATAACTATCTCTTCAGAAGAGACGTTTGATGTAAGGTTAACTATGAACTGAAACATGGTCTCAGATTGGAAGCCAAGGAAGACAGAGAGACTCTTGCTCTCCCCCTTAGCAAGATTTTGGTAATTCGGCCAAAACACAGGGATTCTATAGGTACCACAGAAACAGAAAGTGGTAGGTATACACTTACACATGACTAAAAGTGAAAAATAACTATGCAGCTAGGAATTTCAAACAGACTCAGAGAGACTCCCCATGAGCAGCTGTGTACCTCCAAAAAGTCCCCAAAATCAAAGATATATGGCTGCTTATAATTCCCTGATAATTCAGATTTTTCTAACCATGCTAGACATAGTAAATAACAAACATGGGAGGTCATAAACTAACAATATTTTTTTAAAACTGAAACGTCTAAAAATTATTAATGGGCTTAAAGAAGGAGCTTGCCAAAGAATATTGGGGAGGGGGGGTATCTTCTACACAATGGTTTCCCGAAACTACAAAGGATAACAAAAAAAGAGAGCTGAGGAAATGGTGAAATTATGGAATAGTAACACTGGAGACTTATTTGTAGAGAAAAGGTTTAAACTAGCTGGACCATACCAATTTTTACAAGAGAAGACTTGAATTATACACATACACACACACACCCCTTCCTGGAGGAAATAGCAAAATCAGAAGAAAAGACAGAAAGAAACTTCTGAACACATCAAGCATATCCACCCATGCACACCAATCTCTAAAAGACAATCTCACATAATTCTGTAAATGTCAAAAACTACACACTAAAGAAATGGAGAAATGCTCCAAGTCAATAATTGCAACAACTTGAAAATTAACAAAATGACCGCACTGACCTTTGAAAATCAAAAGGTCCTATACATTAAATTCCAGTGACATCATAAAAACTAGCTTCAAAACAAAAAGGGCTGAAGTGAAACTCCTCTTAAACTTCAGAAGTGAAATGTCTATGAACTCAGACGTTAGAAAGAACATCGCGTGAACCAGGAGGGGATTTTTGTGAAGCGCCGAATTCATAACTGTATAAACAATGGACAATACCTCATTTCTCAAGTATAATTAAACAGCTTATATAAAGGAAGATCAAATGTGTTCCTTTGAAGTGCTGACTTTGTGGTTTACAAAAAGCAAAACTCACCATTTCAACTACTCTGAGACCACAACATAACAAAGGAAACTGAGCCTGGCATGAAACAGACAGCTGTGAGCCCCTGATAATCCTCTGACAGACAAACTGTGTACCTGCTCAGAGACTTCTCTCCAACAATCTACTTGGGTTTTGTGTGTGTGTGTGTGTGTGTGTGTGTGTGTGTGTGTGTTAAGATTATTTATTTGAGAGACAGAGCAAGCGAGAGCAAAAGAGCAGGGGGAAGGAGAAGCAGACTCACCACTGAGCAAGGACCCCACCTCCCCATGTGGTGCCAGATCCCAGGATCCTGGGATCATAACCTGAGCCAAAGGCAGACACCCAACTGACTGAGACACCTAGGCACCCCAGTTTTTTGTTTGCTTTTGATCCAGGCTTAACAGATCTTTCTCTCTCTGCTGCCTGATAACCCAGAGGTGGTCAATAAATATTTCCTATATGGATTAATGAATGTAATGATGGGAATCCTAAACTTTTATCAGCAATCCTTGTGAGTTTCCAAAAGAATAGAATTCCACCCCAAAAAGGATTACCAGATTCTCAACAAATAAGATTTCTATGGAAAATCTTCTGCTAAGTGACTCTCAATGATACTTTATACCATAAGTCTTCGTGGAAGAAGTACAAAACAGCCCAACTGATGATTCACCTCTCACCTGGGACTTCCCCCAGGCCTTGGGTAGTTTCATTGCTTGCTCATAAAAGAAGAGGCCTGGCCAACACAGCCTCCCTGGACCAAATACCGGCAGATGCTCCTCTCCTAAGTCAGACAGCCACGTGGACAGCCAAGCATCCCAGAAATGCCCTCTTCGTCCTCCAGCACACTATTATTATCTAATGCCACCTCACTTTTAAAAATCATTATCTCCTACATAAGCCATCAACCTGAATGTCTCATCACTCAGTCACACACAAATGTCAAGCTCATGAACACAAAGAGCATTTCCTGCATCGAGATTGCCATCCCCTGCTGGAAACACATGCCAACTGAATCTCTGAAAAGACAAGTATATCTCTCCAAACCCAAACAAGGGTATTTATGAAGTAGTTACTCACAGATTTGTCTAATTCTCAAGCCTCTTTCTCCCATCTCAGAACTCTTGTAAAGTTTATTTTATTTACGTATACCTATTCCTCTTTCCATTCAGAATTTGATATGGTTACAACAAACGTGTAAGATAAATTGATGAGTTTTTTTTTTAATGATAATAGAATTAATATCTTGCCTCTCCCCAAATTCCTATGATGAAGTCCTAAGCCCCAGGACTTCAGAATGTGACTTTATTTGGAGACAGGGCCTTTAAAGAGGTAATTAAGATAAAATAAGGTCATATAGGTGGGTCCTAAATCAATATGACTGGTGTTCTTATAGAAGATAAGGACACAGAGAGGTAGAGCAGGAAGACCATGTGAAGACATAGGAAGGAGAGAGCCATCTACAAGCCAAGGGGAGGGCCCTCAAAGAAACAACCCTGATGACACCCTGATCTTAGACTTTTAGCTTCCAGAAAACTGGGAGAAAATACATTTCTATTATTTAAATCACCCAGTTTGTGGAACTGACATGAAAGGCCTAATAAATACAAGTAATAAAGTTAATCTGATGCAGATTAGGTACTTCACTAGTTACGAAGAGCAGGAAAGCACCAGTCATTCAAGAATTCAGCCCTACAATGCTCTTCTCTTGCACCTTCAATAAATTTCTTAAAATTCAAAAGGTGCAGGAATGAGTGTGCCAAAAAACAAAAGATTTACACTTTCGACCAAGAGTATATAACACAAGGCAAAAGTAGAAGCAAAACTCAGATTCCTAATCCTCTTTTCAATTAAACCAAGACCTCAAAGAAACAACGACTATATTTCAAAAAGAAATATAATCAGTGTACATTTATAACTGGATCATTATGGTGCTGTGGCAAATACCTGCTAACATTCACAGGCCCTGTGAAACAGGGATACTTCTAGAGCGGCATCAGAGGAAACAGTTAAGAGCGTGGACTTTGGACCAGACTGCCTGGTTTAAACTCCCAGCTCTGCCACTTACTAACTGTGGAACCTCCCCCAAATCACCTGAAACTCTTAGTGCCTCAGTTTTATCGCCTGTAAAATAGAGATATAGAGATAACCACCTCATATCATAGGATTGTTGTGAGGATCGAAAGAGTAATAATAAGCTGAACCACACAAAATTACCATTTTTATAGGTCACTTACATGTGGTTCACCAGGAGACAGGGAAAGCACTGAGAACCATCCCTGGCACCCAGAAAGTGCCATATGTATAAGAATCATTATCACTTCCTCTCAGCACACTACACTGGGGTGAATTATGAGTCCATCCCACTCAGCTATTTGCCTTCTGCAATGTTTGCGTACTTTAAACCAACCCCAAGTGTGCAGCCCAGGCTGCCAATGCCTTCCCTTCACCTCTCCTTTGCCCCACACTCCCACACACTGAACACTTCCTACTTCAGTGCTCATTCGGCTGCAGGAAGTCAGAGGTCTCTGTGAAATAGAAGCTAATTACACTGCACCTCAGAAAAGCATAACTCCCTTGATCTCTGCTCTCTATTTTTCTCCAGATGTGGCAGAATGACACAAGACCCTGGTGTCCACAGCGCAAATCAATGATCTAACTCAAACCAACGCCCGAGTTCAGACTTTCTAGGATCAACCACCTCCCTGATCTTGACTTAAAACAATTCCAGGTAGCAGCAGGATCTGGAGCTGATGCAAAACAATAGAGGGCCGAAAAGGGCCCAGTCTGGTCAGGTCGTGACCCAGACCTACAGCAAAGAAGGAAACACACAGGACTGTGTCTCAACTCTTCTGAGCCTCAATTTGCCCTTCTTGAAAATATCCTCTTATCTCCTTATCCACCTCTCAATGTCAGGTTTGGAAAACCTGAGGAGGATGTAAGGAAAACTAGGAAGGCAGGGGGCATCAGGAATGAAAAATGTCATCCTCATTCTAGAGCGGGGACACTACCCGGAAAATCTTCCTAAATGCTATCTTGCACGAAGCCCTCTCTTGCTGGACCTTCAACCTTTCTCGGCAAGCCTTCAGCCTTAGGCGCAGAGCTCTTCCCCTCAACAGATCTTCCCCACTGCACCCCTCAAGTGGGACCCCCTCCCTTAGAAAGTCCACTCAGTTTTCCTCTTATTCCTGACCCGTATTTTAGACCGCTCTGGGTTTTCATCCTGCTTCAGCATGCCCCCTACCTCAACGAATCCATCCTAGCATGGCCTCCCCCCAGGCGCCCCCGCCCTCAGCAGGTGCTCTCAACTTGTTCCCACGTCCCTCAGCAGCTGCTCCCTTCAGTAATGCCCCCTTCCTCAAGGATACTCCCCCACAGCAAGTGCTCTCCCCAACCAGCCCCACGTTGATCCCCCTGGGCGCGTGCTCCCTTCTGCCGGACCCCCTCCTGGCGAAGATTCCCCCACTCAGCAGGTGCCAGGATCCCTTGGCCCCGCAGGTCCATCCCCTCTGGGGGCGCACCCGGTGCCTCTCCTCCGCCAGTTCCCGCCTTTCCCTCTCCCCACCCCCTGCCTCTCAGCCAGCGGCCCCTCACCGGCGCGGCGGGTTCCTCAGCTGCACCGTCTCCATGGCGCTGCCGGCAGCCGCCCAGACCCGCTCACTGCTCCATCCTCCCCCGGGACCTCCCCGAGCCCGCCCCGCAGACCCTCCCACACTTCCGCTTTCCGCCCCCACCGGAAGCGGCGCGCTGCGCGCGAGCGGGGCGGAGCTGCGAGGACAGAGCCTGGACCACGTGGTGCGAGCCTGAGTCACGTGGTGCGCGGGGCGCGGCCCCGGAACGCGGAGCCTCCTCGGTTGGGTTGAGTCGGTCAGCCGTGCTGTCTCGGTGCGGCGGCGTTCTCCCGAGGCCGTGGGACTCGGGCGGGAACCCGTGTCCGCTGTGGCCCGGCCCTCGTTCCCCGACCGAGATACTGAGGCTTCTTGCAAAGCGGCCAGGTTCTCCGCGATGTCTGGGAAGCGCTGCTCCGGGGACCCCTGGAGGTATTTGTGGGCTTCTCACCGCCCTTGAATGTCTCAGAGCATCCGATTGTATATTGCTCACCCTCTTTTCTTAAGGGCCTCTCACCTTTGAGTCAGCTTGCCGACATAAAGATACCTAATCGTGATTAAGCGCTTGCCCTGTGCTTGCTTACCTACCTATATTATCTCCTTTAATCCTCTTATGAAGTCTGTAACGTTATCCCCAATTTTATGTATTATTTGACGCACGGTGCTTAACCACGTTCTCAGTGCTTTACTAGAATTAACCCATTTAATACTCTTAATAACCGTATAAGGTAAGTACTATTATTACTCTGTTTTTATAAGGCCAGAGAAGTGAAGATCACATAGCTAAAAATAGAGATTTGGAGATTTAGATACGGGTCAGTCTCAGTCCACAGCCTGCGCCACCAAACTGGACAACCACTGATTTATACCCTCTGTTTGGGCATGAGAGTCCGGGCTCCCTCTCCACTCAAGAGCTTCAGTTCCAGCTATGGCGGTCCCTAAACCTTCTGTTGCCACCACCATCAGTTAAGTGTTGAGAAAAGCATATCCACCCAATTTATCCATGGGGTGAGTTCCATGAGAAAACTTCACTTTTTAATTGTCCTGCTTTCCCCAAACCTATGCCATCCATGAAATTAACACCTAAGCAACCCACCTTTCAGGGCCACCCAGGTATGGCACCCCATGTGCTGAAATAGGGGTAAAGGATCCATTCCCCTTACAGGGGAGGACCACATTTACAGAAAATATATGTGCCAGGCACAAACCTATGCTGTCTCCTGATCCTCAAACAACCCCAGGAAATAGAAGTTATCCCCGTTTAACTGGTGAGGAAGCTGAGACTCATATACGCAGCTAGTGAGAGAAAAGTTTTTAACCCAAGATGGGCTGGACGCACAGAATCCATGTTTTATTTGCTGCTTTGCCCTACTAGAAATCTGTACAAATGGCAGTACGAGCCCTGAGGTAGTAAAGATAAAAAGTTTGTACAAAGTTCAGGAAGCCATCACAGGTCCTTATTGCAAAAAGGCAGTCGTCTATCCTCTGAAATCCCCTGGTACTTTTCCTGTACTTCTCCTAAAGCACACTCTTCATTTGACCTTATGTTTAGGCCCCGCTGCCCACACATACATCCCTATAAATGAGTCGGTACTCAGAAAATATTTTTTTAAATAAATGTCAATTTACCAGTACACAATGTCAAACATCCCTCCTTTGTCCTCTTCCTGGGATTTTTCCAAAAGATAGACTGACCTCAGGATTGCCATCTCCTTCAGCAGAATGTCCAGTCCAGCACTGCCCCATAGAAATTTCTGGGGTGGTGAAAATATTCTATATATGCGCTGTCCAAAACCACTGCCAGTAGACACATGTGGCTATTGAGCACTTCCAATGTGGCTAATATGACTGACAAACTGAATTTTAAATTATATTTAATATAACATTTAAATAACAAACCTCGGGTGCCTGCATGGCTCAGTGGGTTAAGTGACTGCCTTTGGCTCAGGTCATGATCTCAGGGTTCTGAGATTGAGTCCCAGGCCCCACTCCCTGCTCAGCAGAGATTCTGCTTTTCCCTCTCCCTCTGCCTCTCCCCCCAACTCATTCTTGTTCTCTTTCTTTCTCTCTCAAATAAATAAATTTTTTAAAAATAAATAAGTGGGGGCACCTGGGTGGCTCAGGCATTAAGCGTCTGCCTTCGGCTCAGGTCATGATCCTAGGGTCCTGGGATTGAGCCCCACATCGGGCTCCCTGCTCAGCGGGAAGCCTGCTTCTCCCTTTCATTCTCCCCTGGTTTGTGTTCCCTCTCTCACTCTGTCTCTCTCTCTGTCAAATAAATAAATAAAGTCTTTTAAAAATATATTTAAAATCGAAAAAAAAAATATTTAAAATCGGGCCGCCAGGGTGACTCAGTGGGTTAAAGACTCTGCCTTTGGCTTGGATCATGATCTCAGGGTCCTGGGATCGAGCCCTGCATTGGGCTCTCTGCTCAGCAGGGAGCCTGCTTCCCCCTCTCTCTCTGCCTGTCTCTCTGCCTGCTTGTGATCTCTCTCTCTCTGTCAAATAAATAAAATCTTATAAAAATATATTTAAAATAAATAAATAAATAAGTGAAAAACCTCAGCAAACCATAATATGATAATAGCTTAAGAGAAAGAACCAGTGGGGCGCCTGGGTGGCTCAGTTGGTTGAGCATCCGACTTGCGATTTTGGCTCAGGTCATGATCTCAGGGTTGTGAGATCCTATATCTGGCTCCGTGCCCAGTGGGGAGTCTTCTTGAGATTCTCTCTCCCTTTCCCTCCACCCCTCTCCCCACATAGCGTGCACACTTTCTCTTTCTCTCACTCTAAAATAAATAAGATCTTAAAAAAAGAGAACCAATGAGTGGGGTTACTCATACTTCACTCCATGCTTACTGAGCTCCATATGCCCCGCACTGTACTAGGCTCTGGCTAGGTAACAGTACTCAAGACATAGATGAGTTCTAGCTTTTTTGCATTTTCAGTGTAGAAGACATAGTTGCTAGGCAGGTCATTAATGTAGTGATGAATCATATAAAACTGTAATATGAGAACCTAACCAAGGCTAGTAGGGTCAGGAAAACTCTGAGAAGGCCAGAGAAGTCACTCATTCATTCATTCCCCAAATACATATCTAGTGTCTGCTCTGGGCCAAGCACAGCCCTAGGTGCAAGGCAGTGAGCAAAATAAAGTTTCTGCCCCCGTAGACCTTACATTCAAGTGGGAAAGGCAATAAAACAACAAAGACCAAATAGACAAAAAAACAAGTGATTGAAATGAGAGACTAAGTCACATTAATATTTTTTGTAAAAGAGTATTTAAGGCAGAGGGAACAGCAAGGGCAAAGGCTTGTGTTGGAAGAGCAGCTAGAAGATGGCATGTTTGGGGCACCTGGGTGGCTCAGCCGGTTGGGCTTCTGCCTTTGGCTCAGGTCATGATTCCAGGGTCCTGGGATCGAGCCCCACATCGGGCTCCCTGCTCAGCAGAGAGCCTGCTTCTCCCTCTCCCTCTGCCTGCTGCTCTGCCTACTTGTACGTTCTATCTCTGTGTCAAATAAATAAAAACCTTAAAAAAAAAAAAAAGTTGGCATGTTTAGAGCAGAATGAATAAGGAAAAGTAGGAGATGAGGTTGGAGCTGTGCCCAGAGTCACATTGAATATGAGCAATGTAAAGATGCAAAAAATTACAAGTTCAGTGTACTAGTTAACTATTACTATGTAAAAGCCACCCCAAAGCCCAATAGTTTCAAAATAATCATTTTCCAGTTTTTGGTTATTACAAATAAAACTTAAAATCATTTGCATACCCATGTTTGTACGGACATACATATAAGTATACCCACATTTCATTTCTCTTGGGTAAACGCACAGGTGAGAAATAACTGGGTCATATAGAAAATATGTGGTTAATGTATTAAGAAACTGTTTTTCAAGGTGATTATACTATTTTGCATTTCCACCAACAGTGTATGGGAATTTCAATAGCTCTGTATCATCTGTACTTATTATGATCAGTCTTTGCAATTTTAGTTAATCTAATAGGTGTGTAGGGGTATCTCACTGTGTTTTGTTCTCTTTTGTTTGTTTTAAGATTTTATTTATTTGAGAGACAGAGAGAGAGGACCCAAGCAGGAGCAGGGAGGGGCAGAGGGAGAGGGAGAAACAGACTCCCTGCTGAGCACAGAGCCTGATGAGGGCTCCATCACAACCTGAGCTGAAGGTAGACACTTAACCTACTGAACCACCCAGGCCCCTCTTTCACTGTGTTTCTTTTCTTTTTCTTTTTTTTTTTTTAAGATTTATTTATTTGACAGAGAGAGAGATCACAAGTAGGTAGAGAGGCAGGCAGAGAGAGAGGAGGAAGCAGGCTCCCCGCTGAGCAGAGAGCCCAGCTCTACGTGGGGCTCGATCCCAGGACCCTGAGATCATGACCCGAGCCGAAGGCAGAGGCTTTAACCCACTGAGCCACCCAGGCGCCCCATGAGTCATACTTTTGATGTCATACCTAAGTAGTCCTGGGGAAAGAGACCAACCCTGCAAGCTCACTTCCCAGGTTCCCATGTCAGCTGACTTCTGGCGGGTTTCACTGTCAGGAGACAGAAGGCAGAACTAAGAGAGAAGCCAGTCCTTCTCTCTCTTCTTTGCTTCTGATCGAGTATCCAACAGTAACTGTCTTCACCTCCTCGTAGTGTCCTGACTTGGCTCCAGCTTCTACTCTACAGCAGCTTCTGAACTCTGTAAACATCACTGATGAAGGAGCAGAGGCAAACTGAGGGCAAAGCACAAGCTAACACTCCACAACTCCCCACAACCCCACGCACCATGGGATATGTGTGACATTCCTCAGGGGCTCCTGGCTGCCCTAGAACAAAGGAAAGGAAAAAAAAAATGGTTAACTGACGGAGATCACAGTCATGCAGTATACAAGACAAAAGTCTCCTTCATTTTGCAACTGTCTTGATGATTTATAAGAAAAAAGCGATTTCTGGGCCGCCTGGGTGGCTCAGTTGTTAAGCGTCTGCCTTCAGCTCAGGTCATGATCCCGGAGTCCTGGGATCATGGGATGGAGCCCTGTATTCCATTGGGCTGCCTGCTCAGGAGGAAGCCTGCTTCTCCCTCTTTCTCTCCCCCTGCTTGTGTTCTCTTTCTTGCTGTCTCTCTGTCAAATAAATAAGTAAAATCTTAAAAAAAGAGAGAGAAAGAAAAGCAATTTCCAGAAATGTATAGACTCAATTTCCTGGAGCCCTAACATTACCCCCACCTCCATAGGCTAGAAAATCTTTAATCAGTCACTCCTCATAATCCCAGGGCAGCTCTTTCTACCCCTGGGTCCTGTCTCCGTGTTTTATTTTATTTTATTTTTTAAAGATTTTATTTATTTGACAGAGAGAAACACAGCGAGAGAGGGAACACAAGCAGAGGGAATGGTAGTGGGAGAAGCAGGCTTCCTGTGGAGCAGGGAGCCCAATGTGGGGCTTGATCCCAGGTCCCTGGGATCATGACCTGGGCCGAAGGCAGACGCTTAATGACTGAGCCACCCAGGCGCCCCTGTCTCTGTGTTTTAATAAAACCCACCTTTTGCACCAAAGATGTCTCAAGGATTCTTTCTTGGCCACTGGCTCCACAACCCCAACACTCCAAGCCACGTCATCACTATTTCCTTTTTATATTCAAGTCCTGGGCATAGTAGTCATTTCCTGCTGCTGCTGGCCTTTGGGCTCCCTCACTGTTCTGTGTGGGCATCTTGGCTCTTCTGTCACTTCTGAAACCAATTCCCTGAATTAACTTCTTAGTTCAAATCCCTTCTATAATCCATCTTACTCAGAGTGTGTTTTCAGATTAGGTCATGATTGATATACCTGAACTGAAAAACATCCAGAACTGTAAATTAACAAATTATGTTGCTGTCTATACTTCTTTCCCCAAGACTAATTGGTTCATTATTTGGAATCACCATATAAAAGTATTGGCTGTGCCTGGCTCAGTTAAATGAAATGTAAGATTGTCCTGATTCTAACGCATCTTTACCCACCAATGTCTCTCAGCCAACAAAGGCAGAGATAATTATTTAAAGAAACTACCAGTTAACCCTGAAAGGAAGTGTTCAAACAAACAAAATCAATGTCCAATAATAACGTCTATGCATATTATCTCATTCAGAAGACTACAGCTGTAATATCTATTCCTTCCCCATTAAAGCTAAATACATATTAAATACAGCTTTGAAGAGATGGTTAACTCAGAGAGAGAAAATCTTAATATCGAAAAGTTACTTCCTGTCCAAAAAATAGAACCCAAATGTCCATCAGCTGATAAATGTATAAATAAAATGGACACCCAAAATTTTGGAATTTTATTCCAAAAATTTTGGAATATAATGGAATATTACTCAACACTAAAAAGGAATGAATATTCCTTTATTCCAATATTCCTTTATTCCAATATTCCAATAAAAAGGATACATGGTACACCATGGATGACTCTGGAAAACATTGTGCTGTGTGAAAGAAGCCAATCACAATCGTGATTCCACTTACATGAAAAGTCCAAAATAGGCAAATCTATCAGAAGGTAGGTTAGTGGTTGCTTTGGGGTTGGACTTGGGGATGGGGGAGATGGGGTAGGTGAGTTGGGCATGATGACTAAAAGATGTGGGGTTTCATTTTGGTAATGACAATATTCTAAAATTGATTGTGGTGATGATTATACAACTCTGAATATAATAAAAAGCACCGAACTGTACACAACTTTAAAATTTTTATTTATTTATTTGACAGATCACAAGTAGGCAGAGAGGCAGGCAGAGAGAGAGGAGGAAGCAGGCTCCCTGCTGAGCAGAGAGCCCGATGTGCGGCTCTATCCCAGGACCCTGAAATCATGACCTGAGCCGAAGGCAAGAGGCTTTAACCCACTGAGCCACCCAGGCGCCCCCTGCACACAACTTTAAATGGGTGAATCATATGCTAGTGAATTATTTCCCAGTAAAATTACTTTTAAATTCCCCTCCTCCTAGAAGACTTCCTCTATGCCCTGACTCCCCAATATCTCCCTCCCCTAAATTCTTTCAGTTCTGCTTTTATCAGCCCTGCATTTATGGGAAGCATTGTGGGAAGAGATTACCATTTATCAATTGCTTTGTAAGAAACCATTCCTAAAACTTAGTGCCATAAAACAACAGTATTTTCTCAAAAAAAAAAACAAAACAAAACAGTATTTTCTCTCTCTCTCTCTCTCTCTCTTTCTCTCATAAATCTCCAATTTGAGCATGGTTCCGCAGGGAAGGCTCATCTCTTTTCCATGGTGTCAGTCAGGGTCAGTCACCATTTGGATGTATTCTTACCCAAAATGCCTCACTCACGTGGCTGACAAGTTGGTGCCAGCTGTGGGCTGGGAGCTCACTTGGCGCTGGGGGTAGAGGGGACTTCTCTGTTTTGGTTTGTTTGGGTTTTTTTTTTAGTCTCATAGGATAAAGGCTAGGTCCTGAAGGATACTTGTGAGGGAGAGGTGGGAGGAAGCTTCAGTGCCTTTGAATGGCAAAGTCTTGGGGACCACTGTTGAGGGGACCCCAAAGTCCTATGCAATTTCAAAGAGAGCTTAAATAGACTATCTCTGGCTAGAGGAGTGGCCAAGTTCTGGAAGAGAGCAGAGGACTGGAAATTATGGTTTTGGTCATTTGGGGAAAATACAGCTTGACACAGGTGTACTTGTCTGGTATACCACTTAGAATATATCCATCTCCAAGCAACTGGGGGGAAAAAATATAAATGGTGGCTTACGACACCATGACATTTGTTGTTTATTACTAAGTAGTCCAGAAGTCAGTCCTTCCAGGGTTGATTCAGGGGCTCACCAATGTCAATTTTATCTTTCCCCTCCTGCCTTCCTCAGCACATAGATTTTTCATACCTGTGCATATTGCCTCACAATTGCAAAATGACTACCAGAAGTCCAGGTGTATATCCTTAACCCAACAGTACCCAAAGTATAAAGAGAGAAAAAAAAAAGTTATTTTGCAATCCTGTATCTCTCATCTGGGAGGAAAAACTTTAAGGACCCAGCCGACCTCCTGTAACTCACTGAGCAAATTAGGGCCATGTCCACACCTGACAAATCATTGGCACAAGGGAGTGAAATTATTGTGATTGGGTTAACAAAATCCTGATTCATTCCCTGGAGCAGAAGGATTCAGACTTCTGGAAGCAAAGATGGAAGCCATTTAGTAAATAACCAGCAATGTATGTGCATGATCAGATTTCCTCACCACACTAAGTTCACTCTTTATTTGTGTGGGGCCTGCGCTGGACTGAGCGGATTCAGATGGAACAGCCACTCAACCCTCAGAGAGTTTATAGTCTGGCGGGGTTGGGTTTACACAAATAATCATGACTAAATTCCTGGGGGCAGAGACAAGGTGTTTGTCAACAGACCTTTATAACTGCGTGTTTGGTGCCAGATCTGATTAGGTCTCGTGGAGACAAAAATAAAGACCCACTTCCTGCCTTTAAGGACCTCACAGTCTTTGAGAAAAACTGTAACCTGACAATCACAGAGTGGTAAGTATTAACTGAGATATAAACTCTGGGAGCAACTGGAGCAGAAGAGGGACCAGGTGCAAGACGTCAGGAGTCAAGAAAGGCTTTCAGAAAGAATGGTTGAGTTGATTATAGGTGGAGTCATGATCAGGTAAGAGGAAGTGTTTGGAAAAGAACTGGAGGAGGGGGCACATAAGTGAAGGTTAGAAAGCAAGAGAAACAGCTTTATGTGCATAGGGGTCAACAATCAATTAAAAACACAGGCCCATCAAATGGAACACAGAGTTAGGTCAAAGGGCGCTAAAAATAAGCTGAAGTTTCCCTCAGCGAAAGATCCTCACGGACCTCTCAGTGCATTCATGTATTAAATCAACATCTGCAGAGCACTAGATACCAGTTAGTTTCCAGCCTCAGTGCCTTTGCACTTGCTATGCGTCTGGACCAGCACTCCCTAAATCTTCTTAAGCTTCTCTATCTCTTTAGTCCCTCAGGGATGCCTATCTTACCCCACCACCCGCCTTATCTAAAATAGTCCCCACGTGGTCACTTTCCATTACACCACAGTTTTGTTTTCCTTCTAGCATTGATCACATTATGAGATTACCATCTTCGTTTGCTCAAGAGTTAATAGCCTGTCGGTTCCCCCAAGAATATGAACTCGCCGCAGGGACCTAGCCAGAGTTTCAGCGTCCTCCGTTTCTCACCATCCCTCCAGGGACCCCAGCGCGCTCCGCTAGGTAAGTCCCGACCTGAGCATGCGCAGAAGGCCCCTGGCGCGCGCAGCTCTGGCTCCGCCCTGCGCGTCCCGCCCCCTCCCGGGCAGGTTGGCCATCGGAGTCACATCCTCGCCGGCCGGTGCTCCCGCCGGGACGCTGTTGCGCACGCCTCGGCGCGGTAACGGACGCTCCCCCCGGTGCGCCGGCCCGGCCCCCGGGATGGGCCCCAAGCTCTCAGACTCCGTGGACGCGCTCCGCGCCGCCGGCAACCAGAGCTTCCGCAACGGCCAGTTCGCCGAGGCCACGGTGCTCTATAGCCGCGCGCTGCGGACCCTGCAGGCGCAAGGTACGACCCTGGCCCCAGTTTCCCGGCCAGTCTGGCCTCTCCCTCCCGCGTCCCCCGCCGCGGCCGCCCAGACCTCGCTCCTGCCCGCGGTGCCTGCGGCTTGCTTTCCCCGCGGCCAACTGGCTCACCAGGCCCACCGGGCACCCCTCCCGCCCATTCCCCGCTTCGGCATCCTACGAGAAACTTCCTTGGCCCTTTCTGGTTTTGTTTTTTTGTTCTTTTTTTTTTTTTTAATTGTAATACAATTTTATTACTGTTCTTTTTCACTTATTGACATCACAGACATATTTCCATATTAATGAGTGTTTTATCACATTTTTTATTGCGGTAAAAAAACAGCATTAAATTTACCCTCCTAACCGTTTTTAAGTGGAGTATTAACTGCATTCACATTGTTGTGCAACAGATCGCTAGAACTTTGTCATCTGCAGCAGTGAAACTCTGTACCCACTAAACACTAACTTTCCTTCCCTCCCCTCAGCCCTTGGTTTCCACCTTTGTACTTCGGGTAGCTATGATTTTGATTAGTTTAGATAATTCAGATGAGTCAAGTCATACAGTATTTGTCTTTTGTGACTGACTTATTTTGCTTAGCGTAATGGCCCCAAAGACATTGTAATCCATGTTGTAGCAACGTGGCACATGTTTTCCTTCTTTTTTAAGGCTGCATAATTTTCCATTGTATGGATATACCACACTTAATTTACCCAGATGTAAACTAGGCCTGTCTGATAATGATCAGGGCTGCAAAGAAGACAAACACAGGGATGTGGTAAGAGAGGTGACTGGGGAACTCCTTTGGAGTGGAAGGGCAAGGACAACTTTGAAGAGGTGACCTTTGAAGTGATATCTGAATGATGAGAAGAAACCAAGTGCACAGAGTTTTGGGTGCTGAGCATTCCAGGTGGAGGGAACTGTTCATTCCAAAGGCCCCCAGACAGGATAGCATGGTGTGTTGCAGGAACCAGAGTGAAGTGAGCAAGTGGAGGAATAGTAAGTATTGAGGTCGGTTAGATAGAGCTGTTTGTGTAGGCATTTTACACGGTAGGGTGTGGTAAGGAGCTTGGATTTTATTCCATGATAGGCAACTGGGGAGTTTTGTTTTAGAGGAGCAGCATGTCCTTTACCAGTTCTCCCATCCTCCAGCTAATGGCTAAGATACTTTGGAGACAAGGTAAGCCTCATTCTAACCAACCACAGCCCATTGGCCCTAACCTCTCCTCCAAAGGGTCTTACCCGTGAGCCCTCATTTTCTGTAGTACCTGTTTCCTTTTGCCTTCCTTCTTTTGTTGAGTGCCTTACTGTGTGCTAGACACTACAGATCTCATTCCTTTTTATCTTCCTACAAACCTACGGATAAGACACCTTACAGATGAGGAGTCCAGAAGAGTTAAATCTGTCTACCCCAGGTTATACAATGAAGACATCAGAGGCAGGATTTGAATACCGGTCTGTCTGATTTGCAAGTCCAAGTTTTTTTTTTTTTTTAAAGATCTTGTATTTATTTATTTGATAGAGAAAGAATGAGAGAGGGAGAGAGAGAGAGAGAGCGCACAAGGAGGGGGAGCAGCAGGCAGAGGGAGAAGCAAACCCCTCTGCTCCCCCCCACCCCCGACCGAGCAGGGAGCCCAATGCTCCAGGATTATGACCTGAGCTGAAGGCAGTTGCCCAAATAACTGAGCCATCCAGGCACCTCTGTTTTATTTTTTTAATTTTTTATTTTTTTTAAAGATTTTATTTATTTGATAGAGATCACAAGCAGGCAGAGAGGCAGGCAGAGAGAGAGGGAGAAGCAGGCTCCCTGCTGAGCAGAGAGCCTGATGCGGGGCTCGATCCCAGGACCCTGAGATCATGACCTGAGCCTAAGGCAGAGGCTTTAACCCACTGAGCTACCCAGGCGGCCCCCGCAAGTCCAAGTTTTGAATCATTTTGCTAGGCTTCTCCCCAAATCCTCTCCAAAGTCCAGTCTTGTTTGAACTTTTGCAATTTCAAGCCCCCCCCTTGCCCCCTCTTGTGTTTCTAGAACACTCCTCTTTAAGCCCACCTCCTCATCTCAGCCTCACTTGATGAAGTCACTGATAAATCTGAGATACTGGTTTTTCTACCCTTTTCTTTCATCCTACCCCAGCTGGTCTGGAAAAGCATGTGCTTTTGAATGGATTTATTCTGGATCCTTAGAAGGGCTGCCTGGTCTAGATTTAGTAGGGGACCAGCATTTGGTTCTGATCTTGCTGTTGATTTTCCAGGTGATTTCTGGGCAAATCCCTTGATTTCTCTGATCAGGTTTGTTGATCTTAAAAGGACAGCAGGGAGCAAGCTGACAAAATGGACCCTTTCAGCAAGTCTGTAAAGTGGTATGTTCATGTGATAGGGGAACACATGCGATCAGAGGGATCGAGTGACTCATGTGGGCTCATGGGCAGGATCCTTGGCTCCTCTACTGCCCTTCCCACCGCATCTCTGCTGCTTATGTGCATCCGCACTCTAGTGCCTTGAGATGCACTATGAGTTTTGATTACTTGTGCTTGTTCTTAAAGGGCAAGGATATATTTCACTTTTTTCTGTACTTTGCTGTCTCACTCAGGACCTGGCAAAATAAGGGGGAAAGTTCCGATTTTACTAGGTTTGCTATTGTTGGTTTGTTATTGTTGATATTGAATGAAAGCTATCGTGCCTCAGTATGGTAACATAAGGAGTGAAAAAAACATACTTAGCGAAAAAAAGTAAGTTCTAGAAGGATAAGCAGGGGTGCCACTTAGTTTCGAAAATCTTTGAAAGCTATTAAATGGTATGTTTTCTTCCCTGTGAATGCGGAGGTTATAGAAGTAGGCAAGCATGCGTACAGGAGGACGTTACCTACCAACTTCAGAACTGCTGACCTCTGGGGGCCTGAGGAGGAAGCAAAGAGAAAAGAGTGAGGATGAATGGAGCTTTAGCCATCTCAAAAATGAAAGAGGTTGGAAACAAATATAATGTATTGCCAAGTACAGGGATGGATGTCGAGTATCTGTTTTACTGTTTTCTAGATTTTTCGTAATTTTCAGGAAAGTTTATTTTACTTCTTTGGGGTGTATATACTCAGGAGTAGAATTACTGAGTCAACACTTAAATAATTTTTGGAGTTTTTTTGTTTGTTTGCTTTCCATGATGGCTTGTGCTAATAGATATGAAGTGATTGAAAAATTATTTTTGCAGGGGCGCCTGGGTGGCTCAGTGGTTTGAGGCCTCTGCCTTTGGCTCAGGTCATGATCTCAGGCTCCTGAGATCGAGCCCCACATCAGGCTCTCTGCTCGACGGGGAGCCTGCTTCCTCCTCTCTCTGCCTGCCTCTCTGCCTGCTTGTGATCTCTCTCTGTCAAATAAATAAAATCTTAAAAAAAAAATTTGTAAAAAAAAATTATTTTTCTAAAGATTTTATTTGCTTATTTGAGAGAGTGAGAGAAAGAGAGCACGAGAAGGGGGAGGGTCAGAGAGAGAAGCAGATTCCTCCCTAAGCAGGGAGCCCAACACAGGGCTTGATCCTGGGATCCTAGGATCATGACCTGAGCCCAAGGCAGACGCTTAACTAACTGAGCCACCCAGGCACCCTGAAAAATTATTTTTAAAATCGAAAGTCTTTGTGGCCACATAGTAGAAGACATGGGCTTCTGAGATTCCTGAGGATGAGGATTGCCTTTAGGGAAGTGTCTCAGAATTCTCCCCTGTACTGGGTCACTTGAATCCTTCCCCTGATTAAGTTCTGCATATTCCTACCAGACCCAGAGGACTCTTCCCTGGCAAAGTCCTCTCTGATTTGACCAGGTAGGATAAGTTTCTGTCTGACCTGTTCGGTCTCTTTATCACATTTTTCTTTTCCTTTTTCAGGAACTCCTCTTATTGGGTTTACATGCTTTTTGTAACAAAACACACACACGCACATACACACACACACTTACAGCATGGATATCCTTGAACAGAAGCCAGCTGGTTCATGTTTTGTCCTTTGCCTGGTCCTCACTTCCATGCTGGAGTGAGTGAAGGAGAAGGTGTTTGGTTCCCGGCGAGTGGCGGGAAGCTTGCCAGCAGCCCCTCAGACCAGCAAGCCCAATTGGGAAGCCCAGAGAGCTCCTGGTGTGAAATAGACCCCAGAGTCCCAGGGCATCCATCTCCCACCCTGTTAATTCTCGTGCTTCCTGCTTCCCCTTGGGCAGGTTGTTCGAACCCCGAAGAAGAAAGCATCCTCTTCTCTAACCGCGCAGCGTGCCACTTGAAAGACGGCAACTGCAGGGACTGCATCAAAGACTGCACTTCGTAAGTGGGCAGGGGCAGCCTCGGGGTCTCAGGAGAGGAGGCTGTGTTCATCAGCCCGTTCTCTTCTCAGGGTTGGTCCCAGAAGTTACAGCTATGTCAGATAACTTGGAAGTGTCCCTGAGTGTCACCAGGTCACCGAGGATGGGAGCCTGTACTTGGTGCTTGCGGCCCCTGACTCGGGTCTTTGGAGTCTGCCAAAGGAGCGGGAGTCGGGGGGGATCTAGATGGGGGGCCTTCTGGGTCTTGTGAGATCGAGGGCCTGACGACGAGGGTGAGTTGCAGGCTCGTCGCCCTGGTGTTTTCTGGGGTGGATGTGTGTGGGAGGGAAAGAAAGAGGGACAGAGGTTAGCGAGTCACCTCAAAAGAAGCAAGGAGAAGAAGGTATCCATCGATGGCGAGATGTGAAGGATATTCAACAGTTTGTCACACTTCTTCCTTCTGCAAACCAGTCTGACCCTGCCTGCTCTCCTCATCACTGAACTGACAACACACGTGTGTTCTCAGACCTGCTCTCCTGCAGCTCCGCCTTGGGTTCCTGCCCTGGCGATAGCTGAGGGAGGAGGAGAGGTGAGCGAGCTCGGGGGGCCTGTGCTCCGCTGCTCCGTACCAGGCCCGAGCTAGGTTTCCTTCTCGAGAGCTCATGACCGCTCTGCGGGGTAAGTTTACTGTCCCGCCCAGGCTAGAAGTGGGTTGCGGCCGACTGAGGCCGTAAGGTGATCTGCCTGGCGTTCTGTGGCTGGTGGCAGAGGTGGAATTCAAACACCACTCCATCTGACTGCGAAGCCTGTGTCTCCCACCGGGTCAGATTCTAGAAACACACGGAGGAGTGCAAGCCACAGGCACTTGATCTTGATCTGGGGGATTGCGACTCGGAAAATTGGATTTCACAGTCTCAGTGGTTTTCTGCCTATTGTCCCTTCTCCACTTCAGTCTAAGTTGTAAAGTCCCTCTGCTAAGGTTTGACGTTTTTAGCCGCGTGTCTGTGCCAGCTGTGACCCCCGCCCCCCATATGCCGAACACCACAGATGACCCTGCCTGGAAAGAGCCGTGGGGGCGCCCCAGTGCCTCAGCAGCTGGATGACATTTCTGCCTCCTGCTCTAGAGCGCTGGCCCTGATTCCCTTCAGCATGAAGCCCCTGCTGCGGCGGGCCTCAGCCTACGAGGCCCTGGAGAAGTACCCCCTGGCCTATGTGGACTACAAGACCGTGCTGCAGATCGATGACAGTGTGGCATCGGCCCTGGAAGGCATCAACAGGTGAGCCTGACCCCGCAGGCGGTCCCTCCAGAACTCCGTGGGCTCTTGGATTCACTCGGGGCCTTGGCCTCGATTAGCTCCTGAGGGTCCCCTGACCCCTGCTAAGCACATGGCAGAAGTGCCGAGGGAGAGTCCATGGTCGTGGTGAGCAGGGGCCTGAGGGGTCAGAGTGAGAGGCTGGATGGATGGGTGGCCCGGCTGCTCAGGTTCATTCATGTGTAACAGGTTCCAGAGCTCTGTGTTAGGGATTGTGCCCAGTGCCCTGGAGGAGACCCCCTTTGCTTCACAGACCTAACTAGAGTGGGGAGAGTAGGACACAGGTGCAGGCAGCTGGGGCACGGGGCTGTAGGGTGGTGTTTGCAGGGATGGGTTGGCTGTGGTACTGTGACACCTTCACGAGGCCCATTGGGCGCCATTTTGTTCTGGGCTTTGAGTGGTGGTTGGTTCTGCCTTGCGGCTGCCTTCGTTTGTGTAACTGGTCACATTTCCCATCTGCATGGGCCGCTGGAGAGCCAGGTGCCACACTCACAGCAAACCCTTCACAGGACTTCGTGGCATGTGTTTAGTGTATCATTTTTAGCTTGACTTGTTTTCTCTCTGCCTCCTTTTACTTTCAGTCATTCAGCAGAATCTGAATTCTTGTTAGGGTTTGTGTGCAATTGCATCGCACGCTTCTGTGTGCCCGACTTTGCACTAGGGCCTGGACTGATGCCTGCCACATAGCTCTTCCTGCCCCAGTGGAACCCCCGGCCTCATGGGGAACCCCAGCCAGTCATAGCCACACACACCACTGTGTGGTGAGTACTGTGGTAGGAGGAGGCCCAGGGAGCTGAGGGGGCACAAAGCGGCACCTAACCCGCCCAGGGGAAGGAGGAGCCAGTCAGGACGTGGCAGAGGAGGTGAGCTGAGGCTGAGAAATGAAGAGATCTGGGGCCAGGGCAGCAGGAAGGGCAATGTCAGGGTGAGCCGGGCTGATGTGTTCCAGGAGTTGTGAGAAGTCCCATGTCGCTGGGCGCTGCTGGCGAGGAGCTCACCTTGGACGTGTGAGGTGAGGCCGGACCACACAGGGCCTGGGCCTAATTCAGGCACAGTGAGGCTTTGTGAGAGCGTCTTCAGCAGCGAGGCGACGTCAGCTCACTGGCTGCCACATTGCAGGATGAGGTGAAGGAGAGCAGAGTCAGAAGGGCTGGGCGGTGACTCAGATAGTGGAGAGAGGACGGGGGGACCAGTTCTGGGAACACTTAGGTAGTAGTTCAGTGAATTTGGGTGTTGAGGGTGGTGAGAAGGGAAGAATAGGAGAAACGTCCTGGCGGCCGACACATCGAGTCAGAGGGGACTGTGAGACGAGAGGCGTGAGGACAGTGGTTGGTATCTACATGGATTTTGGAGAAGACACAAATACAAGGCAGACCTATGGATTTGAAGGTCATCAGCATGGAGATGGGTTGAGGTTGTGGGAGAAAAAGAGACCCCCGCAGCGAGGGAGCCGGGGGAAGAGGATGGCATTTCAAAAATTGCAACATTGGAGGGACTTCAGGGGAACAGCAGCTGGAGGGGAGGAGGAAACTCAGAGCATTTAGGGAAGAAGTATCTCCAGAAGGATGCAAACCTCATTCCCATCAGGCGTTCCAGTGAGTTAAGTGGACTTGTGGGTTTAAGAAGGGGAGTCACCAGTGGTTGTGATGGAGGCGTGCGGCGGGTCTGAAGCCCGTGTGGCCGTGGGCTCGAGAAGCCTGGCTGTGAAGAGGCAGAGGAGGCCAGCTGCGGTGGCCGGGTGGGGTCTCCAGAGGAGAAAGTGAGGAGGCGGCCAGCTGGCGTCGGGGAAGAGAGAGGATGAAGCCAGAGGAGAGCTGCCGGCTGTGGTTCCTGACGCGGGCAGGACGAGGTGAGACCCAGAGCTGAGGTGGGGAGCCTGGCCTTGTCACTTCTCCACGTGTGACAGGGGAGAACTAGGAATGCTTCGGTGCCCACGCAGGTGCGTTGGTATCTGTGGGACCTGGAAGTCTGCCCTGAAAAAGGAGGGGAGGGTAAGGGAGCCCGGCTGAGGAGGGTAGAGGTTTGATAAAGCTGTGCCAGTCGGGAAAACAGAGAGGGGCTTAGTCAGAGACCGTGAATTTGTAGTGATCGCCATCAGGGACGCTGTCCTTCTAGTCACCCAGGAGCACAGTCCTTGGAGGAGAGAGAGCGTACGGTTGGCTTTATTCACTGATAGAGCACATGCTTACTGGGCCCAGGTGGGTGTCGGGTGATGCGCTAGGAGCTGGAGATCTCTTAACCAACAGGCGTGGTCCCTGAGCAGCATCTGAAGCAAGTTAGCTGGGCCCAGAGTGGGGGATGGAAAGTGAAGAGATATTCCAGGTAGACGGAAAAGCGTGGGCAAAGGCTGGAACAGATGGGTCAAGAGGGAATGCAGCACATGGTAAAAGTGGAGGAGGGGCAGGGGACCAGATCTCAGGCCCTGTCGGCCTAGGGAGGTGGGAACTGCTGGAGGATTAAAATTTGAGAATGATGTGAGATTTGTATTTTATAAAAATCTGGGCGCCTGGGTGGCTCAGTGGATTAAGGCCTCTGCCTTCGGCTCAGGTCATGATCTCAGGGTCCTAGGTTCGAGCCCCACATCGGGCTCTCTGCTCAGCGGGGAGCCTGCTTCCCCCTCTCTCTCTGCCTGCCTCTCTGTCTACTTGTGATCTCTCTCTGTCAAATAAATAAGATCTTAAAAAATAACCTCTGAGCATTAATCCCACATCAGGTGCTTGCATGGCCTTATAATCCACTGACAAAACATAAGACGTGATCTTTTCTTGGGGGACATGCGGCCCTTCAGGGGTGAGGTTTGAGGCCCTTAACAAGCGGCCGTCACCACCTCACAGTGAACAGAGTGTGGCCAAGTCTGGGCTGGGCAGGGCGGGCGTGTCATGGGGCAGACTTCTGTTCCCTTCCTGCTGTGGGTCACAAGGCTGTAAAAGGATGGTGGCTCTCGCGCACCCGATCTGGATTTCTGAGAGGAGAGGTGTCCTCTTGACCCAGCCGGATATCTCCCTGTAATTCTTTCTGCTTTTCCAGAATGACCAAAGCTCTCGTGGACTCGCTGGGGCCCGAGTGGCGCCTGAAACTGCCCTCTATCCCCTTGGTGCCTATCACAGCTCAGAAGAGGTGGGATTCCTTGCCTTTGGAGTACCACAAAGAGATCACTAAGGGCAAATGCAGAGAAGCCACAACTGCCAAGGGCAGAGGTAAGCTGTGACTTCCTGCCCAGAGGGTTATAATCTCCCCTTGGCCACCTTCAGAGTAATCCTAGCAAAATGGGCCTTGCTTAAGCCGAGCTATAAAAATTATCCAGGAAACAAAAAGCCTTCACCTCTTAGAGATTGTCTTCTCAACTCAGTCCTGAGGGCTTTGAGAAAGCTCGCCCACCGCTGTCCGATTCAGAGACAGAGAAGGCATGTTGGACGCTCAGCCTGGCATATAGGTATACAGCATTAGTTCCCTTCTCTTTCCTCTGACAGCACTGGGGGATGGATGATCCCAGATGTTTTTGGTGGTGAGAACGGAAAACTCAGCATGGTATAAATAACAAAAGAGAGTGTGTTGGCTCATGTAACTGAAAGTTCTGAGTTCAGCTTCAGGCAAGGTTTGCTCCAGCAGCTCACGACATTAGCAGACTTGGACTCCATTCCTCGGTACTCCTCCCAGCTCCCTTCTCTGCTGTGTCTGCTTTGTCTTGGGGCAGTCTTCCCTCCTAGTGGTGAAATAGCTATAAAGTAGTTCCTGGCCTCGTCCCCATATACCATGCCTCATGGCCCAGAGGAAGAAAAAAAGGTGGTTTTCTTCTGAGAGCCCCCTAAGAAAGAGAGGGTTTCTTTTCTTTAAATCCCTTTAAATACACTGTCTTAGTGTATTCCGGCCTGTTTGGTCACAGGCCATCCTCTAGGAACTGATCACTGGGGCCAGGGGCTGAGATTTTGTGGCCCTAAGCCATCCCCCCCCCACCTTCGTAGTGAGAGGGTGACACTTCTCCAGGGATACACACACCATGTGGGGCCCTGAGGCCCTGGAGGTGGAATAGGGAGGGGAAATCAAAGCCAGGTAGCCCCAAAACAGGACACTGTCCACCTCAACCGTGTAAAATGGAGGGGTCATTCTTCAGGCCGCAGTCCCCCGGTGCCCCAGGGAATTAGCTGGGCCCAGTGATCCTAGGCACTGGGGAGAGCAGGTGCAGCAGGTGTGAGTGCTGGCCTTGCCGTGGTGGTGGTGCAGGGCAGGGTCACTCCTCTGCCAGGGAGGGAACGTGTCTGGCCATGGGTGGCATTCACTCTGGTTTGTGGGAACCTAGTAAGTGCCCCCCACTCATCTCCAGAATGGAAATATGGGGTGCTAATGAACTAGATGGCTTCAGGGCGCCTACTAAGTATTTCGTTCTTTCAGAGTCACCGACCCATATATTTTCCAGCTCTGTGGCCAAGCAGCGTGACACAGAGGACAGGCAGTCTTGGCCTTCAGGAAGCTCTCAGTGTAAGGAGAGATGGAGACACCTAAACAGCATTTAAAAATACAGGCTGAAGGACGCGTGCTTTAGAGCCTTTAGTATTTGGGGAGTTCAAAACGGGAACTAACCCCTGTGTATGTGGAGGAGTCAGGGAAAGGCTCCCGGAGGAGATGGCCTGTTGAGGGGGGCTGAGGGGGAGCCGTTCTTCAGGTGGAGAAGGGAAGGGAAGGGATCTGATCTGATCTGTGGCAGAGATGGTAGAGAGCCGGGAGCAGTGGGAGTCAGATCCCAGGGAAAGCCGAGCGGTGTGGATGGGCAGCGCCCCCAGGAGATGGGCAGGGAGGTTCACAGCAGGATGTTTGCAATAGCAAACAACAGAACTGGAAACAGCGCAGATCTCCAAGGAGAAGGGATGAGTGAGCAATGAGAACGAACTATGGGGATACGATCAGTACAGCTGAATCTGAGGAATACAGCACCGAGGAGAAGAAATAAAACCAAGTCATAGAGGAATACTTAGAGTTATTTATTCTTTTGTATGAAATTTAAAAATGAAATAAACAGCAAATGGTTTATAGGAACTATCGTATATAGTTAAGCTACCAAGGAAAAAAAGGGGGAAGGAAGCACAGGGTTGGGGATCATGGTTTCCTCCAGGGCTGGATTGATTTGGGGAGGGAGCCCCAAGGGTGTTTAAAGGTCTTAGTAAATGTTGTTTCTTCAGGTGACGGATGAGTTCAAGGGTGTTAGTCTTATTCCTAAATCCTTACCCACATTGTAAAGATTCAGGATTTTATAAAGATAGTTTTTAAAAATTAGAGAAACCCAGCGACGTGGGAGCTGGGGCTGGAGTGCGGCTGCGGCTGCACAGTGAAGGGCCGAGGGCCGGGCGAGCAGCCCGGATTTCAGCTCGTGTGTCTGTCCATCTGGGCTGGGGCCGAGCTGCGTGGGGCGGGTGAAGGTACAGGCTCAGACCGACAGGAGGAGCGGTGGGCACTTCCCTCTTCCGAAAGCCTGGGGAGCTACACCCTTTCTTTCTCAGAGACTTATTTAAATAGTTCTTACTCTCCTGCTTTAAGTTTTTAGGGTGTTCCGCACTTTGCGGCGCACTGTCAGGTTTTGTCCTGATGCTGGGCCCGGGTGGGGTAGCTAGTGCCCCAGGGTACAGAGAAACTGAGGTCCCAGAGAGCTCAGATTGGGTGGCAGGCAGGCCACCCAAGGTCCCTGGCTCCTGAGGGCCGGTGCCGGGGCTAGAACCCAGCGCGCCCTATACCGCGCATCTGACCGTGTGTTTCGGTCGGGGGTCCCCAGCCGCCTCCGACTGAGAACCTGTTTAATTTCCCAGAGGCCACGTGGGGGACTCCATCCTTGGGGAGGCTGCTTGAGGGTGGCGTGGGGCGTCTCGGGGCGGGGGCGGGGGGGTTGCCGGTGACTCAGAAGAGCCGAGGCCAGCAAGGCCTGGTGGCTCTTGGGCACCCGCGCCATGGCTTTTTCCTCTTCTGAATTTGCATTCAGTGTCTTCTGCTGGGGATGTGGAGAGAGCCAGAGTTCTGAAGGAAGAAGGCAATGAGCTCGTGAAGAAGGGGAACCATAAGAAAGCTATTGAGAAGTACAGTGAAAGCCTGTCCTTTAGTGACACGGAGTCCGCCACGTACAGCAACAGGTATCTTCCGCGCAGCCGCTGCCTGGGGGCTTGCAGGACCCCAGCTGTCGCCCCGCAGCCTGCCCTGGGACTGGGGTTTCCTCTTCGTTCCCAGCGGTTACTCACTGTGCTGCAGCTTGGAGTAGGCATTCCCGGGTCACCGTGGGGCAGGTGTGGCCGGCGGCACTCTCTCTTGGAAAGGAATAGAAACTGAGCGATGTGCCCGTGGGGCCCGGGCTCTGTTGGCCTCCCTCTCCCTCAGGTTTTCATGAACTTTCCAGCAGACCACACTCCCTAAGAGCAGTGTGCCTGCTACACAAACAGCCTCGGCACTGGGCCAGCCCCACGGCTTCCCCAGACCGTCCTGTTGGGAGGGTTGGCCCTGTCTCAGCACCGGGACAGAACCTGGGCTGTGGACTCCCCGTCACCTGGCCCAGGAGCAGGAGAGACGCCTGGGTAGCCTGAATGGTGTGACGTGTGGCCCAGTTGAATACCCCACACCACAAGCCGTGGCTGCTGGTTCTTTCTCCCGGTTCTTTCCTCTTTTAAATAAGAAATCAGAGGCTCAGAGCCGGAGGGGCTTTGCCCCCGCTCACCTGGCCAGTAAGTGGTGGAGATAGATTTGCAACCTGACTCCGATGAGATCTACTAGTTTTACTGTCTGAAGCTTGAAACACTCAGCAAGGGACCATATCGGAGCCAAATCTTGCTTATAAAAGATTTACTATAAAACATCATAAATTGTTTCTCCCGCCCTAACATACCCATATTACTCTTTAGTTCAAAAATCTTGGACCTACCATAGTCTCGCCATTCCCTAACCAAAATTCTTGGGATAAAATGTGTTCCAGATCTGAGTAAGGTCATATGGTCCATACATTGGACCACATAATACTCCCGCAGGGTCTGGGGCAGTGGCTGAAGTTCATTGTTAACCTTTCTGCCTGAAACACAGGGAAATTCCATGTTCACATGGGGCAGTGTTCCAGACTAAGTAACCTCAGGCCTGTGCGGGTCAGGTTTTGCTGTCAAATAAGTTCAAGAGAGAATTTTTAATTTTGAAGTGTGGATTTTGGAATTTGGGGCCTGTGGTTTTACTGGCTGATTAGACCCGGGATCCCTCAGTCTGCCAGGCTCCCTGGAAGGAAGGGCTACTGCCCATGTCTTCTAGGTTTGTGCAGCAGCATTTTGACGCCCCCATCTCTGGGCCTGCTGGACTCAACTGCCCCTACTTCGAGAGGCCTCTATTAGCCTAATTTCCTGAACTTTTAACATATTCAAGATAATGCTTTGTTTTGTTTAAATGTGATTTTTCACGCAAGTGTGTTTGTGTCACACTACTTTAATTATTAGTGCTTTATACTATCTTCTCCTTGTTCTTAATCAGAGCATCACTGGCTGTTTTCCCATGTTTATTCTTTTAGCTAAACCATAGGATCATTTTGAGAGACTCCAAAAAGTATCTTGGTGGACTTTTGGTTGTGGTTACATTGAATTTATAAATTTAATTTTGAGGACTGAACTTTCTATCCATTGTGGCTGAAATTATACCACATCCTGGATGCCATTGTAATGCTCCACCTTGTGCATATGCAGCTCTGTGCACCGGGGCATCACCTTTGGCTTCCTTCCCTTCTCTCTGTGCAGCTGGTACCTGTATGAGGATATCACTCCAGTGCCCAGCACCTACAGCTTGCCCTGAATGGACCTTCAGAGAGTCTCATTTAAAATTAAAAATAAACCTGAATCCCTACCTCACTCTGTATTTTAAAAGAAATTCTAAGTGGATCATAGTTTCAAATGTAGAAAGTAAAACCATTCAGTTCTAGAAGGATGCATGGGTTAATTACCTTGCAGTGGGAAAGTATTAAAATAGATTTCTTGTGGGGTGGGGGATAGGGACCAGAGAGGTCATTAAAGGAAAGGTAAATTTGATTTCATAAGGTTAAAAAGCCTTATGTAGGGGCGCCTGGGTGGCTCAGTGGGTTAAAGCCTCTGCCTTCGGCTCAGGTTGTGATCTCAGGGTCCTGGGATCGATCCCTGTGTCGGGCTGTCTGCTCAGTGGGGAGCCTGCTTCCCCGCCTCCCACTCGCCCCTCACTTGCCTCTCTGCCTGCTTGTGATCTCTCTCTCTGTGTCAAATAAATAAAATCTTAAAAAAAAAAAGCCTTAGGTAAAGATACTGAGCAACTACATTAGAATGGACCTTGTTTTTTCATCCATTATTGACTAAAGTTAAAGATTGGTAGTCACAGGGAAATAGAAAGTTATTGATAGAGCCTCAGAGAGCACCTCCTTCAGAGAGAATTTTGGCAGTAGTCAGGATTATAAATGCACGTGTCTGCTGAGCCATCCGTTCCTCCCAGTGGGCATCTAAGTTTTATGCACAAGGATGCTCACGGCAGCATCTTATATTTACGAGCTGGAAGCAATGAGAAACATCTCCAGATAAGGAACTGGTAAAATAAGTTATGGTTCATCCAACTAAGTGAATACTGCTCCCATTGGAAATGGCCAGTGGAATGGATGGAGTCCCAGAAGGACACCCAAGACACCGGTTCACAGTGGCCATCTTTGGAGAAAAGAGTGGGGAAGGTGTACAGACTTTTTTTCCCCGTAGATGCAGAACGTTTTGTTGTATGGATGTATGCAGCTATTTTCTTTCCATGATTATGAAAACTTTCACAATAGAAGTTGAAAGAATTGTACATTGAACCACCTACCATCTATTTTTTTTTTTAAGATTTTATTTATTTATTTGACAGAGAGGGAGAGAGATCACAAGCAGGCAGAGAGAGTGGGGGAAGCAGACTCCCCGCTGAGCAGAGAGCCCAATGCAGAGCTTGATCCCAGGACCCTGAGACCATGACCTGGGCTGAAGGCAGAGGCTTAACCCACTGAGCCACCCAGGTGTCCCCCCACCTAC
>CM053610.1:11778307-11799809 GCA_028646535.1 Procyon lotor
AATGGTAGCGGGAGAAGCAGGCTTCCCACGGAGCAGGGAGCCCGATGCGGGGCTCGATCCCAGAACTCTGGGATCTGACCTGGGCCGAAGGCAGACGCTTAACGACTGAGCCACCCAGGCGCCCCAGAAAAGCAGACTCTTAAGACCATTTTGGCAGAAGCACAAATTGTTTGGAAGGCATGTTTTGGTGAAAAGTCTAGGAAGATAGGTTGGAAAATCTTCAGCAAAAGGAGGGAATCTGACTACTATCAGCAGGAGGGAACTTTAAAGAATTTTGAGGCAGGAAGTGACTCAATCAAAGTTTTGTTTTGCTTTTTAAAAGGTTTTATTTATTTGACAGAGAGAGAGATCACAAGTAGGCAGAGAGGCAGGCAGGGGTGGGGGAAGCTGGCTCCCTGCTGAGCAGAGAGCCAGACTCGGGGGGCTCGATCCCAGGACCCCGAGATCATGACCTGAGCTGAAGGCAGAGGCTTTAACCCATTGAGCCACCCAGGCCTCCCTCGATCCAAGTGTTAAGAATGGGTCTGATCATAAAGACATGAAGGGGGGACTGCAGGTAAAGGGTCCGGGAGAGAGTGAATGGGAGATGTATTGCAGATGGAGAGCTAGGAACAATTCCAGATCTCCCTTGTCTCCTGCCTTCCTCCAAACTGCTGGGTGTTGTGTAACCCATTTCCTGTTGAAATTGGTCTAGCTGCTTCAAAATCCGTGTTATATAAGTCAAAAGTTATGTAAGCAGTAGGCATCAGGGCATTTAACTGTGGATTTTGTTTGTTGTAGTTGTTTTGTATGTGTAAGCGTGGAATTAAAATTTTTTAAATGGATACATTTTTTAAGGCATGCATTTGGTCTTCCCATACCATGATGGTTCTCAGTGTCCAGGGGCTCTTTCAGTGATCCTGAGGAAGCTCAAGATAGTTGGCCCCCCAAACAGGCCACATTTGATTTTGAGAGAAATAGGGCATGTACGTTTGGGAGCTCCCAAGGAGCAGTCCAGATTCTTCAGAGAGAGATGATTTAACTTGCAGTGTTTGGGAGGGGAGCTTAATTGGGGGGCCTGGTAAGGCCAAAGAGTTTCATTGCATCTTTAGCAGTGTTGATCCTTTGTATTTCTCTGTTACTCCTTTATAATCCTGCATGGGATGGCTTAGCTCTGACTTTGCTTTTGGCCAGGACTTTATTAATGGGAATCTTTCCTGGTATAGTTGCGCAGGTGCTATTTGATGAACTTCAGCGTGGGCCGCTGAATGACTGCTAACTTTGAATTTGTGTGCAGACTGGAACGGCTCTGAAGTTGAAAGTTGACTTCTGTCTACTTCTCACTTCGAGGAACAATGAAGTAGGGTTATTTGCTGATGGAGCTTGTATCCTGATTGAAAGACTTTGCGGTCGAGAAAGTTAGACATAAACTGAGAAAGTATGTAATTTGAAGCTGAAGAATGGTGTGACTTTTTTTTTTTTTTAAGATTTAATTTTTGAATTGCCAGAGAGAAGAGAGCGCAAGCAGGGGGAGCAGCAGGCAGAGCGAGAAGCAGGCTTCCCCCTGAGCAAGGAGGCCCGATGCAGGACTGGATCCCAGGACCCTGGGATCATGGCCTGAGCTGAAGGCAGACGCTTAACTGACGGAGCCATCCAGATGTCCCTTTTGGTATACTTCTGTCGGAAGACTAGGCTGTGCTGTGGCAGCAAACAGCACCAACATTGCAGTGACTTCCCCCAGCAAATTTCTTTTTCACACACCATGTCCGGTGCCAGCCCATAGGAGTCTCTGTATGACAGAGTCACTCAGGGACTCAGGCTGCAGGCACTAGCACACCCTTGGGAGCTCACGGCCTTCTAGGCAGCTGATGTCAGAGAAGGGAACCTGGTGAATGACATACAGGCTTTTCAGTTTTTTTATGTAGGACACAGCTGAGTATGACTTAGATAATAAGCCTTGGGAAGAAAAATAGTAATTCTGAACTTAGAGAACCAGCTCCTTTTCAATTGTCTAAATTTGTGGGGGGAATTTTACCATTATGCCCCATCTAATAAAACATTTTCATGTGGTAGGGCCTTGTCTGTAGGATTTCTCACTTGAAAATACAGAAACGGGGCACCTGAATGGCTCAGTGGGTTAAAGCCTCTGCTTTTGGCTCAGGCCATGATCTCAGAGTCCTGGGATCGAGCCCCGAGTTGGGCTTTCTGCTCAGCGGGAGCCTGCTTCCCCCTCTCTCTCTGCCTGCCTCTTTGCCTACTTATGAGCTCTCTGTCAAATAAAGTCTTAAAAAAAAATACAGATGTGGTGCCTTGGGTGGCTTGGTTATTAAGTGGCTCTTCAGCTCAGGTCCTGATCCCAGAGTCCTGGGATCGAGCCCCGAATCAGGCCCCCTGCTTGGCGGGAAGCCTGCTTCTCCTTCTCCCACTCCCGCTACTTCTGTTCTTCTCTTGGTGTGTCTCTCTGTCAAATAAATGAAATACTAAAAAAACAAACAAATGACTTGAGGTAAAACCATTTTGTGAGGAGGGGATAATACTTTTGCTATTTAAAAATTACTGTTTTCAGAGTATTAAATTGTGATGCTGTGTATATTATAATGAAAGAATTTGGGATTTTTTTTGTTTTAAGTAATCTCTACACCCAACACGGGGCTCAAACTCATGACCCTGAGAAGAATTATATGCGCTGACTGAACTAGCCAGGTGCCCCGTAAGAATTTGTTCTAAAAATACTGATACTTCTAGTATCATTTAAAGTAGCATTTACCTTATTACACTTTAAGATAGTAGTGTATTTTTATGCCATGGCACAGGTGGACTTATCAAAATTTAAATGAACAGTGCATTAAACTTATTGGTTAACAAATTTCTTTTGTTACATATTATCCAAAAATTACTGCATTCTCTGTAAATGGGGATTATTATAGTGGAGAATTGACTAAAGTGAGGTGAATAAGGAGTATCTGCTGATCGGTGTATAGAGGATTTGGTAAACTGAAGTCACTAAAATTTTTGTCTATTTCAGAAAAAATCTTTGTTGTGGTTTGAAGTTCTGTTGCTATGCATCTTGAATACACTCCTATTTCTTACAGCCTATACCATATGGAAAATTAGTTTCTGATAGTTTGTACATAATGCTCTAAACTTCTCAAAGCACTTTTCACGTAGATTTGTTCTCACAGCAGCCCCACGGAGAGTAGGTAATGTTCTTTCTTACTTTCCAGTAGGGAAATGGAAGCTCTCAGAGGTTGAGCCATGTGACCACTTGTACTGGTGCTAGAAAGAGCCAGATCTACCTGCCTTCAGTTGATGCTCTTGTCTACATGTCCTGCAAGTTAGCAAATTGCAGAAGATAGGACAAAAATGGCTTCTATTTTTTTAGGTTCCTACTGCTTGATGGACACTGCCAGGTGTAACATTTAAAGTCCTACCTTTGCCTTAAGATTGAGGCAGTTCTCAGACTTAAGGTGTTTTTCCCGATACTGTAGGGAAAAACCAGATTTGGTCAAAACCAGGCAATTCTCGAAAGAAGTTAAGGAAGTATATATATTTAGCATAAGCTTCTAAAGAGATAGTTCTCCAGCAGCCTGCCTGTGATGGGGAGGCAGATTGGGCTCGTGGGGACAGAGAGGCTGGTCTGCGGTCTCTTAGCAGTGCTGCCAGGCACGTCACTTGCCTTCGCTGGACCTCTACTTCTTCCCCCCAGAAAAGGGGGGGAGAGATTGTTATGAGCATCTACTCTTCAGGACTGTTAGGAAAATTAATTGGCAAAAAAATTAGCAAGGTACTTAGCCCTCTAAGTGCTCATGTTCAGTACGGCAGAGGGCATTTGCAAGTACGTGTTTCATGTTTACATATGATTCTTGCCTGATGGGTTGGGAGAAGGTTCACACGTGCATTTCCAGGTCCCTGAAGCCTGACACTTGCTTTCTCTCTCTTCTCTTGCTCACTCCTTTTCTAGGGAACAACCATGGATAAAAGTGAGCTGGTACAGAAGGCCAAGCTTGCCGAGCAGGCCGAGCGCTATGACGACATGGCCGCAGCCATGAAGGCTGTCACGGAACAGGGGCACGAACTCTCCAACGAGGAGAGGAATCTGCTCTCTGTCGCCTACAAGAACGTGGTGGGCGCCCGCCGCTCTTCCTGGCGCGTCATCTCCAGCATTGAGCAGAAAACAGAGAGGAATGAGAAGAAACAGCAGATGGGCAAAGAGTACCGGGAGAAGATAGAGGCTGAACTGCAGGACATCTGCAATGATGTTCTGGTAAGAGGCCAGGGTTTCGGTTTCAAACGACGATTTCCGAACGGTATTCATGTGACGTTCAAATGCAAACTCTCAAGTGGCTCCTGAGAGAAAGGTGTCTGAACGTACTGGAAAGCTGCAATCGGTCGGAACTGACTTTTAAGCCCATGATGTGATTTTCCTCTCCTCCTGTTTGATCATTGGTTGCTCATCACGAATGGGGTATTTTCCTCTCCCTTCAGAAAGACCTGTGACAAACAGGAGCGTCCCTCCATCTTTCCTTTAGGCATTGAGTCCACGTAGGCAGGATCTCAGGTGGGTGCTGCTGCAGAAAGGCCGTTCCGTGTCTGGGCGGCGAGGTCATCTCCAGCCGGGGAGGTGGGAGCAAGAAGCCCAGCTCTCGTTCCCCCGTCCCTGTCACGGCCGCACAGCGTCAGGTCCTGGAAGTCAGCCCCGTCTGTCCGTTCAGCCTGCGTTCCAAAGCCAAATCAAAAATGGTTTGGGGATTGTCTTCTCCTGGGTTTTATATAAGCCTCAGTCAGATGATTGATTCATAACTATTTTGCTCTGGCCACAGTCTGGGGTTGGACGGGAGGGGTGCGTATCCTAGAGCAAATCATGATCATATTGTCTTTCCCTCACATCCTGAGCCCACTGGGAACTTTCTTTTTCTTCCAGGTGAAATCAGGTAAAAATGAACGGTGAGGGCTGCTTTGAAGGGAAAAGGAATTCACACTTGTGGATCTACCTCCTCCCCTGCTGGCTGCCTCTCCGAGTTACTGCCCATGACACCTTTCTTTTGAAAACCAGTGCAGAGCTTGTCAGCCACCAGGCAGTATTCCTTCTCCCTAACCCATAAGGAGTTACACCCTGGCTGTCTGCAGAGAGTATTAAAATGACTACTGCCCCTTGCATCTTCTCACTTTGATTAAATCCCCTTACAACTAAGCTTTTGCATTGAGCTGCTCTTTCTTGTTAGACTCATGGTGTAAGAGTGTCATGGCTAAATTTGTTGCCTGTTGGTAATTTGGGGGTTTGTTAATGGTGCACTAATTCCTGAATGTTAGGTACATCTGGTATTCAGATGAAGTATGGCATGCATTCCAAGGGCAAGAAAGTTCCATAATTCCTGAAATGTAGACCAGCTTTTAAGAGCATCTGAAAGAATGTGAAGAAAAGCATGGTACTTACTGCCTCTTAACCAGTTTTTCAGGATGCCACATTCTAAAACAACTCTTCGAAAATATTGCTCTGTATACGAAGCTTGGACTCCTTCAGAACTGCTTTTGTTGTAAGCATAAATGTTTAAAGGAATTTATTCTTAATAATAGTATTAGCTACTTTTTGAGTGCTTACTACGTGCCAGGCATCGTGTTAAGCACTTTATGTACTCTAGCTCATTTATCCTCATAACTACCCTAGGAGATGGCTATTGTGCTTCCCCATTGTGTAGCTGGGAAAACTGAGGCTCAGGGTGCTTAAATCATTTGTCCAGGGGCACAGATGGTAAGCGGCAGAGGAGGGATTTCTACCCAGGTCTGATTGATTTTCAACTTAGTTTTTGGCAGTTTTGCTCAATTACCACCTTTTTTCTCTCAAAAGGGAAAGACCTTTTTTCTTTTTTTTAAATTACAGAAGAAATACAGGTTCATTGTTGTTTTTTTTTTAAAGGGGGGGTGACCAGGTAGAAGAGTATAAATCAGAAAGTAAAAATCATTACTAATTCTATCATGTAGAGAATCATTATTAACATATTGATAAATATTCCTCAAGAGTTTTCCCTTAAGTGTTTGCGTTTACACGTACATATTTTAATACTAAAATAGGATTCATGTGGTACTTATGATCTTTTTATTTCACTCAGACTTCTTTTGAGAACCTTTCCATGTTACCGGTGTAGTTCTGCATCATCATTTTTAAGGCCTTACGTGGCATCCCATTGTATGGCTGTACTTTAATCAACCCCTTGTGGATGGTCAAAGTGATTTTTAACCGAAGAATACAGGCATGTGCTATTAGGACCTGGGCTAAAAAACACTTAAAAGCTTTGGATGCAAATTGTTTTTTTAATCTTCAAAATTATTTAGAAATGGTAGTGTGACTTGAATCTCAAACATAGTTTTAACATCTTGTGAATAATATTTCCAGATCCTTAACAGAATGTGCATCATTTTTTAGGAGCTGTTGGACAAATACCTTATTCCCAATGCTACACAACCGGAAAGCAAGGTGTTCTACTTGAAAATGAAAGGAGATTATTTTAGATACCTTTCTGAGGTGGCATCTGGAGATAATAAACAAAGTAAGTAACTTTGTTTGTTTGTTTGTTTGTTAAAGAAATTTGACCAATAGTGGAGCCAATCCTCCTCAATAATTAAACAATTTTTACTTTACCGTAGACACGAACATCACGATACTGAGAATCTAAAAGACCATTAGCATAATGCTGACCTGTGATTAGCAGGCCAGCATAATGGGGGTTGACAAATCAATGTATCTAAGTGGAAAGTGCAGAGGACATTAAAAGTGTGATGGAGTAGTGCATTCATTCATTCATTTATTATTTTAAATTTTTATTTATTTGACAGAGCGATCACAAGTAGGCAGAGAGAGGCAGGCAGAGAGAGAGGAGGAAGCAGGCTCCCCGCTGAGCAGAGAGCCTGATGCGAGGATGCGGGGTTCAGTCCCAGCACCCTGAGATCATGACCCGAGCCGAAGGCAGAGGATTTAACCCACTGAGCCACCCAGGTGTCCCTCAGTAGTGTGTTTAAAGAGATTTTTTTTCTTTAAGGAAAAATCCTTTTTCTTGAGGATTATTTAGTATCTCTGTTTTTAGAAGTAAGACTTTAAAATGTTAGTATAAAACCACCGTAGTAAATAGTGATTTGTTTCTTTTATCACATATGTGTTTTGTGATGGTGAGAACTACAGTTCTGCTTTATTAAGTGCCTACTGTGTGCCAAGTATTTTAGAGTCTCATTTGTTCCTTACACAACTCTAGGAGTTCCGGTGGGGATCTGCCCATTTTTTTGATGAGGAAACCAAGGCTCACAGAGATTTTCACTTCCTCCAGGCCCCACATTTAGAGAGTAAGGGTTGGGACTGACTCTATAAAGTCCACGATTCTTCCACTGGAGCATGTTGTTTCCCATGCTCTGTCTTGTTAAAGGGTATTTCTGCTTTCCTCCGAAGCATTTAATGTACTTGGCTTAGAGTAACAAATGGTTGTTAATCAGATGGTGGAGACACTGACCCCTGGCATGTGATGAACCTAGGAGAGAACCTCCCCTGTAATGTTCTTCTCTTTCTTACAGCCACTGTGTCGAACTCCCAGCAGGCTTACCAGGAAGCATTTGAAATTAGTAAGAAAGAAATGCAGCCTACACACCCAATTCGACTTGGCCTGGCACTGAACTTCTCAGTCTTCTACTACGAGATTCTAAACTCTCCTGAAAAGGCTTGCAGCCTGGCAAAAACGGTGAGAACCCTCTGTGGTTTCTGATGGTGGTGTAACACTGTGTGTGTGCGTGCGTGTGTGTGAGAGAGAGAGAGAACTTCTTTTTATTGCCTGAATGTAACAACTTAACTGTCCTAGAGTTCTCTCTGAAGATGTTCTGGAGATAGGAGTAGATCTTTTGTGACATAAATACAGGCCCATCACTTTTTTATTTCTTCTCAACACCTCTTGCTGATTTTTGTTTTCATTGTGTAATTACTGGCTTGGGGGAGTGGTTGTAGAAAATTCAGGGGGAAGGTATTGTGTTGTTCCTTGTCAGGCTTTGGGCTCTCTAGGCCTCCTTTATGTATTGTGTTCCTTGTACCAAGATTTGAAGTTACAGCCGTGTTTATGAAAGAAATCAGACCAGGTTTTCTTTGTGTGTTAGGCTACCTCCTATATTCTATTTGTCAGTCAGCCGCCTCTTCTACATATTTTTTAGTCTTCCAACATGCACACTGTTATCTAAATTTTTTTTTAATTTGGAAAAGGTACATGAAATAAGTTCTTTAAGGTCCGTCACTTAAGTGAATCAGATTTAGTGGTGTGAATGTCTGTTTTCCCTTTATTTCTTGTATCCAGACCTTTTGAGTTTTAGTAAAGAAAGGAAAGGATTACTGGCAATTAAATTTGCCAATTAAAAAATAATATGGATTTGTGCTGGGTTGACAGTAATATCTGCTGTGTTATCACATACAGTGGGGTTTTTCTCTGGGGATTTTTTGTCATTGTTGGTTGGTGATTTATAAACATGCATTTATCTGTTTGCAGAAACAACTAGCAAACAGGTCATTATTAATTGCCTCAGTTCCCCCAAAGCACTGTATAGGAAAAGAAAGTAAATGCATTTGTTAACAGAAAAAAATTAGGCTAACCTAGCTCCAGAGAACCTGTCACAGCTGTGGTAGTGGCTCTTTGTTGCAGGCATTTGATGAAGCGATTGCTGAATTGGATACACTGAATGAAGAGTCTTACAAAGACAGCACCCTGATCATGCAGTTGCTTAGGGACAATCTCACTGTAAGTACTAGTGGTTTACAACACTGGTTTTGGAGGGTTTAGAGTCTCGTTCCTATTACCGACCGAAGAATTCACTATTGCCCAAGACTCGGGGATTTGGACCCTGTAAGTAGAGTGAAACGTACTAAATTGTTCAGTTGGTTGTAAACGACTTTAAAGTTTTGGCCTTTGCAGTCCTTACGGTCTGCAGTAATACAGTAAGAATTAGAAGCAGTTAAGTGAGATAAGTTGGTCCAGACTGGGCCTACCTCCCTGAGTGAATTGTAGGAACCTTGTTTTGATTAGAGCTCTGTTTTTCTCTTGCAGCTGTGGACGTCGGAAAACCAGGGAGATGAAGGAGATGCTGGGGAGGGAGAGAACTAATGTCTGTTGTGCTTCGTGATCTGCTCAGTGTCACTCTGTACCCCCCACATATATCCCTTTGTGCGATAAAAAAAAAAAGTCGTACGTCGACTTTCAATTTTTCACAGCCTCAGCCTAGCAAAATGGTCCACGGGATAAACAGCTGGTGTGTGTATCTAAAACTCAGATTGGTCACATAAATGCCACGGCATTCCGAAGTTTTGATTTTGATTAACATTGACAGGATTACTGTGTGTGGAATTTTTTTTAAACTGAACACTGTGATTACGGGGTTTTGTAACTTAGCAGAACTCTTACTGGTAGAAAAACTAGACCTGAATTATGTGTAACTTTTTGGAAAGTTTAATCGGATCTCAAACTAGTCATGGAAATAACAGGTCCATTGTAAAGTTGTACAGAAAGTTATGGAGATTATATTCTGGGACGCAGAGCGAGACACCTGTCCTGTGACATTCAAGCGTGACAGCAACTCACAGTAGTTCTGCCTGGTTTTGGGGGATTACAGATACTTGGCCAGTCTGGGCTGTTGCCACTCAAAAGTTCCTGACTGCAGATGTCCCCAGTGTCTTCCTCTCAGTACACTCGAAGCCTAAAATGGAAACTCTTTGTGGCAGATAATTGGGTTTTGACACCATGAAAAGGCCCAGTGCTCCTAGACCACGTCACCAACACCCGTTTCCCACAGCCATCTTACTGATTTGCAACCTGTGCTCCAGCAGTGGAATCTGTTTTCCTTGTAACCAGGACCTAAAGAAGAAAAAAGCCGTGTATCTTATGAATGGCCTTATCTGTTTCCTGGGTAATACCTTTCAGAGTCATGTTCTGCAGAGATTGCCTTTCACTTAAGAAGTACTCAGTCTTTGGGTGCTTCCTAGCTTGGGGCTTTTAAATTTTGAAATGGAAACGTTCTTCCCACTGTCCTTTTTGACTGTTGACTTTGATTTTTCTTTTCCCTCTTTAAGTTTCTGTCCGCTTCTTTACACTTTTTTTCTTTTTGAATTCTATTGTTGTCTTCTGTTCGTTGTTTAATGCCATACGGGCAGGGTGGGGGCCTGGAGGGGGTGAGCAAAGACGGCGAGCACTTTGGTCAGCAGGCCTCACTTCAAGAGAGTTGAGAAGAGCTTCCAGCACATAGCTCGGGCTTCCTCCAGTTCTCAGCACGCTTGTCACTCTTCAGTCAGACCGAAATCTGAATCAGAAAAGTGTTTTTAAAGACCCATGATTTCTCCCTGTGCCGATAATGCTTGTTAGTACCTGTCGCCAGATCTCCCAAGTGTGCTCCTCCAGCCAAGTTCACAGACCTGTTTGAACAAGACCCTATGATGCAGGGAAGTTGCATGAACACCACAGCGGGGAGAGTCCAGAATAGCCGGGCCTACCCGTCTCACAGTACCCCCCTCTCCCTTGAACATTCCACGTAGCTGTAGCGTCCACCTGTTTGTCCATCTGCTGAAATGAGAAAAGAAACATTCATGCACTGATTTAAAACCAAAAAGAAAAAAAGAAAAAAAAAAGAACCCCTCCCCCCTTTCTAGCTGAACAAAAATGTGCAGTTAATACTTGGCGCTTGAAAATGCAGTAGTGAATGTGGAACGAGCCTGTCTGTATATCTGGTAGCTCTTTCTTGCTTCGTTTTTCCTTACCAGTATTCTGCCTCACGTTTGCTTCTGTGATGGTTCTCTTGCCTAGCAAACACTCCTGTGGTTGTGAAAATAGTATAGCAAAAAAAAAAAAAGAGAAAAAAAGAAAATCCCCAGTTATTGATGTACTAGATTTGTGTATGTCTTTTAAACAGTTCTAGTTTCCACCTTAACACAGAATAATCAGGAAAAGTGTAAAAATTCAAAAGTGAAATAAAAAATTTTATCAGTTGCCTGTGAACTGATGTATGGCGCCATCTCTATCACGACCAGAACCAGCTACCTCTTCTGGTCACACTTGTAGCTGTGCTCTTCCTTTAAAAGTAGGGAACATCTTTATTTCATCCTATTTAGGACCAGAAGCCAGGGTGTTGTAAAGGGGGAGAAAATACTATTAGTAAACAGCCACTCTCCACCTGTTACAGGGCGCTTCTCCAACCTCACAACAGACCATCCAGGTGTCCGGTCCTCTTTTGTAGCAGCTAAGATTTGCTATGAACAGTTACTCTGCGTCCCATTCAAGACACACACACACAGCTTTTTTTTTTTTTAACCCTGAGATGTAACAAAGCCTGTGAGGGATGCTTGCATGAGGTCGGGTCATCCGCAGGCTTCTACCAGACTCTCCTCTGTTCTAACGCTTTTGGGGGGCCCGCAGCACTCTATCTACCTGGCATTTGCCCCCCCCTTTTTTTTTTTTTAAGATTTTATTTATTTATTTATTGGAGATAGAGACAGTGAGAGAAGGTCAGAGGGAGAAGCAGACTCCCCATGGAGCTGGGAGCCTGATGTGGGACTTGATCCCAGGACTCCAGGATCATGACCTGAGCCGAAGGCAGTTGCTTAACCAACTGAGCCACCCAGGTGCCCGTTTGCCCCCTTTCTAAGAACTTCCCCACTCCCATAAGGAGAGGGAAGAAACGGTGTTTTTTCAGCCCAAGGTGAGAGAGCAGTCCAGTGCTTGCTGCTGAGCTGCACAAGCAGACTAGTTCCTCGCTCTTCCGCCTGTCCAAACCACACTCAAGCAGAGGTCAGTGGGAACCAGGAGAGTCCCGGTGAGGGGCAAGGAGAAATACGGCCCACGCCCCCACACCACAGGCAGGTGGAGGCCACTGTCACGGCTTTGTACTGTCGGGTCCCTGCTGTCCCCATAAAGTAACAGTGAAGCTTCCTGATGGGATGCAGGTGGAAGGGCTTAGTCAAGAGAAAGCTGGGGTAGGGTGGGGGTTGCATGGGTGGCTCCGTGGGTTGGGAATTCTACTCTGATGTCCTCTCAGGTCATGATCTCAAGAGTTGTGGAACTGAGCCCTGCGTTGGGCTCCACACTGAGCGTGAAGCCTGCTTAGGATTCCCTCAGTCCTCTGCCCCTCCCCGCCCCACTCTCTCCAAATAAATGGTGGGCCAGGAATATCCGGGAGAGATTCTCGGTGAGTCAGTGTCAAGGAAGGCCTTAGTCTCAGATTCTCAAGTGGAGCCCTAAGTCCCAGGTCATCAGGCCGGTTCCTGAGTGGGTGCTGGATTCGGGCTATCTTGAGAAAAAGACGGCTTTCAGGAGGCAAGGTGCACAAGCTCTGAAACTGGGTGTCCCGCTCGGGATTCTCCTAGTCTGTGAGACGCACAGAATTGCACCGGGGTCCCCTCTGATCCCTGAGAAGAGTGTCGTCACGGCCTCACTGAGAAGGGAAATGGACCCCGAGGTCCAGAAGGCAATGACCTTCGGGACTGGAACAAGTCGCGCCCCCGCAGCCCGACCCCAGGCGGGGTGGGGGACGCGCCCCGCCTCCGGAGGCGGGGTCCCAGAGGTCCCACCTGGGGCTCCTGGAGCGCTGAGGGGTCCCAGGTGGGGCGCGGGGCGGGGCGGGGCGGGGGCTAAAGGGAGGGGCGGCCGCTCGGAGAGAGCCCCGCCGCGGCGCCTCGGCCAGCGCCATGAACGCCAGCGGCCCGGGCTACCCGCTCGCCTCGCTCTACGTGGGCGACCTGCACCCGGACGTGACCGAAGCCATGCTGTACGAGAAGTTCTCGCCCGCCGGCCCCATCCTGTCCATCCGCGTGTGTCGCGACGTGGCCACCCGCCGCTCCCTGGGCTACGCCTACATCAACTTCCAGCAGCCGGCCGACGGTGAGCCCCCGGGGCAGGGGGGACGGACGCACCGACGCCCACGCTGGCATCTCCGGCTGCTCCCGCGGCTCCCATTTTGCAGCCAGGGAAACTGAGGCCCAGAGACACAAGGCTTTGGAAGGGATGCTGCCCCTGCGACAGGAGCGCGCAATCGGTGTGCGCCTACTGTGTGTCTTACTGGTGCTCCGTCGTACAGGGGACAAACACTAAGGCTGAGTGAAAACAGCCGAGGGCCTTGGGGTTGGGCCAGCCTCAGATTGGAAAGCCGGCAGCTGTGACTTGGGGCAATTACCAGCCATTCTGAGTTTCAGTTGCCTGTCTGAGGAATAGGGATGGTACCTGCCTTTCCACAGTGGTTGGGAGGATGAGAAAGTCAAAGCACCTGGTGAGGGTGCAGGTGATGAGTGGGGAAGCCGGGAGGGCTGGGCTTGGACTTGCACCTTTCCCAGCTGCCCAGATCTGGTCTCCACTCCAGGCCCCAAAACCGGTTTCTCAGAGCTGATAGGATTGATTAGAGTGTGCTGGGTGGTTGTGGCCACGCTTTTCTTTGACGGTGGAGAGGATGAAGAGTGAGAGCACCGGGTTTTGCCAAAGCTCCGTCACTAGGGTGTGAACTTGAGTAAGAAGAGTTCACACTCCGCGCCTCTCCGTCTTGTGAAAAGAGGTGAAGGCTTGTTCTTCAACAGCACAGAAAGGATGCACTGTGTCTGTGAAGTATTTCCGGTAAAAAACCCCGGGTGGGCGGCTTTGCTGGGGTGGTTCTGCCTCTTCCCAGCAGGTGACCGAGCTGGATTTGAGAGGCTTCTCCTTTCCTCTGCTTTCCTCACCCCTGCCTCTATCTAACTTCTTCCTCCAAGCCCTGTGCGCTCTGACCTTTCTGCCAGACCTCACAGATGAGCTAAATGGGGCTGTAGGGACGAGAAAGGATTTTGCCTCTTAGCTGGGAGGGAACAGGCTGTAGCCAGGGCAGGAGGACGGGCAGAGGCTGCTGTTTTCAGACACACTACCATTCACTCTTATTTTGTGCCAGGCACAAAGTGTAAGCTACCTTGTGTATTTTTTTTTTTTTTAAAGATTTTATTTATTTGACAGCGAGAAACACAGCGAGAGAGGGGACACAAGCAGAGGGAATGGTAGCGGGAGAAGCAGGCTTCCCGCGGAGCAGGGAGCCCGATGCGGGGCTCGATCCCAGGACGCTGGGATCTGACCTGGGCCGAAGGCAGACGCTTAATGACTGAGCCACCCAGGTGCCCCTACCTTGTGTATTTAATTAATTAACTGATTGATTGATTTTCAACATGTCCAACTCCCTGGAGGTAGATAATGCTATCTAATCGATATGGAAAGTGGGTGATCATCTCATCATCCCTACTTCACAGGTGAAGAAACAACCTTCGAGAGGTGTTCTCCCCCAGAGCCCCACATCTCGGGATTGAGTCTCAGCTCTGCCCCTCCATACCTCTGAGCTTTGTTTCCCCTAACTGCTGCCAGTCCTTGTCTTATGGGCCTTCCTTTACATTTTCTTTTTCTTTTCTTTTTAAAGATTTTTATTTATCTGACAGAGAGACACACTGAGAGAGGAAACACAAGCAGGGGGAGTGGGAGAGGGAGAAGCAGGCTTCGTGCTGGGCAAGGAGCCCGATGTAGGGCTCGATCCCAGGACTCTGGGATCATGACCTGAGCCAAGGACTGAGTCACCCAGGTGCCCCACCTCCTTTACATTTTCATCTACTCCATGTGCTTTCAAAAACCGCAGTAGACCTTGGCCTGCCACTGCTCTTCGCCTTTCTGACCCTCTATTTTCCCTCTGTGAAGTAGGGCTAGGGATCCATGCTCACATGGCTCTTTTTTTTTTTTTTTTTTTAAGATTTTATTTATTTATTTGACAGAGAGCACAAGTAGGCAGAGCAGCAGGCAGAGGGAGAGGGAGAAGCAGGCTCTCTGCAGAGCGGGGAGCCCGGTGCGGGGCTCGATCCCAGGACCCTGGGATCATGACCTGAGCTGAAGGCAACCGCTTAACTGACTGAGCCACCCAGGCGCCCCCTCATGTGGCTCTTGTGAGGAGCTGAATGAGACCCCAGCGGGAAGGTGGGAGGAGCGCCGTGCACATGAATTCTTTCTGCGAATCTCCCCTGAGGCTCCAGGTTCTTCTCTCAAGTGAGACCCAGACAGTGATCCCTTTACCGCCTTTTTTTGCTTCCAACGAAGCACCTGAGGGCTCAGAGAAAGAAATGCCCTTACTTGCCCCTTATTCTCCTCCTCCTCCCCCTGTCCAGCGGAGCGGGCACTGGACACCATGAACTTTGAAGTGATCAAAGGCCAGCCCGTCCGCATCATGTGGTCCCAGCGAGACCCAGGGCTCCGCAAGTCGGGCGTGGGCAACATCTTCATCAAGAACCTGGAGGACTCCATTGACAACAAGGCCTTATATGACACCTTCTCCACCTTTGGGAACATCCTTTCTTGCAAGGTGGGTATGCGTCCTTGGGGAGGGTCTGTGTCCAATACCCACATGGCAGAGGGATCCCCAGCAGTGTCCCGCTTCACGCCTTGCTGAGCTATCAACTACAACCATTTCTTCAGCTTGCAATTCTGCAGTTGGCAATCTGGGCGGTTCTGCTCTGGGCCGGCTTCCGCCTGTGCCCGTTGCAAGCTGACTGGCTCGGCCCTCCTCCCCGTGGTCTGTCCTCCAAGGGGCTAGCTCAGACATTTCTCATGACAAGGGCAGAGTCCCAGGAGACTGAGTGAAAGCTCACCAGGCCTCTTGAGATGGAAGCTCAGAACTGGCCCGCCTTTCCTTCCACCGCATTCTGTTGGCCAAAGCAAGTCTCGGGCCCAGTCCAAATTCAGAGAGAGGACAGTAGACAGGACAGGATAAAAGGCATGGGTACCGGAAGGCCCCATTAAGTCCATCAGGACGGTTAAGCCTCGAGGCTTCCTCTGGGCCACGGAGGATTGGATAGAAAGCTGGATGTGACCCAGGCGGGTCTCTGAGGCCCAACAAGGACCCGTTGTGGCGGCAGCCCAGGTTAGATGCAAGGCACACAGGGTGGGGGCTCCCCCAGGAGCTCGCAGGCTGATTGGAGACCGTGAGACTTTTAGGAGAAGCTGGAGGTTGGGCTCTGTGGGGAAAAGCCTAGTGAGCCCTGCAGTCAGGGCCTGGGGCTAGAAACGGGCTCCACTTGGCTGCCTGGGTAAGGTTTCTGTAGCGCGGTGGGAAGAGCGTGAGACGCGCGTAGTCCAGCCGGCTGCTGAGAAGTCAGCACAATGTAGTAGGTCAGGTCTTGGACTTTGGTGCTGACTGTCTGGGGTTCAAATCCTGCCTCTTCCACTTCCTGACAGTGTGACCTTGGGCCAGCTGTGTAACCTCTCCATACCTCGACTTCCTCTAAAAGAGGGCCTCAGTAGAACCCACCTCATGGGCTTGTCTCATGCGTATTTTAGGTCTGGTAATCTCCACAACATTGAAAGGACCCCCGGCACCCGGTTCCCCATCAAAGTGGCAGCTATCATAATCAGAACCTTTGCCAGCTGGTGGCCTTGGACTAGTCCTTCATTCTCATTTTCCCCAGTCAGACAGTGGAGGCTCAGAGGTTAAGAATTACCTGGAGGGGCCCTTAGAGAGAATAGGACAAGAGAAGCCTGTGATCCCCTTAGCAGGTGCTTGGCCCGGAGTGGGGCATCGGTCTACATGATTAAATCTGAATGGAAGTGGGACGTGGAGGGACCCTGTGTGGGGCACAGAGGAAGCACTCACATAGTGGTTATCCGTTACCTTTGCCGTTCTGTTGTCCCTGACCCCTCTGTGGGGTGCCCCCCGACCCCGTCCTCCCCTGGCCCAGGTGGTGTGTGACGATCACGGCTCCCGAGGCTTCGGCTTCGTCCACTTTGAGACCCACGAGGCAGCGCAGCAGGCCATCGCCACCATGAACGGGATGCTGCTGAATGACCGCAAAGTGTGAGTGGTGGGACGTGGGGGAGCGGAGGGTGCCCGTCACCGCCGCAGGGCCCGGGACACTCCACTGCAGCCAGAACTCTCCTGGCGGCATGAGCTCGGGACAGTCCAGTCCCTTGGGAGCTCCCCTTCCCTGGGGAAGGGGGGCGCTGCTGACGTTCCTTAGAGGATTGCGCTGAGTCATCAGTGAGGGAATTTTGAAATTCCGGCAGGAACAGCTGATGGCCAGATCACCGCTGGATTCAGTGAGGTCTGGTTTCCAGCCTGCTCGGCATGGCTGTGAATTTTTTTCTTAAGCCTTTTGTGTTGTTTCATGGGGTTTTTGGATAGGAAGGGAAGGAGGCCCAAGCTTAGCCTGCCGTCTTCATACACGTCGGTTTGGCATCTCCCCCTGCGCCATGGGTGGGCCAGTAGATCCCCTCCCCTCCTTTGGATTCTGCCCCCGGGACGACCAGCCCTACACTCAGCGCCACGGAGGGAAGCAGGCTCTGAGCCGGAAGATGCAGTGAGAGTTGCTTTGTCCGGAGTGGCTCAGAGGACGCTCCCATCAGTAAAACCGAGCCTGGCGGCCTCGCCCCCGTTCTCGGAAGGACGAGATCTCTGTTAGCTCCCGCTTGCCCGGGTTCACCTTTGCTGCTCTGTGTTCTGTCATTTTTAATGCCAGCTACCGTTTGTTTGTGCTAAGTGTGCTGTAGATGCCATCAAGTTTTATTAAGTTTTCTTTTCTTTTTTTAAGATTTTATTTATTTGTCAGAGAGAGAGAGAGAACACAAGCGGTGGGGAGAGGGAGAAGCAGGCTCTCCGCTGAGCAGAGAGCCCGATGCAGGGCTCCATCCCAAAGCCGTGGGATCATGACCTGAGCCGAAGGCAGAGGCTTTCACCCACTGAGCCACGCAGGCGCCCCTCTTATGTCTCCTCCTTGATCTAGGGTACTTTCCTGGACGTGTTTACGTGAACTTGGAAATTATGATTTTGAAAATTAGTATTTTCAGCCCTCCCCCCACATAGTAACCCTGGTGTGGACCAAGTCTGCTTCCCTAGTGCATCCACTACCTGTTACATGAATGAGCAAATGCCTGTGAGCAGAGCTTCATCCCCAGCTTTTATCCTATTTTGTGTGGTTTTTAAAAAATACTTTATTTCAGTGAGAGAGAGAGCGCGCATGCGAGCACAAGCGGGGGGAGGGGCGGAGGGAGAAGCAGACTCCCCGCTGAGCAGGGAGCCCCAACTAGGACTCAGTCCCAGGACCCCAGGATCATGACCTGAGCCGGAGGCAGACACTTAACCAACAGAGCCACCTAGGCGCCGCTGTTTTTTTTTTTTTTTTTTTTTTTAAGTAATCTCTACACCCACCGTGGGGCTTGAACTCACAGCCTGAGACCAACAGTTGCATGCTCCACTAACTGAACCAGCCAGGCACGCTTCATCCCCAGTTTTATAGAGATGAACATTGAGGCTCAGAGAGGTTAAGTAACTTGGCCAGGGTCACACCGCTAGGCGACTGTGGTGTCAGGATTCCGGCCCTCATCTGTCTGACTCTCAAGTTCATGCCTGCCCTTCTCTCCTGCACACTCAGCTGCCTGGTGTATGGTAGGAGCTCCTTGCGCATTTGCCCCAAGTATGAACCCTTCTCAGCCTTATGCCAGAGCATAGAATCTTGACTATTGGAAGTGGTCCGGCCTTGGCCGTAGTCCATCTAAAGAGTATGCCCGGCCCAGCCTCCCGAGGAGGGATATGGGGGCCTTGGACCTAGCAGCGATTGACGCAGGTGAACCCAGGTTGCCGGGTGGGAGGGGGAAGGCTGAGGGCTGGCGGCTTCCTACCCATCAGTGTGTCCGCAGCTTCGTCGGCCACTTCAAGTCCCGACGGGAGCGGCAAGCAGAGCTGGGAGCGCGGGCCATGGAGTTCACCAACATTTATGTGAAGAACCTCCACGTGGATGTGGACGAGCAGGGCCTGCAGGACCTCTTCTCCCAGTTTGGTGGGCATGTTCCCCAAGGGAATCGGGGAGCACCATGTCCTCTGTCTCCAGCTGGGGCTGGGGGGAGGGGCCTTTCTGGGGGCTTCCTGAGGATTCGCAGCACTGAGTAATCTAAAGCCACGTGGGGAGGGGGAAGGAAGGGGAACAGCCTGGGGCTTCCCAAACTCCCCTCTGAGCCAGCTTGGCCCTTCCCAGGGAAGATGCTGAGTGTGAAGGTGATGAGGGATGACAGCGGCCATTCCCGAGGCTTCGGCTTTATCAACTTTGAGAAGCATGAGGAAGCCCAGAAGGTAGGAGCCTCCCTGTGGCTCTGTTTCATGGAGGAGGCGCCAAGCCAGAACTGGGAAGAAAGGAGATCAGGTGCGGGGGGCTCCAGCTGCTGTGGAGGAGAAGAAAGTCCCTCCCCAGCCTGGGCCCACGCCAGTCAGGGCCCTTCCTGCCTGTGGCAAAGGCAGAAGGTTGGAGCCTCCTTTGGGTGCTTTCAAACCATAAGGCCGACTGCTTTTCATTGATTCTTGCCCATATGGGAGGTGGAGGGGCCTCTGAGACAGCCTCTGCCCTCTTGAATTGTTGGCGGGACCAAGGCTGGGGAGGGGGGTGCTATGTGATTCCTTGCTCCCAGGTCTTTGCAAATGTGTTTCTCAAAATGTTTCCCTTCTCTTGCTTTTTCGATTAGTGTTGTCCAGTGGAAATAGAATGGGAGCCACAAGTGAGATTTAAAATTTTCCAGCAGTCACATTAAAAAGGGTAAAAAACAAAAAACAAACAAAAAACAAAAAACCCCAAACACACCAAATTGATTTTAATGTCTCATTCAACTTAACATACCGAAATTATCACTCAAGTATATATTCAATATAGAAATTGAGATATTTTACATTCCCCTTGTTTTGTATTAATTCTTTGAAATCTGGTACTGCCGGCACACGGGAACTCAGACTGCCCATAGTTCCAGTGCTCAGTGGCTACCCGTGGCTAGCGATCGCCCTGTTGGACAGTGTGACTTTAGGCTACTTAGTGCTTACCCTGTGGGTTTCCGCTTACACTTTCTGTCCTCCGAGAAGCCTCTTCCATCCTCAGCTTCTGGTGAGGCCCCTTCTGCATCTCTCCATCAGTGACACGCATCTCCATGTATAGAACAGCAGGTAGAGACTGGATCTCATTTCACAGCGAAATCTCTGGCATTGCACCTGCCAGGAGGTACCAGATACCTGCTGGCTGAACGAGTGAGTGGATCGAGGTCACACCATGACAGAGCTGGAGTAATGTCTTCCTATTTGTCTTCCACCCTAAAGCTCTTTCCCAGGCTGCTGCCCCATGAAAACCATTGGCCATGGGGGATCTCCGCTCGCTGTGGATTCTGGCTAGAGAGATCTGGCCTGGTGCCATCCTGATGGCAGCTGCTTCTCCCTGAGCTCTTACCACGGGCCAGGCACTGTGCTAAGGGCTGGATACGCTCTTCTCTCTGCCCCATCGGTGTGGGCTCAGCAGTTGCCACAGGGGTGTAGCTGGTGCGAGGCACCACTGGGATTAAAACCCACTCTTCTGACTCTGAAGCTTTGTTCTTAAGGGAATGGCCCCTTTCAAAAGGTGGCCTCTTGTGTGTCCTTGGGCAAATCCCACCCTCTCTCTAGGCTTTGATCTTCTCGACTGTCAAGTGACAAGTTGATATAGGTGGCTGAAACTTCAGGGGACCATAGACTCCAAGACCTTAGAGACTATGGCAATGACTTTTACTCATTTTCTGTAGGTGTGAAATTTTTTTTTTTTACAATGTTTGTTTCAGGTGTACAATATAGTGATTCAACAATTCCGTACACACCGTGATGCTTACAGCCGCATTATCTACAATAGCCGAATTATGGAATCAGCCCAAGTGTCCCTCAGTTGACAGATGGATAAAGAAGATGTGTGTGTGTGTACTTATACACACTTAAACACACAGTGGAACATTACCCATAAAAAATGAACTCTTATTAAATAGGTGATGGGGATTGAGGAGCTCACCTGTATGGAAGTCTCGAATCACCATATTGTAGATCTGAAACTAATATTACGCGGTGTTAACAGACCTATTTCACCCATCCCCCCACCCCTTCCCTTCTGCTAACCATCGGTTCTCTATAGTGAAGAGTTTCTTGGTTTGCCTCCCTCTTTTTTTCCCTTGCTCATTTGTTTCATTTCTTAAATTCCACATGAATGAGATCATATGATATTTATCTTTCTCTGACTATTTTGCTTAGCATTATACTCTAGCTCTATCCATGTCCTTGAAATGGCAAGCTTTCATTCTTTTCTATGGCTGAATTATGGCTGAATAATAGTCCAGAACTGTAGTCATCAAAATAGGATGGTACTGGTGTAAAAATAGACACACAGATCAATGGAACAGAATAGAAAACCCAGATAATGACCTTTTAAGACTGATGTGGAACTAACAGTTCTTGGGCCCGAGAGTATGTTTACACGGATTTGCATATTTGGGTAGGGAAGCAAAAGTCACCATTAGGGGCACCTGGGTGCCTCAGTTGTTAAGTGTCTGCCTTCAGCTCAGATCATGATCTCAGGGTCCTGGGATCGAGCCCCGCATCGGGCTCTCCTCTCAGTGGGAAGTCTGCTTCTCCCTCTCCCACTCCCCCTGCTTGTGTTCCCTCTCTCGCTGTGTCTCTCTCTAATAATAAATAAATTAAAAAAAAATCACCATTA
>CM053610.1:11799909-11815186 GCA_028646535.1 Procyon lotor
TTTTTTGCAGACGAGTCCATGTAAATTCAGTTCAGTATAAATGCAGTAAGAGAAGTTGCGTGTCTTGGAGAAGAGAAAGCCGCTGACAATTTAGAACATGGCAGTCTTAGGCTAGCTAAGTGAAGAAAAGAAAAAAACGTTAAGACGTGTTTCTTAAAAGCAAAAAAAAGGAAAGCCTTCCTAATTGCCAAAGCAGATTCTTTGTGCCGGGAAATCTAACGCAAAGTGAAGGCTGTTGATTATGCGCATGTGCCGTTTTGAAAGAATTCTGCTCACTACTTCGTTCAGATAATCAGCGTAGATACAGTTAAGAACCTAAATATTAAATATGGGAAATTTGCTTCTTTCCATTTCACTTTTTAAAGTATAGCTCCAATCAAATTTTTTTTTATTTAAAAAAAATTTTTTTTAAAAGATTTTATTTTGCCAGGGAGAGTGAGAGCACAAGCAGGGGGAGCAGCAGGCAGAGGGAGAAGCAGGCTCCCCGCTATGCAAGGAGCCCGATGCAGGACTTGATCCCTGGGATCATGACCTGAGCCGAAGGCAGATGCTTTTCCGATTGAGTCACCCAGGCGTACTCAAATTTTTTAAATCTGTGGTTTACTCTGAAATTTTGTCCAATGTTTTCAAAAAGTGGATTCAGTTTAAAAGGCCTTTATCCTGGTTCTAATTATTCTCAGCCATCGAGGCTGGCCCAGCTGGCTGGTGGCCCCCTTCAGGCCACGATGCCGGGCCTGGAGGCCAGGGCCTCGTGGGGGTGGTTACCAAGGACTCACGCCCCTTCCCTGGCCAGGCTGTGATGGACATGAATGGGAAGGAGGTGAGCGGGCGGCTGCTGTACGTGGACCGGGCCCAGAAGCGGGTGGAACGGCAGAATGAGCTTAAGCGCAGGTTCGAGCAGATGAAGCAAGACCGCCTGACCCGTTACCAGGTGACAGCCCCCTGGTGACAGCGGCTGCTGTCTGAGCGTCCATGTGTGGAGGGCCCTGAATGGGAAGCCTTCCTCCAGCAATCCCATGTCTGGGAACTTGGCTTTGGGGTGGGGGGACTGTAGCTTCCAGGGGATGGGCATCCTGAGTGAGTGGGGGGCATGGGTGCCATGCAGGACTGGAAACAGGAGAATGGGTGGCCAGGGCTTCCAAGCCCCCCATGGCCTGTGTTGGCCCCTGACACAGGGCAACCTGAGGCTTGGAGGGGAAGGGATGCACCCAGCAGTAACCTTTCTTTCTAGGGTGTGAACTTGTACCTTAAAAACCTGGATGACTCCATCGATGACGAGAAGCTGAGAAAAGAGTTCTCTCCCTATGGAGTGATTACCAGTGCTAAGGTGAGGACTCGGGGCACCTACAGGGGATAGAGAGCCTTCCTCTCCTGTCCTCCTGCTGTTTGCACACCCCTCCCTCCCTTGTGGTTTCCGAGGAGTTGGTGCTGAGCCACTCCTTTTAGAGTTTGGGGGGCTGTGTCTGATCCCCGTTGGAGCTTGATGGCCCTCTGCAGCCTTGTCCGCTCTGGAGGGGAAGAGGGTGGAAGTCCAGTACTAGTCACACAGCTGGACTTATCGGGGCTCCCTGTAACCTTGGTTCATTCAACAAGCATTTATTGAGTGCCTACTGTATGCCAGATTCTAGAAATTCATGTTTCAGAATTTCCACTGACCCTTGTCTTCTGGACCTCAGTTTCCCCATTTGGAAAACGAGGGAGTTGGGCTACTTCATTTGTCATTCATTGTTCCCCATTTACTGAGCACTTACCTGAGCCCAGCCCACTTAGCACCTGACATGTGATGATTGGCCGTTCTACTCGGTAGCTCAGTGACCTTGGGCCGATGTCTTCTGAACCTCATCTATATAATGAGAGTGTTGGGCTCATTGGTTGTTTCTTAACCCTGGCTTATTAAAGTACCCTGGGGAGTTCTTACAGACAGACACCCAAGTCGGACAAATCAAAAAAAGATTTCAGAGTAGGGCCTGGGCATCTTATTTTAAAGCTCCTCAGAGGATTTCCAGATAACCCAGTGTTCATTCCTTTCATAGCTAAGCTCCTCCTGCCTCACCAGGCCCTCTGGGAAGCCTCTAGTAATGAGTTAGATGTGGTTCTTGACCTTGAGTAGCTTACAGTCAAGTGGGGAAGTCAGATGCGTCACTAACTTACATCTCATAAGGTGTATGTGGAATGGGCTCGGAGTATTGGAGGCAGAGCCGTGGTAGCTCAGGGGAGCAGGAAGGAGGGCTTCCTGTGAGAAGTGGCAGTGACAGAAGCATTTGGCTTGGCTCTAAGGAGGTAGGGAGCTGCAGAGGGGAAATGAGGAACTTTCCAAAGACATCAGTGTGAGTGATGGTCCTTGGTGGTCTTTGATGTGGTGGGGCTGGAGACCCACATATGTGATATGATGGTTGGGTTCTTGGGAAGTGGTCTAGAAGGTCTTTTGCCTGTTGAATCCAATTTAAATTTTTAAATTTTTTTTTTATTTTCTACAGATTTTATTTGTCAGAGAGAGCGCATAAACAGGGAGAGTAGCAAGCAGAGGGAGCAGGGACTCCCCACTGAGCAGGGAGCCCGATGCTGGACTCGATCCCAGGACCCTGGGATCATGACCTGAGCCAAAGGCAGACGCTTAACTGACTGAGCCACCCAGGCATCCCTGTTGAATACAATTAATCAATTAATTAATTAATTAATTAATGATTTTATTTATTTATTTAAGATTTTATTTATTTATTTATTTAAGATTTTATTTATTTATTTATTTATTTAAGATTTTTATTTATTTGACAGAGAGAAACACAGCGAGAGAGGGAACACAGGCAGAGGGAATGGTAGCAGGAGAAGCAGGCTTCCTACCAGGCAAGGAGCCCAATGTGGGGCTCGATCCCAGGACTCTGGGATCATGACCTGAGCTGAAGGCAGACACTTAACGACTGAGCCACCCAGGCGCCCCCAATTTTTTTTTAAATATTTTTATTTATTTATTTGACAGAGGGAGAGAGATCACAAGAAGGCAGAGAGGTAGGCGGGGGGGGGGGGGGGGGGGGGGAAGGGGGGTAGCAGGCTTTCTGCTGAGCAGAAAGCCTGATGCAGGACTCAATCCCAGGACCCTGAGACCATGACCTGAGCTGAAGGCAGAGGCTTTAACCCACTGAGCCACTCAGGCGCCCCTGAATACGATTTTAAATGTCCTTCAGGAAGCCTAGTGTTTAGGGCAGAGGTTCTAACAATTTTTGAGTTAAGGATCTTTGAAAAAATGACGGAGCTATGAGACATGTAAATTAAGCATCAGTAAATTTGCTTAAGCATTATAAAAAAGCTATTGGCCCTCTTTCCCAGCAAATATGTACTTTGTGTAGTATGGTGGTTGAAAACTGGGATGTTAAAGTTAATTAGAACTAAGTCTAAATCCCAGTCCTACATTAACTAGCTGTAGAACCTGAGGGAAGTGACTTTGCCTTTTTACCCATCTGTCAGATGGGAGCAACATTCTCTGCCTCTCGAAGTGTCTTGAGCTCTAACGAGCCCGTGTGCAGAGCACCCACAGTGAAATAGTGATCTGGTTATTCACATGTAGTGTCTAATTTCTGGAAACTTACCGACCTCCCTGAGGACTCCTTGAGGGAAAGGAATTGTAAAAATTTGGACTGCTCCAAGTTGGGGCACTGTCTTGTTAATTGACCCATTAGGTTAAAAAGTGGGGATTTTATGGACGTTTACATATTTATATGATTTCAACTGTGCGTAAAATAGTGATTATGAAAATGAGTTAAGACCTGTAAAGCGTTAATGACACTATCACGTTTACAGTAAGTGTATTTTATCATGTATTTTATCATTATTTACTACCCAACAGAAGTTCTTATTAACTTGTTAAGACAATACTTTTGTTTTAAGAAAATCTGGGTGATGAACACCTGTGGATCCCTTCTGAGAATACTTTTTAGTGCATTAAAGAAAATTCAGAGGATTACAGAAAATCAATTATATTGAATATAATTATCAAAACACGAAAGTGACAGCAGTAGGGGCTTTGTTATGGTACCCAACTAAGATCTAGAGAGGCAGCAGTTAGCATAGATGGTATTTTGAGGGCAACAGTGATTAACATGATATGAAATATTTTCTTTCTCTTCTTGACAAAATCCCGAACACAGCCACGACTCCCCTATTTTTGTTGTCCGTTTTCGCAATAGAAGGGAACGCTAATGTGAGAACAGGCCATTTCCCCCCTCATCTGAGTTCACAGATCCCCTGACTTCTGCCCACTGGCCTCTCTGGGAGGAGGGGGTGTCTGTGAACCCTTAGGCTCAGGCCCCCGTGTGAATGGGTAGCAAAGTGCAGTTTGAACACCAACGATATAGAACACGGGCTCTAATAGAGCAGATTTAGAAAGTATGTCAGTCCAAGTCCAAATGTGCGAGCCAGGCCAGTCTCTTGACCCCCAAAAAACATGAACCATACGTGCAATGTGGATTGGATCCTGGAAGAGAAAAATATTTATTAGAAAAACTAGTAAAAGCTGAATGAGACCTGCAGCTCAGTTAATAGCATTGTGGTTGATAATTAATAGTATCATCCCAGCATTTTTATTTTTAAAGATTTTATTTATTTATTTGACGCAGAGAGAGAGATCACAAGTAGGCAGAGAGGCAGGCAGAGAGAGAGGGGGAAGCAGGCTCCTTGCTGAGCAGAGAGCCCGATGTGGGGCTCGATCCCAGGACCCTGAGATCCCATGACCTGAGCTGAAGGCAGAGGCTTTAACCCACTGAGCCACCCAGGGGCCCCAGTATCATCCCAGCATTAATCTACACATGTACCTTGTTCACGTTGGGGCAAGCTGGCTGAAAGATGGCCACTCTATAGTGTTTTTGCAACTTTTCTATGCATCTAAAGTTATTCTAAAATTTAAAAAAGGTTATTTTAATAACAAAGCTAAGAACCTCTTCCTCAGACTCCTAAAGAACTTGGTTCAGTGCTTTGCAGAGGCAGTGAACGTTTACCAGAATGCTGCATTGGGTTTGAATCCTGGCCGATGTGTGTCCACAGGCTGGGTGACCCTGGACTAGTCACTCTTTTTTTTTTTTTTTTTAATTGTAATAAGGACTTTTATTTCTGCCACAAAGAAAATAGAATAAGGCACCAAAAATATAAATCACTTTTATGTTCCATACCAATCGAATTTTATTGGACTTTCTAGGAAACTCACTTTTTTTTTTTTAGGAAACTCACTTTTTTTTTTTTAAGATTTTATTTATTTATTTATTTATTTATTTATTTGACACAGAGAGATCACAAGGCAGAGGCAAAGAGAGAGGGGGAGTGGGCTCCCTGCTGAGCAGAGAGCCCAATGTCGGGCTCCATCCCAGGACCCTGAGATCATGACCTGAGCCGAAGGCAGAGGCTTAACCCACTGAGCCACCCAGGCGCCCCAGGAAACTCACTCTTAAGAACATTTTATTCTTTCCCTAATTCCCAAATGAACCAAAGAATTGTATGGGTCGTTTAAAAAAAACTAAAGAGTAGTTGAAATGCAGATTTTCATCACAGGGACCTCCCATGAAGTGTTTAAGATTGTGGCTCTGGCTCAAGAACCTTGTCCTGTTCTTGGATTTTAAAGCAATCCTAAACCATCCTCTTCCTTCCTGGTGGCCCATGTGATAGAAGGTAGATGAAGGTAGAAGGTGTAAACCAGGTGTTTGGCACAGCTTAAGAAGATCATTTCAGAAAGAAAATGCAAAACTTCTAAAATGCAGCAGTTCCCACGGACTCTGGGGGGTGTCCTGTTGAATACCAAGCCACCCCCCATTAGCAAGTGGCCCGGTCTCCAACAAGTCACTCTCGAGTCCTGCATCCGTCACAGGCGAAGTGGGAATAGTGGTCCCCCCCGCTCATCAGGTGGCGGCATGTGGAACACGAGAAGGCACATCCAGTATCTGGCATGCGGTGGGCCTCAGTCAATGTTGGGGGGACGGTTTCTCCCGGGCCCCCCCGGGGTAGGTGGGGAGGAGGGGAGCGCAGCCCCCTGGAGTCTTCCTTCCCCACCCCCAGCAGCCCTTGTCTTGTCTTGCTTTTAGGTGATGACAGAGGGTGGCCACAGCAAGGGGTTTGGCTTTGTGTGTTTTTCCTCTCCAGAAGAGGCGACCAAGGCCGTGACTGAGATGAACGGGCGCATCGTGGGCACGAAGCCGCTCTACGTGGCACTGGCCCAGCGCAAGGAGGAACGGAAGGCCATCCTCACCAACCAGTATATGCAGCGTCTCTCCACGGTGCGGGCCCTGGGCGGCCCCCTCCTGGGCTCCTTCCAGCAGCCTGCCAGCTACTTCCTGCCTGCTGTGCCCCAGGTGACCACCTGCCCGCACCCCTTTCCCTGATAGCCAGGTAGAGCGGGAGGGCAGCTTCCCAGCTAGATGTGGCCTGCCCATGTGTTTCTGCTGGAAACTCGGCAGGCGGGGCGTGCTAACTCCATCTGTGAGAGGCAGGTAAGTGTGCTGCCATCAAACCGCCCTTCCCATCCAGAGAGAGATTCATGTTCTGCTCAGAAAGACTCTCCTTTGGGCAACTAAGTTTGAAAAACAATGCATTAGATAGAAGAGACCTAGCTTTTTGTGCTGTATGACACCGCATAATCCACATTTCTCTCCCCTAACGTGCTGGTGTGCACTCCCCGACCCAGCAGGGAGCACATAGCCTTTTCCCCAGCTTAGCTGGTCCCCTCTCGTGGGCCGCCCGCCAGCCTCTCTGCTGGAGGTCCGTGTTCGGGAGGGAGCTCACGGGGCTTAGAGGAAGTGGAAAGTGTTGGCCGTGAGCCGCTCCTGGGACGGACATACCGGCTTCTTGTAGTGGTGGCTTTGGCTGGCACAGGTCCAAGTAGGTGCGTGACCATTTCATGCTGCTCTTTGGGCTACCAGCTCTGATCAGGGGCAAGGATCGAACCTGAAACCTTGCCCCGGAGGGTTCAGGGCTCACGGACAGCCTGAGCTGGGCAGCAGGGGCGTTGTCCCAGCTTCTGGGGCCTCGCTAGCCAGTCCCTGGACGAGGGCAATGGGGTTCCCACAGGGGTGTCTGGGAGGGGATGCGGTTTCTCACCTGCTGCCAACCCCTGACTGCCCGGCTTCTCCCTCACAGCCTCCAGCCCAGGCTGCGTACTATGCCTCTGGCCCCCCCATGCAGCCTGCCCCCAGGTGGACGGCCCATCCTCCAAGACCCTCGTGTGAGTGACTCAGCACCTGGTACCTCAGCCAGGCCCGCGTGGGTGGGCCCCGCAGGGCAGTGTGGAACCGGGGGCTACAAACACAGGCCATGGGGACAAGCCTGGCTCGGCCACTCCCCGGGTGTTAATTCGGTGGGTAACTTCACTTCTAGTTTCCTCTTCTGAACGAGGCCTATATAAAGCACCATGCAGTGCCGAACTTGTAAGACTCGCGGGCGTAGCCATCCTCTTCAATTAGCTCCCAAGTCTGGTCAGATCTGTGACCGTCATAGTGAACTCCTGGGGCTGTGTGGCTGGTGGGTGGCCCCTCCCTAGGAGAGGCGCTCACCCTGACTTGACAGTGTTTTGGGGCCCCGTGGGTGTGATCATGACGGCTCTACCCCCTGGGGCTCTGGGTAGAAACCAGTTGGCTTTGTCATTGTAGATTTCCACACACTCCCCTCCCCCGGAGTGCTGGGTCTGCCTGACTCTGTGAATTCACTCGTCCTTTTGCTGAGAACGTTCTGGTTCCCCCTTCCCATTCCCTTCCTCACCCTGGAACCTTCAGGGTACAGTGGGCCCCTTGGATTGTCCTGCCCCGCCAACGTTTCTCTCCGTGTTCTCTGTGCCACAAGCTACCTACCCTCCAGGTGCCTCCGTGGTCCGGCCACCAGCCCTGTTGCGGCGCCCCCTGGCCCAGGTTGGCAGTGTCAGACAGGCCTCTACCCAGGTGCCACCCCCGGTGCCCCACACCCAAAGAGTGGGTGAGTGTGGGCAGGGCCAAGAGGAATGGGGGTGTGAGGAGGGTGGGGCAGGGGCTTGGCGCTGGGTTGGCACAGTTGAGGAGTCAGCACTGGCCTGCTCAGCGACCTTGGGCGTGATGCTGCCCTCTCGGAGAGTGGAGCTGACTTTGGAGGCTGTGTGGCGTAAGAGTTCGCGTGGGCCCCAGAGTCCCACAGACCCAGCTCACTCTGTGGACTTGCTCACTCTGATCACCTCCTGTTTGGTCGTGCGGGTCAGTGAGATCACACATTCCAGGGGCTTAGCCTCTGATCCGAACCTTAGCGATCATGAAGCAGCCGTGAACAAGCTTGTAGATTTGGGCCATCAGGCGGGCCCCTCCGTTCCTTCATTCGGGAAAGGTGTATACATCTATGTGCTGGCTGGCGCAGGGCTACTACATGAACGTGTGTCTTCAGGCTTTGTGGCTTCAGATGGCTGTCAGCTAACGCACCTGCTTGTTCCTTACAGCCCACATTGGTACCCAGACCACAGGAGCCGGCGGGGCGGGATATTCTACCCCAAGCCGGCCTCTCCCGACACACAAATATTCCGCAGCAACACACAACCCTGGGGTAAGGCTGGCCTGACTGCCCTCCTAGTCCGAGCTCCTGGTGGGTTGGCTCAGAACCTTGGCCAAGGCATTGGAGGCATTGGCCCTCTCTGGGCCTTATTTTTTGTTTTTGTTTTTTTTCTTTTCTTGAATCGTGAAGTTTCATTTACCAATGCGTACAATCAAGAAACACTCCCCCTTACTAACAGAAGGAGGGAAAGGGCCAAGATCACATTTGATTCATTATGATTTGCTCTGCCTGGGTTATTAGCCAAATTAATGTGGATTTCTTTAGTATTCAGCGTGGAGCAGCAAGGAAAGCTCTTCTAGAAATGGGATGTGATAAATCTACATAACAACTGAACATATCTACTGTAATTAAATTAAAAAGCTATGTGTTTATCTCCCTGCCCCTGCCCAAGTCCCGGACTTGGCATAAGCCTATCCTATCTAGAATTTCCGTGTGTGGACTTCAGAGCCTTTTTTACAAAAGGAACAGGTGTCCTCTTTAAGTGGCAGAATGCTTTTGAAGTTACCATGGTGTGGAAGGGTCAGGAATATGCTGGGTATGTGGTGTAAAGCTATGTGATAAAAAGTGTGTTATTTGGCACGAAGTGAACAGTCACGCTTTCCTTTGGCAACACTGAGCGGGGGCCTTCATAGGTTCCTGGCACCGTGGAAGGCATCTGAATTAGGGTGTGTCCAGCCCACTATGCCCTTGTTAGGGACTCCATCCCACCAGATTGTCCCTACTCTGCCCCCTGCCCCCTTCTTCCAGAGCATTCCTGGAGTTCTGTGCTCCTGACAGGTAAGTGTTGCGAGGCCTTGCCGGTCTGCAGTGGTTAAGGGACGTGTCCCCGGCACCATGTACAGATGCAGGAGCCCGCTGTGCGCATCCCGGGACAGGAGCCCCTGACAGCGTCCATGCTGGCTGCAGCCCCGCTGCATGAGCAAAAGCAGATGATTGGTGAGTGGCTGGTCCCCCTACCCTGGAGCGGGAAGCAGTGGCTAAGAGGCGGCCAGCCTGGTGGAGGTCAGACGTGTAGACAAGGTCCAGCATTGCTGCAGACCCACCTGCTAGGTGACCTTGCTCGGGCCGCCTCTGCTCTCTTGGCCTCCCTCCCTCTCTTGTCTTACTTAAAACACTGGTCTAGGTTTCTTCAGCTGTTCAAGGCCCCCGACAGGCTGGAGAGAGCCCAGCTAAGGGCAGGTCAGGGGCCAGGAGCCCCAGAGTATGGTCTTGGGTTTCTGCTGGTGGGCATCGCTGCGCCTCACTTTTCCTAAAGGAAGAGGCTGTCCCCACATGTCCAGTTCCCGGTGGCCACTTCGGGGAGGTGGGAAATAAGTGTGCATGAGGCAAACACCCGTCCCCTGCTGGGCTATGAGTTCCCTGTGCAGTTCGTCCCCAGCCCGCTGTCTGTGACAGGCGACAGCCAAAGGATGCTACTCACTGTCAAATGAATGACCAGCTTGCTACTGGGTCAGGTTTTTTCCTCTGTGGCCATCAAGACGTCCAGAACCTCTCTGAAGGCCCCCTTTGCCACCACCCTGCTTCCTCAGCTCACTTGGGGTTCTGCCACTTCCCACTGCTCAAAGGAAATTCTCCACAGGCTTCATAGCCATTCCCTGTAAACCTCTTCACTTTCCTGGTGGGAAAACCTCTCCCACCCCAGCACCTGAGCCTGACCAGACCCTCCCCGCATTGCCAAGAGGAGCTCACCACCAGTGCTGAGCCCTGTCACTAGGCATGCCTGATGGTGGAAAGTCAATTTATTGTGTATGTGGCTCCTCCCGCCCCCCCAAAAGTCCAGTCCGGCATTAGTGTATCTTGTCTAGAATTTCAGTGTGTATATGGGAACTATTTCTTGCAAGATGAGCAAGAGCAGTCTTTAAACCCCAAGTCCGTCTGACCCGGTATAGATGACTTCAAATTTGATTCTTTAAATGCCTCGGAGCAGGGCTTGCTTTGCGTACCTTATGGTTGGGAAAGAGGCTCCCGGTGGGGCTAAGGGACACAGCCTGGGGGAACAGTTCTGGGCCAAGCCCCGGTGGGGCTAAGGGACACAGCCTGGGGGAACAGTTCTGGGCCAAGCCCCTGGATGCCTCACCGCTCTGTCCCACAGTACCTGCCATCCCCCCTTCCCTGGCCCTGGGCTGCTGGGCCATCAGCCAGGTGTTCTGTACAGGTGAGCGTCTGTACCCCCTCATCTACAACACCCACACCCAGCTGGCCGGCAAGATCACGGGCATGCTACTAGAGATCGACAACTCGGAGCTGCTGCTCATGCTGGAGTCCCCAGAGTCCCTCAATGCCAAGGTGGTCTGGGCCCTGGGTGACAGGGTGCCCTGTGAGGGCAGGAGGAGAGCTCATGACAGAGACTTCTAGAAGAACCAACTACCGGGCTGTGGCTGGGAGGGTTTCCCTTTCATACTGCCAGCTAGTACTTGCAGAATCTTTGAGCGGGTGGGCAGGGGGGGGGGGGGGGGGGGGGGGGGGGGGGGGGGGGGGGGGGGGGGGGGGGGGGGGGGGGCTAAGGGTTTGCTATTCCAGCCCTTGCAGATTAATTCTCTGTAGCTCCACGTGCAAGGTTTTGGTACAAAGAGCAGTGTTCTGACGGAGTCTAGGGTTACACACCTGTCTTGAGAAGGTGACCGTGGGTCACCGTCGGGCGCTTGCGAGCAGCAATGCTATGGAAGGAAGGGCCTTCTGGTGCCAAGCGTGCTTAGGCAGCGGGAGGCCAGGGCTCTCCCCGGGCCTCGCCGGGCAGCTGCACCAACCACCATCCCCACTCGTGTCCCCCAGGTGGAAGAGGCTTTGGCAGTGCTGCAGGCTCACCAGGCCACGGAGCTGACGACTGTGAATGTGCTCTGAGACCAGGTGGGTGGCGGGGGGTGGGGCAGACGGAGACGGAAGCAGCTGAGCCTAAGAGAAGCTGGGAAAAACCGGTCAGGGACTGGCTTTCAGAAACTGTGTGGCTGGCTGGCTTTCAATGAGGCACCAAGGAGTTTGGGGGAAGCTGTGAGGATCAAAGGAAGAGGACAGACGGTGTGATCAGAATGAGTGTTGACCACTGGGGAAAAAGTACAGGTGTCCTCTTGCCAGCTGTCCGGCCTGGCCTCACTGGGAAGAGGCTGGGCTGCCCCTGGGCGTTGCCTGGCTTGGCCCACTACCTCCTTAGTTGAAGGCTGGGAGTCTGCCGAATGTTGGAAACTTTTATTCCTATGCTCTCATCCCCAGAAAATGGAACCCTCACTCCCTTGGCTGATAAGAAAATGGCGTTTCCTGCTCTTAGCTCTCCATCCTCAACTGTAACTTATTTCCACAGGGGGCCGTATCTGCACTTGAGCTCCGTATGTGGAACGAAGGCTCGACACCCCACTAGCCTATCGCCTTTTGCTTTGTGCATTAAAAGTGCTGCAAACTGTCTTGTCTCCCAGGAGGCCTTCTTGTGTCTGAGGGAGGTGGGGCAGAGCAAAAGGGGGGCTTGATTGGGTTGGGATTTGGCTGGGAGGGGCAGACCCCCAAAGAGTGCCCACCAGAGAAGGGCCAGGAGCAGAGCGGGACCTTCTGGAAGCGCCCCAAAGGAGCGGCTCCGCGCCCGGCAGCGGCCCTCACACAGTACCCAGAGAAGGAACTAAAGCTCCAGGTGCCCACGTCTGACGGGTGAGGAGGTTTCTGGATACCTGGCTTGAGTGCCCTGCAGCACGGGTTTACCCCCCACCTCTCCCACCAGCAGCACCAACGGCGGCTGGGCTCCGGCTGACAGAGGGATTGTGTGACATTATTCTAGAAGAAACCACACAGAATCGCTTTCGGATACCTTCCCGAGTCCTGATTTTATCTTTTATGTGTTCATTAGCAAACCAAGGTACTTGCCTTCTAGACCCTGAGAGGAAAGTCAGTTGTGAGTGGAGTCACCACTAAGTCACCACTAAACCTGCCTCCTGTCAGCTAAGAGTCTTGCCTGAGAGGGGACAATAAAAGGGGTACAGCTCCCCGCTCTGGCCCCTCGGCCATGGGGCACATGGGCCTGTGAACCCCAGAATCTGCTTCGTGCAGAGGTCTGTGGTTGCTCACACAGCAGACGCTCATCCCTCAGAGGTCAGAAGCAGTGTGCTACCAGCTGAATGGAGCTCGGCACTCCTGTGACAGGGAGCAAAGGGACAATGAGATCCCTCTGCTCTTAGGGTCCTCAAACTGCTGGCTGCTGCATTAAGGGGAAAACAGTCGGGGTGCTCAGGTGGCTTAGTCCGTTAAGAGTCTGTCTTCAGCTCAGGTCATGATCCCAGGGTCCTGGGATTGAGTCCCGTGTCGGGCTCCCTGCTCCGCAGGGAGTCTGCTTCTCTCTCTGCCCTTCCTCCCACTCATTCTCTCAATCTCTCTCAAAATCTTGGAGAAAAAAAAAATGGGGGGAGGGTTACAATTTAACTGGGACACAGCCCAGGAAAGCACTTTCTGGTCCCAGTCCTCACCCTCTCCTCCCAGCTGGGCCTTTACGTCTGTTGTGTCTGCTTGGACTGCTTTTCTGCTTCCTCCCCAGTTACACTCCCACGTTAGGACTCAATGCAAGCTTTACTTCCTCAGGGGCCCCCTTCTGTCCCCAGGGTCAGGCGAGGAAAGCACTGTGTGACGGCTCCTCTAAAGCGCTTAGCCTGGCTGCAGCTTGTTCCGGGGGTTCTCTGATAACCTTCCCTGCCCACCAGAGCCTCAGCCCTCTGCGAGCAGGGACATGGCTGGTCACTGTGATTTCCCCAGCGCTGTACACGGAGCCTGACGCGTGCGGAAACTCTAGGAAGTTTGTTCAACGAGTGCGCAAATGCTCAACACGCTGTAGCTCTTTATTACTGCAAAGGTCCAAGCACAGAGCTGAAAAAGCACAAACGTAAGTACAGCAGACATCTATGTACAAGATGTTTAATGCAATAGCTTGAATACACAGTTCAACAAAATCAGTCTGTTTAGTTCAAATTAACTTTGTATTACAAAGAACCAAGAAGCTTGGAGGGGGCCACTGTTGAGGTCAAAAGGAAGTCCCTGCCCAGAGTGGAAGGACACAGACTTCAAGGCCTTTCTCTCCATCCCACCTTCAGGAGTGGCCACACCTCTGGACTCTTAAAACCGCTTGGGCACCTCCCCGCAGGAGGCCGCGGTGCAGAGCTACGGACAAGGCCATCCGAGGGTCAGGATTCCACGTCCCTACCAGAGGAGGGCCCAGCCAAAAGGCACTGGAGCTCAGAACACAGGGACCTCTGCCCGGCCAGGGTGGGGACGGCAGCCTGGAGATCCGGCTCAACAGGCTGCTCTGGGTTCTAGTTTATCCCTCCCCCCTCTCCCCACCCCCAGCTCAGTTTGCTCAGATGAAGCACAGTGAGATGGGTCTGGTGCAGCTAGAAGGGCAGCCAGGGGGGCACACGCTTGGGGCAGGGACAGAGCCAAGTGCTCTGGCAGCCGTCAGAGGCAGGGGCGGGTGGGGACCGTTCCAGCAAAACAACAACATCTGGGGTTTGTTTGGTTTTTTTTTTTACTACTCTGAGCTTAATTGGAACAAGCAAAGCCTCTTAGGGGTGGGAAGCCATCACCTCTGAGTCACGTCCGAGCTCACTCGGGGGCATGCTGGGTCCCGGGAGCAGGCCCGGAGGAGGGAGCTCGGGCAGAGTTTCCCGCTAACCTTCTGGGTCTTTAGTTTAAGCTCTGGTTAACTTCCTGCTGCAACTTCTGGGCAGGGCCGTTCCTGGGCTCAAGCTCCAGAAGACTGTTGATGTCTTCAAAGCTGGATTTGTAGTCCTGAGAGAGGAGAGGAGCGGGTGAGGATGGAGGCCCGAGCAAGGGGGGCCGGAGCGGCCAGGGCAGAGGGTCTTGAGCCCCAGCCTGAGGACCTGCCCTGAGCCATCGGGGTGCCCCTGGCCAGGGAAGAAGGATGCGGCCCACCCCCCTGGCCCAGCCTATGCGCTGGAAGGGCCACGCCGGGCGCAGGCGTCTGAGGGGGTACCTTTCAGTCAGGCTCTTCTTACCTTGAGAGCCTTGTAGGCTTGCGCCCGTCTGTAGAACGCCTTCACGTTCTTCCCGTCCAGCTTGAGGGCTTCTGTGCAGTCCCTCACGGCTTCCTTGTACTGCTTCAGGGCCAGGTGGCAGAGCGCTCTGGTGGGAAAGACCGTTGCAGGTCTCAGTCCCTGCTTAGCGGCAGCCCCTGGCCGTGAGGTGGCTGGAGGGGGGATCTTGGAGTCTGAGCTGCTGGTCGCACTGCTTCCTCACCCTTGTGGGGAGGGGGGGGTGAGGGGACCCTCGGAAGCCTGGCTCACAGCACTCCACATCCTGACTGTGTGGCTCCGTCCCTTGGGCCACCTCACACTGCCAGCCTGTTATCTTTTGCTCCTGAAACCTCCCCCTTGGGGCGCCTGGGTGGCTCAGTGGGTTAAAGCCTCTGCCTTCGGCTCAGGTCATGATCTCAGGGTCCTGGGATTGAGCCTCGCATCGGGCTCTCTGCTCAGCGGGGAGCCTGCTTCCCCCTCCCTCTCTGCCTGCTTGTGATCTCTCTGCCAAATAAATAAATAAAATCTTAAAAAAAAAAGAAAGAAACCTCCCCCTTGACAGAATAAAGTCATCTACCTGAATTACTGGACCCTGAGGATGTGCCTGTGGACATGTTAGTGGGAAGACATAAAGAGGTCTGCAGCGCACGCTGAGATGCACCCAAACTAGGATGCACTGATCCATGGCTCCACAGCGACGGAGCAAATGGAGCAAAGTGTTAATGGGGAATTTAGAT
>CM053610.1:11815686-11910059 GCA_028646535.1 Procyon lotor
CACATGTAGCTAGTGTCACATGTGGAAATTGTAATATTTTGGATATAGGGAGGTAAATTTAAAAAAAAAATGATTAAAATACATTTTACTTGTTTCTTTGTACTTTTTAAATGTAGAAAATTTTAAATTATATGTGGTTCAGGGGCGCCTGGGTGGCTCAGTGGGTTAAAGCCTCTGCCTTCAGCTCAGGTCATGATCTCAGGGTCCTGGGATGGAGCCCCGCATCGGGCTCTCTGCTCAGCGGGGAGCCTGCTTCTTGAGCACCCCCTCCTCCCGCCAGCTTGCCTCTCTGCCTGCTTGTGATCTCTCTCTGTCAAATAAATAAAATCTTAAAAAAAAAAACAAAAAAAATTATATGTGGTTCATACTGTTTCTATTGGATAGCACTGCTCCACACTGAAAATACTCTCTACAAAGCATTTCATCTATACTTTTCTTAATGTCCTATCACATTTCTCCAGTACTAAAATTATTTGTATGTTTCTTGAAGTCCCTTGCCACACCATCCACTCTTCAAAGCAGATCTCCCACAGTGCCTTGCACATAATTAGTATGAACAAGCATCTGCTCAATGAACAGATCCCCAAATGAAAGAATAAACTTGCAAATTTGGCAGCGTTTTCTCTCTGCTCAAATAATTCAAAGTACCTATTCTTCACAAGCCCATTAAATCCTCATAATGTTTGCACCTTGTTCCTTGTACTCCCGCACCCTACTGCAAAGTTACTTGGTCAAAGGCGCAGCGCAGGGAACATCGTTAGTGGTACTATAACAGCGTCGTATGGTGATGGATGCGGGCTACACGTGGGGGAGCACAAATTAACACGCAGCCTTGTCGAAATCACTATCTCGTACATCAGAAACTAATGTTATTTACTGCTGCGTATTGACTACAATTAAAAAAAGAAAAACAAAGTGGTTCTTAGTCCCGCCGTCACCCTCACTCGGTCACACTGAATGACTCTTTCGGCAGCTCCATCTAAACTCTGTGTGGCCCTCAAAGTCCTTCATGGTTTTGGCTCCTCCATACCTATCAGGCTTTATCATTCTCCACTCTCCAAAATGTACCTTTCTCTCAGGCTAGACATCCTTGAATACCCTATAAATGTCACGCTCAAACACCCCTGAAATTGCTTTTCTAGTTCCTTCATCTAGAAGGCTCTCCCATTTACTTCCTGCCTATGCAAACTCTATCCACCCAACTGGCCAAAAAGCCTTCCCTGGCTACGCCAGCCCCCACTGAGGTTCCAGCCTGTGAACCCTGACGCACTTGCAGCCTGTCACACCGTCCAGGGCCTACACCACATATGTTTTCTGGTACAAATGAGGAGTAGTGTCCCTTTACAAGCAGTTCCACGTGGGTATGTCCTCAAAGGAAAGCTTCACATTTGTTTCTCATTTAAGGTCTCACACTGGACCAAGCACAGAACTAATGCTCAGGTAGGCAGTGGCTGTAAATTTTTTCAGCAAATCAGTCCTGAGAGAGCAGAGAAGCCAGGGCAGCTGTATGCGGGATGGCAGAAGGGCAGCAGGACTAGGTCTAAGAGTGGGCTGTGTACTACCAAAAAAAAAAAAGCTACGTGAACTTGTTCAACCTCAGCCTTCCAGTCTATATGCTGGAGATACAGCATCCTCCTCAGAAGACGTGCTGGGAAGAGGAGATGCAGGGAATTAAAGGAAATCTTTAAAAATGCACTGTGCAAACCAAATGGAAGTACTATTATTCATCTCACAGGACGTCCACATCACCGTTTCAGTCCACAATGTGCGCTCGGATTCTTATTTAGCATACATCTCGTACAGGAAGTGAACACGTTACAGTGTTAACATTCCTAGATGAGACTCCACCCTTCAATAGCCTCAAAACGGACACATGGTAACTGCAAACACTTTTATCCATTAGTTCCTAACTGAATTTTCTTGAATTGAATGCTAAGAAGTGATGGTTTATAATCGCGACCTACTTTTCTTTTGACTTTCAACCAAAGTCCTACCAAGAAAAACCTCAGCAAGAGAGCCTTTATTTGCCTCCTAAAAAACCTTAAAAGACCAGCAGCTTCACCATCAGGCCTGGCACTAAGAGCACAGAGACAACAGAGCACACTTTTCCTTGTGCCGGGCACAGATGGGGAAGACACGGAGAGCCCTCCACGCAGCTCCCGAGCACAGTCACAGGATGACAAGGGGTGTCTGCCTGCTCGATGCCACTGGGTGCAGCAATTTAGAGGAAAGAAGCATGTGCTGATTAAATCAGCAATGCTGAGTGAAAAACTGGAAACAATCTAGATACCTAATATTTGTCAAAAGGAGGGATTTAATGTCATAGATCTGTTGATGAGATACATATAATAGGAAGAATAAAAAGATGTACAAAAGTATTTCATTTTCATAAAACACTCCAAAGAATATCATGAAAAATAATTCTAAGGGTGCCCATGATATAATAGGATTTCCTTCAAATACATGAAACCTCAAATCTGACAGTAAATGCTGAAACAAGAGTATCTATGAACCAACCAAGGCCCTCTAGTTCAAAATTCTTTACCTAAAGGGTTTCTCTTATCCAGGTTCAGGATACTGAGAGGCCATCTCCCAGGGGCCAGAGGAAGACATCCAAGTGTAAGAAGGGAAAAATAAAAATACAAATGACTACCCACTTAACGGTGGGTAACTGCAAAAAAAAAAAAAAGGCGTAGCCTTTCAAAGGAAGAGAATGACCTTCTGAAATGCGTGGTCTTTAGAAGTACTAAACTCTTGGGTATGTTTTGTTTTCAAGGAAAAGAGGCTTAATGTTTTTAAAGTAGGCTCCACACCCAATGTGGGGCTCAAACTCGCAACCCTGAGATCAAAAGGTGCGTGCTCTGCTGACTGAGCCATGCTCAATTATGAAATACTGAGCTCTGACTGAATTTGATAATTTCCTAGAAATTTAAAATTGAGGATTCCACTGTCTATCATGTGTGAAGATTACTAAACCTCTATTATGAAATATACAGGAGTGGAATTTGTTTCCAGGAAAGCTCTACATTAGGCGATTTTTTTTATAGGAACGTCTCTGAACCTTATTTTCCTTAAATGTTAAAAGGAAACATTAGCCACTATCAAGGATGTACCAAAAAACGGCTACATTGTCAGGGTAAAAGCTCAATGGACACATTCTTACTCTTTTTGTTTTCATTTGGGTTTTTCTGGGGCAGGGGGGAGGGGTGACAAGGAGAGGGAGAATCTCATGCGGACTCCATGCTTAGTGTGTGGAGCCCAATGCAGGGCTGCATCTCACAACCCTGAGATCATGACCTGAACTGAAATCAAGAGTAGGACACCCCACTTACCGAAACATCTAGGTGCTCCATCCAACGTACTCTGTAGAGACTCGTATGCTACTTCATAAAAATATAGTGCATATGATTTAATGTGCATTGAAATCACCAAAAATGAAAACAAAAAAATGAAAATGTCCAGGAACTTTTCCTGGAATTCACAAGAAATACAATTAGGATAGTGTGGTCCTCGCCTCTGAGAGCTCACACTCCTCCAGTAGGAGCAGAAGACGGCACGTACTTAAGGGTTATAAAGTTTCTTGAAGAAAAAACCCAGCCAGAATTAGAGGGAAGAGGTTTAGTTTAAAAGTGGCTGGGTCATCACTGGTTTTCTGGGCTGCAGGGGTTCTGCCAGGAGAGGAAAATGATATTCCAGGTAGGGACAAGAAACACTGATGTATGAATAAAGAGCACATTATGTTTTTCTAGATGAAACTGAAGAAATCAAAGTAGATAAAGAATCTGGAGGGAAAACTAACAGGAGCATCTTAAAAATCTAGACTCACAAGCTTCCATGGGGTTAAGGAACTGACAGTAAATTCTGATAGTGTTCGCAGAGGACCGACAGAACCACAAGGCCAAAGTTACTGTTCCAGAGTCACTTTGCTGAAGGAAAAACAGATGCCAAGCTTCGGCAGGAGGGACTTGAGAATGTCAGTGGGGCCAGGTGGTTAGGGGGTGTTACCCAGAAAAAGTGGAGTACTCCTAGCTCTTAAAGAAATCTACTCACTGAAAAACACCCACTCTAAAAAATGTCTGTGTGCCATTCTACACACAAATTTCACAGTCCTGTCATAAATTGAACTCCATTCAAACATTTGCCCGCTCTCTGTTAAAAAATGAAACGCAGCATGTCCTAAATGCAAAATCGTTAGCACTGTTGTCCAGCAAACAGAATTGCGGAGGGAAATTTCACTTCCATTTCAAAATCTCTTCCCTCTTCCACACCAGTTGTTGAGTATCACTGTTACTTATGTCCAACTGGACAAAATTAAACTTTAAAAAATGGAGGTACTGAATGATATGCACAAGGTCACGCAACAGCAGATAGGACAATAAATTAACCTCTTGACATTCAGTGATCAATCCTAGACAATCTGTAAGTAATTCTGATCCATAAACACAGCTCCATTGGTCTATTCTGGGACTAGGGTTCAAAAGTTTTGAGCCCACCATCATAATGGAGTGATCCAGCCCAATTTACCAGTACCACACACCAATGCCATAGGTTACCTGATCTCTGTGTTTTCTCATGCATAAAAATTTATCTAATATGATTCTTGGAAAGAGTAACTTAGTTCATGATGCAAAATACCTTTTTTTTTTTTTTTAAAGATTTCATTTATTTGACAGAGAGAGATAGATACCACAAGTAGGCAGAGAGGCAGGCAGAGAGAGAGGGGGAAGCAGACTCCCCACTGAGCAGGGAGCCTGATGTGGGGCTCGATCCCAGGACCCTGAGATCATGACCCAAGCAGAAGGCAGAGGGTTTAACCCACTGAGCCACCCAGGTGCCCCACAAAATACTTTTAAGTCTCGGGGTCCATGGGTGGCTCAGTGGGTTAAAGCCTCTGCCTTCAGCTCAGATCATGACTCAGGGTCCTGGGATCGAGCCCCACATCGAGCCCCGCATTAGGCTCTCTGCTCAACGAAGAGCCTGCTTCCTCCCCTGTCTCTGCCTGCCTCTCTGCCTACTTGTGATCTCTCTGTCAAATAAAATAAATAAAATCTCAAAAAAAAAAAAAAAAAAAAAAAGACAGTGCCTGGCTAATGCTGTTAGCTAGTACTTTAAAAAAAATTTTTGGGGCGCCTGGGTGGCTCAGTGGGTTAAAGCCTTTGCCTTCGGCCCAGGTCATGATCTCAGGGTCCTGAGATCGAGCCCCACATCGGGCTCTCTGCTCCGCAGGGAGCCTGCTTCCTCCTCTCTCTCTGCCTGCCTCTCTGCCTACTTGTGATCTTCCCTCTCTCTGTGAAATAAATAAATAAAATCTTAAAAAAAAAAAAAAAATTTTTTTAGGGCACCTGGGTGGCTCAGTCGTTAAGTGTCTGCCTTCGGCCCAGGTCAGATCCCAGAGTCCTGGGATCGAGCCTCGCATTGGGCTCTCTGCTCTGCAGAAAGCCTGCTTCTCCCGCTACCACTCCCTCTGCTACCACTCCCTCTGCTCGTGTTCCCTCTCTCGCTGTGTTTCTCTCTGTCAAATAAATAAAATCTTTAAAAAAAAAAAATTTTTTTTTTAAATCTTTACACACTGTAAGCACTCAAATGGCAGCCACACCAAAGTCTAACTAACGCCAGCAGCCAGTCTTAAAGGGACACTTCCTACACACCTTGTTTCTTTTAAATCTAGATGGATTTCTTTGAAGACTTTTAAAAGAAAGGCACATGTTAACTTACCTATGCCTATTTCTAAAGTAGCAATTAGCATAGTTTACTGTAAATGTCTTTACTGACTCCCACATTGGATTGTGAGCTTTAAGAAGGAACCCAGACTTTTATCTTTGGCATCCAATGTATGGCACAATGCGTGCCATGCTGAGTATGACTTTCAATCACTTGGTGCACTTTTTTAAAAGAAGGGAACAAGGCTGTTATTTCCTATGTGGACAGAGGTAAGTAGACCACACCTGACCTATAAAGTACAGACTATATTTATCCTCTGCCTTAGTCTACTTTAGAATAGAGCCACCCCAGCTCCAATTAGGAAACAACACTATGCTTTTTGACCAATGTTTCTCGGCTACCAATTTTTATATTTATAGATTCAAAATGAGTTTCAACAAGCCTTTGGAGTGCTTTCTGTCCATCTTCTCTTTTGTTCATAAGACTATACCAGCTAGCTGATTCAGTAAACATAACAAAAATACTCATCACTTATAGTCTACCCAAACGTGTAAAGCACTAGGGCTTTATTATCAACTCATTTAAGCCTAAACAACCTATGAGGCAGGTGCCACTGCCCCCTTTTATAGATTCCAAGAGTAACATGCCCAGGGTTACACAGGCAAGTGGGCACATGCACTTTCCTCTAAGTGGCACTAACCCCTACAATCAACTATGCTTACTTTTGGAAAAGATAGAACGGACAATTTTTCAAAACCAAACCAAACAAAACAAAACCCATACAGAGTTATTACAGTGAGGTTTCAGGGATCAGCCTTAATTTATCTAGCTGTAAAAATCAAATGAAGTTAAAAACAGCCTAAGTCCAAAAGCTCAAAGGACTGTCAAACAAGCTTTAAGGTGAGGTTTGTGGGCAAATAGTAACAATGGGCAGGACTCATCTCTACCCTATTGTCACCTCTGTCCAGGTCAAGGCCATTCAGAAATAACTTTTACTGTTGGGTCTCTTAGGGAAAACAATGAAATAAAACTAACAGGAAGAAACTTACATAAGAGAGAACTGGCCATATTTTTAAAAAAAAGGAAAAAAAAGTAATCTCTCTAACCTACAGCCCGCTAGGAATGACTTTTTCTCTTGGGGCTATCAATAAGTCTCATCTCATTGTAAGTACATACTAGAAACACACAACTATGCCTATATTAGAAGATCTTTTAGCCTAAAAAGCAGTAAGCTTTCTTACTTGGCTTTTAGCACACGTATCCCAAAATAGAAAGTACTTTAGTTTCTTTTTCCTCCCCAAGTATTCCCCTTCGAAAATTTCCTTTAGAATCCAGCTCCAACTGTGAAGTTTCTCCCTCATGACATACAGACGACTACCAGAACCATATTCATGTAGAGACCAAGATGGCCGTAATATTTAAAAGTTGGTTTTATCCATTGAATTTCTTGTCCCCTTGCTAGGGTGAATTGTCTGTCACCTCTCCCTAGAAAAATGTAGGAACCAAGGAACGGAAAGTCCCTTTACAAATAAATCTTAGTTCATTCTGGGGTATCCTTATTCCTTAAAGGAAAATGGCCCAGTTTGATGCCACTGAAAGAAGAGGTAGCCTAAAAGGACATTATAATTTACAATTGTAATTTACTATTTCCTCTCTTCCTCGCCAACAAAATATGGAAAAATCTAAAAATCTACAAAAAAAAAGTATGATAAACCAAAATTAGTGATGGGAGTCCTGACCAAATTCTGTTAGATGAAGAACCAAGTATCAGACAAATCAGCATGCCACAAAGTAACTGATGAACTGTCTCCCTAGTATGAAGCAAATGCTAGAACACTGGGTTTTTCACAAGTTTGCTTCCTGATGCACACCAGCAGTATCATCCCCACAGGACAGAATGAATATAGTCCCTCCAATAGATTACACATGTATCTTTTAAAATAGCTAAAATTCCTGTCCAAACACATTTACTTTAATAGGAGACATGTAAAGAAAAATTAAGGACTAAATGGGGTTCACATGAACCATGCTCCACCACCAGTAGACACCCATCTTTAGAGCCAGACTGCTGGGTTTGATTCCTGACTTCAGCACTTACTTATCTTGTGCTGTGTGTGTACCCCTGGGAAAATTATTTAACTCTTTTGTGCCTCAATTTCCTCATATGTAAAATGGGGCTAATAGTACTTACCTGTTCCGAAGGCTTCATTAGTATGTGTAAAGGGCTTAGAACAAAGCTTTGCACATAGTGGGCTGTGATAGCTATTATTATTGTAGACTAATTGCCCCGATGCCACCTCATCAGTTGGGTAATAAATCATAGACAGATTCTATGTGTCTATACTATATAGCATATACACTGTATCTAGTCTCTCTATATATTCACGGATATGGTCAAATAACATTTATTAAACACTATATCCCAAAAGCTTATTTTGATTATTCAGTTTATCACAAGAACACAACAAAGACTATTACCACTTGCATTGTACAGATGAGAAAACAGGCTCAGAAAAACGGGAGATGCTGTACACAAAATAAAGTTCTACAATAACATATCAGTTTTTGAAAGCAACATGTATACAAAGCAGGAATGGGTCTCATCAGAATGCAGCTGGAGAAAAAAAGAAAGCCATTAATAGTGAATTCTGTGATTAAAAAAACAAAACCAAAAGCTTTTTACCTTTGTAAAAAAAAAAGGCCCAAGACAACTCTGGAGACAGAGAAACTAAGAACCAGAAATTAATTAACATACTGAATATCCCACAGTCAGAAAATGCTGCAGGCAAGACCTGAATCAAATTTATCTGACTCCAGGTCCAGTGCTCTTTGTTTCTGTATCCACAGCCAAATGGGCAAAAGGCACTTTTTTCGCAGTGGCTCAAATCTCTGGAGACTCTGCCTCCGGAACTAGCATCATGGGAATTGGCTCAGCCTGGTTTTATGGAGGCTGCCTCCCTGATCTATAGAGCTCCAATTCTAAAATGGCTTCAACATAACACAAGCACTGCATGATGGGAAATGTACAGAAGATTACAGGGTAGGAGCCATACTCCAGGGGCTGACAGTCCAGAAATATTTGCTCCTGATGAATGAGGATATTCAATCTAAAAACTAGGTGTGTGGTCTAGCCCAAACTACCTCATTTCTCATAAAGACTTCATCTGTAATATGGGTGAATGGTTTCTTATCTCACTGAAAAGAGAGGCTAGGAAAATCACTCAGTAGTTGCTACTGGATTATTACTCTTCCATTTGGAAGACCACACCTAAAATTCTAAGTTGGGTCTAGTAAAACTGACAGGTTTTACCCTCACCCTCCTGCGTGCTGCTAAGAAAATAGATCCAAGAAAAATGAGGGCTCAGACAACTGAGATATTCCTAACTGAGAAATGGGGTACACTGGAAGCAGTCAAGAAGAAAATCACTAAGAATCAGACATTATTTATCCATACACATTTCCAAAGAGAAAATGCAAAAAGCTGAGAAGCCACGTGTCCAGTTCTATAAACCACCTATATGTGTGGTTTCATATGAACAATTGAGACACAGTGAGAAATGCAGACAATTTTCATATTCTTGAAAATGCTTCATTTTTCTTTTTGGATCCTGTGGCCGCCTGATTTTGTATGTTCCCAACATCATCCTGCCAAATCCGGTCTCCCACACAGGGCACGTAAAATCAGAGTCTGATGCTATCTAGCCTTACTAAAAGGAAAAGGAATGAAGACAAGGACAAGAGACATGCATTTTTACAGAAAGGTTGGCAAACGGTCTCAGCAATACTGCCACCTTTGAAAACCCCATTACATGCAGTTCTCCATTTGCAACAAAGATGTACTCAATCCTCTGAAGAAAAGGGGCCCAAATCAATCCCATTCCTTCCCCACCACTAGGGAGGCCACCAGGCAAATTTCAGTTCTAAAAACGTGCTAACACACAGTACAGGGGTATTTGGAGTGAGGACACAAAAGACTCTGGCATTAAATGACGGTAAATACCGTGGGAAAACACTCCCGATTTTCAGCCTATCTTTTTTTTCCTGGTGATCGGGCCTGACTCAGTAACTGTTTCCAACAAATGCATTTTCTTGACTCAAACCTCAACCTTGTGCTTCTCAGGGAATCTCGGGTCCAGCTAGGCTCCCAAACCGGCGAACGATGATGAAATGGCTTTACTGCAAAGTGGGAGGGGGTTTTCCCTCTGCTCTCTCCCAAGGTTAAACCCCTTACCCATCGTGAGGGAGTCAAGAGAGGCCCTAGGGTTCGAAAATTCGCCCGTATTTGGTTAAATTTTAATTTTTGGAAACCAGAAAACAAGGAGCAGGGGTGACAAAGCTTAAAGGGTCGGTTTTCGCCGCCCGAGGAGCAGGGAGAGGTCGCGCGGGCCACCAAGGTAGGTCGGAAGGGAGGGTCGGGGGTCCGCGGCTCAAGGTCCCTTCCGGCCCCGTACGGAGCCGCACCCGGCCCGCAGGGCAGGGCCGCAGGCGGCGAGGGCTGCCTGGGCCTTTCCGAGAGCGAAAGGGCCCGGCCCCGGAAACAGGGAGGGGCCGCGGCCAGGCCGGGCCCGCGCCACAGGCTGCCGCGCGGGGCCGAGGAAGCTGCGCGCCACCACCTCCCGGGGCCCACCCGCTGGGTCGCCCGCGTCGCCACGGCGGTCGCCGCCGGTGAGGGGGGAGCTTCGCGCTTGGGCCCCTAGGGGCCCCGGGCGGACCCCGCGTCGCACTCACCGGAGGAGGGCAACAGGAGGAAAAGACGCTTGTGAGCGAAGCTCCGAGCGCGGTGACCGCTTCCTTCCCTAGCCCACTCCTCAGACAGCAGCGGCGGCGGCTGCAGTGGCGGCGGCGGCAGCAGCTTCCCCGGCTCCGGAATCGGCGGCGGCGGTGGCGGCAGCTCCACTTCCGCTCCGGTCACCACTTCCGCTCCGGCCCGAGCCCCGCCCCGCCCCTGCGCCGGCTCCTCATTGGGCGAGAGGAGCACGGGGTTGCCCCGGCCGCCCGAGAGGGGCGCTGACGGAGGGAGGAGGAAGAGGAGCGGGGAGACCCGGACGCCGCGGACTGGGAGCGAGGAGGGGGCGGGCGGACGGGGACGGAAATGGGGGCTGGGGAGGGAAAGAGGCAGTGAGAGAAGAGGGGGCGGGGCTGGGGGTCGGTGTGTGGGAACCCGGGAACCCGGGGTATTGGGGGAGGCGAGGGCTTGGGCGGGCCCGAGCCACTGGTGCTGCGTCCCAGCTTGGGCTCAGAACCCGGGCAGGGCCAAGCCCACAGACGCCAGGGTCATCGGTTTCCTGCCCACTCAAAAAGGGATCGCCACCGGGTCGGAAGCTGAGGTCAATCCCCTTTGGCTGTGTGCTTTGGGAATACTGGACCTAGGGAAGGACAGAAATTGCTCATCCTTCAATTTTCGCTTAATCTTCCCTTCAGTCCTTCGAGGCACTCATTTTCTCCTTTTGTGGACAGGAGAGGCCACGTGAAGTGCCAGGAATCGAACCGGCCAAGTCTTTTGGTGTGTATGGTTTTTTTTTTTTTTTTTTTTGAAGCCTGTGTCTCTGATCTCTCCCTTGAGACACTCCCTTCCCAAGGCTCCTAGGGGAAGCTTAAGGAAGGAAACTGGCCTCTACAACCCTCCACTCAGTTCTCCAGAATGTCTCTCATCTCCTCTCCCTCCCTTTCATTCATTCTTTCAACAAATATTTCTGGAGCAGGCTTTGTGCATAGCGTTGGAGACACAGCAAGCACAAGACAGCCGGGCCCTACTGTCCCGGACTGTTTGCAGTCTGGTAGGAGAAAGAACAAAGGCCTGTTTGGCCTTAATCATCTCTCCTTTACCCTTACTTAGCTGAATGATAGACTTCTAACTCATCACCCTACCCTCAGCCCTGCCCCCATCAACTACGGAAGCCATCTTTTAAAAATGCCATTCTTATCTTCCCTTGCTTGCTTAAATCCTTTGGTGATTACTCAGACCTGGAAGAGGAGCGATAAGCTCCCAGAGTGTGACCGTCCACGTTCTCCAGAAGTCGTCCTTAACTTTCCAGCCTTTCCCTGCTATTTTCCCTTCCACCGTAAAACCCCATTTCCATTGGATCATGCCTTATCCTCCCACTATGCCAAGTCCAGTATTTCTAAACCATTTGTGTTACTTGCCAACATTTTTTAAAGACTGAGGGATTTCTGTGTGAAATCTGCATCAGTGCCTTGTCTGGCAACACTGTGTCCACATTTCTGTGTGACAACAATTGGCTGAAGCCAAGGAGTGGCTGCCCACTCTAGGTCAGGCATAGATTTTTCAGAGTGCCAGGGTCCCCTCCTGACCTGAGTCTGCTTTTCTCATTTAAGTTACCTGCCATATAGGCATTTGTGCCAGTGACCCCCTACACTTTTAAGCAAGAGTGGAAGAGAATGTTGTGTGACATAAACAGCATGCATTTGACGTTAAAACCACCGGATTTGAATCCTGGAGGTTTCCCAGTGCAAAAACTTCTCCATGGGGATCCATTTTTGGCAAACCAAAAAGATCAATAAGCTAGAGATTGCTCAGATTGAAATAAGACTTAATGTAATCAGACTGTGCCTTAGGTCCCATCCAGAAAATGCCTTGGTGGGTCAGAGGGCTCATGATAATTACACCCAAATGATGGCATCAATATGCTGACGGAGTAGAAGTGCCCTTTGCCGGGCAACCCTGAGCGTCTGCTAACGGGTTGCATGGATTACCTGCTTTCGCCATCTCTGCATTCTAGGCCAGAGGTCAGCAAAGCACAGCTGTGAATTGACAGAAACAAACAGATATTAAAATACAATGGTACAGATGCAGCCATAATAATATATATGCCCAGGATATTACCAGAGCCTAGGGGAAGGGCCCCCAACCCATCTTGGGAGTGTGGTGGGAGAGCAGGAAAGACTTTCTGAAAGGGAAGATACTTGAGCCTTGGATTCCATAAAGGACTTGTTTTAAATTAATAGACTGTTTTTTTTTTCTTAAAGATTTTATTTATTTGACAGAGAGAAACAGCGAGAGAGGGAACACAAGTAGAGGGAATGGTAGCAGGAGAAGCAGGCTTCCTGCAGAGCAGAGAGCCCGATGCGGGGCTCGATCCTAGGACCCTGGGATCACGACCTGAGCTGAAGGCAGACGCTTAACGACTGAGCCACCCAGGTGCCCCAGACTGGTTTTTAAAGCAGTTTTAGATTCATAGAAAAAGAGATAGTACAGAGAGTTCCCATATACCCAATCTCTGTCCACCCACAGTTTCCGTTAGTACTAACATATTAGTTTAGTGTCGTACATTAGTTAGAATTGATGCACCAATATTGATATGTTACTAAACTCAAGTTTACATTAGGTCCCTTTTTTTTTAAGAGAAAGAGAGCATGAGCACAGGTTGGGGAGGGGCAGAGAGAGAGAGAGAGACTCTTAAGCAGGCCTCACACTCAGTGCAGAGCCCAACTCGGGGCTCCATCTCACGACCCCAACATCATGACCTGAGCCAAAATCAAGAGTCAGATGCTTAACCAGCCCAGCAACCCAGGTGCCCCAGGATTCATTCTTTTTGTTGTACAGTTCATTGAATTTTGGCAAATGCATACTGTCCAGTATCTCCCATTACACTATCATACGGAACAGTTTCACAGTCTTAAAGCTCCCCTGTGCCTTCCGTCCCGTGGGGTAAAAATAGAAGATGCTGAGCAGGAGGCAGAATTACGCTGTTGTTTTGCTCCATCATATCCCGGGGGGGCCTGTGCTCTCTCTAACATTTAGGCTAAAAGCAAAAAATAAAAGACCCCCACAAAAAAAAACCCACAAAAACTATTCAATTATTCAACCCTCACCCCCTGCCCTCACCCCAACCCTTGGCAATCATATCTCTTTTACGCTGGCTTTAGTTTTTTTGCCTTTTCCAGATGTCAAGTAGTTGGAATCATACAGTCCGTAGCCTTTACTGACTGGATTCTTTCACTAAGCAGCATGATTCAAGGTTCCTTCAGGTCTTTTTATATCTTGATAACGCATTTCTTTTAATCACTGAATAATATTTCATTGTATGAATGCACCACAGTTTATCCATTCACCTGCTGTTCCAGATTGACTCATGTCTTCCAAGAAGATATGTTCAAGTCCTGATCCCTGGTACCTGTGAACGTGGCCTTATTTGGAAAAGCCTTTGCAGATGTAATCTAGGCAAGATGAAGTCATTAGGGTGGATTCTAATCCAGTGTGATTGATGGCCTCATAAAAAAAGGAGATGGCCATGTAATGTCAGAGGCAGCCACAAACCCAGGAGCACCAAGGACCTGTAACCACCATCTGAAACTAGGAAGTGGCAGGAAAGTGCTCTACCCAGAGTCTCAGAGCGGGGGACCTCCTGACACCTGGATTTCAGACTTCTAGCTTGTAGATCGTGAGAGAATAAATTCTGTTGTTTTAAGCCATCCGGTTAATTCCATTTCTGACAATTATGAATAAAACTGCCACAAACCTCCGAGTGCAGGTTTTTGTGGAGACATAAGTTTTCAGCTCATTTGGGTGAATACCTAGGAGCACGATTGCTAAATCACAAGTTAAAACTATGTTGAGCTTTGTAAAATATTGTCAACTGTCTTCCAAAGAGGCTGTACCATTTTGAATCTCCACCCGCAGTGAAAGATGGTGCCTGATGCTTCCTATTCGCGTCAGCATTTGGTGTGGTCAGGTTTTGTCATTTTTATTTTTTTTATTTCAGCCATTCTTATGTAGATGTGTAAAGTAAGAACCTAGCTTGTTTCTCTGAAAGTTTCTTTTTGTTCCTATTACTCTGAAATTTCATGGCTAATAGCCTTGAGACCCCTAGTGGTCTTCCTTCCTTCTTTCCTTCCGCTTCACTTCCCCTCCCTTCCTTTTCTTTCCTTATTCCTTCCATCCCTCCTTTCTGCCTTTCTTTCTTTCACTTTCTATTATGACAACAATTTCAAACACAAAAGTAGAACAGTACAGTAAAGTCCACATACCCACCACCCAGCTTTATTTTAATATTTGATCTATCCTTCATACCATTTTTCTTTGAGAGAGAGAGAGAGAGAGAGAGAGAACATGCACAGGGAGGAGTAGAGGGAGAGGGAGAGAGGGAGAGAATTTAAAGCCGGCTCCATGCCCAGTGTGGGACTTGATCTCATGACCCTGAGATAATGACCTGAGCCAAAATCAAGAGTCAGATTCTTTTTTTTTTTTTTTAATATTTTATTTATTTATTTGACAGAGAGAGAGAGATCATAAGTAGGCAGAGAGGCAGGCAGAGAGAGAGGGGGAAGCAGGCTCCCCGCTGAGCAGAGAGCCCGATGTGGGGCTCGATCCCAGGACCCTGAGATCATGACCTGAGCTGAAGGCAGAGGCTTGAACCCACTGAGCCACCCAGGCGCCCCAAGAGTCAGATTCTTAACCAACTGAGCCACCCAGGGATCCCTATCCTTCATCCATTTTTTTTTTTCAAAGATTTTATTTATTTATTTGACAGAGAGAGATACAGTGAGAGAGGGAACACAAGCAGGGGGAGTGAGAGCGGGAGAAGCAGGCACCCTGCTGAGCAGGGATCCCAATGCAGGGCTTGATCCCAGGAGCCTAGGATTATGACCTGAGCTAAAGGCAGATGCTCAGTGACTGAGCCACCCAGGCGCCCCCCTTTATCCACTTTTGCAAGAGGATTTTACAGCAGATCTCAAATATTTTATCATTGTGTTTGTAAATACCTTAGTATATAGCTCTAACAGGTGAGAATTTAAAAAAAAACTAATAATGACAAAAAAATAAATAAAATAAAATAAAAACTAATAATGACATAAATGCAATTTTGGGATCACACTTAAGGAAATTAACACACAGTCCATGTTTGATTTTCCCTAATTGTCTCAAAAATGACTTTTTTAAAATATTGGCTTACTTAAGTCGGGATTCAAGCTCTACCAATTGTATTTAGTTGCTAATTCTCATTTAATCTGTAACAATTACTCCTCTTTTTAATATGATTGATTTGTTGAAAAAACTGGGTAAATTGTCCTTCAGAATTTCTCACAGTTTGAATTTGGCTGATTGGACCATTGTGATGTTTTTGAAATGTGACACCATAATTTGAATATCCTGTATTAGATTTCAGTTCAGTTTTTGGCAAGAATATGTTATAGGTGAGATGGTATATTTCCTATTACACCATACCAGAAGGCACATAATGTCTAATTATTTCCCAATGATCTCTTTCCATTTGAAAACCCATTTCCTTCAGCTCTGAGATATTTTTGGGAATTCTTTCTTTGAAGATGTCCCTATTTTCTGTCTTCACTTTCTGGAACTCCCAGTTATTCACATATCTGAGCTCTTAGAATGATTGTCTAATATTACCGTTTTTTCTCCTCCTCTTATGTTTTGTGTGTGTGTGTGTGTGTGTGTGTGTGTGTGTGTGAATGTGGGTCTCTTTTTTGAATATCATTTTCCAACCTCTATTTAGTCAGAGTTCTGTGTAGGAGACAGAAACCGAAATCATTCCAGACATTTTAAGCAGAAAGGAATTTAATATAGGAAATTAGGTGCTTGCAGACTCATTGAGAGAGTTGGCATTGCCAACTCGGGGAGGGTGGAAAGAGGGTGGGGAGGGAAGGGACAACTCTTGTTTCAAAGTCACCATGGCTGGGGCGCCTGGGTGGCTCAGTCGGTTAAGCGGCTGCCTTCGGCTCAGGTCATGATGAGCCCTGAATCAGGCTCTCTGCTCAGCAGGGAGCCTGCTTCTCCCTCTCCCCCTCCCTCTGCCTGCCGCTCTGCCTACTTGTGCTCACTCGCTCTCTGCCTCTGTCAAGTAAATAAATAAAATCTTAAAAAAAAAAAAAAATCACCACAGCTGTGATCGAGAGGTCAGAATTGTTAGGGCTATTCCTGCTGCTGCCACCATAGCTTCCCGACCCTCTGAAGCTGGGGACTGGGCACTAGATCGGAGAGTGTGGCCACTGACATTTGGTTCAGAAGTAGAGTTCAAAGACCAGAGAGTTGTTGTCTGGCTTGAATAAGAAGTTGAAATGGGGAATGGGGGCTGGGGGAAGTGGGGGGTAATCTACTACAGGTCAACTCAGCGAGGTCTTTGATATCCATCCAACCCATTTTGGCTTTTTGTTTTAATGGAACAAAGGCTGAAATCCTGACTTAGATCAATCGGTATGATCAGAAACCAGAATTCTCCAAGACCGCTGAATTGAATTTTGGTCATATACTCACCTCTGCCCTCCTATAAATGAGGTCACTGGGAAGGCAGGCATCATTAACCTAAAAAAAAAAAAAAAAAAAAAAAAAAGGATTATGAGTCTGCACTTCAGTTTCATGATAACTGAACCAGAAAGAAGTTTCACAGTGTGTCGAGGTTTTGCTGATTTCTACCTGCAGAGAAAGTGGCAATGCACTGTCATGCTCCAGTACTTCCTCTAGCCCTGGAAAGTTCTCAGAGCTATCCGCCTCCAGTCTGTTTCTTCAGAGTAGCAGCTGGGCAAAAAGAACCATTAATTTGTTGGGTGTTTGTGTGTGTATTTTAAGAATGATATTTTTTAGCATTTAATTTTAAGTAAGAAAACACCTGCTGTATTCATTTTAAATAACGTATTTTTGTTACATGGTGATGCACGGATATACTTTCATTGTCAGAAAACTAAAATATTAAAGATTAAAAATAAAAGTCCCCTGTTATCCCTGCTTCCCAGTGCCACTCCCCCTTACCCCCAGAAAGTAACCAAGTAGCAGTTATAGAGCAGAGCTCATTAGTCATGGTAGGTCAGGTTATGCTGCAATAACAAACATGGTCAAAATCTCAGTGCCTTACAACAAAAATCATTTATTTGTCGATCTCGATTCAACCCATGTTTGACATGGGTCGGCTGTAGCTATTTCTCTGGACATAAGTTGAAGGAGCAGCCGAGATGTGCTAATCTCATGGCAGAGGGAAAAGAAAGAACTGTGGAAGCTTTTAAAACTTCTGCTTAGAAGTCTCATGTCATTTTCACTCACATTTCCTTGGTCAAAGCAAATCATATGGCCAAGCCCCACTTCAGTGGGGGTGGAGATGTATAATCCTTCCACAGGGAGGGGCAGTGAACATTTCCCCATAGTTTTATAGAATTCATAAAACTCCAGAAATAGGTATCATTTTAATATAATTTATGATGGTGTTGAATCTTACTTTCTGCATGCAAAAATATATCTTAGAAGTCTTTCCATGGTATGCAGATAGATCCATCTCCTTTTTAAACAGCTGCATAATATGCCATAATATGGATGTGCTATACTTTATGTAGCTATTTCCCTACTTGAAGACGTTCAAGTTGTTTCTAATTTTTTATTATTGCAAACAAGGGTGTAGCAAATATTCTCGCACTTGCCCCTTAGGCATATGTGCAAGTGTTTCTCTAGGGTGGGTAGAGAGAAGTGGAAAAGCTGATGAACATTCTGTGCCAATTTTCTCTCTGAATCTTAATATGGCACACTCACACGAGAATTCTGATGAGAGTTTAATAAAGACTGTTTACAAAGAATAGTGCAGTGCCCCAGGGCTGGTGACAGTGGTGCTATCACCAGCCCTGGGTCAGAAGGAGCAAGGTGAGAGAGCAGGGAGTAGAATAGGGAGGAGTCATGTGGAATGGGATGAGTGAAGCCAGCCCAATATGGCCCCATAAAGAAGGAGACAAGGGAGTAAATGGCTCAAATCACTCTTTTCCCCTCTCGTCTCCTGCTAGGTGGACCTGAACCTGATGACTGAGGGCCAGGGAGTCTGTTGCTATAGCCCACACAGGCCTGCCCCCTACCCTGGGACACAGAGAAGGAGGGGAGAATAGGCAGCCAATCTCGAGAACCAAACAGAAGATATCCACCCAACTCTCCTACCCATAGGACAGGAAATGACTTAATTGTTTGCCAAATCATAAAGCAAAAAACAATACTTAAGAGTGCATTTTTGGGGCACCTGGCTGGCTCAGTCAGTAGAGTATGCGACTCTTGATCTCAGGGTTGTGGGTTCAAGCCCCACACTGGGCATGCAGCCTACTTAATTTTTTAAAAAGTGCACTTTTGATTTGCATTGCTCTAAATATTAGCAAGGACTTTGCTGATAATTCAGGGACACAGATTGTCTCATCTTTCCTAGATACTGCTTCAGCAATTGTGTAATCATATCCGGGCCAGTGGACAGGAAGATCTGAGAAATGGATCTGGTGGCATCTTTCAAGTCCTGGATCAAGCCTTACCTGAGGCTGCCCATGACTATTTGGGAACATGAGCCAGTGAATTCCCTTCGATTTCAGACAGTTTTGTTGTTGGTGTGATATGTGTGTGTGTTGGTCACTCATAACTGAAAGACCGCCAACTGCTCTGGGATTTGAACCCTATTCTTTGTATACTGTACCATGCTTTGTGTATGTTTTGTGCATACAAACTTAAGGCTGAATGAGACCTTAGACACCATTCTATTCCAATTCTTTCATTTTCATTTATATATTCAGAGGTTTAAACACAAAATCATAAGGCAATAATGAGACAAATATCTTGTGAGTTTTGCTTCTAATTTTAAACAGTAAAGAAACAGAACATCATAAAGTTGAAATCACTTTTGTATCCTTTCTCAGTTCATTTCCCCTGGGGAAACCACTATCAGGAATTGGTTATATATATATATATTTTTTTCCTACTGTATTTTAATAGTTTCACCACATACATATATATCTATGAACAATACGTAGAACTGCTTTCTCGGTTTAAAATTTTTCATATGAATGCCATCTTGTTATATGTAACATTGTGTAGTTTGCTTTCACCATTCAGCATTACTGTTTCAAGACCTAAACATACTCATACTTACAGATATGGTTAATTTTCACTCTTGTGGGAGCACCTGGGTCAGTGGGTCAGTCCGTTAAGCATCTGGCTTCAGCTTGGGTCATGATCTCAGGGTCTTGGGATCGAGTCCCATATCAGGCTCCTTGTTCAACAGGGAGCCTGCTTCTCCCTCCCCCCTCCCTGTGCCTGCTGCTCTGCCTGCTTGTGCTTTCTCTGTCAAATAAATAAAAGTTAAAAAATTTTTTTCATTTTTGTGATAGTACTCCATTGCCTGAATATACCACAATGTACTTATCCAATTTATTTCTATAACACATATTGAGATTATAGGTTGTTTCCTCAATGTTGCAATGAACATACTAGATCTCAGGAGACATACTTGCAAGAGTGTCTCTAGGGTATATATTTAAAAGTTGAGCTGCTACATCATAATATATGCACATTTTTCAGCTTTAGCACAAATCACTGATTTACATTGACTGTAACAAGTTACAGTCCCACCAGCACTGTATGAAAATCTCTTTTCTCCATATCTACATCAACACCTGGAATTATTGGGCTTTTTGATTTTGCCAATTTAATTGGTGTGAAATTGGGGCACCTGGGTGGCTCAGTGGGGAGCCTGCTTCCCAGAAGCCTCTGCCTTCAGCTCAGGTCATGATCTCAGAGTCCTGGGATCGAGCCCCGAGTTGCGCTCTCTGCTCAGTGGGGAGCCTGCTTCCCTTTCTCTCTGCCTGCCTCTCTGCCTACTAGTGATCTCTGTCTCTGTCAAATAATAAATAAAATCTTAAAAAAAAAATTGGTGTGAAATTGTATCTGCTTATCTTAATTTGAATTTCTCTTATTACTAGTGAAGGTAGGCATCTTTTCCTATGTTTATGGATGATTCTGCTTCTTCTTCAAATGTTCTCACTATACCAATAGAAAAAATGTGACAAAGATCATGCAGTTCGGGTCTCCTGGGTGGCTCAGTTAATTAAGCGTCTGCCTTTGGCTTAGGCCATGATCCCAGGGTTCTGGGATCAAGCCCTGTATTGGGCTCCCTGCTTAATGAGGAGCCTGCTTTTCCCTCTCCTTCTATCTTCCCACCCTCTGCTTATGCTCTCTCTCACTCTCTCTCTCTCAAACAAATAAATAAATAAACAAACAAATAAATAAATAAAATCTTAAAAAAAAAAAAGATTACACAGTTTATCAGCAACAGTGCTGGTTTTAAAACTTGGGTCTTCTATCTCCCATCAAGTCTTTTTCCAGCACATTGAGCCACTTCCAGACATAAATTTTTAGAATGCTATTGTTTCCTCTAACAGTTATAACAAAGAAAAGATCTTTTTCCTTCTGGTTAAATGTTAGGACTATGAATTGTCGAGAGTTGGATGCTGTATCAGTAAGGGTTAGGTTTGTCTGTGAATAAAAGAGAGGGCAAATATTAATGACTTTAACAAGTTAGAAGTTTTTATTTCCCCTCTCTTGTAAAAGTGGAAGACAAGAAATTCAGCATTAATTTATGCCATGAAGTCTTCTGGGACTTAGGTACCTTTAATCTTGTTGCTGCATTCTACATCACTGCTATTTCCAAGTTTGCCTCATGTTGCAAAATAGCTGCTCCAACTCCTGCCATTACATCTGCATCAAACCAGACGGAAAAGAGGAAGATATCAGGGGGAATGGTGGAGGTATTGGATGCAACACAGCTGTCTCTTAATGAAGGTTCTAGAATCTGCTTTGTGATTATCTGATTTACATCCTATTGGGCAACACTCAGCTACATGGCCATACTTGACTATAAGGGAAGTTGAGAAGATGAGCATTCATTTGAGGGACGATGTACCTAGACACAAGGGAGATAATCTCTAAATACTATTCAGATTCCAGGAATTGCACACTCATCTTTCTGTGGCAGGTGAGTTGGTCTTGCTTTCTAGGAGGAGTGTCCCTGTTCTCTGACCTCCATGACCTCTGGCTCTTCCCTCAGAGAAACTCTGCCTTATCCAGAATCCTCGTGGCCATATATAATAGACACTAGTGTCACGTTTCAGGGGGCCTGGCCAGATTTTCATAGTCCTGTTTCCCAGTGTTTTGGGAACCCTGCAACTTCTCACTGCCTTGTAGAAGACAGGGAGACATTTGTCAGGAGACATTTAGTGTTCTCTGCCACAGACGCTAAGAAAAATGGCCCCATTTTTTCCATGTTTGAGTGCATGAGTCTCATCCTGCAAGAAGATTAAGGTCTAAAGACAGTTCTTAAGGAAACATCATATAGAGTTGAAATTATTCTTGACATTCCATGTGTGTTATCCTCTACAACTCTGTGGACATGTACCAATCAGCCATTGCTGCATTACGAGCTATCCCCAAACTCAGTGACAGAAATACAACCATCATTTATTTTCATGTACATTTTTGCAGGTTGACTGATCTAGGCTGGGCTCCATGGGGCTTGCCTGGACTTGGCTTCAAGCTGTAGACGAGGTCAAGTTCCGCTCTAGGTGTCTCTCACCTTCTTTAGATGAGCAGGCTAGCCAGGCCACATTCTCTGGGGTTGCAGAAGCACAAGAGGGCAAGGTCAACCATGCAAACACATCTCGAGTCTCTGCTTGCGTCAAAACTGCTAACATCCCACTGGGAAAAGCAAGTCACACGGCCACGCCCCGTGTCAGTAGGTAGGGAAGCCAATAGTGCAGGGCTCTGCACCCAGCTAGAGCAGGAGCACAACCAAGCCCACTAGCTTCCAGCATCAAAAATTCTCTCCTTCTGTGGAAGTGGTGTAGAGGGAAGACTGAACTATTTTTAACAATTTGATTTACCACAAAGTGAATATTTATTTATTTAAAAGATTTTATGGATTTGAGAGACCGAGAGAAAGAGAGAGAGAGAGAGAGAGCGAGCAGGAGCAGCGGGGAGGGGCAGAGGAAGAGGAAGAAGCAGACTCCTCACTGAGCAGGGAGCCCGATTCGATCCCAGGATCTTGGGATCATGACTTGAGCCGAGGGCAGATGCATAACCGACCGAGCCACCCAGGCGCCCCAACACAAAGTGATTTTTTTTTAAATCAGTTACTCTAATGCATTAGTCAGTTCGTGGCCCTCAATTCTGTTTCTTATTTAAGGACGTCAAGAAATGCTTCAGCAATCACTTCCCCAGGTAGCCGAACATTGCGTTTTACTTCTTTGTTAATGGCTTGGAACCCATGAAATAATCTATATATTATTTCTGTATGGATTGGTCAAAATACACTGGTTTTTGCAGCTGCGTGGCAGGCACGGCCTGAGCCACAGGTTCACTGAGTGGATGGTGGGCAGAACCACTTCCGTGCTTTCAATCCTCCTCCCGCTCTGCATGTCACTGACGTTGTCTGGGTATCAGCTGTTCCCCTTATTAGAGCAGCACTGCAGGTAAGATAGGTGCCCGGCTCTGTAGTGGAAACTGCGGCCTGCTGCCCAGAACTCCCACTCCGGATGGAGGCACTTAATCCCTGCTGGGAGCATTGGCAGCTGACAGCATTCAACTGAGTCCCTCTTGGGGACTTGCCCTTGGCTGAAGAATGCAACCTCGTTCGAGTATCACATCCCAGGACTGAATGAGGTAGGAGTCCCAAGGACCAGCCTCCTTGCCATCTCCGTGCCATGCTCCTCTCCCCCGCCCCCAGGGTGGGCATCAGCTGAGGCCTCCGATAAAGCTGCATTTCAGTTTGACTTGTCCCTTCCACCCGCGCTCCGGAGAGCACTCTGCATGCAGTAAGCTTTCTGCGTGCACACCAGCGCGTTAGAGTCTGATTCCCGGAGAACCTCACCCTCAATAGGCTCTGAAGTCACACAGAGCTGGGCTTGAGTCTTATCTCAAATACTAGCTATATGGCTTCACACATTATGAATCCACTGTAAGCCCCTGTAAGTCTCAGATTTTTCATCTCTGAAGACACAATAATAGTAGTATCTGCCTCTTCTAGTGACAGCAGAGGATGGGGAGAAATAATGCATGTAAAACACTTAGCATGGTATCTGGCGCATGTTAGATTTGGCTGAAATGTATCCCCCACCTGTTTACTCAGCTCCTTGCGGGCATTTCCAGAAGCCTGAACCCCGCTGAAACAGAAATGGACCTGTTGTGCTACCTTGTTTCCAGCAGATGGCGCCAGCGGAGAAGGCTTCGGCGCTGCCCCGCTCAGTTACAATTTTACGACTCACAGATTATACATCAGTTTCCCATGCATTGGCTCATTTGATTCTCTTTCATCAGCCATTGACCAAGTGCTGACTATTCTGTCGTTTATTCTTTCATCCCTTCCCAACACATGCTTACTGAGCACTTACTCCAACCAAAGGGAGGCCTTAAATCTCTTCTAAAACATCCTAGTGACTAAGAAACAGCAACAAAAAGAAATAAAATTCCCAGCCCCTGTTGGAAAGCTGGATTGTGAGACGAAAAGAGGCACCGGTATTGGGCTGGTGCCAGCTCATTCAGGAAGGTGGCTGCTTTAATAAAGCGGAAGAAGTATAATAGGACTAAAACAGAGTCAGGTCATGGTCCCTTTTCCTGAGGGGCTTCTGCAGAACCCCCCACAGGCCTTCCCAAGGGCTATTGATCTGAGGGCAGAACAACTGGCCCCAGGGCTGGTTACAAGTGCCAAGTGGGAGAAAGAAGAAAGAATCCATAAAGGAGGCATCGATGTGCTTGGGAGGAGAGGGTTAGCAGACCTGGATTCAGGAATTGCAGACCGGGGTCATTTTGTGAGTCCATCAGCCATGCAGGCAGGCCAGCAGGCACCCCTGGAAACCACCAGCCCAGGGCCTGGCAGAGGTCTGTTTCTGTGGTTGGGAGAGAGAGGCTGCCCAGCTCAGCCTTCTCCAACCCACTCCAGAACTGTTGGGGGAATGAGCTTTCCTGAGGCCATCTCATAGGGTTGTTGGAAAGCTTGATTGAGGAAATGTATATCAAGTGGTTGGTGACATGGGGAGCTCTCACTAAATGATAACTGCTCATTCCTGAGAGTAATACTACCACTACCAATCCATGGTTCTGATGATCTCTGATTGCTAAGAACAGAGTTTTATTAGAGGTATCCAAAATGTCAATCTACAGAGAGATTTGATTATTTGGGGGTTACAAGAGGATCCAGGACCTGAAGGTGAAGAGAACACCAAGTCAGGGAAAGAGACACACAGAGGAACTCAGTAAAATTTGTTGAATGGATGGCTAAGGGGAATTCTCTTCTAACAGCAAGAGTTATGTTCATAATTCCAACAAGCGTTTATGGAGATCAACTCTGAGCCAGGCACGGTGCTTGCTGTTGGAGCCACAGAGCTAAACAAGCATCTTGTGTGTTTTCAAGGAGCTCCTAGGGCAAGGGTAGAAAGCCAAGGTAATTACAGGGTCTAGCCTGGTGATGGGAGTAAGGGAAGTATATCAGGTGTAAAGAAGGAACATGGGTAAAATAAATATTTTACTTTCTTCTTTAATCCACTATATATATATATATATATAAAAAAGAGTATTGCAAGAGTTGTGACAAATGGCTCTGATATGAGGCTTTAATGCGGAGACAATAGGGCATGGTGGGGACTGTGGAGAAATAGAGAAACCATGCTCTATCCAAAGGGGCCCACTGCTGCCAGGGTGGAGAACTGTACCCATCTTACTGGATTTCCAATTGGTCAGGAGAAGCCGGAAATTGGAATTTTTGTGTGCAATCTCTTAATTTTTAATTTTGGGCAATGAATGCAAAAAAATAAAAAAGTAAAAACACCATGTGGGCCCAAACAGCGCAGGCCAAATAAAACATAATTCTGTCGGAATACCAGATCTGAGCCTGAGGGTCCAATCTATGATCTCCAGTCCAGTTGGAAAGACGGATGGGTGTATGGGCAATTTTGACCCAGCTTGGTAAGTTTAGAGATGGCAACGTGGGATGTGGTGGGTGCTCAGAAGAAGAGCTGGGGGGCGCTGTTCTTCGAGGAGGAGAAGACACCTGATCTGTGTCTTAGAGGAAGGGCCGAACTGGCCCCAGAACTGGGGTCTGGTGATCCAGTTGGGAGGAAATAGCACAGGGGAGTGTGGGAGCCCTGTGGACCGGCGAAGCTCAGTTGTCAGGTGGGGCTGGGAACAGGGGGACATGACGGGGGAGGTAGGCAGGACCAGATGGAGGATAGCCTTAACTGCATCATCTGTATTCAACGATTTCTTAGTTTTCCCTCCTTGTAATATCTGCTGGGTTTTTAAAAAATATTTTATTCATTTATTTGACAGAGAGAGAGATCACAAGTAGGCAGAGAGGCAGGCGGGGCGGGAGGGGGGGAAGCAGGCTCCCTGCTGAGCAGAAAGCCTGATGTGGGGCTCGATACCAGGACCCTGAGACCATGATCTGAGCCGAAGGTAGAGGCACCCAGGCGCCCTGATATCTGCTGTTTTTGATAGAAAACCAAAGGTTGCGTCTGTGCCCCCAAAACAGCCATTTCCTGTGATAAGAAGACACTGTTTCAGCTCTCAAAGTTGACAACACCCCTCTTCCTCCTTCCCTGCTTTGGCTTACCCTCATCTGTGCCTCACTCTGATCCCCACAGTATTAAAGAAAAGAAATACTTTTGACCTTTGTCAGAACACCTTGGACTTGCCAACACAAAAAGAAACAATTTGCCCAGGAGGAAACTATCCCGTTCCTCCCAAATGAATGCTTCTCTATGTCCAGAGCCAAATGCGGTTCTGAATCAGAGACCGTAGGGGTGGCCAGCAGGGCCCTGGGCTGGAAGACAGGAGCCCATTCTAGTCCTGGTCCTGTGGACTGACTCCTCGTGTAGCTGTAGGTAAGAGCAGGCCACGCGTGTCCAATCTGCCTAAGCAGGTGGGTTGGACGATCTCCCAGAACCTTCTCCATCAGGACCCGGGGCCCAGATATCTTGTGCACAGAGCCAATCTGGACCCGAGGTCTCTGATGTGTTGCCAATCTAACCCGTGTGCTGCATGTCAGGCACCGTGCCAGGCTCTTGCTGTACATGATTTCAAGTAATCCTCATAAAAGCTTCACCCCACTTTATAAAATGGAAGCCGAAGTCTCGGAAAGTGGCCCAACATGGTGAAGCTTGTTTGTGCGACCTCAAAGACTGTTTTTTGAAACAAAATGGAGTTCATTGTGGTGGTGAGTTCTCTGTGTCAGCCCGACTGGCTGGGCGGAGGGACGGCCAAAGAGCTGGTAAATTGTTCTCTCTGGGTGTGTCTGTGAGGGCGCCTTTGGACGTCATTAGCATTTGAATCTGGAGACAGAGCAAAGAAAATCAGCCTTGCCAATGGGGGTGGGCGGTGGGGAATCATTCAATCTATTGAGGGCCTGAACAGAATAAAAAGGTAGAGTGAGGGTGCTTTTGCTCTCTTTGCCTGAGCTGGGCCATCCACCTCCTGCCCTTGGACACTGGCACTCCTGGTTCTCAGCTCTTTAGACTCAGGCCGGGACTTCCACCATCTGCTCTGTGGGTTCCCAGGCCTTTGGACTCTTGCACCACTGGCTTTCCTGGGTTCCAGCCTGCAGACATCAGATTGCGTGCGTGGGAGCCAATTCCTGCAATAAATCTCTCTCTTTCTCTCTTATGCATACACAGGTACACACACACATTCGTATTTGTCTTCTGAAGAGCCCTGCTAATACGTTCATACGTATGATAACATGTCAGACAGCACGATGTCCTTTCCCATGGAAAATAAACTCGTGCCCATCTCCCAGCTCCCTTGGGGCAACCTCTTTGATTTTCTGGTGATAATCTCCCTAACTATCAACAATAGCTAGATAATGCTTATTGTCTGTAAAGTTTACTTATACTCCCTGCTTTCTCCTACTGTTGGTATTTATATACTTCTTTTTTTTTATTAACATATAATGTATTATTTGCCCCAGGGTACATGTCTGTGAATCATCAGGCTTACACATTTTACAGCACTTACCATAGCACATACCCTCCCCAATGTCCATAACCCAGCCACCCTATCCCTACCCCACCCCCCAGCCACCCTTAGTTCGTTTCGTGAGTCTAGGAGTCTCTTATGGTTTGTCTCCCTCCCCATCCCCTCCTGTTTCATTTCTCTCCCCTACCCCCCCACAAATCCCCACCTTGCCTCTCAAATTCTTCATATCAGAGATCATGTGATACTTTTCTTTCTCTGACTGACTTATTTCACTTAGCATAATACCCTCCAGTTCTATCCGCGTCATTGCAAATGGCCAGATTTCATTTCTCTTGATGGCTGCATAGTATTCCATCATATATATATACCACATCTTCTTTATCCATTCATCTGTTGATGGACATCTAGGGTCTTTCCATAGTTTGGCTATTGTGGACATTGCTGCTATAAACATTCAGGTGCATGTGCCCCTTCGGATCACGATGTTTGTATCTTTAGGATAAATGCCTAATAGTGTGATTGCTGGGTCATAGGGTAGCTCTATTTTCAACTTTTTGAGGAACCTCCATACTGTTTTCCAGAGTGGCTGTACCAGCTTGCATTCCCACCAACAGTGTAGAAAGATATTTATATACTTCTTGTAGCTCTCATTTCTCCCCATAAGTTCAATAAACATAACCTCTATCTTGTTCTTCCATCGCGTGGATGGGCAATCCCTTGAACACTCCTTCCTAAGGTGAAGGCGTGAGCCATATTTTTTCTCCATCTCTCCTTCCTGCTTCTATTTTCCATCTTTTGTCAGCCTCACTGACTTCAAAAGTTCCCCACCCGCTTTTAGTTGTGTGTAACCATGTGACTAGTGCTGGCTAATAGGTTGTGGGAGGGAGTGATCTTTGTCACCGTCAGCTGGAGGGTCTAATGGCTGTGGGGGTTCCATCCCTGCCTGAAGACATGCAGGGTCTCCTGCCTACTGCTATGTTTAGCAGAATTCCACATGGAAAAGCCTCCATTCCTTTGGGTCCCAGAACAGCAGAGGACCCCCACCAAAAGACAGTCAAAGTGTAGTATAAGGGAGATGTAAATCTTTGTTGTCCTAAACCTCGGAGAGTTTGGGGGTTAGTTGTTATCGCAGCATAACCAAGCATGTCCTAACTGATGCGGTGAACATTCTTATATTCTGTCCTGCAAATATAATGACAACTTCCATGTTTTGTTCATACCTTAAACAAACAGATTTTAAAAGAAGACGAACTTCCTCTTTCCTGGCAAGTCTGAAAATGTCTTAATTTACCCTCCTACTTGATTACATTTGGCCAGGAATAGAATTCTGGGTTAAAATCTCAGAACTTTCAAGATACTACATTATGGACATTTGGCTTTTCACTTCTGAGAATTTTTTTTTTTTTAAGTGGGTTCCATGCCCAGTGTGGAGCCCAACACAAGGCTCAAACTCATGACCTTGAAATCAAGACCTGAGCTGAGCTCAGGAGTCAGCCACTTAACTGACTGAGCCACCCAGTTGCCTCTTTCTAACAGGAAATCTAAAACTGGTATGAGTCTTTTTTCTTCATAGATGAATATATTTTTAATCCATGAAAAACTTTTATCTTTGAATGTATTGTTTTTGACACAGTCTCTTAACTTTTTTCCTCATGTTTTCTGTCTTTTTTTTTTAGAGAGAGAGAGAAAGAGAGTGCATGAGCAGTGTGGGGAGGGGCAGAGGGAAAGAGAGAGAATCTTAATTAGGCTCATGCTCAGCACAGAGCTTGATGTGGGGCTCAACCTCATGACCCTGAGATTACAACCTGAGCCAAAACCAAGAGTCGGGTGCTTAGCTGACTGAGCCACCCAGGTGCCCCTCTCTCTGTCTTTTCCATCTCTGTCTTTTTGTTCTTTGTTGGAAGGACTTTCTTCAATTTTGATTTCAACCATCTATCAGTTTTCGTTTTAGCAATCCTATATGAGAAATTTTAACACATATAACAGAACACATGTAAGTGTATCAAATAAAAAAAGCATGATTCATAAGTGTACAAATGGATGAATTATCACAGCCAGAGAACAAGGTCAAGTCAAGAAATAGATTCTTACCAATAAGCAGTCATCCCCCTGTGCTCATCCCGATTACTACCTACCCCTCTCCCCAAAGATTACCCATACTTCTGTTCTAACCCTGTCAATTAGTTCCTTTTGATTTTGAAACTTTATATAAATGGAGCAAGTTGTTCATCCTCTTGAGGGATAAATGTTTCCTCAGTGGTAAATTGAGAGTGAAGATACAACTGAAAGAATGTGCTAGGTTACAGGTGCCTGGTATGTGTTTGTTAAATCTGTAAGACCCATTGTGCCCCAAATCATTCTCACATATTTATCTTACCTTTGTGGACTTAGGGCATAAAAACAGGTAATATATAGTCAATTAACCAGACAACTTATGGTTCTGGGATCTGATGTCGGGAAGACTGAGAGTCAGAAGGCCACTAAGTAGGAAGGGGGACTTTTTCTCCTGACCCTGTACGTAGCAATGAATTCGAACTCCTGTCGTTCCACATCCTCACCAGCATCTGGTGTCATCGACACTTTGTGGAGTTTGGCCCTTGTCATGGTTGTGTGGTGGCTCACATTGCATGTATTTTGTCTCATTGCATTTATTTTGCATTTTCCTAGTGATGTACCATGTGGAACACATTTGCATATGCTTATTTGCCATGTATATATCATCTTTGACGAGGTGTCTGGTAGGGTCTTTGACTTATTTTTAAATCAGATTGCTTGTTTTCTTATTGTTCAGTTTTTTTTTTCTTTAAGATTTTATTTATTTATTTGACAGAGAGATCACAAGTAGGCAGAGAGAGGCAGAGAGAAAGGGGGAAGCAGGCTCCCCGCTGAACAGAGAGCCTGATGTGGGGCTCGATCCCAGGAACCTGAGATCATGACCTGAGCAAAAGGCAGAATCTTTAACCCACTGAGCCACTTAGGTGCCCTCTTATTGTTCAATTTTAAGAGTTCTTTGCATGTTTTGGATCACGGTCCTTTATCAGTTGTGTCTTTTGCAAGTATTTTCTCCCGACCTGTTGCTTGTCTTCTCATTCTCTTCAGATTATCTTTTGCATAGCAGATGTGTTAAATTTTGATGAAGTCCAGCAAACCAATGATTTATTTTGTGGATCATAGCTTTGGTGTTATATCTAAAAAGGCATCACCAGACCTAAGTTTTTCTCCTGTTATCTTCACGGAATCTGGGACACATATAATTTTAATCTAACTTGTGGTTGTTGTCCCATCAAGTTGGTTTCAGACAATGCCCTTGGCATATTGTCCTCTGATGGCCTTGACCATGTTAACATTCTGCAACCTCCTCTCCCTTATCTTGCTGAGAAGGCAATTTCAGCCTCACGTTTAAAACCTCCCAGTGCTTATGTCTGCCAGATTACTTCTCCTCTCTTTACAAGTCTTCTTATCAAACTCAACTGAGACTTACACTTCTGTAACCAAGATTTGTTTGATTCTACATGGGCTTAGAAGCTGATGTCTTCTCTCCGAGGTGGCATTACATTTACCAAGCTCACGGGACTGATGTGGAAAATCAGAACGTCAGTGTATTCGGCGATAAAGGGAAATATAATTGCCAGGCAGACTGGAATATTCTCATCAGCATTACCAGCACATTCTTTCGTGAAGGCAGATCTAAGTGAAAAGCCAAATTATACAAAGAAGGTGGCTTGGCGAGCATTCGATCATTCAGCTCGACTGATGAAGAGGCCGCCGCGTGTCCAACATTGTGCCAGACACTGGGTGGAGAATAGTGAATGAAAGGAGCCCAATGGACCGATGAACATGAGAATGAAAGAGCTAGGACTCTGTGCTCACAGGTCCTAAGGTGGTGGGAGAAGTCAGGCACTGAACAGTGCTAGGACTTCTAGGTAAAAAAGACTTTACACCTTAGCTTCTGCTTTCTCCTTGAATTGACTAAAATAATAGTTATAGAGATTTTTTTTTTTTTTTTTTTTTAGGGTGATACACAAAGACAGAGTTCAGCAACTATGGTCCATAAACTAAATCTAGCCTGCTGCCTGTTTAGGTACAGCCTGTCCTAAGAATAGTTTTATCTTTGCAAATGGTTATAAAAATCAAAACAGGAATAACATTTGGTGACACGTGGAAATGCTATGAAAGTCAGATTTCAGTGTTCATAAATAAAGTTTGGTGGGAACGCGGCCCATGTGTTCCAATGTATGTTCCCTGTATTGTCTACGGCGGCTCTCGGGCTACAATGACATAGTTACGTAGGTGCGAAGGAGACCATATGGCTGCAAAGCCAAAAATATTTACTATCTGGCCCTTTACAGGGAAAAAAAAATACCCACCCCGGCTCCAGGGCAGCACCGTTCGCTGGAACTTTCTGCAACGACAAAGATGTCACGCACTGTCCAAGACAATAAGTAGCTGGCCACTCACTCCGTGGGGCTACTGAGCCCTTGAAAGGTGGCCTGTGCAACTGAAGACCCGAACATTTCTTTTATTTATTTGAATGCATTTAAATTTAACTAGCGGCCCATGGCAGAAATGGTTTGTATTGGACGCAGGGCGGTGGGCTGTGACCAGAGGTTACCTGGGGCGGGGAACACTGTGTGCTGAACGATGGGGCCTCGTCCTGAAAGCAGAGGGATTAAGCGAAAGTTCACATATGGAAGGTTGACGTGCACCCTCCCCCACCAGTCTTCTCCTTACAGGCTTCTTTCCTGACCTAGATTCCAGAACGCTGGCAGGGAGAATTATGCGCTCCTAAAAAGAAACTAGGAGAACCGTCTCTGGGGAATTTGACCAGCTCCGGAGGAAGAACCAAAAGATATGCTGGGGGCTTCCTAATAGTCTTAGGGAAGCAGGCAGTGAATAAGACCTCCCGCCAATCACACGGTGATAGTCTGGGTCCCATGCCTCCATACGAGCAGACCGCCAAGGACCCTCGTACATTTGAGGAAAAATATAAATGCGAAAGAGACCAAACAGAGAGATGAACAGATCTAAGCAAAGATCTCTAGGAACACATTATTCTATTAAATTTGGAGCTCTATGATGCTGGAGGAGAAATACGGTCTTTACTTTCCCTAAGCTCAATTTCAGTGCAGGCTTTTCATCACTTACATACATAAGCGACAAATTGTGGTAGTATGAGCACTTCCGGTGAGTTCCACACCCATAGAAACCAGATATTTTTCTTTCATAATGCTATTGTTGAAGTCACTTCAAAATACCATTTATGCTCGTCACGGCTTTGAAATGATAGTAGTTATTAGACACACTGCTAAATCTAATATAGAAGCACATATGCTACTATATGACAGATTTGTTTTTTAAATATTTTGATAACTGCCTTTTGATATAAATGATTTCCTTTGTAATCCTAGGCATGGAAGTTTATTCATTTAAACATATTACGCTGAGAAAAGGTTCAAGGGCTTCACCAGACTGCGGGGGCCCCAGGGCACAAGAAGGGTTAATAACCCCTGCATTAATATTCTCTTTGGGGGGTGCCCGGGTGGCTCAGTGGGTTAAAGCCTCTGCCTTGGGCTCAGGTTATGATCCCAGGGTCCTGGGATGGAGCCCCGCGTCGGGCTCTCTGCTCAGTGGGGAGCCTGCTTCCCCCTCTCTCTCTGCCTGTCTCTCTGCCTACTTGTGATCTCTCTCCTCTCTGTCAAATAAATAAATAAAATCTTAAAAAAATATATATATTCTCTTTAGGGCTTAAGGGGATGGGGATGGAGACAATAATCGCCAAGCACTGTTTGCCAGATTTGAAACCTCACAATTTTAAGAGTAATCATTATTATTATTTTGATAGCTTTCATTAGTACTTTAACATGCTTATTTTGTCATTTCAATGGAATATTTGGAGGGAGGAAAGATGAATAGAGGAACTTAATCCGCTCTCTTGACCCAAAAGCTCTGTTTTGTTTTTTTTTTTTTTTTTGGTAAGAACAGGTGTATGTACATCATAAGCAAGTTAGAAAAGTACAAAGAGGACAACAAAAATCACCTCCAATCCCACTACCTATTCGGTGAACATTGTTCCAGACAGCACTGTGTACATACACACGTAAATATACACATACACCCACGCAAACATATAACGATTAAAATATGTATAAAGAGACATGCAATTTTTAACAAAGACAGGGTCAAAGTTCACATTTATCATTATCTCATTCTTTGCTACACTTTCATTATGATTGTGTTTCTTCCCCTGCCTTTATCTTCTACAGCAATAACAAGAACTGAGATAGGTAATTATTTTCACCATCCGCACAAGGAAACGGAGACCCAGATCACGGAAGCCTGGTCTGTGGTCACACATGGTGAGCGACGGGGGAATCTCTCGGTCATCCTGGAATGACTTACTACTCTTCAAGGACCTCATGTCTGTGAGGAGGCAAGTGCAGGAGTTCAGCTGGACTGAGAGCTTTGTCCTCTCGGCTGCATTGACCTGAAAGCTCATGACCTGAAATCTTAGTGATTTCCGGGGGATTCTCGCTCGGGTGGAGGTGACCCATATGCCAAGTCCCAACAGAGGTCTGCTGACGAGCTTCAGTGGAACTGTCATACTTGGAGGCAGGAATCTGGCACATCCTGGGTTCCTTTCTTTATTTCCTTTCTGATTCCTTTGGGAAGCAAATGGGAACAATTCTTCGCACTGACCCCAAATGCAACAACTCACTCCGGGATGTCTCCCTGGGCACCGCGTGCTGCAGATGGAAGGCCGTGCACACAAAGGCTGACCTCTTCATCCTGTCTGGCTCCCAGGAACTGGAGGAAGGGGACAGAAAGTGGACTTGTTGAGGTCAGTCCCAGAGTTTATTTAATCTGAGGATCCCAAAGCTCTGATGGGCTACACCAAAATCACCTGAGGAGCTTGTTGAAAGTAGTGATGCCAAGGATCCCAGGATGGTGGATGTCAACCTTGGCTGCACATTAGAGTCGGCAGCGAAGCCTTTAAAAAACAAAATGGCGGGGAACCTGGGTGGTTCAGTCTGCCTGGGTGGTAAGCGTCTGCCTTCGGCTCAGGTTGTGGTCTCAGGGTCTTGGGATCGAGACCTGAGTGGGGCTCCCTGCTCAGTGGGGAGTCTGCTTGTCCCTCTCCCCCTGCCTCTCTGCTCATACTCTTGCTCATGCTCTCTAGAAAATAAAGAAATCAAATCTTTAAAAAAGAAATGGCAGAGGAGGCTCGTGTCTTCCCAAAACTTGTGTGTTGAAACTTTACCCATCTTCTACCAGGGATGGTATTAGAGGGTGGAGCCTTTGGGAGGCTGAGCTGAGGTCATGGGAGTGGAGCCCTTTAATGGGATTAGTGCCCTTGGGAGAGTCACCAGACAGAGCTGTGCTTCCTCTACCGGCTCTCTTCCCTTTGAGGACAGGACGAGAAGCTGACAGTCTGCAACCTAGAAGGGGGCCCTCACCAGAACCTGACCATGCCGGGACCCTGACCTTGGACTTCCAGCCCTGTAAGGACTGGAAGGAATAAAGTCCTGTTGTTTATAAGTCCCCCACTCTATGGTGTTTCTGTGAGAGCATCCAAGCTGCTGCTAAGACAAGGCGCTCCGAGCTCCTCCAGAAAAACATTGAAGAAACAAGCAGGAAACTGTCAGAACGAACTTTGTCAGAACTCTGGAAAACTGTCAAGGTTTAGAGCAAGCAAGCGAATGCTGAGTGAAGAAAAAAGCAGCTTAAAAATGGCTCCGTGCAAATAGGGGTGTCGTCGGAGGCAGAGTTGAGGGCAGCCCCACTAAGTGCTGGGGGAGAATCCCAGCACAGAGCCAGTCTGTGCACACTGAGCGGGGTGTGTGTGTGTGTGTGTGTGTGTGTGTGTGTGACTGAAGTACAGTTGATACACAATGTGATATTCGCTTCCGGTGTACAACACAGTGATTCCACCTGTGCTCACAAGGGTGGCCACCGTCGGTCCCCATACACTATTACACTACCCTTGGCGTTATTCCCTCTGCTGTGCCTTTCATCTCTGTGACTTACTCATTCTGTAACTGGGAAGGCCGTCCCTCCCACCCATGGCTTCCATTGTGCCCACCACCCCCATCACCGGTTCTAAGAGGTGTGTTTTGTTTGTTTTTAGTTCCTGGTGTTGGAGGAAATCTCTGTCAAAACACAGTGGGACAGGAGCTGAAGGAACGGAGACTTCAGCGACAAACTACGTGTGGGTTTGTGTCCATTTGTTACGGCGGCGATAGAAAGGCTAATACGGTGCTCCGTCAAGGTTAGCTCTGGCCATTGGGGATGGACTTCCACTTGAGGTCACACGCGGTTAGTGTACTCAGTGAAAACGAACTGTGATAAAAATAATGAAGCCTAGAATTCACCAGAAGCGGTATATCAGGATGTCTGTTCCTTTTCCGCTTCACTTTTGGCATCTGAAGCATCTGAAAGCATTTTGTTCAGTTAAAAAAAGAGAGAGAGAGAATTCTGAACCAGCCACTTTGTTCCACTATTCAGGCCCAATTCCACACTTTGGTAAAACTTAATAGTTTTTTGTTTTTGTTTTTTAACAGGGAAAGCGGTGGTGAAATGGAGCACAGCCCAGGTCAGAAGTCGGAAAGCTGGGCTTTGGTCTCGGCTCTGCCTCCAGCTGGGTGTGTGACTTAGGTCATCTTGCTTCCCCTCTCTGGTTTTCATTTTCACCACTTAGAAAATGAGGGAGTTAGACCGATAATAATTCCCATTTGTCAGATGCCCACAATGTACAATTATACGTGTGGGGAGCTGCACCAAAACCGTGCAAGGTATCCTCCCCATTTTATTGTTGAGAACATTGAAAGGCCCAGAGATAAAATGACTTGCCCAAGGTCACAGAGTTGGTATCCAGCAGCGCTGAGATTTAAAACCAGGATGTTGGGCTCTTTTGGATAAGCCCCTCTACCTTTCACATGTTTCAGAGTCAACACTGTCTGCAGAACGTGTTTACACGGCACCTGGTTTTCTCTGTATGTCACAGGGAGGATGATGGCTCTCTCTGTCTTTCCACTCGAAGGTTCTGGAACCTCGTCCATCTCTTATGTTTCTGAGAAACTCTGACTCAGCCCCTCAGAGACTTTCTTCACAAATAGCCTTTCCCTATCTCCCTTTCTGTTACAGACACTTCTAGTTGCTGAACCTATGTCTAGTCTCTCCTTTTAACTTAGGAACAAAATTGTAATTTTGTTTGAATAAAATGCACCCAGTTAAAAATACCTTCCTGGGGTGCCTGGGTGGCTCAGTTGTTAAGCGTCTGCCTTCGGCCCAGGTCATGATCCCTGGGTCTTAGGATGGAGCCCCGCATCTGGCTCCTTGCTTGGCAGGAAGCCTGCTTCTCCCGCTACCATTCTCTCTGCTTGTGTTCCCTCTCTCGCTGTGTTTCTCTCTGTCAAATAAATAAAATCTTTAAAAAAAAAAATAAAAATACCTTCCTATACTCCTTTGCCATTAAGGGTGGTCCCCTGACCCCGTTCTGACCAATAAGATGTAAATGGACATTTGGATGAGACTTTTGGGAAACTATTATCTTCTTCATACTAAGGAGTGGAGGAAGCTAGCAGGCACAAACTTTTTCCTCATTGCCTTTGTTTTCATTCTTGCCTGGAATGTAGGTGACGTTTCTGGCAGTGGAGCAGCCATCTTGTGACTATGAGGGTGAGAGTCACCTGCTAAGGATAGCAGAGCAAGAAGACAGAAGAAGCTTCAATCCTTAGTGATTTCTTTGTAATCAGTCCTCCATTCCAGCCTGGAGGGCCTACCCCCAGATTCCTTGTTACATGAGAAAAATAAAGCTTTATTTGATCAGATTCCTGTTCTGTCAACTTCATGTAATCCTAATAGGTTCTCCAAGGAAAGTCTCCCCTCTGCCCTGTAGTCCTGACATGTGGCCTTCAGAAGCACCTGTGGTGACTCAAAAATAGACCTGGGGGAGGAGAAATTGGCCATGGCTGTGATTCTGAACTTGCTGAGCCATCACCTGTTCAGTCCATGCTCTGAAGAAGAGTCTGTTAATTACACTCTCCTTGGCCAGCCAGAGCACAGGAGGCTGTGTCTGTGTATTCTCAGGGAAGCTCAAATATAGCTCAGGCTCCCTCACTCTGCTTCTGCTGAGTATGCAGCATCTGCATGTCTGGCAGCCCCGGGAAGAATGGGGAAGATTTCCCCAGGAGGTTAGAGTCCGAAGAAGGTGCTAGAAAACAGGGCTGTTGGCAAGAGCTTCCCTCCTGCCTCCTGCAAGGTGAGTATTAGACCCCTTACTTAGCAGATGACAAAACTTGCCTGAGGTCCAAACTGAGGCTCAGAGGGTGAAGTGACCATGTGTCGGTCTGATTATTTGGTTGCATGCAACAGAAAAAGATTCTATTGAGGAAGAGGGAAAAATAGTTTGGGAGAAGAGTATGGGATGGCTCACAGAATTTCGGGTGAAGCTGGAGAAGCAACTTGGACACAAAGGGACCGTACTTCCTGGTGGTCTGGGTAGCAGAAGCGGGCCCTGGGATGACATCGCTTGAGTCATGAGCCCATTCCTCAGCTAGAGAGGGTAGGGTGCCTTGACTGACTTTCTTTCTAGATGGTGTTGGAAAAAGCGGTTTTCCGAAAACAACTTGAGGGTTCAAGTACCAGAAGAATGGCAAGAGGAGGTTGGGTGCAAACCCACCCTCAAAAAAAGTTCACTGCAGGTAACATAGAATTGGTCCAGGGGATGTGTTTTGGGAGCTGGCTGACCTTAGTTCAGATCTTATCTCTGACCTTTGGTCAAACCAATTCACCTCTTAAGCTTCAACTTCCTCATCTGTGTGTGATGAGAATGAGTCATATTTAATCTACTAGAACATAAGCTCTTGCGGGCAAGGACTTTTGTCCCCCACCTCCTTCCAAATGCTCTATCCCCAGCACCTTGCTGAGTGCCTAGCTTGTAGCTGATGCTAAAAACATATTTATTGAATGAGCGAATGAACTCTACATTTGTCCCAGAATACCTCTTACGTAGGGAGCTACTTTTTTGAAACTATAACGTGATAGGTGCTTGGAGTGAGCACCCCCTCCTGCCTGACTGCCACCCTCCAGGGAGGGAGGACAAGGAAGAGAAATCTAGGCAGCCACTGAGGTAGATAAAAGGATGTCCACTTTGCAGACTCTTCCCCTGACACACTCCCCACCAGCACACTGACCTGCTTACTCACATCAGTCACTCTGCCCTCGTCCTCGCAAGCGAGGCTCTTTGGCTGAAAACCACCATCCCACGTTGTGTGCAGGATAGATTCTTTCTAGCGATCTCCAGGACGTCCTGGTATAATGTTGGCGTGTTAAACTCTGCTGATTGGTTTGATGGGTTAGGAAGTCTTCGGTCACCACGCCCCTCCATTTCCCAGGGAACCATGACGCGGAGTGGCAAACGGAATAAATCACAGCCCTGGAGAATGTGCGCGCTGTCAGAAAACAAAACAAAACCCACACACAGCAGGACATCGCTGGTGAAATGAATGCATTTCTACTTTCTCAGCCCTGTTTTCATTCACCCGTCTCGACAAGACGAAATTCTGAGTAGTTTTGTTCCCCAGGGCCACTGTAGAAATACAAAGCATGAAAGAAAGAGACAAGCTTTGAAGAAACAGGGATTTTGGTATGCTTGGTCCCTCCCAATATTACCAGCACCTCTGCCGTATTTGTTGTCACCGGGAGGAGCTCGGCCATCAGCCTGCCCTCAATTACCACCACCATCCCCACCAGCCCACCAATTCCCATCAACACCAACATTTACCATGACTTTTTTTTTTTAAAGATTTTATTTATTTGACAGGGAGAAATCACAAGTAAGCAGAAAGGCAGGCAGAGGGAGAGAGAGGGGGGGAAGCAGGCTCCCTGCTGAGCAAAGAGCCCGAGGCGAGGCTTGATCCCAGGACCCCGAGATCATAACCTGAGCCAAAGGCAGAAGCTTTAACCCACTGAGCCACCCAGGCGCCCCTGTTTTTTTTTTTTAAGATTTATTTATTTATTTGAGAGACAGAGAAAGAATGAGAGCAAGCAGGGGGAGGGGCAGAGAGAGAGAGAGAGAGAGAGAGAGAGAAGCAGGGCTTGATCTCATGACCTCAAGAACACGACCTGAGCCAAAACCAGAAGTCGGATGCCCGACTGACTAGGCACCCAGGCGCCCCTACTGTTACTGTGATGCCACGATCATTACCACCATCACCACCCTCCCACCAACTGCCATCAATACCATCAGCGCCGACCCAGCCAAGCCTAATGTTGCCAGCAGTAGCAGCGGCCCCCCGACCGCAACTACCACATCTAGTATTTCCATCTCCATCATCTTCACTATAAAAATTATCAGCATGCTTATCACTACGTAGTAGATGACACCGGGGCCCCGCCCAGATGCCCCTCACCAGGCTGGTGCACTCATCTCTCAGCTGCTGTGAGAGTTGGTTGCTCACAGGTCCTGGCTACTCCCTTCTGAGAATACCACTCAGCCAGTGGAATTACCTTCCCAGGAACTGCCTGGGCAGTTGCGCCCCTGAAGGTATCATGCACCCTGTGACTGGCCTCACTGGATGTGTAAGTCCCCGCCCCCTTGCCGCAGGCTGGGATAACCCACTGCCAGTGTTCCTGCTCCTTGAGCTCTCTTTGGAATTAGACAGAGGCAAGACTTCAGCTGAACCCACATTTTTTTTTGGCCAATCTTTCTCCCCTGTCCTATTCTGCTTTCCTTAGCCCCTCAAAGGCTTCACCTGAGTGATCCCTCAATAAATCACTTGAATAAGAATCCCATGTCAGACCTGGCTTCCAGGGAACCCAGACTAAGACACACTACCACCACTTGAATCGCTATTCTAGGAAACATCCTTTGGAATGCTTTCCCTGCCCATACTCCCTTCTTGGAAAAATTCCACCGCGCCTGCGTAGACTGGCCAGCTCTAGCTCATGACGGTCAATTGCACACATTCTTCCCGGTTCTCTGTTGAATGACATCATGTTGATAGCTTGGAATCAGACATGGCAGGAGGATTTACACCATAGAAATCGACCAAAACATTTTTTATTATTGTTTATTTTGGAGCGCTAGTTGTGAAATGTTTACTGGCATGGCACCAGACACAGGTTGACCAAGCAATTCCAAACCTTGGTTGGAATACCAGCTCTGAGTTGTAACGTAAGGGGCGGAGGCAGACTCCTACCCCTGTGGGCACTTATCCATAGGCCTCCAGTGGCATCTGAATTATGTGGTGAAAAAAAAAATGGCTTAGGTCCGCAGGTGTCTCATGGAATTGGGAAATCAATAAGTTGTGGCCAGTTGGCAAGGAGAATTGAATAATGCTAATAATCATAGCTGCCATTTATTGAATGCTAAGCTAAATTCATATTGTGCTAAACACTTTGTATGCATTATCTTGCGTAAGTCTTGTAATACCCCTTGCAGGGATACTATCACTCCATTTTATCAGATTGAACAAGCTCAAGGAGGTAAAGTCCTTGCCTAAGGCCATGTAGCCTTTTTTTTTTTTTTAATTTTGTTTATTTGACAGAAAGAGACACGGTGAGAGGGAGAACACAAGCAGGGGGAGTGGGAGAGGAAAAAGCAGGCTTCCCGCTGAGCAGGAAGACCGGGGCTCGATCCCAGAACCCTGGGATCATGACCCGAGCTGAAGGCAGACGCTTGACAGCTGAGCCACCCTGGCACCTCGGCCACATAGCTTTTTGATGCAAGAACTGACCCCCAGTTTTTCTGACTCCAGAGCCTGTATCCATAGCCAATCACGAAACATATCTGGGGGCCCAGATAGGCAAAAGCCACAGGCACAGCGATACTAGGAGTGAACAGAAACCAAAGTAAGGCCAATGTGCTTGTCAGGACACTTTGGTTTCAAGTTGCAAACACTAAACTTGAATCAACTTCAATGAAAAAGGATTCTTCCTTGGCTCAAATCTATCCTTTGGAGGGACAAAGCTAGGGCTGGTTTTAAGGCAGACTGGAAGAGTCTGGAATTCCAAACCAAGCAATCAATTCATACTCTCTCTCTCCCCACCCCCCCACCTTGCCCCTTTCCTTCCCTTATCCCCCCGTCCCCTTTGTTTCTCTTTGCATCTTAGCTGGATGCCTCCCAGGGAAAGGCTGTCCCAGCTCCCCTGGACTGTTGGTCCCATCTGATTGCAGAGGGTAGCTGTCCAAGGCATCCAAAGGGTAATGGGGTCCTGAACCCTGAATTCCTGCCAGGTGACTCCCTGTCAGTGAGGAGACAGAGAGATCATGAAGAAGATGAAAAATCTCATGGCTGGTGGATAGTTTCCGTAGCTCATCGTCTTTCCCCACGATTGTAATTTCTGGACTGGACCACAAGTCTTCCCCAGCAGCAGGTGGTGGGATGTAGAAGAGAGATGGTGCAGGTATGGTGTCCCGGATATCTCCATTCAAACAGCAACTTGCCCGTCCCTACCCTATACATTGCCTGAGAGATATTTGACAGTTAACCGGCAGTGAGGCTTTGGGCAAGTCGCTTCACTTCTCTTAATCTGAATTCGCCCATCTGTGATGCGGAGATGACCATCACGCTTAACTAGCAGTGTTGTGAGGATGAAATGGATAAGGTGAAGCCCCTGGACCAGAGATGGTGCTTAGTCAGTGTGAGCTCCCACATCCACTTGCTTTCCCAGCAGAATCAGCTCTCCGCTCTTAGGTTATGGGCAAGTGGGCTAGTGGGGTGGCCTCCACTCTTACCCGGGGATACAGGGGAAAGGGAAATACATTATATTAAAAATATCTGGATGAGGCCCTAATTCTTTGTTCTGCTAGCAGTTACATAAATCCCAGAGTCGTCTCTATCTTTCCCTACCACCCTGGCTAGCCTCCAGACCAATTAAACATTGATGATGTAGCTATACTTATCTCCAGTTCCTTCTTCCCACCAAGGCTTGGACATCAATTCTCTTTCAAATAAAAAATTTAACCCTCACATTTTTGGAGTTCTTCAGTTTATGAAGTACTTTCAGATTCACTGGTTTCACATACTTATTATAGCAGGTAAAGCAATATGGAAAAGTACAGAGAAAAAAGTGAGGAAGTCAAGTGATCAAGGTCAACATCACGAATGGTAAGTCATGTTGATATTATGTGCCCCTGCTGTGATGTGGTAGGAAGAGTACCTCGCTCCCCCCCAACCTGTCCCCTCAGTCTAATCATGAGAAAACATGAGGCTTACCGAAATTGAGGATATTGTACAAAATACTTGACCACTCCTCCTTGAAAGTGTCAAGACTATGAAAGACAAGGAAAGACAGAGAAACCATCATCGGCCAGAGGAGACATGACATCTGAATGCAACATGGTATCCTGGTTTGGAAACCGGAAGAGAAAAAGGACATCAGTGGAAAAATTGGACAATCCTAATGACGTCTGTAGTGTAGTTAATCACATCCTACCTCTCACCAAGTAATTTCATTTTGGTAAATGCACCATGCTTATGTAAGGATGTTAATGTTAGAGCAAGTTGAGTGAAGAATAAATGAGTTGGGACTTTCTGCACTGTCTTCTCAACTCTTTTGCAAATTTAAAAGTCTAAAAACAAAAACCAACCAAAAAGCCTGGAGTTTGCATAATTCAAATGAAATGAGCGTCACGTAAGCATCTTTCAATGCATGTACACAGATAATCAGAAATAATTCTATCAAAATTGTTTCATATTCTAATACTCTTCCTCAATTTTGAAAGACATTTCAAATATCTTTCATCATTTGCATCATTTATTTGACTAGGATTTAACAGAATTTTTGTAAATGAAAGTAAAGATGAAAGACTATCTGAACTTTAGATACCTCTTTTTCCACTGAAAGCAGTACTAGGTCATCAAAGATCCCTCCAGAAAACACCAGGAGGTTGCAGTCATCATTGTTTTTAGCTAAATACTTCAATTTCAGGTGGTGACTACCTGCAGTGAAACATTAGCACTGTTATGCTTTTTCCCATCTCTTCTCCCCAAATTTCACATTTTGTATTAGCTTTATTATTATGTTTACATTGTTGTGTGAAACAGTTAAAGATTGCTTTTAGTCATGGGTTATAGAAAACTAAACAGTAGCTTAAACAAACAAGTAGTGAAGAGTTAGACAGTTGCTGCCTCTGGTTCAGGGCCTCAAGGATGTCAGGATTGAGGTCTCACAAGTCTCCTGGGGTTTTCTTCGTGATTACAAAAGAGCTGCTGCAGCTCCAGCCACTATGTCCTTATTCCCCTAAAAGAAGGAGAAAATAATTCTATCAAGAAAGCTTTCCACAGATTCCTAGTCTATATCTCATTGGCCTTAAGTGCATTATATGCCACCTCTGGCTGCAGAAGAGGCTAGGAAATGTGAGATTTTTTTTATTAAACATATTTGATGGACCTAATAAAATTGGTATTTCTCAACAAGGAAGGAAGAGCTGCTAATTCTCACAGCTATTTTTTTCTTGTTCTATATTTAAGCATATTTAATATTTATAGGTAATCTTTTATACCAAAGCTTCTTTATACCTAAATTCTTTATTTTGATCCACTTCTTGGTTGGCAGGATTTCATTGTCAGGGATGAGCTGAGGCTTAGGAAGCAGCCACAAAAGCTTGCCTTGCACCCCCTCTTATTTCTCCACTGCCCTGGAATCAGACTTTAAATGGAAAGAGAGAGTCACCGGCGCCCAAACCTGGCTCCCTTATCCAAGCAGAAGTTATCCCCCACCCCCCCTTTTTTTTTTTTTTTTAGAAGTTATCCCTTTAAAAGAGAGAGGAGGCAGAGATGGCTTACTGCTGCCAGGAAAGGCTTCTGATTGACAGTCAGCGAGCTCCCAGGAGGTCTGATGTCATCCCCAGTGAGCAACACTGGCCTATGACTAGCAGCAGAATGAGAAGCCCAGGAGCCAGGAGCCCTTGCCATGACTGGGATGGTTCTGTGCAGCACCTACCCCAGCAGCCTTTTAAAGTTGCAGTGATTGCCTTCAGGGCGTTCCTTTGAATCCACCCCAGGCTCTTCAGAACCTCTTTCTCAGCTTTACCTATCACGCAGGGCCGTGCACTGGGCTTCTCTCCTCCATTCTTTCTATCTTTGGAACCATGGTGTCCTGCCTGCAAGACCAGACCCCAGATCTCCCCCAGAGTGCCAGGTCTGGACCACAGCTGCAGCTCAAGTGCTCACTCTTCTCCCCCCATCCCTTCCAATGATGACCTTGACATTTTTTTTTTGTAACTATAAAACTAATATAGATATTGTAAAAAAAAGAAAGGAAAAGGAGTGCCTGGGTGACTCAGTCAGTTGAGTGTCCAACTTTTGATTTTTGGCTCAGGTCAAGATCTCAGGGTGGTGAGATCTAGCCCCACCTTGAGCTCAGCTCTCAGCATGGCATCTGCTTGAATTTTCTCTCTCCCTCTGTCTTTGCCTCCTCTCCTGCTCATATGCTCGGTCTCAAAATAAATGAAATGAAATGAAATGGGAAGAAAGTATTCTTTGACTCTTGGACATTGATGACCCCTGAGCAGTTGAAAATCACATATAACCTTGGACTTCCCAAAACTTAACTACGAATAGCCTACTGTTGACCAGAAGCCTTATTGATAACACAATTTGTTAATTAACACATATTTTGCATGTTATATGTATTAATATGCTGTATTCTTACAATAAAGTGAGCTAGAGAAAAGAAAGTGTTGAGAAAACCATAAAAAAGAGAAAATACATTTACAGTACAAGACTGTATTTATTGAAAAAAATGTGTACCCAAAAAAAGTGGACCCATGCAGTTCACATCTGTGTTGTTCAAGGATCATCTGTAGAGAATACCATAAAGAATAAAATGAAAATTCTATTTAGCAACATCACTACTAATATTCTTGTGTTCCTTTCCTTCAGGACTTTGTCTATGTATTTATATATTTTTTCCTTTTTTAGCAGAACATAGCTTATATAAACTTATGTAAAGCACACAGATTTTAATTATACAATTGGATTGATTTTTATGTATGAACAGACCAATGTGACCCCAACCCAAATCAAGCTCTAGAACATTTTTAGCACCCTACTTCCCAATTGACAATGCCCCACAATCTTGATCACCACACTGTAGTCTTTCCTATCTTTGAACTTCATAAAAATGGCATATATGCATTTTATTATTATTTTTTTTTTGCATTTTAAAAGTTAAAATGGGACATAGCTGTTCTACATATTTTTTGGTTAGTGTATCCTGAATATTTCCCTGTCATATTTTTTTCAAAACTTCTTTTTAATGACTATGTATTTCATCATACAATTCTACACAATTTACTTAATTATCCTTCAGTGCTTGCACAATTAAGCTTATTTCCGAATTTTTGCTATTTGAAACAGTACTGTGGAACGTCATTTTTATACAGCTTTTTGGAGGGTAGGATAGTGAGGTGGTTCAGAGCATGGGTTTCAGAGTTAAAGAGATTGGGGTTTGAGCCCCAGCCCATCTCTTGCTCAACGGGCTTGAATTTGTGCAATTTACAAGGCCTTGTTGAGCTTGTTTCTCCACCTGAAAATGGACATGGATGGCAATACCCATCTCATTGGCTGTGATAAGTGTAAAGAGCTTAGCATATTGCCTGGCACCGAGTGAACACCCAGTAAATGTTAAGCTGCTATTATTCATCTTTGTATTCACTTCTAATTATTTCCTTAGGAAAAATTCCTAGAAGTAGAATTGCTGGATCAAAGAGTGCTTGTCTTTAGGGTTTTTCGTACAGTCTGCCAAATTGGCCTCCAGATAAGCTGCGCCAATTCACAGAACCACCAGCTGCGCGCGAGAGCGCCCTTCCATTGCTGTCTCTCAACAATCAGTATCATCATAAAGAAGAGAGGGAGCGAGCAAGCAAAAACAGAGAGAAGGAAAAAGAAAAAAAGGAAACCTTGCCAATCAGATAGAGGGGGAAAATCCCTTATTGTTGTTTTGCTTTCTAGTGAGATTGACCATTTTCTTTTCTTATATTGGCCCTTTGTTTTTCTTCATTTGGAGATTTGCCCGGGTCAAGTCTTTTGCTATTTTTTTCTTGGGATATGTGGTGGTGTTTCAATAACTGGACTATTACCCAGTTTAAGAAGTCCTGTTCCACCCTGTATGGGCCACAGTTCTTGTGCTGGGAGTTTGGCCCTGGTCCTCATTCCCAAGTTCCTACCTTGGTGGTCTACCTGATTTCGGTCCCTTTAGGTTCGAGCTTCTGCTTCATTCTTGCCAGGACCCCTTGCTCTCTCACTATCCTGTGACTTGCCAGCCCGAGATGCATAGTGCCCAGAGCAGCTAATAATCCAGTGTCTCTTTTTTCCTTTAAATGCATGTTTGCATTTGCTCAACATTTGCTTAGAAGGGAGGCTGGGTGAGGCAGAAGAAAAGAGCTGGGAGGGAAGAATCCTTGTGGCAACAAGCAATTCAGCTCTGTCCCCGAACTTGCATAACTGGCTTGATGAGATTAGCACCCTGCCGTCGAGCAGACCCATCTTCCTTAGAAGGCAGTTTAAGAGTGCAAATCATCTTTCCCCTCCCCCAATACCCAAGCAGTTTAAGTACCTCCTTCAAATGAGCATAGTGATATCCTTGAAAGGAATCCAGGTCAGTACAATTCTTTCCATCTCATTCCATAGGCAAAGTTGTTTTAGAGCCTCAGAGATGCACAGCACTTTTGATAGATTAGAGCTCTTGGAAACTGCCCATCTGATGATTGCTTTCCTGGTTCTGCCTGGTCCTGGTAGGGGCCTGGGTTTCTGAGATCTTTGGGGTCATTCCTTGCCAAAGAGGTGATCCAGGATACAGGATCATGAAGGGAAGTGTCTAAAAAACTTGGCTGTCCTGACAGAAGATACCATTCCCATCTATTAAATTGGAGAATATTAAAAAAGAGAGTGAGAGGAGAGAAAATGAATTATTATATTCATAATATAATTCATTATTATACTCTAATATAATTAGAAATTAACTTAGCCAAGCATGTCAGAAAAAGCTCACTAAAGGAGAGACTTATTTCTTGGATAAATAGTGATATGTTTGTGAAAGGAAAGGCACAGCATTGTCATGGTGTCAACTCATATAATTCTAACTAATATTTGCAGAGAGAAATTGGACAAACCAATTATAAAATTTGTATGGAGGAATAAGTTTCCATGAGTAGCTAAGACAAGTAGTCTCAAAAATAAAAGCAAAGTTGGGGATCTTACCATACCAGATATTAAGACATATTATAAAGTCGAATTTTTTGTAGTGTAAGCACTACAAACCAACAGAACAGAAGAATCCAGAAAGAGACCCATGCATGTGGATGTTTGGAATGTGATAGAAGGGGCAATACAACTCAGTGGGGAAAGGATGGATTACTTTAATGGTGTTAGGAAAGTGACTCCACTGCATGAAAAAAAAAAAATAACATCCCATCTCATACCGTGTAAAGACAAATTTCAGATAATTTAAGAAGCTATAAAAAACTGGAAGGCAAATCTTTATGATATTGAGTTAGGGAAGCATTTCTCAAATAAGATGCAAAACCATAAAGGAAATAACTGATGGATTTCTGTTCAATAAATGACATCACAAAGTTAATGAATGATTAATAGTCCGGGAGAAGGTATTTGCAGCATATGTACAACAACAGATGATAAAAAAATTAAAATCTCAATCATATAAGAAACTTAGTAGCAAATCAGCAAGAAAAAAATCTGGCAACCCATGGGAAAAACAGGCAAACTCACTTACTGAGGAACTCAAGTAGTGAATAAACATATGAAGAAAAACAACTTATTAGAAATCAGAGAAAGAAAAATCAAAACAGTGACATTCTACTTTAGTTCATCAGACTGGCCAAAAAACAAACAAACAAACAAACAAACAAATAAATAAATATCAAGTGCTGGTCAGGATGTAGGGTGATGAGAACCTAATGCGTTGTAAATTAGCATAGCCACTCTGAAGTGTAATTTCAAAGTATTTCATGAAACCAAATACATTTTACTCCATTATTTTTCAAACTGTGAGTCATAGGCCATTAACAGATTATAAAATTAGATTAGTAAGGTGTGATCAATGTTTAAAAAAGGAAATTGAGTTAAATAGAATGAAACATACCAGAATGTTTTTCTTATGATAAGGATAAGCACTATTTCACAAAACTTTTGTTTCACTTGTGTTCGTGGAGGGAACCTTAACCAGATTCTGATGTAAAAAAATGTTATTTTTTATGATGTGTCATAGTCAAAAGAGTTGGAAAGACACAGCTAGCCCTGCCACCCAACAATCCCACTTCTGCTTAGAAACTCTAGCAGAGATAAAGAGATAGGTAGGGAGATGTTCATCACAGTGTTGTTTATAACAGCAATGTGATGGCAACAAATTCCATCAGTCTGAAAATGAATCTCAACAATGAGGACAATGATTAAACAGTTGTTAAAAGAAATGAATTTGAGTTACCTAAGTTAGCACAGATCTCAGTAAAAAAGAAAAACAAAACACCTGTATTTTTTTAAAATTTCATTTATTTATTTGACAGAGAGAGAGGGAGAGAGAGAGAGATCACAAGTAGGCAGAGACACAGGCGGGGTGGGGGGAAGCAGGCTCCCCGCTGAGCAGAGAGCTCGATGTGGGCCTCGATCCCAGGACTCCGAGATCATGACCTGAGCCGAAGGCAGAGGCTTTAACCCACTGAGCCACCCAGGTGCCCCCAAAACACCTGTACTGATTGAACACAAAGGGGCAATAGAATGTAATACATAGCACAGAAGCATTTACATGAAGTTTTGTAAATGGCCTCCCAAAGCAATATTATATACTATTTGGGGATATACATATATATATATATATATATATATATATATAAACAAAGGTTTTGAGGGTGGATTGTTGATGCTTACATGTCTGACATTTGCGAGTGGGTGCCCCGTGGAGGTGGGGAGTGGGAGCTATGCACTCATAGGACTGTGATGACAAACAACGAAAAGAATCACAAAGAGAAGCTAGTGTGAGAGACTGGGGAATAATGTCATATGCTTCTGGAGAGTGAAGAGTGGGCCACTATTGTTCAGGGAGGTCTGTCAATACTTAGTACGAGCTTCCAATACATGTATCTTTTTGACCTATGCTTCCCTGTCTGGAGAAGCATTAAGTGTCTTAAGTCCAACAGCTGAGCTGCAAAGAGTATTTCTTCGAATTTTAACATGAGAGCAAAAACATTAAATCATATGAAATGTTATTCAGTAATTTAAAAGAATGACATAGAAGTATATTTACTGCTGTGGGAAAATGTTCGTGATAGGAAACTAAGTGGAAAAAAACAGATCACAGGCCATGAAACTACTTACAGTACTAGACCATTAAAAAAGCACTTACATGAAACACGGTCAAGGTGGGGGGAGAGGAGAAAACACATCAGGTTAAAAACTGGCTGTCTCTGGGTAGCATGACGAAGACGATTTTCAATTTTGCTTTTGTGCTTATTTTCTTCCCACAATTTCCTGAAAGGTGCAAAAATTACTTTTGCAAAAAAATTCATTTATTTTGATTTGAAAATGGAGCAGGCTCTCCAGATGATTTGTCAAATGGAAGGAACTGGGTTGAGGAGAACGAGGCATAAAACTATCAGGATGGGAAACTAGGAGATGGGCAAGCAACTCAGAAGCAGGGAGGGCAAGGAGAGAGTCTAGACAACAGGGGGTCTGGCAGTGTCTTATAGGGACTCTGCAGCCTCGGGGCTTGGCCCTAAGGGAGTGGTCACAGAGGAGAGGCTCAGCCCTGACCCAGCCCTACCTGCTGCAGGCAGCTTGCCCGTTTCCAGATGCCCAGTGGTCCAGACTCCACCATCTCCCAGGCTTGATCTTTGATCACTGTCCTGTTTGTCAGGCTGGGGGTGAAGATCCCCCAAGGACAGGGCTCTGTTCACCATGGGAAACCTCAAGCCACTATCAGCCTCAGCTGGGTGCAGCCAGAATGAGAAGGGAAGGGTTCCCTGAGGACCACATGTAATAGCCTCAAGTCTTAAGGGTACACGATATGATACATATCCTTATCCATCCAAATGGGCAGGACCTGGAGAAGCACTGGGACAGAAAGAATGTGTTACTCATGTATGGCTGAGTATCAAAATAACCATGTACATCAAGGACTTAAACACACACACTCATGTACACACGTTTATTAGCTCACAGTTTCTGTGGGTCAGGAGTCTGGGCAAGGGTCTGCTGGGTTTTTGGCTTCAGGGTCTCTTGGGAGGCTGCAGTCTAGGTGTTGACCCGGGCTGTGGTCTCATCTGCAGGCTCAATGAGAGAAGAATCTGCCCCCAAGCTCATGATTGTTGGCAATATTCGGTTCCTCTGGGCTTTTGGTTTGAGGGTCTTCGTTCTTAGTGGGCTGTTGGCCAGAGGTTCCCCTTGGGCCTGCCTGATATGACCCCTCGCTTTATCAAGCATGCAAACGGAGAAGGGCAACAGAGAGAGTGTGTCGCAGTGTGGATGTCACCACTGAATGTGATCTAATATCGGCGTGACATCCCATCACTTTGGTCTCCTATTACAGGTTGGAAGCAAGTCACAGGTTGCATCCACACTCAAGGGTGTTAGTGGGTTCTCGGTGCATGGGCATGGATCCAGGGTGTGAGGATCATCTTCGAGTTAACCCACAAAAAGGGCAACCCCGAGAACGAAAAATAAGCTGAAACAAGAGGGTATGAGACTAAGGAATGGGATGGGGACCCCTGAGGATAGGATGTCCAGAGCCATCTCAGTTACAGCCTTGAAAAAACATCCCAGGCAACCTCTCTGTCCCACGGAAACCAGAATGATTGATCATCCCCTGATGGGACACAGTGATGTTAGCCTGTGTCACACCACCTAACATAGAGAGTCTTCATTTCATGGATAAAGTCTTCACTTGGCGTTGCTGTGTCTTATCGATTCTCTAAGACCATCAACCCACCTTTTATCAAAGAGATCTCTGGCTTCGGACCCAAACCTTCTGCAGGCTACAGTATGTCCCTATGACTTAATGTTGTTTCAGTTTTGTCCTATTAACTTATCTGGTTACTTTCTATTTATGGCAAGTGATACTGGGTTCTTCATTTATAATAGTGTTATGAAATTTTCATCTCAAATAAATGCATCTTAACAAAAATAAGTCAGTTTAAGGAACAGCGGCAAAATAATGTTTGTGGCTGATGATCATTGCACAGATCTGCAAGGCCCATCCGTACCACCTGCCACTCCTGCCCATTAGCACCTGTGTGACCGCACGGGTTCCACCTCCCTCTTTATTCATCCACATCAGCCACAATGGTCTCCTTGTCTTCTCCACAGTGCAGGGCGTTTGCACCTGCTGTTCGCTCTGCCTGGAACATTCTTTCTCCAGTTGTCTGCACGAGTCACCTCTTCAGGCTTTTCCACAAATGTCACCTTCTCATGATGCCTTCCCTGGCCATCCTGCATGACATTATCAGTGCCCCTGGACACTCCCAATTATGTTTCTCTATTTCATATACTTTTTCTTTTTTCCTTTTTTTTTAAAGATTTTATTTATTTATTTGATAGAGAGAGAGATCACAAGTAGGCAGAGAGGCAGGCAGAGAGAGAGGGGGAAGCAGGCTCCTCACTGAGCAGAGAGCCCGATGTGGGGCTCGATCCCAGGACCCTGAGATCATGACCTGAGCTGAAGGCAGAGGTTTTAACCCACTGAGCCACCCAGGTGCCCCAGTATTTCATATACTTTTTTCAACAGCATTTACTACCGTCCAAACACTACAGTTTTTTTTCCTTGCTTATTTCTCTTCTTTATTCTCTGTTTTTCCCCACTAGCATATCAGTTTCATGAGGACAGAAAGTTTTGTCTGTTTGAGAATGGTTTTCTATACTCCCCAGGACCTAGAAGGGTGTCCAGCTCAAAGGAAGTGCTCAGTAAATACTTACTCTCCGAGGGCTTTGTGATGTGTGCTTGAGTCAGCTGGGTTTGCAGGTTCAAGGCTGGGGAGACGGCTGTCATTACCTTACTCCTCTTCCACATGTTTCCCCTCTGGTCCAGGGCCTGGACCTTCTTCGTCCTGTCTGGTCCTTTTCCCCCCAAATCAGAAACAAACAAATCTGTCAAGAAAATCAACATTTAGATTGGTTTGGACAAGCTCTGGCTGAGTCCGGGGTTACTTGGTATCCAATAAAACATATCGAAGAGATGCAGGAGGATGTCAAAGAATCACTGGCAGGAAATAGAGTCAGATAAATATATCTATGGGATGCTTCTGGTGACTCAAAACAACAACACACACACACACACGCACACACACACACACACCCCCGACAAAAATGAAAAACAAAAATTTCCCAAAAAGCCCAAAGCAAAATGCATTAAACAATAATGAGATGCATATGCTAACAATTACACCAGCCCACTAAGTAGGGCAGCTCCAAGGTTGGTTAATTCAGTGGCTCAATGACATCATTAAGGATCTGGATTCTCTCACCTGTTCTGCCATCCACCGTTGCAGCTTTGTCCTAATTTAGCTTCCCTCCTGGTTGCAATAAGAATATGTCCAGCCACAGAAAAGGTGCTATTTCTCTCTCGTGTCTATGTTTTAAGAGGGCGGGTACCTTTCCAACTAGCTACTTGCCCCCCAAATTTCACTCACTTCACAATGGTCGGAACTGGGTCCTAGGCGTACAACAAACATGGGCCAAGAGCAATGTGGGGCTTGTCGTGGAAGGTGAATCACTCAAATAAAAACAGAGGAAGGGGCAGGAAGATGGATTTGGGTGGGCGACCTACCATGCAGGTTTCGGGTGACCCCCGTGAAGGATGGAACCGGGAACCGAGGTATCAGGCCTCGAAGTCACCTGCTCCCTGTTCTCTGTTCATTTGCACAGACTTCTTTTTCACTCTCCTGCTTCTCTGGGCAGCCTGGTTTTCTTCACTCCCATGGTCCATTGGCCCAGACAAGCCGCCATTACCCTCAACTTCAATCTCCTCCCTGTTAAGTACAAATACCCAGTAGTGAAGGCATTAGCTAGGGAAGGCGAACCGCTGTAGTAGACACGTGTGAAATCTCAACAACTGTGGGTGATACAATTTTATTTCTTGCTTACATCCCAACCCAATGTGGGTCAGTGTGTGTGTGTGTGCGCGCGCTGATGGTGACCCAAGAAGAGCAGTGGCATCTTGATTCTGGGGCTGCTACGGGTGAAGCCTTGCTTGGGGGTAGCCCAATCGGGTCTGCGATAAAGCCCGACCTTGCTCACTGTCTTCCTGGCTCCCCCGATCCCCTCCTCTCTCTTGCATCTGCCTCTGCCTCTTTCATTTTTCCATCTCTCTGTTACTCTGTCCCTCTCTCTTTTCTAGTCTCTGTCTCTTTCTACCCTCTGTTTCCTTTTTTCGCTGTCTCTTGTCTGAAGTGGTGGTTTATTGGAGCAGAAATCACATCCAGGTTTTTTTCCCCTCTTTTTTTAAACCACAAGACCCCTCACCAAATAGTAACTGAAGATGCTCTTTGTGAAGAAGTGAAGAAGGTGTGTACCTGCTCCCTTTACTCCCCGTTCCCCCCACACGCTTGCTCCCTGGAGCACATCAGATGCTTCCCCGGAGGGAGAACAGAGCCCGGAAGTCGTAGGAAGGAAGCAGCAGAAAGCAGGAGACTGAGCCATGCAGTGGTAACAAGTCTTAGCTTTGTCCCAGCTCTGTCTGGCCCTCCAGATGACCCAGGACTGCCATCCTCCATAACTATGTGGAGCTCTTTGCAGCTTTTAAATTACAGGTGTGCTCAGAATCTCCATAAGGCAGATTCTGTGGCAAGGATGCTCTGTCCGTTCCATGGGTCCAAGAAGGGCACAGGCTGTATCCAAGGTCACACAAGCAGTTGGTGGTAGAGGCACTTAATGGTTTCTGCTATAGGGAAGGACTCACCAGCTTCTAGTTCAGGAGGGGCCCTTAGTAAAGTGCTCTTGAGAATCGGCTGAGATATACCAGCCACTGCAAAGATGATGATGATGATGATGATTGTTAATACAGTAAGTACCTATTACATGCTCTGCAGCGTGCTAAGCGTTTTATATACAATGTCTCACTTAATTCACCCCACCCCCTCCCAGCCCTTTCAGGTAGATACTAGTATCATCTCCATTTTACAGGTGAGAAAACCGAGATACACGGAAATTTAGTAAATTGCTTAAGAGAGAAAACCACATAGCTAGTAAATGTCAGGGCAGCTGAGATGAATAGGTGGGTGATTGGATGGAGAGGTGGATGGATGGATGGAAGAATGAAATAATGGTTAGGTAGTTGGTTAGGGACTTGGAGTTAATAAAAGATTTTAATATCTCGATCCCCCTCAGCCTAGTCATGCATTAGCCACTTAAAGACAAGGCTTGTAAGCCAAGGAAATACTACATCCTCTCTTAAGCTACCAGTCTGCATGGACAAGCGGTATTCATGCTCAGTCAAGGCTAAATTCATACCAATGAAGATGCAGAGAGGCAGATACACGTGCACAAGAACAGAATGTTACAATGATACACACATATAACTCACACAACCCGGACACACACACACACACACACACACACCCCAGGATGCATGGTGCATTTAAGACCAGACTGGACTCACTTCACACAAGAACACACACCTTGCAAGGACATGTTTAGGGACAAGGTCATTCACAGGCAAGGACACAGAGATGCAGAAATGCACATCTCTTCCGAGATAGGCACACATAAACAGATATTTTACACACACACACACACACACACACACACACACACACGCACGCACACCCCTACACTGGTAGGCAGAACACAGACAGGATCTGTGTGACAAAGAGATCTCTCTGACAAAGCTGCAAACCTGGCCCTGTCGGGGTTTAGCTATATTCTAGCCACTTCCCCCTTTCTCTAGAAAGGCACTCACCTGGGTCTTGCTAAATATGCCAAATTTAGGGGCCACGTCCCTCAATGCTTTGTCGTAGAGGAGAACTATTAAGCAGGAGATGCTCCATCTAAATGTGCTGTTTTCTCTTGATGCTTTGAACCTGGGCAGCACCCCTGTCTTTCCTTTTCCTTCTTGATCTTTATTAGTCCAGACCCTCTCTTAATCTGGCTCAGGTCATCTCTGGAACTTCCTCAGGGTTAACCCTTCTGGCCCCTCCGTCAGCCTTGTCTTTTGTTGCCTCCTACCAAGGCCCAGAGACTTAGGACCCAGGGCCCCCCTCCCTCCTCTACTTCACCTTCCCACAGGGCATTCCTGCTCAGTCTCCCCAGCCTTTCCTGGGGAGGAAACAGTCAGTGGTTCAAAGTAGGATTTCTCTGAAGAGAAGGAGGAAGGCAACCCTCTGAATTGACTCCAATCTATTCCTTCCAGGGAAGCCCCAGGGATTTTTTATTTTACTTTATTTTCCCCAGGGATTATTTTAAAATGCAAGTGTAAGGGCAGTGACTTTATCTAATTTACATGTAAATATAAATATAAATAAATATGTATATCTCCTCAGGGCCAAGAACAGTGCCGGGCACATAACAGGTGCCATTTTCAGCTTAAACACCACCTCCACAGGGAAGCCTTCCCAGATTCCCTCAGACAGGATAAGATCTGCCCTACCCCCCTCACACACTTGGCAGGTGCAGACAAGCACACACATGCACTATAAAGCACGTAAATATCTACCTTGTATGATACTCATCACAACTGTAATTTAAATTATTGTTACAGTAAAACGATTATATCATGTTATCATTAAATAATTATCGGCATACTTATCTGTTTAATGTTGCCAGATTGTAAGCTCCATGAAATCAGGGACCAGGTCTGTTTTATTTCTCTCTGTGTGTTTAAGGCTGAGTACAACGACCAGACGGGTGGGCACTCCAAGTTACTCAATGAACATGTCTGTTAAGTACCTACGATCTGCCAGGCAGTATATTTATCTCCCATCTTCACCATGACTTGGCAAGGCGAAGGTGAATTATGCTCATTTTTTGATGGGAACCCTGAGGGGACTTGCCCAAGGTCACACAGCGAAACTAAGGATAGGCACTTAAATTCAAGGCCGACAGCTCTTCTTCGACTCCAATCTACTGAGCTGTCTGGCCCTCAGCATCCTCCCTCTCCCTAGGCTGTGAAGCCCACACCACCAGTTGATTCCTGACCCCACATGTTCCCTGTTCGGGACTCGCCACTCTCCCCACCCACCATCTCGAGTCTCCCCACCATCAGACTTGTTCTTCGAACACATTATTCATACGCAGGTACAAGTAGTGGATGACTTAGATTTCCCATGGGAAAATGATATATTTACAAGAGATCAAAGATTTAAGCTTACAGGCCCAAACCCTACTGGGGGGAATTTTAGGCATGAGCTAACCAAGAAAGGAGAAATCACACCAGGAGTCCACTGCCTCTATTGCTGGCCAGAGGCCAAGTCTGTTTCTGTTGGCTGCCTCTCCTCCTTGACACTGCCAGCTTTGTCTGCATTCACCCCAGGGGCCCCCTGCCTCTCTCGCCAGGTGAGCAGACAGGCTGGAGCATGGCAGGAAAAGCACTGACCCAGGTCAGGAGACTTCTGTGGTGGCAACAGCTCTGCCCCCACGGGCTATGCAGCTTTAGGCAGTCCCTTGCACTTTCTGGGCCTCAGTTTCCCTCTCTCCCAGCAGAGGGGTGCATTGGATGACCTTTCTGATTCCTCCCAGCTCTGGATGTCTGCCTCTGACAGATGGGGCTGTCCGATCCCGAGTTGTAGGAGCTCACACTTGCAGAGCACGTACTGTGTTTGGGCACTGTCCTAAGAACTCCACAAATATAACTCACTCCGTGATGACACTCACACTGGGAGGCATTGTCCCCATTTTACAACTGAAGAAACAGGCCCGGAAGAAGTTCATTTGCTTGCTCAAGGTCATGATCTATCATGGCTTCAATATTATCCCCAGACTTAGTGGTGTCAAATGACCACCATTTATGTTGTGGGCCAGGAATTTGGGAAGGGCTCGGCTAAGCAGCTCCTGCTTGTGTGTCCCTCATGCAGCTGCCATCGGATGTCAGTTGGGGCCGCATCAAAGTTAGACGCCCGAGATCACTCACTCCCATGCCTGGCAGTTGATGCTGGCTATTGGCTGGGGGCTCAGCTGGGCCCACTGTGGCCTCTCCAGCAAGCGTGGCTCAAGGTAGTCAGGGTCCTTATGTGGATGCTGGCATCCCCCGAGTGTCTAACGCAAGTGAACCGGGAAAAAGCTGCAGGAAACTTTCTGACCTAGCTTCGGAAGTGATGCACGTCACTTCCTGCATTCTACTGGTTATAAGCCAGTCACTAAGGTTGACCCAGACTTAAGGAGAGGGACAAAAACCCTACTGTTCAATGGGAGGGCAGTCAAAGGATGAGCACACATGCTTTAACACCACCATAGTGACTCAGATGATCAGTAGAAAAGCTAGAATCTGAGCCTCCAAGCAGGGTCTGCAGGCTGAACCGGCACACATGTCCTCTTTCAACATTTAGGTCTGGTTCCTGGGAGTCTCACTGCTGATCAATCAGACATGCCTTGTGGGTCCCTGCGACTCCTTCTCCAGCTCCAGGCCAGCCTTCCCTGGCCTCTATTGTCCCGTCCCTTCTCTAAGCCTTGGAGTGCTGTTCTCCCTCAAGCTTGTTTTCCTTCTACCATGGACTTGGGTGGTCAGCAGGAAAGTGGCTAGAGACTGGCATTCCCTGCTCGCTGTGACCTTGAGTGTGTCATTTCCCCTCCGAAAGCCTCTGTTCTTCATCTGTCCACTTGGTGGGAAGGTATTCAACAAACAAGTATCTACTGAGCACCTGCTTTTTGCTAGGCATTCTTCTAGGCTCTGGGAAGGGAGGAGAGAGAGAGACAATAAGCAAATAAGCAAGAAAAAATATGTATAGTGTCATATGTATATGCTATGTCAGATAGTGATAAGGGCTACTGAGAAAAATAAAGCCGAGTAAGGAGGATTTGGCATTTCAGGAAGGGGTGTCGCTACTTTACAAAGGGTGGAGACGGAAGACCTTATGAAGAAAGTGATGCTTGGGGTGCCTGGGTGGCTCAGTGGGTTAAAGCCTCTGCCTTCAGCTTGGGTCACGATCTCAGGGTCCTGGGATCGAATCCCGCATCGGTCTTCTCTCTACTCAGTGGGGATCCTGCTTCCCTCTCTCTCTCTGCCTGCCTCTCTGCCTACTTGTGATCTCTCTCTCTCTGTCAAATAAATAAATAAAATCTTTAAAAAAAAAAAAAGAGTTGGGTGCCACCTAGGTGCCCCAGACTTGCTTAAAAAGTGATGCTTGAGCACAGGTCTGTGAGAATGAGCCACACAGCTCTCTGGAGGGAAAAGTGTTTTAGCCAGAGGGAACAGCAAGGTCAGAACAGTGGGTCTGGAGCTGAGTGAGCCAGGGGCGTGGGAAGAGGTAGGACAGAGAGGGAGCAGAGCCGAAGGACTTAGGACTGCATCCAACTTGGACTTTTACCCCCAAGTGAAATGAGACCATGGAAGTGTTTTTGGCAAAGAAGCAACAGCCTCTGACTTCCATTTTTGACGTCCTGATACTGACCTTGAAGATGGAGGAGGCTATGAGCAAGAACCAGAGAGCCATTTCTAGGAGTTAAGAGCAACTCCCCAGCAAAGGGCCAGCAAGGAAACTGCGGATTGCTAACGACCTGAATGAGCTTACAAGCAGATTCCTCTGCAGAGCCTCCAGACAAGAGCCCATCTGGCTGGTCCATTGTGAGGCTCCAAGCAAAGAACACTGTCAAAACTGCTAAGATTTCTCACCTACATGACTGTCCACTAATACACGGATGTTGTCAAGCCTCTTTGTTATGTAGCAATAAAAAACTAAGGCACATATTATCTTGATCCTCACAGCCACCCAAAATAGAGGGTCTCCCCGTTGTACAGATGATGAAACAGGTCAGTGAGGTGAAGGGCTCTGCTCTAGGCCACACAGAAGGGTAGTACCACAGCTGGGATCGAAACTCTGGGATCTTGCCATCTCCCCAGGCTGCTTTGTAAAGAGTATGTGAGACCAGCTGGCAGAGGTTAGACATCTGGGGCTTGGCTGGATGGGGACCTCAGGCCCTGGGTTTAGAGAATAGAGTTTGGGTTTCTGATCGTGATTGTGTTTATCCAGGGGGCTTCGAGTGTCTGAACCCGTGTGTGTGTGTGTGTGTGTGTGTGTGTGTGTGTGTGTGAGTCTGAAGATTGTGGGTCCCTGGTGGCAGATATGTGGGTGTGTCTGTGTGAGCATGTGATCCTGGTGGAGTGTTGTCTCATTGTGTGTGCGTCTGAGGGAATGGATCCACCATGGCGAGTAACTGAGGCTGTATGTCTGTGTCTCGGTGTGAGCATGTGTGTGCCCACTGAAGTGTGTTTCAGTGACTCTCTGGGTCTGGGTCTGAAGGTAACTGTGTATGAGTCGGACAGTGTTTGCTAGCGTTTGTGTGCATGAGTGAATCAGTGCTCAGGTAGTCAATGGAGGGGGGCACTGAGTGTCTCAGTGTGCAGATCCGAGAGAGTGCGTCATCAGAGTGCATGAGTGTCTCCGTGTGTGAATTTTAGGGTGTCTGTGAGTTGTGTGGGTGCATGAGTGTGTGTGTCTGTCTGAACTTCTCCGTGGGTTTGTGTGGGATCTGAGGGTCTCCCTGTATGGCTGGCGGTGGGGGGTAGGAGGGTCCCTGCTTTATTAACACTCTGAGTGCCTCTGCAGGTCTCCTTGTGTTAGTGTGAGTGTGTGGGTGCATCTACCTCTGTGGCTCTTGTGTGAGAGTCTGAGGGTGTCCACAGGTGTATGCACCTGTGTGGGTCTCTGGAGTCTGTCAGAGGGCCTCAGTGGATTGATTCAGCAAGTGTCTCTATGAGTGAGTGACTTTGCGGATGCATCTCTCCGGGTGTTGTGTGAGAGTCTGAGGGTGTCTTGCAGAGAGAATGCACTCGTGTGGGAGCCTGTTTGAGCTCCTCTGCGGGTTCACGTGTGAATCTGAGGGTCTCTCTGTGGGAGGCTGAGTGCCGCGCGCCGGTCGCTCTGAGTGTGTCCCTTCGGAGCCTGTCTGCGTCCCCGGGTGAGGCCTGTCTCGGTCGGTGACTGGACGCCGGCCTCCGGGGCGAGTCTGAGGGCTCAGCGTGGGATCGGGACATAGCCTGGGGGGCACGGCCCGGGGACCAGGGCGCGACCCGCTCCGCCCGCTCCTCTCACGGGGCGCGCACACCTGCGGGGCGGGGGGCGGCGAGGAGGGGCCCCTCCCGCGCCCTCCCGGCTCCCACGCCCCCGCGCGCGCGCCCCCTCCCCCGGGCGGCGCGGATTGGCTGCGGCGGCCGCTCCGAGCCCGCCCCGCGCGGCCGGCTGGGGGCGCCGCGGGCCAGAGCGCAGCGCCGCCACCTCCGCCGCCGCCGCCACCGCCACCGCTGTCGCCGCCACTGCCGTCGCCGCCGCCGCCGCCGCCGCCACCGCCACCGCCGGGAGCACAGCGCGCTTCGGGCTCCGCGCGCCGCCCGCTCCCGGCCCGCCCGCAGCCCGCCGGCCCCGCCGCGCCCGCCAGCCCCGCCGCGGAGCCCCGGCCTAGCCCCGGGCCGCCGCCACCACGCCGCGCGCCGTACTCCGCGTCAAGAATGGGGCGGCCAAGCTGCCCAAGCCGCCCGCCGCCGCCGCTGCCTCGGGCTCGGCCGAGGCGCCCGGCGCCGGCGCGGGCATGGAGCGCTCGCAGAGCCGCCTCAGCCTGTCCGCCTCCTTCGAGGCGCTCGCCATCTACTTCCCGTGCATGAACTCCTTCGACGACGAGGACGCGGGTAAGCGCGCGGCCCGCCCCCGTCCCCCGGGGTGGGGTGTGTGTGTGTGTGGGGGGGGTCCTGGGAGCCAGGGCCTGAGGCCCCCTGCCCGACCCGGTGCGCCCCGAGAGGGGGCCACTCTCTCCTCCCTACCGCCGGCCCTGCTCGGGATACGTCCCCACCCACGGAGCCCCAGGGTCTAGAGCATGTGATGCCTTCCAGCCCCCAGCCGCCCCCAGGGACCCCTAGGTCCTCTGCATTCACCCCTTTCCCGCAGGTGGGCCCGTAGGGTCGTCTGGACCAGCTCTGTTTACTCATCTGAGCCCATTGGATGCCCCCTGTCTTGTCCCTGGATCCGACCTGCCACCCTCCCTGAGACTCCCTCCTCTCGTGCCCACACCTGAGCCCCGGGGCTTTGGCCGCCTCACCCCTGCGGCTCCGACGCGCCCCCCGCCGTTGGAGGTGGCGCGCAGACCTTACCTCTCCATCTTTGTCTTGCCTGCATCCAGAGGCTCCCTGCCCAAGACCCCCCGCCCTGCGCCCAAGGCCTTGAGCGTCCTCATTTGGCTCTCCTCCCCTTCCCCCAGGGGCTGGGGCTCCAGACTCCTGGTTCCTCTCAGGCTGGGGTGGACAGTGGAGAGACTGCCCGGGTGCGGCCTTTCTTCCCGTCTTCTCCCCGCTGGTCCCAGAGGGAGGCGTAGGGCGGCGCCAACTCCTCACCTGCGCACCGCCCGGAATGTGCCGGGACCTTGGGTGCTCTTGTCCCTGGAGTAGCCCTTCTGGGTGGGCTGAACCCGGCTACCATCTAGCAGCCCGAACCTCGCGCTCCTGGGCCTGCTCGCAGCCTCAGCCAGAGCCAGAGGGGCGGGAAAATGCAGGGGGGACTTGCTCTTTGGGGTTCTGGAACCAGGCAGAGGGAACCTGAGGGCTCCAGATGTGTTTCTGTGGTGAGGAAGCCAATCCACCAACAGGTGGGGTAGCTAGAGGGTTTGGGTTTAGAGAGTTCCCTAAAGAGTCCCAAATTGGGAGTCAGAATCAAGTTCCAGTCTTGCTTCTCTACTTATTAGCTGTGACCTTGGGCAAGTCATGTCACCCGGAGCCTCAAATCCTCATCTGTAAAATGGGATAACAGCACTTCAGACACAGGATGCAATTAAAAGTGTTTTCTGAAAATATATAACAGAGGCTGAACGTCTGAGAGTATTTGAGTTCAGTGAGATGACAAAAAGGAGAGGGGCTTTTGTGGTGGGGAGGAGTCAGGTGGCTTCACGGACACTTTTGAGAACCTGATGAAAATATGGACTATTTCTTCAGAAAATACACATGTGAATCATCCTCAAAATTTGCAGTTTTAGGGAGCTTTTGGGTCCTGCTCAAGGCTCCCTGCCTGCAGGGACCCTTGTCAGGTCTCCCAAGTTACATGGGATGGAGCCATGGGTAATGAATGGGTGCTCACCTCTTCCTGCTGGAGCAGAATGCCGGGAGGTGGGGGGAAGGTTCTCCAGAAGAATTTGTTGGCCAAGTGAACGAATGAGGGGTACGTGAGGCAGACTCCCGACAGACCTAGAGTTGGGGGTGGGGTAAAGATGGTTACTGCAAAACCATAAAATCACCCAAATGGTGATTTTACAGAATCACCATTTTATGGAAAAAGTAAGTGAGGCTCAGAGCATCAAGAGCTTGATGCAGCTGAGGGAGGTCGTTATTCTGGACAGGGGAAGAGGAGGGGGAATGGAGGCTGTCTAACACAGTGGCCTCCACTGGAGGAAATCAGGTTAGCATGAGGGCTAACCAGCATAGGTGAGCTGACTCTTCCACCCTTCGCCTAATGGCCAGGGACTCTCCTGAAGTTCACCAGGCCACTCGGGTCTCAAGAGGCATGTGGGGCAGGAGCATGGCTTTGTAGGAGCAGGGGCGGTTAGGTTTTTTTCCTCCTAAGTAATGCTCCATGTCCCGGGTCAGATGCCTTCGTTACCATTGCTGGTTGCAGGCAACTTGCTCTGATTTCACTGAAGTCAGAATAGAGAACTTCATGTAATAGTAGAGATTTTTTTAAAAGACCTACCTGATGTTTTTTCCAGCAAGTTTCTTCAAGTTCTTGTTTTGCACTTGGAAGAGACCTAGAAATCATCCTGTCCAACCCCTTTTTGCCCTCAGATGGATGAGTGTGCGTGCATGTGTGTGTGTATGTGTGTATAACCCAAGGTCACCCAATGAGGTAGGCACAGAGCTGAGACTAAAATCAGATTTCTGGTTCTCTTTCCAGTAAACTACTGACCTTCGGTCTGAAAGAGGATTTTTTAAAAAGCCAAATCTCATTGTTTGGAAAATGGTTCCCAGGTGAGGGGCCCCCAGGGAACGGCTGACGGCCAAGAGTTTGGTGTGGGCATCTTGTGCTCATTGTCTGCTCATCTTAAGGGATGCTTCGAGTTTGGGAGGGGAATGGAGATAGTCAAGTTTCATTTCCAGGAGACTAATGAGTGTCTGGGAAAAATCGGAAGTAGGAAACGTTGTCTTGGTGCTTAATTTCTCTTGTTCTTCTCAAAGTCATTAATTTTCTCCTAAAAAAAGCCTTTTGGATTTATTCTTTTAGAACAGCACCGTGCTGAACTAATTTCTAAAAGCAGTTTGAATAATCTGTTACATACTGGTCAGAGACTGCTTCAGTAGGAGGGCTACTAGACCTGGCTTCGTTCCACCTTCCTCTTCCCTGATCCCTCCCCTGACCCGTTAGTGCCAGGCTGTCTCATGGCTCAGAGGTGTGTCCCTGATGGCTTCTGGCTGGTTTAGGTGCCTCCCCTTTGATGCTGCTTCCAAATCCTGTTGGAATGCATCTTGTCCACCACGCAGGTCAAGCCAGAGCCATCTGCAGGCTTACCTGCCCCTTCCGCTGGTTTCCTGAGAAACAGTGTGAGGAGAAGGCTCTCATTAGTCTTAACTGGGCCAGAGTACTTTCCTGTATTGGGCTTGGGAGCCTTGGACGTTTTGTGGGCATAGGAAACTGCTCTTTCCTCCCACCATGAGGCTCAGGATGCTAGTCACTGTAGGCTCCTAGAATTCCTCCCAAGGAGCATCTTCCCTCTCTTTGCATTCTGAACTCATTTCTTATGCTGCTTTTGTCCCTTTTCCAAAGATGCTGGGGCTTTAGAGAGACATGACCTGGGGGCATTATTGGGTAGGTGTCATCATTGCTCTGCCTTGCTGGCACTGGGTTTTTAATTGGGGAATTAGATACATGACCTCAGCTTTTTCATCTGGATGAGGAAGAAAATAATAGCATGGACCGCATAGGGTCAACATTTTAAAAATGATTACCTTTCGAAAAGTAACCTCCTAGGTGCTTTAAATATATTAATTCCTTCCTCATAGCAAACCTATAAAATTAACATTTAACATCCACATTTTTAGATAAGAAAACTGAGGCACAGAGAGTATTCGTTCAAGGTCACTCAGCCAGGAAGTGAGGGAGTTAGGATTTGAACTTGAGCAATCTGACTGAAACATCCATGCTTTTGATTGTTGTATTGTTCGTGGTCTGCAAAGGGCTTAGTACAGTATCTGGCACCAGGTGGGCTCTCAGTACCTGTTAGCTGTCATCTAATTCTCAAATAAGACTTGTTTTTGAGCATGACTGTAAAAAAGAATCTGTGGGATTCTCAAAATGTTAGCTTTTATAATTTTTAGAAGCTAATTTTGTTGCATTGTTGTAGCTGTTAAGGCAGCGTTGGGTGCTCTTTTTTTGGCAGGGGTTTAAAGACGGGGATTTGGGGGGCTTGCATGTGGAACAAGAGGGTGGGGAGCAGTCCAACCCCCCGTTTCCCTGTTCTTCCTGAAGAGTTAATTTTCATCACATCTATAGTCCTACCCCTGCTGTGGTGCACTGGGGCAGGGCTGGGGAGCAAGGGTGTCTCCACTTTATAACAAATGCCAAAGGGAGTTGTTAATATCGGGGTCTGGAATTGAGGATGGTGTCCCTGAGTCTGACCAAGTGGTTTCAGCATCCAGTTCTTCCTGGTCTGGGGAGAAGGGCGGAGAAGCTGGAGCAGCCAGCTCTGATTTGCCCATAGGATGCTTCGATCCAGCACAGGAGGAAGTTGCCATGGTAACACGGGGCTGGCTACCGGTCCCTCTCTTAGCGGTTAGGGCCACATCTCTGGGCTGCAGAGCCCTTCACCGCACCACCCTCTTCCGCTCAGGCCAAATCTGGTGGGTGGGGTGGAATGGTGGATGGATCCCACAGACTCGTACCGAAGCCCACTCCCTCTGTTTTTGGACAGAGGGAAATGGAGGGGGTTGTCTGAGCTTCTTCTCCTGGATTGTGGGGTGGAGATGCCTGTATCTTGCCAGACAGATCCTGGGAGGGGGAATTAGAGCTCTAATTCTTGCCCACACCTGAGGCACCTGGAACAACAGCACTGGACCTCCCTCCCCACCCCCAATTTACTCCATTTGGCAGAGTTTTCTTTCCCAGACCAACTGCTAACTTTTGTCCTTGAGATTTGACCTGAGCTTTTTCTGAGAAACAGAATGTCATGCTGTCCCACCCCTTTGTGCTAAGAGGGTGGGTGGGAACAGAGTACTTCAGCCCCAGAGGGGGGCTAGGGCTGAGTGGATAAGGGGGAATGGTGAGGGAAAGGCCTTAAAGCATCCTGTGGGATCAGGTCCACTTGAAGTGTGAGGCTGAGGTTTTGAAGCCTCCATTCCCACCCTCTTTTCTAGGGCACGCCACTTCTTGTCCCCCCCACCCCGTTCACTCCCCCAGTGTACCACCAAGTGTCGTCGTCTCCTGTGGTTTTGGGAGTTGGGCAGAACTCTTCTAAATTTGGGTAGCTGAGGCATGGTAAAGAATTGACCCAATGTTACGTTCCCCTGGTTCATGTCATGGGCGGGGGGAGGTGGGGGTGAGAGTTCCAACCCGAACCACCTTATGTGAATCAAATTATCCTGAAGAAGCATCTCAGAAAAATCGGGTGCATGGGGATTCAGCCCTTCCTCCACTCCCCGAGAGCACTGCCCTGCAGATCTGCCTGGCTGCCTTTAGCGCTCTTTCCTTAAATCCCCCTTCCCTGTCCCCAGGCAGCCAGACTCCTGGCTCCAGCCTCCTGGAGTTTGCAGCAGCAGGAAGGCCTGTCTGGTTCCGTTGGGTGGGAAGCGGGAAGGAGGGCTCCACGCGCCTCAGCTGCTCCCTGGGAGGGTGGTGCTCTGGCTCCCTCGCCAGCGGCTCTGCAGGCGGGCTGAGTGAGGGCGGGGCGGAGGTGTGGAGGGGAGCGGGGTGTGAGCTCGCCTCTGAGTCAGCTGACCTGCGCTCCAGGCGCTGGGCCTTTTACTTTGGCCTCTTCGAACGTCTTTTCAGAACGACCTTAACAACCATCGTTTCAGATGGTTTTTAAGAATTGTTGGAAAGGTGCCAGTTCTGGAGAATGTGTTCGCAGGGGTGCGCACTTGTCCTGCCCTGTAATCTGTGCCCCCCACCCCCTCCAGGGCGACTCACAATCCCACAGTCTTACCGTCAGAGCTCCAGGTCCCCTCAGCTCCAGTCACTTGGAGTGACCACACTGCAAACTCCTCTCTCCCCCACCAGTTTACTCCGTGGGGCTGGCATTGGACTCCACGGCGGCTCTGGGGCCTCAGACAGGTCCTTTAGCCTTCCCCGGCCTCAGTTTCCTCTTCTAGAAAAAAGGGTTAATTATCCTTGTCTGAGCATCTCTCAGGATGGTAAAAATAAAATGATTGAAAGTGTTGCTTGGCTGTGCTCTGTGCATTCCATGATCTTGCCGAATCCTATAGCAACCAGAAGGGATAGCTACTGTTGCAGATGTACCCATTTTGCTGACGAGGAAGAGCCAGGCAGCTTGGAGTCGTCTAGTGACTCGCTTCGGTGGCACTGTGGTGATTCGGACTGAGGTGTGTTTGACTCCAGAGGCCACCTTCTGCCTCTTGGCACGAAACGAGAGTCCAAGTGGGAGAGGGCTATGTCTGCCCGGGGGGCAGTGCTCGTGCTAATGAAATAGCAGGTGACAGCGGCTGGGTGTGTGGGGTCCTGTTCAGATTCACATGTGCCCGTCTGGGGTCCACCGTGCCACTACAGTCCACCCCAGCCCGCTGGATTGCCTTTCTGGGCTTCATTTCCTGGGTGATCCCCATCACGGGGCTGCCTGGCCTCCTTGAAGAATCCAGTTGTCTGCCCTGGCCCTGGGGGCCGAGCCATCACCTGCCTCTCCAGACCGATGTAGGCCAGTGCTGGATTATATTTAACGCTGTGCTATTTCCACTTGACAGCTCCAGAGCGCCATCCCCCCTCCCATTTTCTCCTTCCTCCCTCCTCCCTTTCTGATTCACTCGGAAACTGACGTGGCTGATGTCAGCGCCTTATTCTTAGCCCCCGTAATTGTAACTGCATTTAGCAGTGCGCACTTCATTAACAGTTTCTGCAATGGGGGAGTGAGATGACTGCGTGCCTGGGCAGGGACGTGGGTGGGGGTGAGGAGGGGGCAGCTGCCGCGGAGACCCTGGCCAGCTGCCTCCTCTGGACGGACCGACTGGGCGGGTTCCAGGCCTTGCTTCCCAAGACTGGCAGTCTTTGAAGGACTTCGAAGGAGAGCATCTAGTCCATTCCCCTCATTAGGCACGGAGGGAAACTGAGGCTCAGAGAGGCAGAGTGGTTGGCCAAGATCACATGTTAAGGATCCAGGGCTCTGGCCTCTGAGTCCTGGCTTTCTTCTTTGGTATCTACTTATTCAGCTAATATTTAACTGGCTGCTCAGTGCTGAACAGTATTCTAGGTGCTGAGGATATACTGGGGAACAAGGCAGATTGGTCTCTGTGCTCATGTGGTGGGGGAAGCAGACAATAAACAGGGAAGCAATGAAAAAAGAAGTAATTTCAGACGGTGTTAAGTGAATTGAAAATAAAGCTGTTGGGATAGCAGATAACAGTAGGTAAGGTAGTTAGGGAAGGCTCACTGAGGTGGTGACATTTGAGTGGAGGCCTAAATGAGAGAGCCAGCAGTGGGAATACGAGGGAGTAGAATGATCCAGGCAGTGGCAGCTGCTGGTGCAAAGGCCCTGAGGTCAGTGTGAGTTTGGGTGTCTGTGGGACAGAAAGCAGACCAGTGCGGTTAGAGAGAATGGGTGAGGGGAGACAAGGTCAGAGACATAAGCTGGGAGCAGATCACTCAGCCTTAAACAGGAGTATCAGGTGGGGAAACCAAGGTCCAGATTGGGAAGAGAAAAGGCCTCCCAGCTGTGTAAAGTCAGAAAGAGGCTGAGAACTCATGCCTCCTGAACCCCTGTCTTTTTTGTTCCTTAGACATAAGTGGCTGTGCCTTTAAATGCATCATGTGGCTTCCTTTCACACTGTAGTCTGAGCAGGGTTCTTTCTGCCCCTCCCCCCCACCTGCCCACCTCCCCTCCTTAACTCTCGCCTAGCCCAGCTTTATAGCTCCCTAGGCTGACGGAGCCGTGCAAAGACCTCAGGGAGCTTCTGTTGTGGGACGGAAAGAACATGGCTACATGGCTTTGCCATCTGACAGACATGAATTCTCATCCTGCTTCTGCCACTTCTAAGTTGTATGACTTCAGGCAAGTGGCTTCCACTCTCTGGGGATCAACTTCCTCATCTTTAAAATAGGGGAGGCATTCTTCAAAGGGTTATTGTGAGGAATACGTGATGTGATGCACAGAACTCACCTAGTCCAGAGCAGGGCATGCGGGATGGAGGTTTCCTTGGTTACAGGGATGAATGAGATCGTGTGTTCCATGCTGAGCACATAGTAGATGCTCAGTTAGGGGGAGCTGTTGCCGTTGTGGTTGTTCCTGTCAGTTTCAGTGGGTCAGAATCACCTCAGGGACTTGTGAAAAGCACGGATTGCTGGTGCCACTCCAGCATGTCTCATTCAGTGTGGAGAAGCTGAGCATCTTATTTTTTAACAAGTCCCAGATGATGCTGATATCAATGCTGCTGGTCCAGCAACCCTACATTGAGAACCGCTGGGTTAAGGAAGAAAGCTGGAGAGAAATGAAGTGTTCTTCTCGACTTAGGATGCCTCCTGGCTACCTGTGTCTTAGATGCTGGGACACTGGGTACCAAATTCAGGAGCTAGGAATAGTCTTCAGGTGTTCCTATCTTCAGCACGTGGTCTTAGAGCAAATGAGCCTCTGATGCTGCCCTGCTTTGTACTGGGTTTAATGCATGGAACCGCATAAATCCTTTTGGAAGTCATCTATATAAATGATAAATGAGTTGACATGAATAACACATCATGCCTTAATGTCCTTTTGTGGGATCTCAGGCTCAGACAGTTCTGGGGATTCTGAGGGGTTCATGTCTAGCATCTTTACCAGAGGGAACAGGACATAGTCCTTTCCTGAGTTGGAGAAAGGCAGGGCTGTGTCTTAAAACTAGGAGGTTCATTTGAGGACAAGGCTCTGCTGGGAAGAAGTAAATCAAAGGAATCATCGATGTAAAGGGGCAAAATGCTGGGAAATGCTACCAAGGGAATTTACTGAGTCAGTTAATTTAGATGTTTCTAAGAAAAGGGTCGCTGGTAATTTTCGAGGGAAGGTTTGAGATTTAGCTCAGGTTGGAGGCAGTGGGGGACAAACCTTATGATGTGATAAGATTCCCACCCAGGCCCATGAAAGTCTGAGACTGAAGACAAAGGCCATTTACAAATAGTTTCCAGGTGGGACTTGTCTTAAATTGATGGGAAACCCTATAAGAGGGGTGGCTCGGGGTCATAAAAGAGCATGAGCTTTGGGTTTGAGTTTCTGCCATGTACCAGCTGAGGCCCCCTTCTTCTTCTTTTTTTTTTTTTAGGTTTTATTTATTTATATTTGATAGAGCACGAGCTTGGGGGGAGGAGGAGAGGAACAGAGGGAGAGGGAGAAGCAGGCTCCCCGCTGAGCAGGGAGCCCACCCCAGAGCTCGATTCCAGGACTCTGAGATCATTACCTGAGCTGAAGGCAGAGGCTTAACCACTTAATGGACTGAGCCACCCCGGCGCCCCTCGCCCAAGATGAGTCTCTTGACTTTGATATGTAACTGTTCTGCTCAGCCTCATCCTTTGCAAAATGGAGTGAATAACTCTCACCTTGTGAGAATTAGAGATAATGTGTGTACTATTGGTGGGGCATACAGGAAATGGAAGCTGCTGCCTTTCCTGCTAGGGTTGACTGCCCAGGTGCAGGACAGGCGGGATGGTGGGCGTGCTCACGTGGAGTTGGGCCTTGTGGCTCTGGTCTGGATGACTGGTGTTCAGTGTGTGCCTCGTGGAGCCCAAGAGGCTGCATGAGGAGTCGGAACGAGTCTTTGTTTCAGCTGCGGAATTTCACAGTCTTCACTGGCCACGTCTCTTTGTCCTTTGGGCCTCAGAATCCCCACCTGCATAGCGAGGGTGGTCCAGCGGGCTTGTTTATTACATACAACCAGAGTCTCCCGGAAAACAGAGGACACTTGTCCAAGCTCCCCATCTCCTCCTTTGGATGCCTCCCCAACTCAGCCATAGCCCCTCTGTGGTCATTTTTATCCCCAGAGCATCCCCTCCTGCTGCATTTTCTCTCTGACTGGTCCTTGGCTGATTGGTCATTGAGTACTTTTGAAAAGATTAAGTGCTATTTGCCTTAGGTAATAAATGCAGATGATGTAGCATTTTAAAAGCATGAAAAGTATCTAGTGAAAAGTATCCCGGGCACCTCCGTCCTCTCGCTCTCCCAGGACAAACGCTGTTTCCAGCTCTTTCTCCTTCCTGTTACTGATATGTTCCAGTGAGCTGACCAGACAGCACCAGTGGACACCCAAGGGAGCACCGGCCTCCCTCCCACTTCAGCCACCCAGGCCCACCCTCGACACCATCGTGGTCTTGGAAGCTGCCAGGTTTTCCTTTATTTTCCAGTTACCACTTACTGGGCACTTGTGGTGTTTAGCTCTGTGCCAGGCACTGTGAAGGTCTGAGAGTGGTCAGAGTGGACTAGGCAGTCTAGCTCGGTGACGGTCGTGATACAGACTCTTCGGCCACATGGCCCGGGTTTGAATACCAGCTTTGCTGCTTATTGGGTGTGTGTCCTTGAGCAAGTGAGTTGACTTCTCTGAACCTCAGTTTCCACGACTATAAAATGGGTTAATAATAACCCCTCCCCGCCCTGAAGCGATCATGAGGATTAAGTGAGTAAATATTTGTACAGTGCTTCATACAGAGCCCACACACAGTAAAAGTCTGTCAGGAGTGTCAGCTTTTACTGTCTTAGAGCCTCCCAGCTGGGAGTCCTTCTGAAGTCATCTGCTCATCTTCATTCGAGGCCCAGAGGGGGATCGCATGGTTTGCCCAAAGGCTCACAGCCAGTCTGTGGCAAAGCCAGGAATAGAACTGATGGTTCTGTATTTCCCGGCCAGGGCCTTCTCCTCTCCCGTGAGGCACCCCAAGTGACCACCTTGGACCCTATCTGCACCTGAAGCTCTAAGACCTCACTCCACATCTCCAGCACTTGGTGTCCCTGGGAAATGCTGCCTGGAGTCACCTGGGGAATGGGTGGGAGGATGTGTCCTAATTGGGGCCTGTAATGGAAATTAATTAGTTCCTCAGCAACTGTCTCAAGACACATCTTTTCATCTGCCCAGGTCCAACACCAAGACTGGACCAGGTGCCTCTATGGCCTGCCCAGGCCCAGGCCAACCCATCCCCAAGCCATCTGGTCCCAGGAATCTGCCATTTTTTGCCCCTCCTCTGTTGGGTGCACTGAGTTCTGGGAGAGGGACCCCCACACTGGGAAGCCTGGCCCTGTTGGGAGTCAGGTGAGTGCCGCTAGCTTGGGAGGAATGAACAGAAGGAGTCTTCTTGGGCTCCTCCCAGGAGTCTTCAAGTGGAAAAGAATACAGGAGAGGGAAGAGCTCTTCCTTCTTGTCGCTGCTGTCTTAGCCCGAGACATGGGCTCTTGTGCTGGTGAGGGGCAGGGCGGTGCTCTTGGGGGGAGGCTTTCGAGAAGGATGCATGACAGGCTGGGAAAGGAGCAGCTAAAGCTGAGTCCTCAGCTGCAGACTAGTCTCGGTCTGATTTGGGGGAAGTTCTTGGGAGCAGATGGCAGTGCAGAGTTGACTGGCCTCCTGTGTTCCCAGGTCAGTCATTGGCTGTGGGCAGTCCTGAAGGTCAGGACATAACTTTCTGGGCAAGTCAGCTTTCATCTAAGAGCAGTTCACAGAAGGGGCAGCTGGGAGCCAGGACATCCAGCTACTCACAGTGGCTGTGGGATGGGCGTGCTACTTGGTAAAGGGGATCTGGCCATGCTGGGACTTCCGGCTGAGCAGTCTCTACTCCTAATTCCGGTCACCCTCCCCACAGTCCCACAAGGGGCGTGTGATCACTGCACGAGGGGGGCTAGAAGAATCAAGTATCTGAATGGACCCTTAACTTGGCCACGGTCATACAGCTAGTGAAGGCTAGCACAGGGTTTCACATTCTGGTCTGCCTCCAACACTTGTGGTCTTTTCCAACATTCTGTACTGCATTTCATTTTTTTTTTTTTTTGGTGGATGTGTTTGTATATTTTATGCTTCTTTGTGGGTTTCTAAGTACGTCTTTGAAGGGTGTCTTTGTTGATGTTCAAGCCCTTCAGGTTTGACAGAAAGAACACTCTTGCATGTTTGATCTCACCTGATCCTCATGGAAAATTGGCCTTGTTTCCAGAGAGGTGGGCTAGGGCCCTCACAGGCTGCCTGATGGGAAAGTTTAAGGGGTAGCTGATTTATCATGGAATGAGCCCTGGCTTTGTCATAAGAAAGCCTGGATTCGAGACCCCTTATCTGCAGGGTTGCCAGTTGAGTGACGCTGGGCAAGTCATTCTCCTCTTTGAGCCTTGCTTTCCTCTTCGGATGAGGAAGTCCATGGCTGTAAGCCACAGGCAATCCTGCAGGTGTTCTGGTTTTTTTTTTTTTTTTTTTTTTTTTTAAGATTTTACCCATTTATTTGACAGAGAGGAGAGAGATCACAACTAGGGAGAGAGGCAAGCAGAAAGATAGGGGGAAGCAGGCTCCCTGCTGATCAGAGAGCCTGATGCGGGGCTTGATCCCAGGACCCTGAGATCATGACCTGAGCGAAGGCAGAGGCCTTAACCCACTGAGCCACTCGAGCGCCCCGCGGCAAGTGTTCTAATAATACTGCAAGGACTTGGCAAGGCTTTGACTGGGGTGGGTGTGGGGAGTTCAGAACCACAGCTGACTTCTGCCATCTCTGTATAGAGAAAGGTCTCACTTTAGGGCCTGTCTGTCAAATGGGCACAGCGACACTTGCCCTGCTGTCCAGGTTTGGGTTCCCCCAGAAGCAGGTCCTGAAACAAGGCTTTGAGTACAAGTATTAGGATGGGCCACACGAGATTGCCATTTTTAGGGGTTGGAACAATCACAGCAATTGCACATGGTTTGTGTGGTTGACAAGGGGGTGTGTGTGTGCATGAAACTGCAGGAGAGGCATTAGAGAAAGCGAGTGAGGGAACGGTGTGAGGAAACAGTGTTATCCACCAAGTTGCTCCTAACTGAGGGCACGTGGCGTTGAGACTTGCTGGGGGCTTCTGAGAGATTGTGTAAAGGGCCAGACAGTGGATATTTTAGTCTTTGTGGCCATAAGGTCTGTCTTACCCCTGCTCAGTTACACAGTTGGAGCTCAAAAGCAGCCGCAGAGAATATGTAAATGGATGGGTGAGGCTGTGTGCTAATAAAACTTTATTTACAACAATAAGCAGTGAGCTAATTTAACTCATGGGCAGTAGTTTGCAAAACCCTGGAGTAGAGCATGGACCTCGGTTATCCCATCCAGGGCTGGGGGAGCTGGGGTATTTATACCAGTTCCTGTCAGTCATGGCTCGAGGGCCATGGGGGCTGGGCTGCGCAGTATTTATTTGTTGCAGTTGTTTGTAGCCTGCTACCGGGCGGGAGCCCTCGGGCCAGGAAGTATATAGTTCCTGGGAGGAGGTCAGACCAGTAGTCATGAGGGATACAGGACAGGGGACCACCAGCATCGCTCATGCCAGCTCAGGGGCATGGCTGTGTTTGAAGAGCGGACTGGAAAAGAAGGTGGCAGGATGAACACATTTTTGGGTAGGGCCAGATTATTTCATTTCATATTTCCAGGCTTTCCAGCCATTTGTTATTTTCAGGCAAAAACTGGCTCCTCCATTCTTGGCAGTTTTGTTTGCGCCATCTACCTCCATGCCTCTGCTTCAGATCCCTTTTCTGGAGTGCCCGTCCCACCCCCGCTCCTCCAGGGCTCCAATGCCACTGCCTCCGGGAAGCACACCTGTCTTCTCTCATATGGAGTTGATCTTGCACAGTGCAGCTTCTCTCATGTTCCCACTGCCACACCGACAGGCCTTCCAGGTCCAGGACTGTGTGATTCCCTGTCTGCATCATTTGGAAATGATGGGAAAGGTGGGGCTGAATCCCAAACCCCTCCCTCCCTCCTATACTCTCCACTTCTCCCTTTCTTCCACCGGTACTCGCTGAGGGCCGGGCCCCGTCCTAGGCGCTGATGAACTGGGAAATACCCCGTCTTCGCTGGTCTCACGGAGTTCGCAGTCTGGTGGGGGGAGAGGTTAGGCATTAGATTACTCAAAGGAACAACTAAGAATTCGATCACTACGGTGGCGAGTGCCGCACAAGACAACTGGAGGGTGCCAGGAAAGGCTGGAGCTGGGAGCACTGACCTGTCCTGGTTGGGAGGAGAAGGGGGCGGGGACAGCTGAGCTGAGACCTAAGGGATGAGTGGATGAGTTTGCGCAACACAGGAGGTGGGAGTGAGATAGGGTGCCGTGTACTGAGAGGACAGACTTGGGAGTCAGTTGTGAGAGTGGAGGTTCAAATCCTGAATTCTCTCAATCTGTGTGTTTGTTTTCTACTTTGTGCTTTACCCCCCCCACCCCCCCCTGTTTTCCAAATTTTCTACAATGGATGGGTCATGGTGAAAATTGAGGGCTTCCGAGTCTAGAGACCACACTCGCACTGGTAGTTGTGTGACCTTGACCATATGATGTAATCATGTTCTGCTCCTCCTTCTCCCTCTGCAAAATGGGGATAATCTAGTGATGATTAACACGTGCTGCCCATCACATTCTGTCACTTCACCTCCGTTAATTTATTCAAGCCTCACAACCACCCTGCGAGGTAGGTACTATCACTGTGCCTGTTTTATAGATGAGGAAACAGGATTGAGTATGTTGCCCAAGATGTCCAGCTGGTAAGAGTCAGGGGCAGGATTCAGACCCAGCTGTGTGACTCCAGAGCCCGGGCTTAACCACTTGGCTCTACCACCTACTTCACAAGATAGGAATGAAAATTAAAGAGAGGGGGCGCCTGGGTGGCTCAGTGGGTTAAAGCCTCTGCTTTCAGCTCAGGTCATGATCTCAGGGTCCTGGGATCGAGCCCCACATCAGGCTCTTTGCTCAGCAGGGAGCCTGCTTCCCCCTCTCTCTCTGCCTGCCTCTCTGCCTACTTGTGATCTCTCTCTCTGTCAAATAAATAAATAAAATCTTTAAAAAAAAAAAAAAGAAAATTAAAGAGAGGATGCCTGTCAAGCCTTTAGCATAGTGCCTGACACACAGCTAGTGCTTTATAAATATTGGCTCCTGTTCTCACTGGCAGCCGTGTAAAGGCCCTCTGGTGGGAAGGGCACATAGTGTTTTGAAAGCCCAGGGAAGGGGGCACGTAGCTGGCAAAGTATCAGGACTGGATCATACTAGATCTTTAAGTCAAGAAACCTAGACTTGAGCTTATGGACAGTTGAGCCCCTGTTGGGTTTTTAACAGGGAAGCCACAGACTCAAAATCTGCTGTTTGCAAAGACTCCTCTGGCTGCAGGTGGGAAGAGTGGAGCCAGGAGGCCTAGGCTCCTTCTGGTTATAGCGACTCTCTCCGATTGGGTCTGACCATTGCAGCACCGAGTCCTCAGACTGTGGCGATGATGATCTTCCGGTGTCTGGGCTGGCTGCGTGGGCTAGAGTGCAAGACACGGAAAAGTCAGGAGTGTGTCACCAGCCTGGTCTGGTGACGCTGGGAGGCTGGGAAGTGCTGGTTTGAAGGCAGGAACAAATTACTCTCCTGGAGGTGAGGCCGGGCCAATTCCTACCGTGTTACATTATTAAATTTGTAATCTTCATTCTGATACTTCCCAGCAGTGAATAAGAACCAAATTTAAAATGCTGGCTTTACATTTCTGGAATGAAGCTCTTTGTCAAGAACTCTCGAAACCCATAATTTCTCTCTGGAGGTGAATGTCTGTGTCTTAAAAAATTAAAATTAAAAAACAAAGGAATGCCACTGTTTTAGGTAAAGGTTGGACTTGAAGGGGTGTCTGAAACCCCAGCCCCAACCAGGGATTGGGAATAGGGTCTGTTTGTGTCCAGGCCCAGAAAGGTTTCTTTCCTGACGCTGCCCCAGATCCCTGACGCTGCCCCAGAAACTTAAACCCCTAAACCTGGGCTTCGCCAAGGAAAAGAGGTGAGAGAAGCCTCATGTTCACCTCACTCCCAAGTAGTTGGCAAATCTGTTGTTTTTTTTTTTTAAGATTTTATTTATTTATTTGACAGAAAGGGAGAGAGAGAGAGAGAGATATCACAAGTAGGCTGGGGGGAGTGGGGAGCAGGCTCCCCGCCGAGCAGAGAGCCAGATGCGGGGCTCGATCCCAGGACCCTGAGATCATGACCTGAGCTGAAGGCAGAGGCTTTAACCCACCGAGCTACCCAGGTGCCCCAAATCTGTTGATTTTTGAAAGCGTTTGGTAAAGCTTAGGCCACAGTCCCAGAAAGAATGGAGCCACGTCAGGCTGTGGTAAGCTTTCTTGTACCTGTGTGGTGAGGGGTAGCCCTGGCTGCTGGGAGAGCCGTGGGCCGCATTGTTACTGTCCTCACACCTGGCTGGGAGGACCCTGACCTGGGCCTGCGGCATCACTGGGCGGCTCTCTGACCCTCCTCACTGGCTGAGGAGTCTATGGATGAAGGGGCTATACCCACCTGGACCCCATCTCATCTTCAGGGTATGTGGGACCCTGGAATTTTCTGTCCAAATGGCCCTGAGTCATCTCCTGGGGTGTGTCCAGACCCCTTCCCTAGGTCCATCTTCCTGAGGGTGGACTCTGCCCATTGCTGGTATCCTGATACGTGGCTCCAAGGCAGCTGTTTGTGGAGGTGAGGACAGAACACAGATGTGCAGAGTGGACCCCTTTATGTGAGGGGGTGGGAATGAGGGGGAGGGCCAGGCTGCAGCTGAGGGCCGGCTCCCTCCTCATTCCGGATTCAGCCCTGGAACACTGTGGATTCTAAATTTGAACCTGGGCTGGCCTTCAAGGTCATTATGTAGGCCTATTTGTCAGAATAGAAGGATAGAACATATTTTATTCAATAGCCTAATTTATAACTTTTAAATATTTAGAGTAAGTATGAGGGCCTCCATTGTACTCTTACCCTGGCCCCACAATATTAGGGGTGCGGGGAGGGGTGGCCTTTGGGTCCTTCTCTGAACTGAGAGTGAGATCAGCCCAGGGATGGCCCTTCTCATGGTCCCATTTGTGGTTCGTATGGCTTGCATGGGACCTTCGTGCAGAATAGAGAAGCACACTTCTCACACCCAGCCTGAGTGACTGAATAAAGAGATGGTACCTCCTGTAGGGGGATGAATTGGAAAAAGGCCCCCCTCCTCCAGTGCCAGCTCAAGAAGACAGCCTGTATTTCTGCCCTGGGCCCGCCCTCCATCGGGCATCTTTATACAGACAGCGGCTTGCCCAGCAGGGCCCCCTGAGCCTGAACCAGAGAGGAGCCATGGGCAAGACCAGAGGGAGAGTGCCGACACCGTGGGATCCCAGGAGAGTCATTACGTCACCTGATGTTTTTCATAACCTTCTCCTGATGATAGCAAACTCTTATCTTTGTTTCATACATGCTAAGTACTCTGAGCACTTTTCCTGGACTATCCCATGAAACATCAGCATATGAAGGGGGCAAAATTGTCCTACCCATTGTACTGATGAAGAAACTGAGGCTCAGAGAGGCCAGGCTCCTCTTTGGCCCAAGGTCATTCAGCAGGAAGGTCAAACAGGCCTGCCTGGTATGTGAGTCTCTTAGCCTGACCACTGCCGTGCACGGCCCTTTACCATTTTTAAAAGCATTGTTTATGCAGTCAACATATTTACTGACCCCTGCTCCAGTGTGCTGGGTGCTTGAAGGTAAGCTGGGGCCTCCCTCAGCCAAGGAGGAAGGATGAGCAGAACAGGTAACTGTGTGACTCTGTTGAGCAGGGTTGCTGAATGTGGCTATCAGGCTGTGTAGTCAGGGAGGGGCTCCCTGTGGTTTATCCAGGTCCTGTGGGGGTGGAGTAGGTGCATCAGGAGGAGGTGGGCCTGGGAAAGAGGTTGGGAAAGGCGCTCGTGTCCCCACCCTTCTTGGAGACTAGAACTCTCTCATCCTCTTCAGGCTTCCTGGGCCCTTGCTGAGAGGGGCGAGACTTACTGTCCACCCTCCACCACCAACTTTTGGAAAGGCAGAAAAGTGAGATTGAGAGGGTGATTTGCTTTGTTTTTGGCTGCGATGGATTTGGGACCCAGGCCTCTGAGCCCCAGTCCCTTCACTGGGCCCCTGCTACACTGGGAGTGGTAGAGTCACTGCTTATTGCTTTAATTTTTTAAAATAATATTGTGCTTTCACTAGTTACAAACACTTGTACAGTTATACTCGCTGACATTTCCCAGCACATACCGTGTTCCAGGTGCTGTGCTAAGATTTCACGTGTTACCTTGTGCAGTCCTCGGTCCTGTCCAGTCCTGTTGCTCTTCCTGAATTCCCCCAAGGTCACAACCTAGCCAACAGCAGAGCCAATTTGCTTGGGCCTAACATCCTTAGTCTGTGCCATATGTAGCCTCGGTGGAGATTCTGAGAATATGCAGAGAAAGCACACAAAAAGAAAATAAAAATGACTCGGATTCTGTCATCCAAAAGCAGAATGTTTAACCATTGGGGCTGTTTCCATTCCTGTGTATGTGTGTGTGTGTGCGGGAATATGTTTAAACCAAGGCAGGGTCATTGCTGTGATACTATTTTGTAAACTGAAGCCACTACTTAAAAATCACCTTAAAAGGACCTTCACAGGCTGGTCCTGCAGGGGCACTCTGATTTCTAGGGTGAGGTCTAGAACTGTGCAGGATCCGTCTGTAGACCTCAGCCCAGCCAAGGCAGGCTCAGGGACAGCACAAGGCCACTCACCCTGAGGGCCGTGGCTCGTTTTTGTTCCTGCTTTTCACCCTGGTTCTTGTAAAAGATAAATAAATAAATCGAAAACTGACAGACTTACCCAGGATTTTATTCCATGCCCGGCCCCGCATTTAAATGCGAGAAGCAGAAGGCTTGTGAGCTATAAATAGCGCAGGCCGATTCTGAACAGTGGCAGGCAGAATTTGTAGGTTCTGTTTCCTCCCAACCTGGTGACCTGGATTACTTCCTTCCTGCAGCGATGGCTCTCCTCCCTGCCTCCTCTGCCCATCCTTCATGGAGCGGTGCGAGTCCCTCTTGGCAGGTGTTCAGTGAGCACCTACCGCGGGCCAGGCCCTGGGTGCTGGCCACGCGGATCTGAGTGAGCCATCTGCCCCTGTCACAGCCTGGGGTGGCGGGGGTAGATGTAGATGTTCACGAACGGAGACCTTGTCGTTGTGGAAGCCCAAAGAGGGGTCCCTAGCTCTGGGAGTGGGGAAAGGCATCCCCATCCTGCAGGACGGGGTGCTGGAGGTGAAAGGGTAGGAGGAGACAGGAGCCCCAGAGAGGAGGCGTCCCTGGGGCGATGGGTGTGCTGCATGGCACTGAGCAAGGTTTTGTTATTACTCAGTGATTGCATGCTTCTTGAGGGCACGTCCTAGCATCCTTCCGTGGCTCCTGTGGCTTCTAGAATCCCACAGTCTTGGGTAAGGAAGCTGCTCGGCATTTCAGTAGTCCAGAGATTCCCAGCCTGCTGTGCACGTGCTTTTCCACCTGATACCAGGATCCTGAGCTCCAACCTGGATTACTCAACTACAATTCTCAGGTGGGACCCAGGAATCTATTTCTTCACAAGCTCCCCAGGAGATTCTGATGTTTGATCCCACTTGGGATTTGCCGTACTGATCCAGTCTTCATCTGCGGACCTTCATCTGCGGACCCCCACCTTGGTCCCCTGTCCAGTCTCCCTTGGAGGATAGTGAGGGACAGTCCTAACCGTTCAGGGCAGTTCCTTCCATTGACAGACAGCTCAACAGCAGAAAGTCCTTCCTTTGTACCCAGAGTCACCTTCACCGTTAATCCTAATACAGTAATGATGCTGAAAATCAAATTTGTGCAGCCCTTTGTTGTCTAAACAATTACTTATTTAATTTGAGAGGCAAAACCACATAGATTTTAAATTCAGAGGGACCTGCATTAAAACCTTACCTCTTGTCCTACTCTACTGGCTGTGTCCTTAAACCAATGAGTCTCTCTGTGTCTCAGTGTCCTTACCCCTCAAATGGACATAATCATAGTATCAGGGGTCACTGAAGGACTGAGTAGTGTGTGATGATGGGCTCAGGGCAGGAATAATACACCGACTTTTTTATCCTCATTGTTATCATTACCACTATTACGTGAGACATTTACATTCGGCATTTAGAGGTTTTTATTGAGCGCTTGATGTGTGCCCAGCACTACTGTAGGTGATGTGGTACGTTGTGAAAAAGCTCTCACTCGCTGGCAGTCGTCATCAGTATTGTTAATATTTGAACCTTCAGAGTCGCTGGAGCCTTCAGGCATCATGCAGGCATAAAGGAGTCCTTGGGGAGAAGTGTAGGGTCTGGCTGCTCAGCTGGCTCTGCTGGGTTCGGTTTGCAGGTGTGGTTGGGGTCTTCAGATCCGCTCTGGCTGCTGGGGGTACAGCCCCTGCTCCACCCTGAGTCACACCCCAATGCCCGCAGCATGACTTCCCTGAGTCCAGGTCTGACCGGATGGATTGGGTCCAAGGCTGGCCCTAAGCCCCCTGCTCTCGGCCTCCTCACCATCCCGGGAAGGTGAGAAGGAGATTCGGGCACTCTCTCCCAGGGGGCTTGCCATTCAGCCCGATCTCTCTCCAGTGGATGAAAGGCCCCATCTCCTGGTAAGGAACCACAGACTCAACAAGGAAATGAGAAGCCTTGGAGTTATAAGAGGGTCCCTGTAATCAGATATACAGGCATGTTTGCTGCTGGCGAGGTGGGTCCCAAGCCAGTGACTCACGTGCCTTTTATCCTATATTAGAGGTCAATCTCAGCTTCCCTCCTATGAGCTCTTGTCTGAGCTCACTTGCTTTCTTGTACAATTTCAGCTGCCCTGTTCCTGCCTCCCTTCCACCCACTTCATTCATCAGACAACTCTCATTTCTAGTGGCCTCTGACTGTGGGAAAGCTCTAGGTCAGGAGTCAAGAGACTGAGTTGTAGACAAATATTGTCTAGCAGAAATTTCTGTGATGCTGGGAATGTTCTGCATCTGTGCGACACCGAATGGGTGGGCACCAGCCCCGGGTGGCTGTTTCAGCACTTGGTGTGGGGTTAGTATAACTGAGGAACCAAATGCTTCGTTACTAAAAATAATAATTAACTTAAGTGGTCACGTGTAGAGAGTGGCTACTACATTGGGTAACACAACCCAAGAACCAGCTCTGTATGTGCCGATCTGTGAGACCTTGAGCAAGTTTCTTGCCCTCTCTGGGATTAGGGAGGGGTGCGGTTAGAGAAACCAGAAGGAGACTGCCTGGAATAGAGACTGAAGTCTGAGGTCAGCTCTGTCAAAAACCAGCAGTGTGGTCTTGGGCAAGTCGCTTAACCTCTCTGTGCTTCAGTTTCCTCATTTGTAAAGGGCGCATGATAATCATCTCACAGGGCTTAAATGAGATAAAACAAATTTATAGGTGACTCACTCCCAGTAGGCCCTTGACAAATAGAAATAGTTTTAGCTGATCTTACAGGAGCCCGTGTTCTCCTCCTGCCTCTTGGGACAATTCTTGCTTTTGCTACAAATGTGTAAAACATGCTTATTTTCAGGGCCAGGGGTTTATCACCTTGAGCCTCTTGAAATTTGTGTAGGTCGTATCATTGTGCATCTGTATTTTTTTCTGGAGAAAACTAGAATTTTTTAGTAGAGATCAACAGCTTTCAGGAGATTTTTAAAGGAGTCCAAGAAGTTTAGAACTCCGAGAGGGAAAGAAGCTGGTCCTTGTGGTACGTGTGTGCCAGGGGGGCTGGTGAGTCTGGGAAGACCGAGGGCTCTGGCCCCAGACTGCCAGCATTTTTGTCCCAACCTTGCCTCCTCTAAGCTGCGTAAATCTTGTTGAACCTCAGCTTCCCCATCTGTAAAATGGGGATAAGATGGGGCCTCTTTCATGGGTTGCTGTAGGGATTAAATAAATGAATCCATGTTCTTTGTGTAGCCCACACCTGGCATGCGATCATTGTCCAGTGAATGCTGGCTGCTTCTCACATCATCACCATCATCATCATCATCACCACCACTCCCCATTGTTTCCAGACCAGGCCTGGTGCGAGCTGTGTCTGTCTGCCAATGTCTGTCCTTCTCCTGCCGCCTCCTCTCAGACTTCACCTCGTACCGCAGTCCCCTGCTCATTCCGCTCCAGCCGCCCTGGCCTCCTTGTTTGTCAGACGGCCCTGACATATGTCTGCCTCTGGGTCTGCGTGCTTGGAGTGTGTACCTCCAGGTTATCCATCCAACTCGTCCCTTTCCTCCTTCAGGTCTTTACCTGCATGTTATAATGAGGCCTTCCTGACCACCCGTCCCTGCACTCATCACCCTCTAGCACCTTCCATATCTTCGTGTATTTGGGTGGGTCAGTGTTTCCTTCCCTCTTCCAGATTGGAGCTTCAGGAGGGTTGTTTGTGTCCTTTATTTTATTCCCTGCTCTGTGTAGCTCTAGTGCCTATGACAGGCCCTGACATAGAGAAGGTGCTCAGAAAAATGTTTGGTGAGTCAGTGAATGAATGATGGGATCCCATTCAGTCTGAGGTAGGCTCCTGTAGGATCCTCGAGTTCCAGAAAATGTCTCCTATGTAATACTTCCAATCAAGACATGTTTTCTGAACCCTCCTCCGTGCCAGGTTAGGTGTTCAGTTCTGGGGATAGAAAGATGAAGAACATCCCAGTTCTTGGGGAGCTCACAGATGTGGAGGTGACCACAGTGTCGTCCCCTCAGTTGTAACTGTGGAGTTGTGCTACGACGCTGGAGTCTGTCTTCCACCCTGTCCTGGAAGGGCCCGGCTGACCAGGGCCCCCGACCACCTTGCTCCATGCTGTGTCCTCAGCCCTGGCCCGAGGCTGGCACAGATGTGTGCTGGGTGCATCAGTGAGCACCTACGGGGTGTAGTGGGGTAGGGACTGGCAGAGGGTCTATGTCTGTGCTGAGGAGGAGCACGGCCTCCCTCACATGGGAGGAGAGGAGCACTCTTCTGTCCCTTGGCAGCCTGCTTTGACACTCACTTGGCCAACGATGCAGCATCTTGGGAACCATGGGAGGATGGCGGCTTCCTCTCCGTCAGGAGGCCGGGTGGCCCGCCACAGCCCTTCTATATTTCAGTTTCTGCCTGGGCCTCTGTCCTTGGAGTTAAAAATAGCCAAGGATGGGAGTGCAAGGACATGCTGTCCTTCTCTGCCATGGAGCGGGGATTCTGCTACCACGTCCCAAAGGGGACGGCAGGTTTGAGAAGCCAGCGTCTTAAAGAGTTATCCCTTCTTGCCCCCTCGAGGACAAGCAGGGACTTCTCTTTCCCCAATCTGGGATGACTCTGAATAAGCTATGGAATGTCACAACTGGAGGGACTCTAGGGAGTTGGCTGACACCTGGCAGGAAGCCCATCACCTTCAGGCCTAGGACCTTAGCAGACATCACCAATCAATTAAGGCCCCTCTTTCTTGGGCACATGGCAGGCATCACTGATCAATCACAGCACCCTTTTCTGCCAAGTACAGACACAGCCTAAGAATTCTTAACACAGGAGTATTTTAGGCAATAGCTATCAGAGTTGGCAAAAAAGAGAAAGCCAATTTATCATTGTAATCTAGTCCAGTCCCCTTCTGGTGGGAAGACTGAGCTCAGAGAGGGGTAGAAACTTGTCTGATGTCACACAGAAAGTCTGTAGTAGAGCTAGGACCAGACTCCAGGAGTCCTAACTCTGCTGGGGCTTTTTTGTTCTCTGTCCCCTATTGCATATCCTTTTTCTTTTTTTTTTTTTTAAATGAGAGCTAAAATGTGTCTGCCCAAAAGAAAGGCTTTTTTCGCTGGACTGTAGACCTCAAAATTTTATGCAACGTACCATGTGTGTATATGTGCTGACAGGTACTTTTCTAAGGAAAGAGAGAATAGCTCTTGTCAGCTTCTCAAGAAGCTCCTTGCACAATCAAGAAAGGTGTAGAAATCCAGGTGCTACTTGAAGTGTGGGCCACAGACCAGTAGCCCAGACCTCACCTGGGAGTTAGAAATGCAGAATGCCAGACCCCACCCAAGAGCTACTGGATCCAGGCTGCCTTTTAAGCAGATCCCTTGATGATTCATGTGCACATTCAAGTTTGAGAGGCTCAGGGCTGGAATTTGGAAGCTCCACTTTGTATAGCGGAAGTGTATGGAGTGCCTGCTCAAGGCCGAGCACCTTTGCAAGTATGCAGGGCAGATATGGTCCTTGCCCTCATTTGAAGGGATGGAAAGAAAGTGAGGTTCCTTGGCTAGGCTGGGACCCCACTATGCTCCGTTGCTCTGCTAAGGCCAAATCAAGGGAAGCATTTGTTTAAACTGCTGGGAGAGGAAGGGTAGCACTTTTGTCTAAGGAGTCTGAGACTCCAGCGTGCATTAAGCAGGTGTGGGGGAACGTTGTCTTCGTGGGATCCTAGTCAGCTTCCCTCCTACAGAGCAGTATGGAGGAGGCCTGGACACTAAGTAGCCATGATATTTGGATGAGCCAGAGTTTGAGGCCAGGTTTACCATTGGTCTTTGGTGCTGAGAATAGCTCGTGGAAGGTGGGTTTGCTCTGGTGAGTGCTGGGACCCATAGCTGGTTCTAACTGGTCTTAGCTGCTCTTAGTTAATTTTTCTGAGTCCAGTAGGCTCTGAAGCAGGCTGACCATGTGTAGACTGAGGAAGGTGCCAATGGGGAGCCAGAGGCACAAACAGAAGTCTTGCCCCGGTAGGGCTGGGAGTAAGGGATTCCTTCCCTCTCTCCCATGTGCCCACTGCATGTCATCGTCCGTGTGCCTTTGTGGGGTCATGAGTGTACGGGTGTGCTTTGAAGATGGCACGCGTCGGGTCGAGAGACCTCATCTGCCCCGTGCAGCAGGCTTCCCATGCTGGCCTCTTGCTCAGCTAGAGCCCTTTGCTGCCCCTGTCGGAGGCCAGCACTGACCTGCAGAAGCCTTACCCACCCCTAGGCTACTGGCTTTGTGGGGGGGGGTCAGTGTAGAGTAGGGGATAAGAGCAGGGCCTGGGAAAGAAAATGGGGACACACAGAAAGAGAAAGAAAGCTATAACCATAGACCATACAGTTCACTACGTAATGTGCTCAGTGGTTGTTAGCACACTCACCATTGTACAGGCATCACCACAACTGATCGTGGGACATTTCCATCACCCCGCAAGAAATCCCTGTACCCAATGGTATTCACTCTCCTGTCTCCCCTCACCCCTACTCCTAGAAACGACTAATCTTTCTATCTCTATGGATTTGCCTATTCTGGACATTTCATATAAATAGTCATAAATTCTGTGGTATTTCATGGTTCATGTGGCTTCTTTGATTTCGCATGTTTTCAAAGTTCATCTGTGTTGTAGCATTCTTCAGTTCTCCATTCCCTGTTGTGCCTGAATAATATAATGATATCCTATTAAATACATACATACGTATATACACATACATGCATGTACATGTATGTACATATAACATAAAATATATTTTGTTTAGCTGTTCATCAGTTGATGGACATTTGGGCTGTTTCCGCCTTTTGACTATTATGAACAATCCTGCTGTAAACATTTGTGCTCAATTCTTCTGTGGTTGGGGCAGGTCTGTTTTGTATTCTGTCCCTCTACTAACTTGCTGTGGGACCTGGGCAAACCGCATCAGTCCTCAGAGCCTTGGTTCTCTGAGAGTTTCTGGGAATTGTGGACACTGGTATCCATCTCAGAATATTGTTGAGAATAGTGCCTGTAATTTACCGAGTGCCTTTAACTTACCATGACAGTCACTGTACATATGTTCTGTCATCGAGGTCAGCCCCGCATGGGACACGAGAGGATTTATTCCACAATTAATGTGAATCTGCACTAAAAATAGGCTAACACACTGCCTTGTAACAAATCACTTGGTGGCTTGATGGGTTCTCTTTGCAGTGTGTGTGCAGGGGAGAGAGCTCCCCCACCTCCTCTATACCTTTAGCCTTCGCATGTTATTAGGGGACCTATTTCTTATCTATCCTTCGTATATGTTTAAAAATGCTTAAATATGCATAGAGAAGAGCACAGTGGCTGGAAGAGCTGCCTTGTTCTTTCAAAACATCATTTCTGTTTTGCCTCTGCCATGAGATTAGCATGTCCCAGACAGGGTTTGCTCCTTCCTCCTGGATTCCAAAAGAATTCGTGGGATAGAGCCACAGAGAACTCCTAAGGGATGTTTCATGTGAGCAAACACTAAACCTTTATTTTGTGAGCCCCTAGGATTGGGGCGTCGTTTGTTACTCTAGCATAACCTAATGAGAGCTGACCAATATTACAACAATGAGAAGTGGGTTCTATTATTTCTCTTTTAGGAGGGGACCGAGGCCCAAGGAGCTTCAGTAACTTTCTTTAGTTTATTCAGAAAGTGGCAGAAGGATGCTGCAAGTCCTGAACCCAGTTATTCTGGCTCCCAAGCCTGTGCTCTTAAGAAGATGCAAGTACGTGGGCTGTGTTTGGTTAATGATGAGTAATCCAGTGTGGACAGAACACCTGGTATGTTCATGATGTCAGACTTGTAGTATAGGTTTGGGGCAGAATCGGGAAGCCTCGAATGCTGTGAATTGTGAGGGTTCCTAGTGCCAGAAGGGACTATTTGCCCACAACCCAGCTTCTTCCAGAACTTGCTTGGCTTGTCCCAAGGGCTGTTGGGAATGGCTTCCTGGGGAAAGGCAACCATGTGTGGGGACTGTAAATTGTCTTCCTTCCAATGGTTGCTGGAATGACTTTCCTTTGACCGTCCCAGGAAGTGTAGGATCCCTTCCTTTCCAAATCCATTTACTCTGCATTCAGAGTTCTTTGTCCTCAGTTGACATTTTGGTTCTGCCTCTTTGCCGTCTCCCTCCATATTTGTCTGTACAGGCTTTTGGTTGTTAACTCCCACAAAATAGTACTCGCATCTATGATAAAATCTCACTATGATTTTATTTGCAACCAAGTATAATTCATTATTGAAATAAAAATCCTTAAAACCGAAGCACTGCCCCTACTTCCAGTGCTGTATTAATTACTCCTCAGTTCCCTCAGTACTATGTGTATATCTCTGTCCTTGAACTATTGTATGTTGTAATTATAACAGCTTGTGTTATAATTGCCCATTTACTTGTCTGTCTCCCCATAGACTGGGAATTTCAACAATGTCTGGGTTTAATTCATCTGTATTAGGAGTCTCCCACGTAGGCCCTGGCCCTGAATAGGCACTTGGTAAGAGTTTGTTGAATGAATGACTGTTACTTATCTGTTATCTCTCCCCTCCCCCTCCACCAACTGTAAGCTCCTTAAGGACAAGTCTTCTAATCTCCAAGGCCAGGAAAAGCATGGGATAGGAAATAAGTTCCATGACTGCATATTTCATCAGACAAATGAGAACAGTTATTTCCTTCCAGGGGCAGAACTCTCTAGAGTTACAAAGCACATTCATGTACTTTACCCAGTTAATTCTCTCAGAATCTTAAGACTCTCCCTGTCTCGTGTTCTCAGATTCTTATCACATGCCCTTTGCCTTCCTTGCTCCCACCAGTTTCGCTCTGTGTCTCTGTGGCCTCTCCCACTTCCCCCTTTGTATCATCTTGGAAAAAGTCCTGAGGAATTCACACACATCTTTCTTCTCTGATCCCTCCAGTGTAAAGTAGCCTAAAGGGCAAATTACACTCTGGTCTGCACTAAACCAAGATCATTCTCCCACCTAACAGCTTTGACATCTTGGGAAGGTTCCGTAACCTCCTGAGTCAACTTCCATTTCTGAAAATCGAGACAATAGTGGTTGTGAGGATTAAATGAGGTAACGTAGGTTGAGCTCTGGAAGCTTGGTAAGTGGGAGTTCCTGTCTTTACGCGAAAGGGTGGAATTTGAGACATCATTAAGCCTGTGGAAAGGAATTGTGGCGTAAAAACAAACATGGGGTGGAGGTTGCTTTGTCTTGAGATCTCCTCTCCCTGTGAGCTGGTGCCTCTGTCCCAAGCAAGCCAAGGCCTCAGCACTTGGGTCAGCACCACGGACAGTTCCCAGCACGTAGGGCTCTTCAGTTCCTGTTTTACATGTAATAGGTCTAAGAGACCTTCAATTCCACCTCACAACTTTATTTTATACACCATCAAGAGAGTTAAAACATGTCAGAATTTAACTGACTTGCCCTTGGTTGTCATTCACATCTTAATTTTAGATGTGTGTCTTAGAGTCAATGAAATAATGACAATATATGAGAGGTGGTATCAGTGAGCCATTGGCCAATGACCCTTGAGGAGGTTAATTTTAATAGGCAGCACTTATTGAACACTTACCGAGTTCCAGGCCTTTTCTGACCCTCCCTCTTCTGTCTTGGGTGCTGTCTGCCCTTTATACATTTACTTAGCAAATGTTACATTTGGGGAATATAAATGTGAGCCAGATAGACAGTTGGTCAGCAGTTTTCCCACCATCCTTCTTCCCAAAATATTTTAGTTCTGAGCCTCATTTCTTCAGAACGTTGCTTCCTGCTGAAGGATAATCTGTGTTAACATTTCCAGTTCACATCATGCTTAATCCATTGAAAAAGCATTTTAAATGCATATCCTTAATGACCCAGCAGTTTCACCCCCAGGTTTGTGCCCAGGAAAAGTGCACAAATGGTCAACAAAAGACATATACAAGAATGTCTTTGGCAGAACTTTTTGTAATATCCCCAAACTGGAAACTCCAATATTCATCAGCAGTAGAGTTTTGATATGTAAAACTATGAGAATGAATGAACTGCACTGAAACAATCAGTATGGATGAGATTCAAAAAACAGAATGTTGAGTTAAAGAAGTCAACATTGGAAAATATATAGTAGATGATTCTATGTATATAGAAGTACAAAAGAGGCAAAACCAACCTGCGGTGTTAGAAGTCAGGATGATGCTACTCTTGGAGAAGTGACTGTGGATCATGGGTGGCTTCTGGGGCATTGGCAAAGTTCTGTTTCTTGATCTGGGTGCTGGTTTCATAGATGAGTGCACTTTGTAATATTCATCAAGTTATACACTTAAAATTGTACATCATGTAATTGTACACACACACACACACATTTATACATAACACTTCAACAAACAGGTTTTTTTTTTTTTTCAAGATTTATTTATTTGTTTTAGGGGAGGGGCAGAGGGAGAGGGAGAGAGAGTCTTAAGCAGACTGTATGCTGAGTACAGAGCCCAATGCAGGGCTCAGTCTCACAACCCCGAGCTCATGACCTGAGCTGAAACCAAGAGTTGGACGCTTAAGTGACTGTGCCATCCAGGCGCCCCAAACAGTTGTTTTTAAAAGCATTTTTCTCCAGAAGAGAAGGGGATGGTGAGAATTTTATATGCAGGATGATTGGCAAGACATTTGGGGGTAGTTGGTCACATGGGATGTTTGGAATTACCTGAATTATTCAGTGTGAATGGAATGGAGAGCACATTGGAGAAAAGGGAAAAAATAGGCTGAGAATGTAGATTGGAAGCAGATCCAAAAGGCAGTGTGTGTTAAGGCCTTTGAAATTTATTCTGCGAGCATTGGGGTAGGATTGGAGGTTTTTAATCAAAGAGGTGACATACTTAGGATTGAGTTTTAGAAAGTTCATGCAGGCCACAGAGTGGGGAACTGGCAGAAGAGAATGCTCTTCTGGGACACGAGTTGGAGTAGAGGCTGACCACCTGACCAGGCATTTGAGGCGCCTGAGGATCTTCTGAAACTGCAGATTCACAGACCCCACCCTAGGCCTACTGAAACAGAATCCCCAGGAGAGGGGACAGAGGAATCTGGGTTTTAGCTAAGTTCCCAGTATATTCCAAACTGTCGGACCAGCACTGGCTTCCAGGTAGATGTTTGAGAGCCTCTAAATTTGTTCACTATTGCAGCAGTCCAGGCAAGAGAAGTCTAGGGGGTGAGCTAAGGCTGTGACCCTACTGATGGAGAGTAGGACTGAATTTGAGTCCCCAAAAGGAGGCGTGGAGATCAGTTTACTTAATTAACAAATACTTATACGTCATTAACTAAATAGCACTTACTTTGTGACAGACCCTGTTCTAAGTGTTTTTTTTTTTATTACCAAATATTAACTCATTTAATCCTCATAAAAATGTTATGAGGAACTTGCCGTTGATTTCTCCATTCCTTTGAAGAGGAGGCAGCCAGGGTACAGAGAGGGTAAGTAACTTGCCCAAGATCACATTACTAATAAAGTGACCAGGGCCAGTTCTACAGCTCAGGCCATTCGGCACCATTGTCCATGGTTTTCATCACTAGACTTTGCTGCTTCCTGAACATGCTTCAGAAATACTGGTGAATGGCTGTTTATGGTGAAAGGGGCTGAGAGGTTGGCAGTGAAGAGACCTGAATTCTAATTTCAACATAGTCATTGACTCATGTCCCTCCGTGGACCTCAGTTGCCCCTCTACATGAGAAGACATTAGTCTGGATGACCCCAAGTTCCCTCCAAATGGAATCTTCTCTAATTTTAATGGAAGGCAGATTTTGACAGCTCTGGGGACAAGAGGGGGAGGTAAAGCACCCTCAATCAGGGTTTATGCTTCCTCGGCCTGTTTTTGGAGACACAGCCAGAGGCAACATCAGGGCTAAGGAGGTCTGAATGCCTGCATGTCATCTCAGCCTTGATTTTCCAATGACTTTTAAGGCGTGGGCAACGGAGACATGTGAGACTGAAGGCACTTGGAATAGTAGGTCAGGGAGAGGTTGACCATGGAGGAAGAAGAGGCAGCAGCTTCCAGGGTATTTGTCTCGGAGGAATAAGAAGGGCAGTGCTAGTGGGGGGAGGAGCAGTGAGTTCCAGGGGCCATGGTACTTCTCTGATCCTGGTTTAAAATAACAGACCAGGGGACTTCACGGACCGTGATATGGATCTGTAATGGATCTCTGTCCTTTCACAGAGACAGGAATTCACTCTGGTCAGTGACGTGGTGAGGGGTTTTAGAGCCTGGAGACCTAGAGTAAGTCACGGGACCTCTCTCAGCTTTGGGCTCTTCATCTGGAAAACAAAGCCATGAAAACCCATCTTCAATAAAATGTCAAAGTGGAGAATAGTTGTATTCCCTCCTTCCTCTACCTCCCACCAGCACATTCTTGGAATCTCTAGTGGTTAAGAGTATAGGATCTGTTTTCACAGAGATCTGGGTTTAAAACCTAGCTCTGTCTTGTCTGGTATAAACTTGGTAGCTGAACTGCTCTGAGCCTGGTTCCTTTTTGTAAAATTAAGATAACCAACACTTGACTCTCAGAGTTTTGGTTAAATTATATCTGTCTAGTGCCTAGCACAGGGTAGTTGCTAAGAATAACGGTATCTACTCTAATTTTAAATTTATTGTTATGACTATTTTATTATCTTGTTCCTTATGAATGCTTGTTTTTGGGAGAAGGAACACATTTATATTCAGGTATAAACAACTGAGGGAAACTTGTTTTCTTTATTGGAAGATTTGTATTTTTCTTGGGGGCACGTCCTAAAAATAAAGCTTGATTAAACACTATTCATGGGGATGGGCAATGTTGGGTGCTGTCCTTGGTGCTGGAGGCAAGTAAGGGAGGAATGAGCTTACGCTGCAGACATAGGTACCCACTAGGTTGACTGAGGACTGTGTTTCAAGGTGCAGTGGAGTAGATACTTCAAGAGACGTGAAGATGAAGTGCCCTCGGGACTCAGGGAGTCTGATCAGGGAAGTCTTTGTGGAAGTGATCACCTTTGAGTTCTGGGATCCAGCTTAGTGAGTAGTTTAGTGACTCATTAAAAACATGGTTATTGGAGTTAGACCTGGGTTGGAGTTCCAGCTCTGTCATTAGTTGGTGTGTGTCCCCGGGGAAAGTTCTTTAACCTTCTGAATTCTTATTTTCTCCTCCTATAAAATGGGGCGGTAACTATTTTGCTCATAGTTTAGTGTGACAGTTAAATGATATGCTGCCTCTTAAAACACTGGGCACACCATCTGACACAGTGGTGATAACAATAGTATTAGCTATCTTTATCAAGGGCTGGTGGTATGCCACCACCCAACTAGGACATCCTGACGATTAAATATTTGTATCATTATATTACCTTATTGTTAATAGTTCATCTTCATAACAGCCCTGAGTTTGGGGAGTACCGAATAAATTATAAGTGTTATTTAAAACTTTAAATAACTTTAAAGCTCTGGAGGATGGCTAGGATTTTGATAGAGAAGGTGAGGGAGGGAAGAAGGTAAAGGGGAGAAAACCAAGTGAGGAGTTGCTGAGGATGTATCTAGAGCGAGGTGCCCGGCTGGGCTGGGGTGTGAAGAATGGGGGAGACCAGTAGCAGATGGGCTGGGAATCAGATAATGGAGTCTTGCGTGCGTGGATGCAAAGGTCGAATCTAATTTGGCACACAACAGGGAGCCATCCTAAGGTTTTAAATAAGATCATGATCATGGCATGATCGAAGTGATTTACTTATAAATTTATATTTCACCTTCACTTATATTGTAGAATTAATACATTTAACTATAAAAAAAAAATTCAAAGGTCATAGAAGCATACAAAAGAGAAATGAAACATTCCCAGGGTGCTGGCTGGAGTGTAACTTGGTAAAATTACCTTGGCAGGTCATTTGGCAGCTGAACAAATGCTTCTCCTATAACCCAGAAGTTCTCTTTTTAGGTATATTTCTGAGATATGCATGTGAATCTTCCCTAAAGGCCAAGCACCGAAGTAATCATGGCAACATTGTTCCTAAAAGCCCCATACTGGAAAAAAAAAAAAAAAAAGAAACTCTACATTGTACAATGGATAAATAGATTGTAGTATATTCATTCAGTGGAATCTGTATAGCAGTGATAATAAGTGTCTACAACCACACACAACAACATGAGGGATTTTTTTTTTTTTTTTTTTTAAGATTTTATTTGACAGATCACAAGTAGGCAGAGAGGCAGGTGGGGAGGGGGAAGCAGGCTCCTTGCTGAGCAGAGAGCCCGATGCGGGGCTCCATCCCAGGACCCTGAGATCATGACCCGAGCCGAAGGCAGAGGCTTTGGCCCACTGAGACACCCAGGTGCCCCAGCGTGAGTGGATCTTATACATAATTCAGTATAACACTGAGCAGAAGAAGCCAGTTTCCCCCTCCCCAAAAGGCCATTCTCTGTTTATAAAGTTCAGAAACAGGCAAAACTAATGTCTGGTGTTAGAGATCAGGATAGTGGCTTCCCTTATAGAGTGAGAGAGACCAGAAGACGGGGCACGGTGGGCTTCTGGGGTCCTGGCGATGCTCTGTTTCTTCGTCTGGGTGCTGGTTATATAGTTATGTCTGCTTTGTGAAAATTCATCAAGCTGTACGCTTTGGGTTTGTGCACTTTTCTGTATAGATCTTGTAGTACTTAGATTTGAAAGTTATAGAAACACCAGTGTTACACCCCTCTTCTGACGGTGTTTCTCCATACAGTTCTTTCCCATTAACAGTTCGGCCATATCCTCCCAGATTTCCTCCCAAGCATATATAAGCTATCTATAGCTTTACAAAAATGGTATTGTGATTTACATAGTGTCCTGCTGTGTACTTGCTTAACAGTATGTTGAGGCAGTCTCTCCGTGTCACTGTGTGTGTAAAATTTGGATGATTCTTTAAAAAAAAAAAAAAAGGATTTTATTTTTAAGTCATCTCTATACCCAACGTGGGGCTCGAACTCACAACCCCGAGATCAAGAGGTGCACGCTCTACTGACTGAGCCAGCCACGTACCCCTAGATGATTCTTTTTAACTGTTACACAGTATTTT